>BSBM01000317.1:5290000-6027500 GCA_027924585.1 Larix kaempferi | reverse complement strand
GACAAAACCTCGCAAGAGCATCTGCTAGATATCCCAAGGCACCGAATTACATGCCATAGGCAAAACCTCGAAAGACTATCTGTAGATCTCCCAGGGCACAAATTATATGTCCTTCCAAGCAAAACCTCGAAAGAGCATTTTCCAGATGTCCCAGGGCACCGAATTAGATGCCATAGGCAAAACCTCGAAATACCATCTGCAAATCTCCCAGGGCACAAATTACATGCTTACCTGCACAACCTGATCCATGGCCACCAAGTATCATCTGATACTCACCATACACCATCATGATGTACACATGATCATCCTGATCATCATCACTGCAACATCCTACTGCATGTCATCTGGAGAAGCTCGTCATCCATGATCATCCTGATCATACAATGCATCCATCTGATGCACACCAAGTATCTACCTGATATATATCATCACACATAGTGTATCCACCTGATACATAGATACATGATCCACACAATGTATCCATCAACATACATGATCTACCTGATCATACCTGATACATATCAATATACATGATCTACCTGATCATACAATGTATCCACCTGATACATATACAGATACATGGTCCAAGCATCCAACATGATGCATACATACATATGAATGATCCAATTGATCATATCCAACATCCAACATGATGCATACATTCATATAAATGATCCAACTGATCATATCCAGCATCCAACATGATGCATACATACATATAAATGATCCAACTGATCATATCCAGCATCCAACATGATGCGTACATACATATACATATAAATGATCCAACTGATCATACAAAGCAGAAACTAGAACATCATCCTAATGCTCAACAACATCCAGCGCTTACATCCATAGCCATGTGAAGGATCCTCCTTCCGACATGCTTGGAATGGCTTCAGCAAATGTGTCCATCACTTCTTCCTCGAAGTGTCCTCGATCTGAAGAACGCCAAGCCTCTCTTTGAAGTACTCAAACTTCACCCTGGCTAGTGGCTTCGTCAACACATCTGCAATCTGCTCGTCCTTCGCAACATACAGGAGCTTCACGACTCCTCTCTGCACCATATCCCTGATATAGTGATATTTGATCTCTATGTGTTTCGACCTGTCATGAAACACTGGATTCTCGGACAGCTTCACACAACTTTGGTTATCACAGAAGATACCAGTAGCATCCAATGGGAGATCAAATAACTCAGACAGTAGCTTCCGTAGCCATACTGCCTCACAACTAGCTGAACAGGTTGCAACATACTCTGCCTCAGCTGTGCTCAGTGCTACGCAGGACTGCTTCCTGCTAAACCAAGAGATCACACCTGATCCCATACTGAAGCAGCACCCAGATGTGCTCTTCCTATCTGCAGCACTGCCAGCCCAATCTGAATCAACATAACCCTGCAGGTTAAACTTTTGATTCGCCTCATACTTGAGCCCATAATTCATTGTACCCTTCAAGTACCTCAGAACATGCTTTACAACAACCAGGTGAACACTCCTCGGATCTATCAGGAATTGACTCAATGTGTTCACAACAAAGCAAATGTCTGGTCTCGTGTTCGTCAGGTATATCAAGGACCCAATCATCTAACGATACATAGAGACATCAACCAGCTCAGATGAAGCATCACATAGAAGCTTCAGATTCGATGCCATAGGTGTGGCCATGGCCTTGCAATCCATCAGCCCGAATCTCTTCAGGATATCTACTGTGTACTTCCCTTGAACAAGGAAGATCCCACCTGCACTCTACCACACCTCCATACCTAGGAAATAGTGCATCATTCCCAAATCTTTCATATCGAATTTAGCAGCAAGCTTTCTCTTAGTGTCTGCAATCAGTCTGTCATCTCCTGTTACAAATAGGTCATCCACATACAGGAGTAGAATCACAGGATTCCCTTCCTCAACCTTGTAGTAAAGGTTGGAATTCGCTTTACTCTTGGTAAAGCCCAAACTAGATAGGAAACTGTCCATCCTACCATACCAAGTTCTGGGAGCTTGCTTCAAGCCATACAAGGCTTTCTTCAATCTGCACACATATGACCCCCTGTCATGTATTTCAAAACCGAGTGGCTGTTCCACATATACTTCCTCTTCAACTACACCATTCAAGAAAGTAGTCTTGACATCCATTTGGCGTATTTTCCATCTCATTGCTGCAGCTAGGGAAAGTATTGTTTTGATGGAAGTATACCTGGCTACAGGTGCAAAAGTTTCTTCATAATCTATTCCCTCTTTCTGAGAGAAGCCACAAGCTACGAATCTTGCCTTGTATTTCTCTACACTGCCATCTGCAGCATGCTTGATTTTGAAGATCCATTTAGAAGTTACAACTGACTTCTCTTTAGGTCTTGGGACAACATCCCAAACATCATTCTTCATTATTGATTGATATTCCTCAACCATGGCATCCTTCCATTCTTTCCTTTTTGTTGCTTCTTTATAACTGGAAGGTTCTTTGTTCATAATGTCACAGAGTAAAGCAACATAGCTGGTATGTGATCTGGTTCTCTTCTTTGCTCTGTGTTCTTCTTCTGGAATGCCAAATCTTTCTACATCTTGAATGAGCTCTCTAGCCCATGTAGGTTTACTTTTGTGAGAGTTATCCTCACGGGGTGGATCCACAGGTTCTTGTGGATCTTCAAACTCACGAACAACTTCTGGAATTGCTTCAGTCATGGTAGTGTCTTGAAATCTTGTTTCCTTAGGTTCTTCATAATCTTCGGTAGGTGCCTTCCTTGATTTGATGAATGCTGAGTTTTCATCAAATGTTACGTCCTTACTGACATCAATCTTCTTAAACCCTAGAAAGTATATTCTGTAAGCCTTTGAGCTTTCACTGTAACCCACAAAGATACCCTTCTTTCCTGAAGGATCTAGTTTAGTTCTCTTTTCCTTCGGGACATGAGTGTATACTGGACAACCAAATATTCTTAGATGACTAAATTCAGGTTTCTTACCAGAAAAGACCTCTTCTCATGTCTTGTTGTCCAATATCTTGTGGGGTGTTCTGTTCTGCACATATACCACTGTTCTAGCTGCTTCTGCCCATAGATGCATAGGTAGATCCTGGTCATGTAGCATTGCCCTTGCTGCTTCCATGATAGTTATGTTCTTCCTTTCTGCAACTCCATTTTGTTGTGGATTATAAGGAGCAGTCAACTCCCTCTTAATCCCTGAATCACTACAAAGCTTCTTGAAGTAATTTGAGGTGAATTCTCCACCATTGTCGGATTTGAATGTTTTGATCTTCTTGTCAGTTTGATTCTCCATCAAGGTTTTGAATTCTTTGAATTTATCAAACACCTCATCTTTGCTCTTCAAGAAGTATACCCAAGTCTTCCTGGAGAAGTCATCAATAAATGAGACATAGTAAACATACCCACTCAGAGAACTGAATGACATAGGACCACATACATCTGAGTGGATGATTTCCAGGATGTCTTTTGCCTTGCTTTCACTGCTTGGGAAAGCCTTCTTAATGTTCTTACCTTTTGCACATCCTTTGCAAACACCTTCATGTTTGGTCTTGATTTCAGGAAGACCCTCTAAAGCCTTGCTTGCAATTGGAAGTACTTTATAGTGCATATGAGCAAGTCTTCTATGCCAAAGTTCACTTGGCTCCATGGATTCATGCACCATGGCATGTTCAGGTTGTCCCTTTAATTTATACAAACCTCCCTCTTGCTCTCCAATCACTATTGCATCATCTATGGTCTTTCCCTTTGGCCACATTAGGACTTGGCCATCCACAAATGAAATCCTCATACCTTTTGCATCCAATGCAGAGATGGAGAGTAAGTTCTTCTTCAGCCTAGGTACATAAAGTACTTCTTTCATCTTCAAGGATTTTCCAGAATCTAGGTTGTAGGAGGCTTCACCACTTCCTTTGATTGGGTATTGATAATCATCCCCAAGTTTCACTTTATGGGGTGATTCATGTTCAGATAGATTCACAAAAGATTCCTTAAACCCAGTCATGTGTTTGGAAGCCCCACTATCAATCAACCAATCATTACAACCATGGGAGATGGTACCTGTGAGAGCAGAGATCAGAACATACTCTTCTTCACTTGATGAGTCATCATTACTATCACTTTCTGCCCTAGCCTTCTTCTTTGGGGGTTCACCATCCTCAGCAGCATGAGCATGAAACCTTCTTTCGCTACCCTTCTTCTTCTTGTTGGAGTTGTTGCTTTCCTTCTTCTTCTTAGGACAATTTATGGCAATATGTCCTTTCTCATTACAGGTGAAGCATATTCTTCTTTCTTTGAAGTGATGTGAAGATTTCTTAGAGAGAGATGGCTCTCTCTTGGACTTCCCTTTCTTGGTGTGAGCTGTGAGAGCTTGATCTTCATTTCACATCTTTTCTTCTCGTTTTACAAGCCTTGCTTCTTCTTGTGAGCATTCTTCCCGTAGTCTACTGACCGAAATCAACTTCTTCCTTGCACAAATTCCTTGGATAAAGGAATCCCATGACCTGGGTAGGCCATTTAGAGTGGTCATCACCACTTCACCATTTTCCACCATTTCATCCACTGCTTCTAGATGTTCCTTGATCTGGGAGACCCTTGAAAAATAAGATTGAATGGTTTCTCCATTCTGAAATTTTACTCCTTTCAATTGGTTCCGTAGGGTCATCTTCCGATTTATGTTCTTCCCTTCAAACAGCTTGGTCAAAGAGTCAAACATCTCCTTGGGTGTCTTAAGAGAAGACACATATGGTATGAGATTGTCTTTGATAGAATCAACAATGATTCTCTTTTCCTTGACCAAGTTCTTCTTATGCAATACCTTGGCCTCTTCATCCTCTGGGATAGGGATGTCTTCTTTCACATATGAGTCCAACTCATTCTCTTCCAGGATTAACCCAATTCTATACTTCCAGGCTCAGAAGTTATCACCCCTTCAAGCTTATCCTCAAGCTTGGTGTGGAGAGACATCTTAAAGAGTACTTCAAATGGAAATAGAAAATATTTAGGTCTTACCCCTTGAAATGCTGAAAACTGGATTTGGTCTCGGATTAGGGTTTGTCAGAGAAACCCCAAAAATTCAAAATGTGAATTTCAAATTTCTGAAAGGATAGAAAGATGCGCTTTGGTAAGCTGATCGTCCTGGTGCATTCAGAATTTGAGATTAGCAAAGTCTTTCCCTTCAGAATTGTCTTTTTGTCCTCCCGGGTTCACTAGGGAGAGCCCTGAATTAGGGTTTGAGTTTCCCGGAGATCTACCCAGCCAAAAATCTCGATCCAAATCTCTAAACTTAGATTTTTGCAAGGAGCTTCCAGCTGTATCTTCAGATTCTATAAATTCCTATTTTTGTGGAAACCCTAATTTTTAGGGCCAAATCTGAAAATGCTCGGAATTGAATTATGATTGGACAGATAGATGTGCCTTGATGAGTAGATTCAATATACTATACTTATTTTCAAAAATCTCTGGAGAGAAACCCAATAAACAAGGAACTCAAGCTTCCATCACTGCAAAATGTCTTCTTCTCAGGTTAGCTCTGATACCATGTTAAATTTTGAGCATTAATTCACAATACTCTAGGATCTTTGCTGAGAGAATAACATCTACACTATATCAATGCATGACAATCACAATATGACAAGCATCACAAGAATCAAAAGCATAAAAGACAAGAGACATAGAGTTTCCATGGGGAAAACCCTACGGTGAAAAACCCCACAACTTCCTCAGAGATAGAGAGAGCAATGCTTCAACCAAAGTACAACCAAATAACATTGAGATAGTCTCCTGATAGCATATGATCCTCCTCCTCACTAGTGCGCCACTTTTCAAGTGAGAGTGAGTTACTTTTCCGAGTGAGTGAAATAGAGATCTTCGATCTCTATTTATACTAACCTTTTTTCCTAGTGACCTTATGGGGCCGACTTGTCTATCTAGATACATCCACATTATATTATATATAATTCAAGGCCGACCCCACATGGTGGTCTAATAACCCATCGACAAGTACACACACTTGCGACACTTGTCAATCCACATGAAGACACTTCCTTCTAGAGGAATGACACATCTCTTATAAGGGTACAATAAATATATATAAAATACACAGATGAAATACATTCCATAGTTACATATACATCAACACCCTCACCCCTAACTAACCCCCCCTCCTAGCCTCTTACCCCTAACTAACCAGCCCCCATCTCTAATCCCTAAGCCCCTAACACCAAATCCCTATTTAATATCCTAACCCATAAAAACTATTAAATAAACTATTGAATAAGGTTTTGATGATTACAATAACGCTAGCACGTTTTTGTATGAAGAAACGCTCTCTCGTTTAGTGCAAGTAGGTGTCATTTAGCCGTGCACCAAACATATTAAATGTATAGGATTTTTTTATCATTCGAGAAACGCGCGCGCGTTTTGCTTTTCCAGAACGCTAGCGCGTTATGTGTGTACATAACGCTAGCGTGTTTTGTCTGTGCAAAAATTTAGCAGAATGCTTTTATACCTGAAATCTTGCATTTTGTCTTCCCGTCTTCCTACCTCCCATACAACAGAATACTTCACAATGAACATTCAAGGCAATTGAGGAAGCTCAAGACACTTTATGTTCACAATAAACAAGCTTGAAGAGGATTCTACAGTTAGCATTTGGAATTGAGGATTCCACATTCACATTTAGCAAGCTTCAAGAAGATTCTACATTCACAATTTCAAGCTTCAAGAGGATTCTACATTCACAATTTCAAGCTTCAAGGGGATTCTGCATTCACAATGTCAAGCAAGCTTGATGAATCTATATGAACACAATTGAAAAAGAATTTGCATTCACTATTGAGCAAGCTTGAAGAATCTAGATTCACAAATGAAGAATTTTATATATTCACAAGTGAGGTAGAAACTTTACTTTCACATTTGAGAAAGATTGATGAATCTATATTCACAATTGACAAACTATCTATATTGGAAATTGAGGTAGCTTGAAGAACATATATATTCACAATTGAGAAAGAATTTGGATATTTGAATAGTTGAGCACAACTCTAGAATCTATTTTCTTAGTATTTCTCATTGTGCTCCTGGGGAATTCACGTAATTGAAAAAGGAAATCGGCAAGGAAAGAGAAGCCTCAAGAAACCATGGAAGAAGTTAGAGAAAATAAAAGATTGGACATGTGGAGTTGAAGGCATTCCATGGAAACTCATCCAATTCCAACTGTAGATGATGCCACGGTCGTTCCTACCCATCCACCTCAAGAAAAACAAAGAAATTCACTAGAGGGGCCCTCAATTTCAACAACATTTTATGAACAAGCACCCAACATTTCAATTCCCACATCAAGTCAACCTCGGAATATGGTAGTGAATGACTTGTTGGGTAGTGGTTATACAAGCGACAAAGTTAGAGAGGCATTGAGTGTAGGATTTACAACGGAAGAAGCAAATGTCATGGAGACCGTCCAAGAGAATGAAAGACAAGAGGCTTCTATTGAAATGCCAAAGCATCCTAGTGATGTTGTACATCCTCTAGTTCCAACACCCTTACCTCCATTAGCAATTGCACGTCGAAGAACTCCAAAACGTATACAGGTTGATGAAAATCTTATCAGTTCACTTGAAGGTACATTGTCTAAATGTGCTATTGCTTATCAAACTTGACAAATACTTGATAAATTTTTTATTCTAAGTGTGATGGGGACAAGTGCAAATTATTTTTATCATTGTTAAAATCTAGGTCTATGGTTGTTGTTAGAAGAACGTTAAAGATAAAGATGAACAAAAAGTTAGAACCAAGTTTTCATATTGTTAAAAGTTTAGTAGATGCATTTAGTACAATTGGAAATAAATCTCGCTCAAAGGATCGCAATGCGGCTCGTCGTTTGTTGTCTCAATCAATTGTGAACAAAAACACTAGCACACTTCGTTTTCTTAAACCTACATCCAAAATTATTAATTTGAATGTGAAGACACTTAGTAGGTATTATGTTAGAAGAGAACAACTTGAAAGCGGTCAAACAGATGTTTGGGCCTTCATTGGCAGGTTTCCACGCTCTGATATGAAGCTCATTGATGCAGTAAAGGGATTAGTGCAAGCTTTTTGGCATGACAACACTAGACCTTCTTCCAACCAAAAAGAAGTATTAAAATTGAGAAGGGGTTCAAAGGATTGTGAACCACACATTAAACATTTTCTTAATATGACACAAACAGAATTAAATGAGAGATTTAGGAATGAACATAACGAACTTGACTTGGGCCAAAGGTCCTTTGAAAAATGCAAACCATGGTACGTTAAAAATAAACACAATTCGTAACACATGTTGTTGTCGATACCACATTGAGTATGGTTGCTATTATGACACATATAGCTATATTTTTCATGTATTACATAACACTCTTGTGCATGAATGTTCAGCTACATTACCACTGATGCCATCTAGAGACTTTATTCATAACATTTTGTGTAGCAGGCCAAACGATTGCACATTTTATCAAAAAACATGCATAGATGGGACATGCCCAGGGTGTGGTGGATTTGCATTATTGGAAAAATGCATACATGTGACCGATGAGCATGAAATCGGGAGGCAGTAGGTGAACTTGCAGTCATTCAAATATGTCACATATGATATTGATAGAGGGAACAAAAGAAAAAAAATACAATTGGTCACTTCTTAGGTTGGTAATGAGCTATTGGATACCATTTTTTCTTCAAATTGCGATTTCATATGTAACAATCTATTGATATATCTCTTTATTGTTGATCGAGCAGGTATAGGTTTATGACTTCATGGAGGAATTATTTGAAAAGAAACAACAGTATGTATAGCTTGTGCATGTGGCTCATTGGCAATATGAGTAGTTTAGAACATGCAGGGATACATTTCCTATTGGGACTATCCTGTCAGTGGTCGATTTTGAGGAAAAATACATTCTTCAACCACAAAATGAGATTCAGAGTCAATACTATCACTCAGACCAGGTCAGCCTAATGGTCCATATCACCTATATACATGGGGCAGATAGTATTGAAGACAAAAGGGTTATGTTTAAGGAGTATCACTTCTACATAAGTGATGACAGGTATCACGACTTGGATTTTGTACAACACATATTTCAAATTTTCTACAATCACTTGAAGGATAACAATATACAAATGGAACAACATTGGATTTCGTCTAACGGTTGTGTAGGGAAATTCAAAAATTCCTGTTTCTTCCAATGGTTGTGTATGCTCCACAATAGGAACAAGGTGCCACATATTTGGAATTATTTTGAGACCAGCCATGGAAAAGGTGAACATGATGGAGAAGGTACGTGCATAAAGACTATATTACGCAGGAAATAAATAAATTTCACAATTGGACCTATCATCCAAGATGCAAAAACCATCACTGAATGGTGCGCTTCAGTAATGGGGGAGGGAGCAAGAAGGCAGGAAGATCACTCAACCAGGAAAGCACATGTACATAGATATTTTTGGGAGGTGGTGGATGTAGATCGATCACAGTTATATGAGTGCAAGACCATCCAAGGAACTCATGCATTTCATTCAGTTAGAACGCCGGACAATGCTATACTTGAAATGTGGACAAGGAAACTATCATGTTTTTGTTCTCCATGTAGTATTGGTGAATGGGACGAATGTGAATCCATGGATTGGGTTGATAGTTGGGACCGTGTATCACTCCCCATTGGTTGACGGATAGCTACAGAATTATCCTAGTTGGAGGAGGACCTATAAAGTATTTCACCAGACTATGACCACATATCAGATATCGTACAACCAGGTTTGATTAATATTTTTATATTTTTGACAACTAGTTTTGTCTAATTAGATGTGTATATTTTTTTATATTTTTGACAACTAGTTGTGTCTAATTAGTTGACTGAAACATTGGAACTATATTTTATCTAGGGAACATATACGAAGTGGTTTCTCTGAGACACAATAAATGGCGCACTGACTATTGGCTAGCACGTTGCTTAGAGGAAAGAAAACCCTAAATGTCCCATTATGGGACTCTAAGGCCAACGATTTTCTGATTGGGTCGATGGTTATAGAGGGAGAATATTTGAACTAGGTTTCCCACTCAGCAAATAGAAAAGGGTATACATATGAAGATTATAGACCAGGTGAGATTGTATACCATTATACAAACTTAGTTATTGGCACAAACCTCTAGCTACAAACAATGCCAAGGAATAACTCATCAAAGGCATGATACTTATTGCCTGACTCCAAGAACAAGAGGTTAAAGGAAACCATTGGTATTCGATGTGATCCTGATGGTCTAGTCGACTGACCATAGGTAGGTAATCTGGTGTGTGGTTTGCATGTTTTATTGTGTACTATGTTATAGGTATGTGGTGTACATGTATTCTATAATTTTGTTTCATGGTCTCATTGAGTATTGACATTAATATTTTGACTATTGCAAGCATACACTGATAGCTTGATAGATTCATAAATTGCATAGACTTGGTACAACTTGATAAATTGCACAAGTTTCGTAATCATAATCATCATCATCATTTTCATCTCCCTCTTCCTAATCAACATCTTCATCATTGTAATCATCATCATATTCATCATTGCCATCATCATCATCTTCATCACCACCACCACTACCATCATCATCATCTTCATCATCATTATCATCATCATCAACAACATCATCAACATCTTCATCATCAACATCATCATCATAATACTCCTCATCATCCTCACCCTAATCCTCATCCTCATCATCATCATGGTAAAGCATCATCATCATCATCATCATTGTCAACATCTTCATCATCATCATCATTATCATCATGATCATCATCCTCATCACCCTCATCCTCATCATCCTCACCCTCATCATCATCTTCATCATCGCCATCATCATCATCTTCATCACCACCACCACCATCATCATCATATTCATCATCATCATCATCATCAACATATTCATCATCATCATCATCATCATCCTCATCATCCTCACCCTCATGCTCATCCTCATCATCATGATTTGTTTTCTTTGTTTTTTTCTCCCATATAAGTAAACCATAAAATCTGCATCCTCATGCCCATTTTCATGCTCACTAGCACCATAACCATCTTCATGCTCATTATCACTATCCCCGTGGTCATTGTCGCAATCACCATGCCACCATGAACATCTCCACCGTGCTTTTCCTACCCATGTTGTCACCATCACCATACCATTTTTTACCATAAGATTCTCATCCATCAACCACACAAATATAACTGTTAGATACCTAATTTCGTCACCCAGAAACCTAGAAACCTTGATGCCCAAGACTTGGGCTCAAGAATGTTAATTTTGGAATTAAATCCATTCTCCCCCCAACCATGTTTATTCCTCAACACTTATTTATAGTGCACAAAACCTAAAAGGTCAAATTCATAAAACGTTTGCATGAGAGTTTATGGACAATGCGCTCATGTTGGTCTATCCCAAACACACTTTCCAAAAATTACAACATTCAATTTTTTCACTTGGTTTGGTTATTATTCCCAGGATGAATTTTCCATCTCTCTTTTTGACACTTGACCTAAATGAAATTGGAGGCATGAAATGAAAATTGTGCATTGAAAGGACACATCATTAGTTGCAATACATCTATTCCATAACGAAATGAAAATTTTGCATTGAATTAATGCCTAGATCTACTAACGTTTACTAAGATTGTGTTGCTTTAACAAGAGTGTTAGCATAGCTTTAGAAGGGAAACGCTATCCATAAGTTCCCAGTGGATGATTTTGCAAATTTGACTCCAATGTGCAAAAATTGCACACTCCATTACTGAGAAAAACCCTAGTTTCCAAAATGGACCTCCAAGATGACACCTGGGCCATGGGACCGGCATAGAGGGACACCCCTAGCACTATCCCGGTGTTCTGAATCCAACGAAGTTGACAGTTTTCCGATCCAATCCATAGTTGTCATTCTATGGCTTGTTCCGTCTCGCATCCAAAATGCCGTTAGGGACAATTATTGGATACCTACCGAGGGTATAGAATTCCAACCGTGTAACAAAACCGAGTTCTGGGGAGTCCTGCAAGTGTGTCTAGGAAGGTTTCATCTAGGAACGTGTTGTAGGAACAACATATCCCATATTTTATCCAAAACATGGGAGACCCAATTCCATAACAAATAGTAACTTAATAATTTTGCGGGGGTTGTTTAGCCTGTTTGCCATTTATTTTGCTGCCTTTGATTGGTTTTAATTAAGTTAGTAAATTTTTCTCTCTAAAAAAAAAAGTGATGCATTTTTTGTGTGTTTTTTGAGAAGTTGCAGAAATACATTTTGGGTTGAATTTTCAATCATCCCGCAACCCGCAACCCACAATTGCGGGTTGCGGGCGTCTGTATTTACATTTCGAGTTTTCCCTTCCACAACCCGCAACCCGCAAATTGCGGATTGCAGAATGCGGAAAAGGGATTTGAAAGTTGCACATAACGTTTCCTTCCCACAAACCGGAACCTGCAAATTGTGGATTGCGGGATGCAGAAAGACCTTTTTTGAATAAAGATTATCCTATGCCCCCCACAACCCGCAACACGCAAATTGTGGGATGTGGGAAGTACTTTCACCATGCGTTAGGTTTACGTTCCACAACCCGCAACCCACAATTTGCAGATTGCGGATTGCGGAAGGGTGTGTTTATTTTTGAATAACGAGTGCCCGCACTCGGCATCCCGCCTCTCACATCACGACCGTTAATATACAATGATCTGATGGCCATGATTGCATCTGAAGAAATAATTTGAATTTCGATTTTTCATGCTTGGTTCGTTGTTTTCAACATTGATCTGGTATCTATTTACATTATTCTTGATCAAACACGAAGTCCTTGAATCCAATGATTACTTAATGATTAAAATTATGAGATTTGACTATTAATTCTATCTGTTATTATGCAAATTTATTTCATTTCACGCCAAATTTCAATCGATACATCATTGACTAATATTTCGCTCGCAGAAAGGGTAATTGCAAATTTGTGTGTTGTTCATCTACAATCATGCCAGTTGGCTACATTCAATTGATGTAAAATCCTGTGGGTTTATGTACTATAAGGGCTATTATGGATAGTTTGTTGGTTTACGATCAAATATCCAAAATTTGGATTGATAATTTGATATCTCTGTTAACAATTGAATGCTGTGAGTAAAATGAAGGGAGTTTCTCATATTCTTGTCGAGCATTCTTTCGAAAAAGAGCCTCAGCCAGTGGAATACTCTGAACCTGTCCTTGCACCATTTGACGCTGATGTTTCTGACGGTAGCACAGATAGTGAGGAGGAAGATGATATGGTTCGATTCACATATTGAAAACTTCTTTTCAACTAGCAGAAAAAGGGTGATAACGAGTACATTGATCAAGATAACATGATTGTTCGGGACTAGATTAACAATTTTCCACCTATGTGCCCCGCAATTCCTTCCAACGAGGATTCGCTAGCTGATTTCTCAGTCTTTGAAGGCATATATGGTTCTCGTGAATCCATGGAAGATTTCATATGTTCCTCGTTAACAATTTTCAACAGCTCATGATCTATCTTGATTCTCCTTGATTGATGACAGGATGTCCTTGAAGATATGTGGTGCAATCTTTTGAAGTGTATGATGCCCAGTTTGGGGTCTGAATTTGTTATTGTTCCTACATATAAGGATAGTTAGATATTATAGGCCAAGAGGTAATCTTGTATTAGCCATTTTAGGATAATGTAGTTTTGATGATCCTGGCTTTGTGGGAGATTTGATCCTGAATTATCACTTTGTAATTATTATTTAAGAGATTTTAGATCTCATAGCAAGGGATGGATGTTTAGGGGACAAAATTGCCAAAAGAGACTGGAGACACTGTTGTTGCGGACTATGTAATGTTTTGCAGGCCTTAATACACAGTCGTCTTTCTTGAGCTAACTCTTATGTTATAATTTGTCGAATGTCTTTGATGGATTGTGATTTTGCTTTGATACATTCACTAATACTATTGATTGTTTGCAATCAGTAATTTGCATTGGTTTATAGTTCATATTTCTCTTGACTTATGATCTCTACAATTAATGTTTTGAATGAATGTTTTTATCCAATACATTTTAGCTATTTCTGCAAATGATTCAAAGTAATCATTAAGTTAATGTTAATTTGTCAATTAACATTATAAATTCAAGATAAGATTGTATGCACTTCATTCTTAAGTTATTGTTGGTTGAATGTTTTCAATTAATTGTTTCTTAAGTTGCTGAACCAAGATCCAGTTTTGCATCTTTGTCAAATTGGTGAAAGGACTTAGTAATTTTCAGATCGATTTATCTTGTACACAAACGAATTATCCCTTTTAGAATAGGCCTGACTTAAATTATATTTCTTTTTCAAGTTAGACTAACTCTTAGGATTAGGGAAGCTTTCTCGTCTTTCCTTATAGGAAGACAGATCCTACTTAGGATAAAACACACATAAGTGCCAGTGGAGGCCTTTGTATCTGTGGGTGTTAACCACACCAAACAGCCCGAGGATAGGGTAAAACTTGTGTAGGATTATCTGAAGCCTTTGGATGGGTTTTCACCCCCTATTGTTTGCCTTGAACACCATTCCAACATATGTTCAACCGAGGGATCAACAAATAGCGCTAGAAGGAGGGCCATGTACCAACCATGTCTAAAAATACTTTAAATAGACTTCCTCTAGTAAGATAAGTGGTTGTTACACGTAGCCATACCTAAGCTTCAACATCAATAGAACAACCAATACAGAATTCTCAAAATATTCCTTCCACTCCTGTAATTGAGCAGGAAACCAAAAGGGGCGACATTATTATCCTATCACCCACTAGTGGACCCCTCACACTTGAACAGATACTCAAGGGTTCTTCTGATAGTGTTGCTAGGCTGCAACAAAGAATTGCTTAACAACGTAATCTAGGACTAGCAGTAATTCAACATCACCACAATACTGAGTGGCAATTCAATAATTATGATAATCGAATTCAAGTGGCCAAAACCCTGAACAACGTAATTCTCCCCGCCAAAATATACTCCCAGATTTTAACCTTGACACATTGTTTGGGGAAACACAAGAAAGATCAACTACAAGTGGAAATAGGTGGACCACCCCCGCCACCACCTCCGTCTTCATCTTCTTCATCTGAAGAATCCTCAGATAATGATTCATCCTCGAGCTCATCTTCAGAAGACATACCAATGGTTGAAGGCCAAGATAGACCCTGTTTGGACCAGGATGTCATTCTTATCCTAGGGGATCAACACAGACTCCCTAACAATCCTGAAAAATGGTTACCTAAGTTTGATCTTGATGAAAAGTCACCTTCACTTGATCACCTAAAAACATTCATGCAAGCCATCAGGTTTAGAAATGTTATCCATGAGGATGTAGTCTGTAGGTTATTTCCATATACT
This sequence comes from Larix kaempferi, assembly GCA_027924585.1. Taxonomy (NCBI): domain Eukaryota; kingdom Viridiplantae; phylum Streptophyta; class Pinopsida; order Pinales; family Pinaceae; genus Larix; species Larix kaempferi. Next base: position 6,012,079 of record BSBM01000317.1, on the reverse strand, counting down.
TTCCAAGAGAAAGCATCTATTTGTTACTTTTCCTTAGAAGCTAGATCTATCACTTCATGGGATGCATTTGAGAAGGTATTCATGGAAATGTTTGGAGATGATAAGACACTCGAGGACTTGGTAATTGATCTCTCTTCTATGAAAATCCAGGGTAAAGAAAGGGTAAAAGATTTTAATTAGATATTTTCATATTTAAAAAATAGAATCCCTATTACTCTTCTTTGTGCGAAAGAACTCCTGGTTACATACTATGTGAAGGGTTTGTCAGTCCCCATATCTATGTGGGTTAAACGGGCACACAAGGAAACCTTGCCAGAGGCCTTTGCTGAGGCCATTCAGTTCGAGAAGGATATTTTTGGTTTAAAGGACAACCCAGATACTTCAGTTGATCAACCTTCCACATCACGAAAGAAAACTGATGTTCCTACAAAACCTGTTGCACAAGACAAAGAACCTTTTGAAATGGGTGATATGAATAAAATTCTCCAAAGGATTCTAATGAAATGGTTGACCTCAAGAGAACTAATACTGAAAACCATAACACAAATAGAGGGTTCAATAGACAACCATTTAGAAGGCCCTACAACCTCAATAAAACTAAGTCCCACCCAATCCTAAGGAAGGGTTAAACTCTGAGGTGATTTTGTCTATCTTTAAAGCCTTAGTTTCAGAACCCCATCATTCTCTTCAACATCCAAAACAGGAACTACAAGAAGATCAAGAGACTGAGCCTCAAGATGAGGAAGAAGACCAGCAGGTTAATACCATTAGTTTCTTTGTAGAACTTCCTATGGACAGGGAATAAGAAGAGCTTGAAACAATGTTTAACGTCCAACATCCCTACAATACGAGGAGTAAAGGACAACCAACTGAAGAAGCTTATACCTGCACAGCCACAATGAACAGAGTCAAAACCACCATACAAAAGGATACACTTATTCCTGAGATAGAATACAACTTGATTGATGACTTAAAGAAGATGAAAGCTAATATCTCTGTATTTCAACTTTTGAAGATCCCTACTATGAGGGACAGTTTTCCCAAGAGTATAATTGTCAACAAACCTAGGGAGGCTCAAAACAATAATCTGGAGACATACACTAAAGCCAATAGTTCAAAACCTGTTGGGAAAAGTACTCATCCCTTCTTGTTAACCTTTGAGATCTTTAAAAAGAACATCCATAACTGTATGGTGGATTTAGGGGCTTCATCCAATGCAATTCCCCTATCAGTTTGTCAGAAATTAAATGCTTCTTGGGAACCATGTCCTACTCAGATTGTTCAGGTGGATAGATCAAAAGTGAAAGTAGTAGGGGAACTAAGGAATGTTATGTTAACTTTATCTGCTAACCCTAGGATCCATCAAATAGTGGACATCGTTGTGGCTAACATCCCAGAGATGTATGGGATGTGGCTAAGCAGAGACTGGTTGGAAAAAATTAAGGGCTACTTTGCAACTGATTGGTCTCACTTGTGGCTTCCTTACAATGGAAGGCCAAACGGGATAAAGATTAGCAGGGTGCCTTATATGAAACATATTGTCACAGATTTGAATGACCCCAGTGAGACAGCTGCATACTTCAGCTCACATGTGGAACATTTCACTTTTGATATTTTTTTGGAGCCTTACGTCCAGATTTTTCACCTGTAGAGAGCGCACAGAAACAGTCTCAGATTGTCAATTTTATGTCTGTTACATTCTCAGGTGATATTGTAGATAATGTGTATAGTGTGAATACCAATTTTAAGCTAGATTTGAATGCATGGACTTTGTTTTTCGATGGTTCCATATCTAAAGATGGAGCTAGTGCAGGTTGTGTCCTCATTGATCCCAAAGGTATGAAAACCATGATTGCCTGCAGGCTAGAATTCGAATGTACCAATAATATTGTTGAGTACGAATCCTTGGTCCAAGGACTCAGGAAAGCAATCAATATGAATGCCCAAGTAATTAACTGTTATGTAGATTTAGAAATAATAGTTAAGAAGGTAAGAAGCAAGATTCATTGCATATCTTTTCATTTGCTTAATTATCGAAATTTAGTAAGGGACTTAACTAATTGTTTCACTACTTTAACATAAGTCTGTCCCAAGATCTCAGAATTTCGATGCCGACCTTCTAGCTACTACGTCTAGGATGATACCACCAGAAGGTTTGTCACTAGATACCTTTTGTATTGAATTAATGTATAGACCTTCGATCCCAGTTAATATAACCAGTTGGAAAGTGTTTAATGATGATCAGCAGATCCTATATTTTCTTACAGCTCAGGACACGTTTCAAGATGTTTCCATTGATGAAAGCGAGCATGAAAAATCTTTAGTTAATCCCACTTATGCTGCCAGTTTGATTCCTAAGTCAATTTTCAACCTGGAAAATTTCTATGACCTCCAAGATAAGTTCAAGCAAAAGGTGAATTGTAAGGCTTGGAGCTCTTCTCTCAATTATGAACAATTGAATTTAGGAAGTGAGCAGAACCCTCGCATGGTTAACCTAGCGGTTGACTGTTCACCCGATGAAAAAATAGCTTTTATCAAGTTATGCAGAGAATTTAAGGATGTCTTTGCTTGGACATACAATGAGCTGAAAACCTTCGACACTAATATTATGCATCACAATATACCGATGAAGCCAGACACTAAACCGTACCAGCAGAAGCTCAGGAAGATGCACCCTAGCTTGGAACCTTCTATTAAGAAGGAGCTAGAAAATCTCCTTACAATAAGAATTATTTTTTGGTTCAGGCATACACAGTGGATCGCTAATTTAGTACCAGTTCACAAGAAAAATGGTGACATTAGGCTTTGCATTGACTTTAGAAATCTTAATAAAGCTTCTGAGAAAGATAATTACCGTGTTCCCACTATGGAACAGATCTTACAGAGAATTGCAGGTTCAGAAATTTTTGCCCTCCTCGATGGTTTTTTAGGGTATAACCAAGTTTTGGTTGCTCCTGACGATTAGTTAAAAACAACTTTGAAGACCCCTTAGGGAAGTTTTCCCTACAAGGGAATGCCATTCGGGTTAATAAATGCAGCTGCTATGTTCCAGTGAGCAATGGACACAGCCTTCAGGGGACTTATGCATGATTCTTCTGTTGTATACTTATATGACATTACTATCTTTTCAAAAAAACGACATGAATATTTGTTTTCCTTGAAACAGGTATTCAAACGTTGCAGAAGATACGGAATTTCACTCAGTCCTAAGAAATGCATCTTCGCAGTGACTGAAGGCAAGCTGTTGGGATTTATTGTTTCTAAAGAAGGTATGATTATTGATACGGAACGCACAGAGGCCATCACAAGGATCAGATTTCCAGGTACGTGCAAAGCCATGCAATCTTTCCTTGGTAAGATAAATTTTGTTTGCATATTTGTCCCTAATTTTGTGCAAATTGTTAAACATTTACAATTAATGATCAAGAAGGATGCATAGTATAAATGGTTTGATGAACAACGAAATGCTTTTACTGAGATTAGGAAGGCTATTGTAGAAGCATGTACCGTTATGTCTCCTGACTTCAGTAAGGATTTTATTTTATATACTTTTGCTCCTGACTTTTCTTATGCTGTTGTTCTTACACAGAAGCACCCAGATGACCCCGAGATTACTATTTCTTTTATGAGTTCAATGTTCAAGGGAAAAGAGTTAAATTACTCCCAAATAGAAAAACAAGCTTATGCGGTTTATAACTCAGTTAAGCATTTTAGACCATAATTATTGAATTCTAGAACTAAAGTAATTGTTCCCTATGCAACGATTAGAAATGTTCTGATACAAAAGGAATTGGGGGAGAAAAGAGCCCACTGGATGACATCCTTGCAAGAATACAATTTAGAAATAAGACCATCAAAAATAGTGAAAGGACAAGGTTTGTGTTTGCTTACCTCTCAGTCAAGTGATCCTGTAAAACGACAAGTTGAGTGGGAGCAAGAAGAAGGCACCTCGGTAGGTTCTGTCAATGTTATCACTACAGAGGCATCCAACTGGTATGATGACGTTAAATTTTTCTTAACTCATGGGTATGCTCCTAAATCCCTTGAATTCAGAAAACGCAGAGCATTAAGATTAAAAGCAACACCATACCAATTCATAGATGGTGTTTTATTTAGAAACAATTACGACGATGTTTTTCTTAGATGTCTAGAGAAAGCTCAAACTGAGAATATTCTTTTGGAATTTCATGCAGGACCTCCAGGAGGACATTTTTCCGGAGAAACCATTGCGCACAAGATCTTAAGAGAAGGTTACTACTGGCTGACCTTGTTCAGAGACGCCTGTGCTTAAGCCATAAGATGTGAACTATGTCAGAAGTGCGCTGGCAAAATGAAGAAGCCTGCATTTCCTTTGCATCGAGTCATAGTTCAATTCCCGTTCCAGCAGTGGGGTCTAGATTTTGTCAAAACTATTAATCATCCCTCTTCTCTGCAACACAAATATATTTTGACAGCTACAAACCACTTCACCAGATGGGTAGAAGAAGTCCCTCTTAGACAAGAAAACACGAGCCAAGTAATTTCATTTCTTGAAAGTCAGATAGTTACAAGGTTTGGTGCTCCGAAATCCCTGGGGTTTGACAATGCTTCATATTTCTCCTCTTTTAATTGACTCAATATGCCCTTGAAAAAGGGATAAAATTAAAAAAATTTGCCAATTATTATCCACAGGGAAATGGATTAGAAAAATCATCTAATAAGAATTTAATTAACATCTTAAAGAAGACAGTGGCTACTCACCACAAGAATTGGCACATTCAGTTACAAAATGATCTTTGGGAAGATCATGTCACTCCTAAAGAGGCTATTGGAAACTCCCCATACTGCCTAATTTATGGTAAGGAGTTTGTCTTACCATCCAACCTCATGATCCCATCCATGCAGCTCGCACATTCTATGCAGGAAAGTGACTCTTCCTCGCTCCAACACGGAATTGATACATTAATCAAACTAGAAGAAGAAACGGAAAAGTCTAAGAACAAGTTGTATCAACACTAACAGCTTGTCAAGAGGTGGTTCGGTGTGAAGTATTCATCTGACAGGGAGTTCTCTGTGGGGGACTTAGTTCTAAAATGGGACAAGCAACATAAGGACAAGAATGATTATACTAAGTTACAACACTCGTGGCTAGGACCTTTCATTGTTACAGAAAATATTGTTCCTAGTACCGTCTGGTTACAAGCACTTGAAGGTTTTGCAGAAACCTATCCAGTGAATGTCCAGCTGCTTAAGAAGTACTTTGTTTTAGGAGAGTATGTTGGTCCACTTGTACATAAAGTGTGGTTTGTTTCTTTTCCTTTGGTCTTGATTGATTTCCTTTTTCTTTTTATTCTTTTCTTTTTAATAAGTCTAGACGTTTGGAAAAAGTTTTTGATCAGTGTTTCTCTGAGATTAACACAATCTGAAGTTTTCAGGTAGCATGCGAGCTTCTCTTCCTTTCATCTTATGTTAGAAAATGCTCTTCGTGGAACAAAATAGTCAATTTTTGCAGAGACTTTATCGATATCTTCCCACTTTCATCAACATCTTTTAAATATTTGTATGATTAATTGAAGATGAAGAGAAAACTAGGGTTTCTTACTTTGAGTTGTTGATGTATATGTAACTTCAGAATGTATTTCATATATGTATGTTGTATGTACTCCTATAGAGATGGTATTATTCCTCTATACGGAAGTGTCTTCATTTATATTGTAAATGTCGTAACTTATACTTGATGGGTTATTAGACCACCTTGTTGGGGTCGGACCTGTATAAGTCATGTGGGTCAAAGGGTTATTAGACCACCCTATTGGGGGTCGTCCATGTGGGTCAAAGGGTTATTAGACAACCCTATTGGGGGTCAGCCCAGTCAGCATTATGTTATGTGGTTAAGTTCGAGCCTACATGATTTATGTAAAAGGCAAGTCAAGTCAAGTATAAATAGAGTGCGGGAGGCACTCTATTTGATCACTCACTTCTCACTTATGAACTCAAGGAGGAGTGGAGCACTTATGGAATAGGAGGATCTGCTGCTAGGTTATTTCTATCTCTTATGGTTGGGTTGTATCATTGCTCTATCTATCTTTGAGGAAGTTATTGGGGTTTTTCACCTTTATGGTTTTCCCCAAGTAAATCTTTGTGTCTCTTGTGTGCTTGCATTATTGTCTCCATGATTGATATGCTGTACATGTTGTTATCTTAGTTAAGATCCTAGATCAGATTGAAGTAAATTATGAAAATTTAACATGGTATCAGAGCTAGCCTGAAAGAAGGCATGATATGGCATGTATGACACTTGTTGCACTTACGATGCTAGGGCTTGATATAACAAAAACCAGTCATCGTAGCACTTTCACTATAAATCCATTTTGGAGAAGTTTTAGGATCTGAAATCTTTACAGGTCGAATATTAAATCCCCATGTACCGTGTGTCCATAGGAAAACCTCTAATTCATTGTACTTTGTGATTTATGATCTGTACAATATAGGGTTTCTGCCTCTTCCAGAACTGAGTCAAAATCAGGTGACCATGGGAAAAAGGTCATAACTTGGGCTAGTAATATCTAAATGAAATTTCGTAAAAAGTGACAGGTATTACACAGACTGTACTATCTCAGGAAAATGTTTCAGAGGCCGAAGTTGAACCAATGACACGTGGCACGCTATACAAGTTCGCTCTCCTGTATTATCCCATAAACAGGTCACGTTGCGACACTTGGCATAACTCTCTCTCAGAGAGTCCAATTGAGGTCAGAACTATCATGATGGAAAGATAAAAAGGTGAGATATCTTAGGAAAAATGTTCAGAGGTCGAAGTTTAAACAGTGACACGTGGAATGTCGTACAAGTTCACTCTCCTGTATTATCCCAAAACAGGTCACGTTGCGACACTTGGCATAACTCTCTCTCTCAGAGAATCCAATTGAGGTCAGACCTGTCAGCATGGAAATCTAAGAGGTCAGGCTATCTCAGAAAACGTTTTCAGACCCTGTGGATCAAAAAGTTTAGAGGTACACCAGAAACAATCAGGTACATATTTTTGTCAAAACAGAATTATTTTTTAGTACCTTCATTCATGGCTTCCAGAATTTAGGGCTTCGGAGAAAGTTGGAATTTTTGTAATCGGAGACCACGGCTGGATGCTACTCATCAGAATAGAAATTTAGAGATGAAGATCAGAATTTTTGGTTGGGCAAAAGTCCGGGCTTGATTAGACCCTAGTTCGGGACTTTGATCAGAAAAGTGGAAAATTAGGGCTTCTGTAAAAATGGGAATTTTTGAAATCTGTGACCACGGCTGGAAGCTCCTCAGAAAAATAAAATATTAGAGCTTTGGATCAAACCTTTTGATTGGGAAGAAGAGTGGGCTTCATCAAACCCCAGTTCAGGGTCACATCCAATGAATCCGAGAAGTTTCAAAGGAAAAATTGAGGAGTGAAACTTTGCAGTTTTCAAATTCTGAATATAGCAGCTTGGTCATCTCATCAAGGCACATATTTCTATCCTTTCGGATGTTTGAAATTCAAAGTTTGAATTTTTTGGGTTTCTCTGACAAACCCATATCTAGCTCCAGGTCCAGTTCTTGCAAATCAAGTGGATTGGGTTAATCCTAGAAGAAGATGGATTGGTCACCTGCATAAGTAAAGAAGTTCCTGTTTCAGAGGGAGATGAGGCTAAGGCCTTACATAAGAATATTACAAGCGATCTCGACAGGTATGACTCATCAAGGTATGTTTTGATATTTGTTCATGATTAAGTTTATGGTATGATTGTCTTCATGTTATTATGGTTAGTACAATCTTGATTTTAGATTTGGCGTATCACCTTAACAAATTTATGAATGCATGATAGAAGATATTCATTGATTAGGGTGTTGACACTTATGATTGTACTAATGCATTATGGTGTTGTATGAGGTTTATGTTGTCTACTAACATGAAAGGTACACCAAGAAAGACAGATCATGTTCTGGTTCAAGAACATATGATCATGATGACATGAGGACAAAGATTCATCCATTGTCATGGATCTCATAGAAGATCCATTTACGAGGTATGTATAACTTGGTTTTATAATGGTTAACCTATGAGATATACAGGTTACAAGCACAAGTCATTGAAGAAGAACAAGAAGACATCATGTGAGTATGTTAGACATAACTAGCTAGCATGCTAATCCAGGTATGTTTTTCCTATATCAAGATAGAATCCTACCTTGTGTTAGGATCTTATACTGTTGTGTTGTTGATAATGATTATTCATGAAGTCATAAGTTTGAATAATCATGGGTATAAGCATATTATGTGTCTTACCTTAATTAATGATATGACTAACCCGAAGAGTCATAGGTTTGAGTAATTATAGGTTTAGACATGTTATATTTCTTATTATTTGACTAACCATAAGAATCCTACATAAACCTTGAATGCTAATGCTTATTATTTCTGTTTGAAATGATCATGACTATACATGCTTGAGATTATTGTGTTTTAATAGTATACTAATGAATGTATGATTTTATATGAGATCACAAGAATAACACAATCATGATACTAATAAGCATGCATAGGGACCAAGGATGAATATGAGTTCAAGAACAGGTAATCCAGGAAGCAAAGATCAAGAGGGAGTACACTCCAGTGGTTTATGCAAAGATGCAGATATTCAGAGGGAGTTGACCATCTCTCTACATTCCACAACAGAAAGGCGTAGAAGAAGCTATTTTAGATTAGGACTCCAGCAGCTCCTGCAAGGAAGCAAAGAGTCAGAGGGAGTCCACCCAATGAACAAACAAAGATAAGTATTTTAATTATCATTTCTTGCATATTTGTTTGTTTAAATAAAATTGTTCAACAATGTATATGCTCATGTTCCTAGACTTAGGATATGTATTGTGCATATTAGAATAGTTGCATTGATGAACAGTATACTACTAATATACATGGGTAAGTGGCCTATGGCACGGTACAACATTGCATTGCTACTTATCTAGAATGAAACCTCTTTGCTGACATGTTGGGATTTGTGCACACTCTTAACAATGTTCTGGTAGAGATTGGAAGGCATCTAGAAAGTTACGAGATATGGATAAATGTTGTATTGAAGCATTGGCTAAGATAATTGCATGACTGTATGACATATTTATTTATGTGTAAGAATTTGTTCTAAAAACTATGAGATGTTTTCTAATCATGCAATTTAACTTGTTGTGTAGGAAAGATCGTATGCCATCTCCTACAAAAGAAGAACTACAACATTTGTTCAGCAACAAAATTATCTATTGAAGATATTGAAGTTCCCAGGATACGGGAAGAATGCCATGATTCGTCGATCATGAAGAACAATGTTTGGGATGCAGTCCCAAGAGCTTAAGGGAAGTCTGTTGTGAATTCCAAATGGAACTATTAGATCAAGCATGTTGCAGATGGCAGCATTGAGAAATATAAAAGTGATGAAATAGAAGATACACCAGATGGATTTCAAGACAACCTTCTTGAATGGTGTAGTTGAAGAAGAAGTGTATGTGGAGCAACCACTTGGTTCTGAGACACATGACAGGAAATCATATATGTGCAGAACTTGGTATGGTAGGATAGGCAGCTTTCTATCCAGTTTGGTCTTTACCAAGAGTAAAGCGGGTTCCAACCTTTTCTACAAGGTTGAGGAAGGCAATCCAGTGATACTACTTTTGTATGCGGATAACCTGCTTGTTACAGGTGAAGATAGATTGATTTCCGACACGCAGCAGAAGCTTGCTGCCGAGTTCGAGATGAAGAACTTGGGGATGATGCACTATTTTTTTTTGGCATGGAGGTGTGGCAAAGTGATGGAATATTCCTTGGACAAGGGAAGTATGCAGTAGAGATCCTGAAGAGGTTCCGGATGATGGATTTCAAGGCCATAGCCACACCTATGGCATCGAATCTGAAGCTTCTATGTGATGCTTCATCTGAGCCGATTGATGTCTCTATGTATCGTTAGATGATTGGGTCCTTGATGTACCTGACGAACACGAGACCAAACATTTTCTTTGCTGTGAACACATTGAGTCAGTTCCTAACAGATCCGAGGAGTGTTCACCTGGTTGTTGTAAAGCATGTTCTGAGCTACCTGAAGGGTACAGTGGATTATGGGCTCAAGTATGAAGCGAATCAAAAGTTTAACCTGCAAGGTTATGTTGATTCAGATTGGGCTGGCAGTGCTGCAGGTAGGAAGAGCACATCTGGGTGCTGCTTCAGTATGGGATCAAGTGTGATCTCTTGGTTTAGCAGCAAATAGTCCTGCGTAGCACTAAGTAAAGCTGAGGCAGAGTATGTTGTAGCCTGTTCAGCTAGTTGTGAGGCAGTATGGCTATGGAAGCTACTGTCTCAGTTATTTGATCTCCCGTTGGATACTACTGGTATCTTCTGTGATAACCAGAGTTGTGTGGAGCTATCCGAGAACCCAGTGTTTCATGATAGGTCAAAACACATAGAGATCAAATATCACTATATCAGGGATATGGTGTAGAGAGGAGCTGTGAAGCTCCTGTATGTTGCGACGGATGAGTAGATTGCAGATGTGCTGACGAAGCCACTAGCAAGAGTGAAGTTTGAGTACTTTAGAGAGAGGCTTGGCGTTCTTCACATCGAGGACACTTCGAGGAAGAAGTGATGGACACATTTGCTGAAGCCATTCCAAGCATGTTGGAAGGAGGATCCTTCACATGGTTGTGGATGTAAGTGCTGGATGATGAGCATCAGGATGATGTTCTGGTTTCTGCTGGATATGATCAGTTGGATCATTTTTGTATGTATTTATGCATCATGTTGGATGATGGATATGATCAGTTGGATCATTTATATGTATGTACGCATCATGTTGGATGCTGGATATGATCATTTGGATCATTTATATTTATGTATGCATCATGTTGGATGATGGATATGATTGGTTGGATCATGTGTATGTATTTGTATATGCATCATGTTGGATGCTTGGACCATGTATCTGTATATGTATCTGTGGATACATTGTATGAACAGGTAGATCAAGTATATTGATATGTATCAGATATGATCAGGTAGATCATGTATGTTGATGGATACATTGTGTGGATCATGTATCTATGTATCAGGTGGATACACTATGTATAATTATATGTATCAGGTAGATACGTGGTGTGCATCAGATGGATGCATTGTATGATCAGGATGACGAGCTTCTCCAGATGACATGCAGCAGGATGTTGCAGTGATGATGATTTGGGTGATCATGTATACATCAGGATGATGTATGATAAGTATCAGATGATACTTTGTGGCCGTGGATCAGTTTGTGTAGGAAAGCATGTAATTTGTGCCCTGGGAGATTTGCAGATGGTCTTTCGAGGTTTTTCCCATGGCATGTAATTCGGTGCCCTGGGACATCTGGCAAATGCTCTTTCGAGGTTTTTCTTGGGAGGACATATAATTTGCTCCCTGGGAGATCTGCAGATAGTCTTTCGAGGTTTTGCCTATGGCATGTAATTTGTTTCCCTGGGATATCTGGCAAATTCTCTTTCGAGGTTTTGTCCTATGGCATGTAATTTGCTCCTAGGAGATCTGGACAGGATGAAAAAGGCCTCAGATGCTTTAGCCAGGTTTTGGCATGACCACATGTAATTTGCTCCTGGGAGATCTGGACAGGATGAAAAAGGCCTCAAATGCTTCAGCCAGGTTTTGTGGTGGACCACATGTAATGTGCTCCTGGGAGATCCAACAGGTAGAGCTGTGTGCTCGTAACAGCCTAGGATGCTTCAGCCAGGTTTTGTGGTGAGATCACATGTAATGTGCTCCTGGGAGATTCGACAGGTAGAGCCGTGTGCTCGTAACAACCTGGGATGCTTCAGCCAGGTTTTGTGATGGGTCACATGTAATGTGCTCCTGGAAGATCCTACCGGTAGAGCTGTGTGCTCGTAATAGCCTGGGATGCTACAACCAGGTTTTGTGACGCACGTAATAAGTCCTGAGAATTCCACAGTATGGCCAGTGATGATGAAGACCTGCAGGTGGTGGGCCTACATCCAGTATGAAAAAGGACTGGCTCTATAGAACTTCCTATGACGAGTAGATTCAGAGATTGATTGAGATAGCAGCAGCAGTGACGATGATGATGACTCGATGATGATTATCCAGTGATAATGATCCAAAGAAGATGACTTGTGCTAGAAGACATGAGAAATACCTTCCTAGTTAAGAGGGAGTGTTGATGTATATGTAACTTCGGAATGTATTTCATATATGTATGTTGTATGTACTCCTATAGAGATGGTATTATTCCTCTATACGGAAGTGTCGTCATTTATATTGTAAATGTCATAACTTATACTTGATGGGTTATTAGACCACCTTGTTGGGGTCAGCCCTATATAAGTCATGTGGGTCAAAGGTTTATTAGACCACCCTATTGGGGGTCGGCCATGTGGGTCAAAGGGTTATTAGACCACCCTATTAGGGGTCGGCCCAGTCAGCATTATGTTATGTGGTTAAGTTCGAGCCTACATGATTTATGTAAAAGGCAAGTCAAGTCAAGTATAAATAGAGTGTGGGAGGCACTCTATTTGATCACTCACTTATCTCTTATGCACTCAAGGAGGAGTGGCGCACTTATGGAGGAGGAGGATCTGCTGCTAGGTTATGTCTATCTCTTATGGTTGGGTTATATTATTGCTCTATCTATCTCTAAGGAAGTTATTGCGGTTTTTCACCTTTATGGTTTTCCCCAAGTAAATCTTTGTGTCTCTTGTGTGCTTGCATTATTGTCTCCATGATTGATATGCTGTACATGTTGTTCTCTCAGTTAAGATCCTAGATCAGATTGAAGTAAAGTCTGAAAATTTAATAGAGTTTCATGGGTAAATGGCGTAATATTTTATAGCTTGGTTAGACTTATCCATTCTAGATGCCATACAGATCAGTTTGTTAATAATTTATTTCAATTAAAGTAGATTACAAGATGGGGGGTCTCATTATGAGAAAACCCATTATGATCATAAATTTTTAAGTGGAGTGACATATTCACATCAAGTCACCAAACTTGGGAGATGACTTTCAGCTCTGGCTAGAAGGTGGAAGATCCTATCACAGGTTGGTCCATTCATGATCTGCAAAGCATTAGTGAGTAACACTATTGTCATGTGGTCACCAAGCGATGGTAGTGTCTTGTAATCTATGTATTAATACAACTTTGTTTTCTTACAAGATGCTTTGTTGTATATAAGGATAAAGGGGGTCTTATTACAAGCCAGCCCTACCATGACCATGGATTTGATTTTGGACTGGAATTGCCACTTATGGTCACCAAGCCCTGGTAATTGCTTTTATGCTAGAAACTGAAAGATAAGGAGTCTCTTGACTGAGCTAGCTTGTTCAGTTTCCTAATCAGGTTTGTGAATGGCATTTCCAATATCTGATCACCAAATCAGGGCAATGGCCTTATATCAACAAAACTCTTATTTAATTTTTCTTTATAAAAAAAAGGAGAAAAAGAAATACACATGTACATAAATGAATAATTAATGGAGCCAAGGTGATTCATGTATTTTAGTACAGAATGGCTGTGAGTTTATTCCAAAGGTTAATTATAAATCTTCCCTTCCATGATTACATAAAGGTATAAGAATTATGTTTGCTCCTAGACTGCCTTACTAGATTAAATATTATCGTTAATTGGTTTTGGATGGGAATGTATTGCTTATATGCCTAACTTTGCTATTTTGATTGTGTTTTCATGAGATCATTTTTTAGATTACAGATTGAAAATGAGTTTGTTGGCATTTCTACTTTATAACCAAAGGATTTCATTTACAGAGATAATTGGTTCTTCCCAACCAGTCGGCATTTGCTGTAGGCACAACAGATCCCATGTTTTATCCAAAACATGGGAGCCCCAATTCCATAACAAAGAGGAACTTCATAATTTTTTGGGGGGTTTCTCAACCTGTTTTCCATTTATTTTGCTGCATTTGATTGGTTTTAATTAAGTTAGTAAATTTTTCTCTCTAAAAAAAGAAGTGATACATTTTTTGTGTGTTTTTTGAGAAGTTGCAGAAATAAGTTTTGGGTTGAATTTTCAATCATCCCGCAACCCGCAATTGCGGGTTGCGGCGTCTGTATTTACATTTCGAGTTTTCCCTTCCACAACATGCAAATTGTGGATTGCGGGATGCAGAAAAGGGATTTGAAAGTTGCACATAAAGTTTCCTTCCCGCAACCCACAAATTGCAGATTGCAGGATGCGGAAAGACCCTTTTCGAATAAATATTAGCCTATGCTCCCCGCAACCCGCAAATTGCGAGATGCGGGAAGTACTTTCACCATGCATTAGGTTTATGTTCCGCAACCCACAACCTGCAATTTGCGGATTGCGGATTGCGGAAGGGTGTGTTTATTTTTGAATATTGTGTGCCCGCACTCGACATCCCGCATTTTGCATCACGACTGTTAATATACAATGATCCGATGGGCATGATTGCATTTGACGAAATAATTTGAATTTTGATTTTTCATGCTTGGTTCGTCGTTTTCAACATTGATCCGGTTTTTGTCTGCGTTATGCTTGATCAAACACAAAGTCTGTGAATCCAATGATTACTTAATGATTAAAAATATGAGATTTGAATGTTAATTTCATGTGTTAGTATGCAAATTTACTTCATTTCATGCCAAATTTCAATTGATACATCATTGACTGATATTTCACTCACATAAATGATAATTTCAAATTGCACGTTGTTCATCTGCAATCATGCTAGTTGGTTGCATTTAATTGATGTCAAATCCTGTGGTTTTATGTCCTATAAGGGCTGTTATGGATATTTTGTTGGTTTACGATCATTTATCCAAAATTTGGATTGATAATTTGATATCTCTGTTAACATTTGAATGCTGTGAGTAAAATGCAGGCAGTTTCTCATATTCTTGTAGAGCATTCTTTCGAAAAAGAGCCTCAGCCAGTGGAATACTCTGAACCTGTCCCTGCACCATTTGACGCTGATGTTTATGATGGTAGCACAGATAGTGAGGAGGAATATGACAGGGTTTGATTCATATATGAAAAAATTCTTTTCAACAAGCAGAAAAGGGGTGATAAAGAGTACATTGATCAAGATAACATGATTTTTCGGGACTTGATTATCAATTTGCCACTTGTGTGCCCCGCAATTCCTTCTAAGGAGGATCCGCTAGCTGATTTATCGGTCTTTGAAGGCATATCTAGATCTCGTGAAGCCAGGGAATATTTCATTTGTTCCTCGTTAGCAATTTTCAACAACTCATGATCTAGCTTGATTCTCCTTGATTGATGACAGGATGTCCTCAAAGATATGTGGTGCAATCTTTTGAATTGTATGATGCCTAGTTTTGGGTCTGAATTGGTTATTGTTCCTACGTATAAGGATAGTTAGATATTATATGCCAAGAGGTAATCTTGTCTTGGCCATTTTAGGATAATGTAGTTTTGATGATCATGGCTGTGTGGGATATTTGATCCTCAATTATCACTTTGTAATTATTATTTAAGATATTTTAGATCTCATAGCAAGGGATGGATGTTTAGGGGACAAAATCGCCAAAAGAGACTGGAGACACTCTGTTGTTGCGAACTATGTAATGTTTTGCAGGCCTTAATACATAGTCATCTTTCTTCAGCTATATCTTCTGTTAAGATTTGTCGAATGTCTTTGATGGATTGCGATTTTTCTTTGATACACTCACTAATACTGTTCATTGTTTGCAATCAGTAATTTGCATTGGTTTATAGTTTAGATTTCTCTTGACTTATGATCTCTGCAATTAATGTTTTGAATGAATGTTTTTATCCAATACATTTTATCTATTTCTACAAATGATTCACAATAATCATTAAGTTAATGTTAATTTGTCAATTAACATTCTAAATTCAGGATAAGCTTGTATGCACTTCATTCTTAAGTTATTGTTGGTTAAATGTTTTCAGTTAATTATTTCTTAAGCAGCTAAACCAAGATCCAGTTTTTCATGTTTGTCAAATTGGTGAAAGGACTTCGTAATTTTTCAGATCGAGTTATCTTGTACACAAACGAATTATCCCTATTAGAATAGGCCTGACTTAAATTAGATTTATTTTTTAGGTTAGACTAACTCTTAGGATTAGGGAAGCTTTTTCATTTTTCCTTATAGGAAGACAGATCCTATTTAGGATCAAACAAACATAAGTGCCAGTGGAGGCCTTTGTATCCGTGGGTGTTAACCACACCAAACAGCTCGAGGATAGGGTAAAACTTGCGTAGGATTATCTGAAGCCTTTAGCTATGTTTTCATCCCCTGTTGTTTTCCTTGAACACCATGCCAGCATATGTTGAACCGAGGCATCAACAGAACGCTAGCCATAAGTTCCTGGTAGATGATTTTGCAAATTTGACCCCCGTGTGCACAAATTGAACACTCCCTCTCTGAGGAAAACCCTAGTTTCCAAAATGGATGTACAAGATGAAACCTAGGCCATGGGAACAATGGAGAGGGGCACCCCTAGAACTATCCCAATGTCTTGAATCCAATGGAGTTGAATTTTTAGCGATCCAAGACATGGTCGCCATTCTATGGCTTGTTCCGTCTCGCATCTAAAAGGACTTCAGGGACACCTACTAAATACCTACTGAGGGCATATAATTCAAACTATGAAACAAAACCGGGTTGCGGGGAGTACTCCAAGTGTGTCTAGGAAGGTTATAGCTAGGAATGCTAGCCATAAGTTCCCGGTGGATGATTTTGCAAATTTGATCCTCGTGTAAAACAATTGCACACTCCATTACTAAGCAAAACCCCAGTTTCCAGAATGGAACTACAAGATGACATTTGGGCCATGGGACCGACGGAGTGGGGCATCCCTAACACTATCCCGATGTCCTGAATCCAACTGAGTCAACGGTTTTTCAATCTGATCCACGGTCATCATTCTATGGCTCGTTCTGTCTCACATCCAAAAGGCCTTCAGGGACACCTACTGGATACCTACCGGGGGCATAGAATTCCAACCGTGCAACAAAACCGGGTTCCGAGGAGTCCTGCAAGTGTGTTTAGGAATGCTCCATTTGGGAATGCTAGCCATAAGTGCTCAGTGGATGATTTTGCAAAGTTGAATCCAATGTGCAAAAATTGCACACTCCCTTACTAAGCAAAACCTTAGTTTCCAAAATGGACCTACAATATGACACCTGGGCCATGGTATCGGCAAAGAGGGGAACCCTAGAACTATCCCGATGTCTTGAATCCAACAAAGTTGATGGTTTGTCGATCCGAGCCATGGTCATCATTCTATGGCTCGTTCCATCAAACATCCAAAAGTCCTTTAGGGTCACTATGGATGCACTTATGGTCAACTTTGAAAAATCATCCACCAGGAACTTATGGCTAGCGTTCCCAGCTGGAACCTTTCGAGACACACTTGCAGGACTCCCATGAACCCTATTTTGTTGCACAGTTGGAATTCTATTCCCTCGGTAGGTATCCATCAGGTCTCCCTCAAGGCCTTTTGGATGTGAGACGGAACGAGCCATAGAATGATGACCGTGGCTCAAATCGAAAAACTGTCGACTCCATTGGATTCAGGACATTGGGATAGCGCTAGGAGTTCCCTTCTCCGCCGGTCCCATGGCCCAGGTGTCATCTTGTAGGTCCATTTTGGAAATTGGAGTTTTGCTTAGTAAGGGAGTGTGCAATTTTTGTACATTAGAGTCAACTTTGAAAAATCATCCACCAGGAACTTATGGCTAGTGTTCCCATATGGAACCTTCCTAGACACACTTGAAGGACTCTTTGAATCCCGGTTTTGTTGCACGGTTGGAATTCTATGCCCTTGGTAGTCATCCAGCTGGTGTCCCTAAAGGCCTTTTGGATGCGAGACGGAACGAGCCATAGAATGACGAACTTGGCTCGGATCGAAAAACCATAGACTCTGTTGGATTCAGGACATCGAGATAGTTTTAGGGATGCCCCTCTCTGTCAATACCATGGCCTAGGTGTCATCTTGTAGGTCCATTTTGGAAACTAGGGTTTTGCTCAGTAAGGGAGTGTGCAATTTTTGCACATGGGGGTCAAATTTGCAAAATCATCCACTGAGAACTTATGGTTAGCGTTCCCAGTTGGAACCTTTCTGAACACACTTGCAGGACTCCCTGGAACCCAATTTTATTGCATGGTTGGAATTCTATGGCCCCGATAGGTATCCAGTAGGTGTCCTTGAAGGCCTCTTGGATGCGAGATGGAACGAACCATAGAATGGCCATCCTGGTGCAGATCGACAAACTGTCGACTCCATTGGATTAAAGACATCAGGTTAATGCTACGAGTGCCCCTCTCTGTTGGTCCCATGGTCCAGGTGTCGTCTTGTAGGTCCATTTGTGAAACTAGGGTTTTGCTCAGTAAGGGAGTGTGCAATTTTTGCACATGGGGGTTAAATTTGCAAAATCATCCACCGGGCACTTATGGATAGCGTTCCCACCTGGAACCTTCCTAGATACTTGCAGGACTTCCTGGAACCCTGTTTTGTTGCATGGTTGGAATTCTATGCCCCTGGTAGGTATCCAATTGTTAGGATATTCCTATACTACATCCTAGTCCTACCAGCATTATCATTATTTTGCATTTCTTTCATGCATGCAGCCATGAAATTACATGCAGGCATGCAATTGCATGCGTCCATTCATAAGGCCCAGCACCTAGTCCCCATTTTTCTAGCCCCGCGAGATTCTTTCTGATCATTTCTATCCCTCCTAGTGCTTAGTGCGCCCTCCTTTCACCTACCACATGTGAAAGGCACCCTCTCACCTACCACTTAGTTACACTCAGTTAGTTCCTTGATTTATGGATCTGCTCCCTGATTTAAGGATAGATGGCCTAGTTAACTCACTGAAACACTCTGATGGACCTCCAAAGAGCCTAGATTGACTATTTTGACTCCAGTTAGCTCCTCATGCACCCTCCATCAGTGCTCCATGCATCAGTTACACCTTCTATACCCAATTAGACTCAGTTTGACACATGGTTGATGGTTACCTGTGCTTTGATGACACTCCACTGATCTTTTGATCCATCCATGCAGGCTAATTCGAATAATACTGTTGGTATTTGAATCTTGTGCATTGTAGCATTATTGTTTATCATACAAATTAATGAAACATGTGTGATTATTCTTCTCCTATCTGAGTTCTACTGCATCTATGTTCTACTGCTCCATTCTGCACTCTTCTTCTATTTTATGCTTAATTCTTCTTGTGAGGTATACATCAAATCTTAGATCTATTGTGAATATTTTCACATGGTATCAGATCATGGTGAGAGTATAGTCTATCTCTATTCTTGAGAGTTTTTTGCAGGTAATTCGAAGTTCCAGTAGTTCGAGCAGTTTCACCTTGTATTTGCTTCAGCAGTTGAGATGAGCAATTCGAACACTCCTCTCCCTCCTAGAATCCTAACTCCTTTCAATTACTTTGATTGGAAGATTGATATGGAAATGTCCTTGAGAAGCAAATCTCTACACAGGATAACAATGGGAAGAGAAACCGAACCAAATTCAACTGTGGAGATAACCAAGCATCTGAATCGATTAGATGAAGCCTTTGGTTACATGTGCATTCATATTTCTAGAGATCTATTGTTTCATCTCGAAGAGTTGATGACTCCAACAGAGTTATGGTTGAAGTTAGAGGCCCTCTTTGGAAAACAAGATGAGCTAAGAGGCCATGTTCTAGAGAATGAATTGGTTTCCCTACAACCAAACATTTTTGAGACCATTCAAGAATTCTTCTCAAAATTCAAACATTTGGTTATGCAATGCAAATAGTGTGGCATTAATAAGAAGGATGAGCAATTGGTGCTCTCCATTCTGAGTAAGCTAGGTTCTGGATTTTATGTCTTTGTATCTACCTTCCACTTTGGGCAAATGTCAATCCCTGGATGGAAGATTCCCTCCTTGGAATTTTTCACTGCAACTCTCATCGAAGAACAAGACAAGTTTATCCAAATGGGTGCCATCAAGGCCTCCAAAGATAAAGCTCTTTTAGCTAGTGAAGAAAATAGTACAAATGAGAAAGGGAGGCACAAAGGCAAGGAAAAGAAGCCAACTAAACCCAAGCTGAAAGCCAAGTTAAGTCCATCAAAAGGGGCCTCTAGCTCTAAGAAGGACAAACATAAAAGATCTGATGGATCTAAGTGTCCCTACCATGCACAAGAAAATAGATCAATTAACCGAGCTTCTTGAACAGAACAACATTTCTCTTCCAAAAGATGCAAGAGTGTCTGATTCTGGAAGTGAATCTGATGGTCATGAGAAATGTCATGCATTGATGGCGGTATTTTCAAAATCGAAGTCCCTCCTTATAGATTCAGGAGCCTCCAACCACATGGTTGCTTCTGAAGAAACATTTCCTTCTTTATATGTCAAAGATGCCCCTACTATTCACATGGGATACAACTCTCAGATCTCTGCCAAAGGGATGGGTACAGTACATATGGAGCATGGCCAGTTCAAGAATGTTCTATTCGTCCCCTCTCTGATAGCAAATTTGTTGTATGTATATCAGATGACTCACACTGGATCACCAAAGAAAGCAATTTTTGGTCCCGACACAGTTGAGATTACAAATATCTCTACTGGAAAGACTATAGCGAAAGGGTTCACAAATCATGCCTGCAAGGCATATGAGTTCTCACATTTTCTGCCCTTCTCTCTTCCTTCTCCTTCAGAATCTGATGTAGATCCGAGTGACTCTTCTTCTAATGAAGATAAATATCAAGATCTTGATGTTGAGATCAAAGTTGAAGAACATTCAGATTCAAATCCAGAACCAACACATGCTCCCAATCCCAGGCCAAGGCTAATATGGGCTCACACAGTCCCTGGAGCTGCTGGGAACACAGTTGAGGATTCATGCGATCATAGAACTACCAGATCTCAGACGTATCATGCCAACCTTACGTTATGCCATCTACCTCTTCCTGAGAGATGCTTCATAATAGTGGGGTTTGATCCAAAATATTTTGGAAAGAATCATCATGATCCATTCATTCCAGTAGTAGAAAGGTCTCCTTAAAGACTTGATTTGACCAATACATCTTCTACATAGTGGGAGGCACATCAGAAGACTAGATCCAGATCTAGCACCTACATTGGCATCCTACAGAGGATCAACTTGCTAATATTTTTGCAAAAGTTTTCAGTGAGGAAAACTTTTTCCTTCTCTGCTTAGTATGATGGTTCTTTGAGTTCCTTGCTGTTCTTTTGAGAGGGGGTATTTTCCCATGAGCTTTTCCCCATTTCCTTGGTTTATGGTCAGTTCTTATTTTTTTATCATTGTCTGGGTGAGCTTTGGTCCTAGTTACCAGGGCCCAGGATGGATTAAGGGGAGGTGTTAGGATATGTCTATACTCCATCCTAGTCCTACCAGCATTATCATTATTTTGCATTTCTGTCATGCATGCTTTTTTGCATGCAGTTATGCAATTGTATGCATCCCAGTCATCAGTCCCAGCACCTAGTCCCCATTTTGCTAGCTCTGAGAGCTTCTTTCTGATCATTTCTAGCCCTCCTAGTGCTTAGTGCGCCCTCCTTTCACCTACCACATGTGAAAGGCACCCTCTCTCACCTACCACTCAGTTACACTTAGTTAGTTCCTTGATTTATGGATCTGCTCCCTGATTTAAGGACAGATGACCTAGTTAACTCACTGAAACACTCTGATGGACCTCCAAAGAGCCTAGATTGACTATTTTGACTCCAGCTAGCTCCTCATGACTCCAGTTAGCTCCTCATGCGCCCTCCATCAGTGCTCCATGCATCAGTTACACCTTCTATACCCAGTTAGACTTAGTTTCACACATGGTTGATGGTTACTTGTGCTTTGATAACACTCCACTGATCTTTTGATCTATCCATGCAGGCTAATTCGAATAATACCCTTGGTATTCGAATCCTGTGCATTGTAGCATTATTGTTTATTATACAGATTAATGAAACATGTGTGATTATTTTGATCCTATCTGATTTCGATTGCATCTATGTTTTGCTGCTCCATTCTGCGCTCTTCTTCTATTTTCTCCTTAATTCTTCTTGTGAGGAATACATCATCTCTTAGATCTGCTGTGCATATTTTCACACCAGTAGGTGTCCCTGAAGGCCTTTTGGATGCGAGACAGAACGAGCCATAGAATGACGACCGTGGCTCGGATTGAAAAACTGTTGACTCCATTGGATTCAATACATCAAGATAATGCTAGGGGTGCCCCTCTCCGCCGGTCCCATGGCCCAGGTGTCACGTTGTAGGTCCATTTTGGAAACTAGGGTTTCACTGAGTAAGGGAGTGTGCAATTTTTGCACACGGGGGTCAAATTTGCAAAATAATCCACCAGGAACTTATGGCTAGTGCTCCCAACTGGAACCTTCCTATACACACTTGCAAGACTCCCCAGAACCTGGTTTTGTTGCACAGTTGGAATTCTATGCCCTCGGTAGTTATCTAACAGGTGTCTCTGAAGGCCTTTTGGATGCGAGACGGAACGAGCCATAGAATGTTGACCATGGCTTGGATCGACAAACTGTCAATTCCGTTGGATTCAGGACATCAGGATAGTGCTATGGGTTCCCCTCTCCGTCGGTACCATGGCCCAGGTGTCATACTGTAGGTCCATTTTGGAAACTAGGGTTTTTCTAAGTAAGGGAGTGTGCAATTTTTGCACATGGGGGTCAAATTTGAATTTTTTTTATTTTGATTCTAGAACTAGACATTCAAAGAGTGGAAATAAAACCTACCACACTGCACCCTTGGTGTATTTCTATGTCCTTAGTGTGCCACATCATTTAACAACTCCTTTAGTGTTCCACTCCTTAATGTCAGTTTTGAGAATTCAAAGTTCCAAATAAAAAATGGAGGCAATGTTTTATCGATGATATCCCTCTGATCCTTGCTAGCTTTGTTAGATCAAAGTCACCATGAAAATTTTCTATCAAGCTATGGGGGAATACTTTCCACATCACAATGAACAACCATTACATCACCGTTTGTATCAATCAAGAATATTCAATTTTAAATACATTTTCATATGAGGATAATCCATCGTTTTTAAAACATAGGACCATGAACATCTTATTTTCCTTCATCAAAACAACATTAACAAGGAATATCATTAAACTAGTTACGTATTTCATTTTCCATGGATTTTGTAGGATTACTTTTGCATTATGACAAGTGGAAGATGGACATATGAAAGAGGTAAAGCACAAACTAGGGTCTTACATACTAGGGTTTAGTAAGGATAGGGTTTATATCTTCAACAATTTTATGAGAGTGAATTAATGACTAGCTATTGGTTAGCATATTGGAACAAACCAGGGTATATTTGTTACATATATTTGACCATATGTACATGAATGCCCAATGAATTTTATTACACTTTAGTTCATGCATTCCTTGCCATTGTACTTGATACTTTACCATTGTTTTTAGCATGCTAGAGTAGGAACACTTAAACTGAACTGCATAGATGCTGGTGTACGTAGCGTTTGATGAAATACAGTAGCATTGATTAAATGTGCAGCATCTATTAGACTTCCTCGTAGTTTCTGAAAATTTCATAGCATTACATTGATGATATGCGTAGCATGTTACTATTATGACAAAGGTTATTCAAACATATTTTGACTTATTTTAATAACTTTTGTTTTTTCCTTGCAACATATTTTCCTTGCAACCATAGTCTTGATCAAAGGGTATGAACCCTTGGAGTTGACAAAAAACACAATTTTAAATTAGATATCAAATTAACATGCAGGTTCTAAGTTCATTGAACTGTTGAAAGATATTATTTGTTTTTTCGATTAAGATAATGTTTTCATAACACAATGGTGACATGTTACTTGATCAATGCAATAAATGTAAGAGAATAAATATTGCTTAAAATGTAACTATATAAATTTCAATAGCATAATTTATCAATTTGTGGTTTAGAGATAAATCATCACAAGCACAAGTGGAAACTTGAGAGAGAATATGGAATATATTGTATCATGCATTGATAGTCGAATGTTTGCAATACAAAATATGGAAAAGTAGTCGGCCCTCAAATGGCATGTCAATGTACATGTATCCCTAAGTAGAACAATGTGTACATGTACATGTCAAAATACATATATACAAGATTATGCAACATCAAAAATCAATCTTTCGCTTGTTTTTCCCCGACTTTCCTCTATCGACCATCTCCCTGGGATCACTCTACATCTCAGGAGTCTGCAAAACAAAATCATTATTTTTATCACATAATTGCACTAATAACCTACCATTTTAAACAAACTTAAAAAATTAACTTATGGCTAAATTATTTATGCCAAACACTCACCAAATCCTCATGGGGTATAGATGTGAGCGATGTGCTCATGGAGGGCCTCTCTATAGTTTTGCTCTGCAAATAAAAGATCATATGTCAATTAATTCAACAATTCAACATTGATCAACATGTTTGGGTAAATTGAATAAAAAAACTTGGTCATTAATGAACATCTCACCACAAGAGGAGACCCGGTAAAAACCATGGATTTAGCAGAGGGGTCCGACACTTTTTTCGCTAATCACTACAATCACCAAATGGAGAAATAGTTAGATATGTGTGAATAAACAATATAGTAACATGGTTAAATACTATGCATTGTGCGGATTGTTGAAATAGTTACCTCTATATGACTTGTGCCTATTGCAGATGCGGCACTAACTGCAGCATCAATTACCCTTGTTAGTTGACGGGTAGATGGATCTCTCGTGTGTTTGCTAAAGAGGACATCCACACCCTTTCTAGGAGTGGAGCCTCTCTTATACACTTGTTCCTTTTGCACATTTCAACTACGAGGAGATCCAAATACTGACAGTCTATGAAGTATAGAGGCTAGTGGCTAAAATCACCAATACTCACATAGTTAGAAATGCATTGGTCAATGAAATAACATGTATTAAAAAACCGAAAATGATGAAAGACATACCGATGTATTGTATACTTCAATCAATTCTAAGAAACGGTTTGTCGTCCAATCTGTCTCCATGGGCACACTATCGGTTGTATTCCCACCAGGGGGGAGCTCACTAGATGAAATCATTTTCCTCTAATGGGGATCTACAACCTACAATTTAGAAAATTGTAAATATTAGATTTTGTAGCATTAATTAAGATGTGATAACAAACTACCATGTATTAAAATAATGTCATGCTGAAATAGTTAACTAAACGTGAGATGTTGTCGCTGAAGGTATGACAACAACTTGTAACTCAGAAGGTTATGCTGCATGAGCCTCTTTCCCCTCATGCCCTTTTGGTACCAACTACAAGTTTTAAAATCATTAAAAATATTAGCAATCTATAGATGTGTATAATAAGGAAAAATAATTTACAAATGACACTAAATTGTTAACTGAATTTACTCATGTATTAAAATAATGTCATGTTGAAATAGTTACCTCGATGTGAGATGTTGTCACTGAAAGTATGACAACATCATCTACATCGGACGGGGCTGCTGCATGACCCTCTTTCCCCTCATGCCCTTATGGTAGCAACTACAAGTTTTAAAATAATTAAAAATATTAGCAATCTATATATGTGTATAGTAAGGAAAAATAATTTACAAATGACACTAACTTGTTAACTAGATTTACTCATGTACTAAAATAATGTCACGTTGAAATAGTTACCTCTACGTGAGAAGTTGTCGCTGAAAGTATGACAACATCATCTACATCGGGCGGTGTTGTTGCATGAGCCTCTTGCCCCCCATGCCCTTCTTGTAGAAACTACAAGTTTTAAAATCATTAAAAATATTAGCAATCTATATGTGTATAGTAAGGAAAAATAATTTACAAATGACACTAAATTGTTAACTGGATCTACTCATGTATTAAAATAATGTCATGTTGAAATAGTTATCTCATTGTGAGTTTTTGTCACTAAAAGTACGACAACATCATCTACATTAGGTGGTGCTGGTGCATGATCCTGTGGACTATGCTCTGCATCATTGGTGCAAAGGTCTTCAACCTTGTTCCCTTCTTGTAGCAACTACAAATTTTAAAATCATTAAAAATATTAGCAATCTATATATATGTGTATAGTAAGGAAAAATAATTTACAAATGACACTAAATTGTTAACCACTTACCTACCCGTGTAAAACACCCAGTAAAGGTATCATCTGTTTGGATAGGACCAAAGCAAAGATGTCCGCATACTGTGCATGGGTGGGGCTCTCAACTATGCTCATGATGTGGAGGTCTAGTCCCACTACTAGATGCTCCTTGACCACTAGAAGGTGGTGGCTCTACCCCACTAGGAGGTGGTAGATCTACCCCACCAATAGGTGGTGGCTCTACTCCACCCATAGATGGTGGCTTTGATGGCCCTGCCTGGTACGTACCTTGAAGGTAGAATGTTATGGCGAATAGCCACCTGTTCCAACAATAGGAATGAATCCTGTGTATGTGGGACCAACTAATGTGCTAGAGACACATCTGGCCTGGGTAGCTTCCTACGAGGTGGAGCTACTGGGTGATTGGGATCTATGTGCCTCGCATTGGGATGTTGCTAAGGCATCCCCATCCCAACACCCTGGTACTCCAATATATCAAAATAGTGAACATGCTTCCCCATCACAAATTATGCATACATCTTTCTCAGAAAATATAGAGGCATTTCCCTATTGTTGTGTGGTGGTGCATCAAACACCATGTACCATCGGTCAATCTAGTTATCTATGAATGGTTGATATGTACACCACTCAATAGAAATGTGCCTTTTGTTTGCATTCGGTATTTCACCCGTTCGTGGATCTCTAAAGAGGGAAAATATATGTTGTTTTGAGATTTTCAACTTCTTAAATTCTTTGTAGCTAAGTCCATCCTCATATTGTTTCGTATTTCTTTCTCTGAATGTGGCAATATCTTGCAGTGCACCATTAGACCTACTAAAGGTCTCTATCATTGCATCCAAATTGGATGCAAGCATAAGATGCCTATCATCAACAATAGTAATTGAGGTTCGAATTTCTCTGAGCCTCTGGAGTTCTCTTTGGATGTCTGAGTGTGTATCCATGATTGTTACTGCAATCAAAAAATAAAAAAAACAAATCATTAGAAACATATACATGTGCTATAATGACATCTCTCAAAAATGAAAAATGTACAAACTTTGTGCAAGAAAGAATACATTACAAACATAAATATCATCTCATGCATACATTACAAACATAAATATCATTTCATATGACCATTGTAGGCATACATTATGGGTCCTTGCGGGCATAAGGGTGGAGACCATGGGGCATAAATACCATGATGGTGTGGAAAAGATATGTATTTTTATTGGTTAAGGATAACATGGAAATAAAAATATCATTTGACTTATTTGGATTAATAAAATCGAAATGACAAGTCGGCCTCCTAAGTACATGGAAAGGAGAAGTATAAATGAAGAAGAAGATGGTTGTGTTTTTTGTGTGGTGAGTGTGGAGAATTCGGGAGATAGAGGAGAGCTCTGATCTCGTGGATCAGGAAGATGAGGACAATTTTTGGTGAAGGAGCAACAACAAGTGGAGCAGTAAAACAATCTCTATTTCTATCTTTTATTCTAGGTTAAACTAAGCCAACCTATTGATGGACAGAATGAAGACATGCTGGTAGAATGATGAAGAGATGACTGATGATATGGGAAGAATGCTGTGATGTGCATATGGACAGTGTAAAGTGTATGAATGGAGAGATGGCAACAGATTGATATGACATGAATAATGATGACAGAATGAAGATGTGATCTGATCGATGATATTTGTTGATGGACGGAATGAAGTTATATTGAATAATGAGTGCTTGATGAGAATGATGAAGTGCTTTAGAAACAAACAAGGGCTTCTGTTTGATGATATATGTAATCTATAGACTTAAGAAGAGTCTGAAATATCATTTGTAAATCTATGGTTGTTTGGGTGTTGGTGCATCCCAATTAGTTGCAGCTGACATAGTTATCTTGTGAATAGGATTGTCATTGATGACAACATTAATGACAAAGGTGTAAATGGCATGATGACAAGCAAACAAGGTGACTTGACAAGGACTTGGAAAAGACAAGACCAAAGACAAGGTGATGGGAATTGGCACACCTAATGAGCCAAATGACCCATACTGTGGTCATTTGGAGTTGGTCCTAATACCCTAGACAAGGATGACTTGGAGATAACAAGGGACATGAACAAAGAAGCTTGAAGTTGACACTTAGAAAGGAGGTTGGGGGAATCCCTTATGGAATCTATGGGCATCTAGAAACGAAGTTGATGGACATGCGGGCATGTGGACAAGGTGACATGCATGCATCTTGAAGATGCATATGCAGGCATGTTTGTGGAAGTTGTAGGTATCTTGGAGGCATGGAAAATACCCCCATGCGGGAAATTGAAGAAGGTCTAGCTGCAGGCATGTTCAAAGGCATAAATATGGCCCTTGTGGGCATGAGTTACAAGCTAGTGTGGGCATGCTAGAAGAAAAATAAAATGGTGATGATGTGGGTATGAAGACCACGTTTAGGTGAGAAAAATAAAGTCTAAATAAATATATACATATATATACTTATAATTTATGAGGTGTTTATGGAAATCAAATTAAAATTTGATTTAAAATATAGGCTCACTGATTCACCCCCCCCCCTTCAATGATCCATTGTGTCTAATAGGGTGGACATAAAATTCATTAAGGGATTGATAGTAGGGAGGAATTAACATATGTTAAATAACAAATTTTATAATTTTTAGTTTTGGTATTTCATTTACGAATATTTTTAGTTTAGGGAAACATATAAATTTATATTTTTAATGATGAAATGAGGCAAGGATTTGGATGCTTACCTTTCCAATCCTCCTTGCAAGATGAAATATCCCTTGTTGAGCTTCCAAATCTCCTTTTTTGAGCTTATCCAATGCATTTTGGCAAGTTGAAATCGCTAGAGCATTCGGGTTTTGAGAAAACAATGGGTAAAACAATGTCGTGGTCCACAGACTATTTTTTTTTGTTATATTAACTAAAACGCACACGCATTATAGTGATACATAACATGTGCCCATTATGTATCACTATAACGCGCCCACGTTTTCGAATCATATCCTGCATGTCAATTGACATCGCAAGGTCGTAGTCTGCCCATGCATAGTTCTAAGTAACGTGCACGCATTTCTAATTTACACAATTATAGCACATTTTGAGAATGCATGATTGCACCTAAAGGGTCCCTCAACTTCGTGCAAGGGCCCATACATTTGGTTCTTTTATTAAAAAAAATTATTTCATTTTAACATTGGCTCATTCTGGTGCTCTCTACTTTGGAACACATTGGTGCGTCCTTATGTCAAGTGCATCGGTGGAGGGTTTAATAAAAATAAATTACTGCGGCCGAAAACTCATTGTTACCCCACTTCAATACGTTTGAGCCCCTCTACACCAGTGCTATCCTTCACACACCTAGACGAACTGACATCTGTGGTAAACATGGACACATCCTTGTCCTCTATTGGTGGTTCGATTCGTTTGAATTTTTCCAAACCATTTTGGAAAAAATAAAATTTCCCATACATCACCAATATGCATGCTCGACGCACCGTTCAACAAGTAAAATGTTTGTTAGTTCACAATTTAATTTTTTAGCAGTTTATTTTTTAAAATTCAACTTGAAATGCACCTATTTTAAAAAAAAATTGCACAGTGTGTTCATGTCATTAGCTCACACCGCTACACGACGCACCCTATAAAATTTTACAGGGCGCACTGTCTACGGTGCGAGCCAAAAAACTTGAACACAATGCTTTGCACTAAAAAACAATAAAAACCTACAAATTGTCACCAATGCGTTACACATTTAAGAGCATTGGCATTCTGGTTCCCTTAAGTGTAATACACGCACTAGTGATCATACCATTTAAAAAAAAAAAATGTTTAAACAGTGCACTTATGTCACTCATGCGCACAGCTATCGGTGCAATGACGTGGCGTAAGAGCACCATTGATGAATTACTCGAATGCACCACTCCACACGGAAAGAATTAAAACCCACAAATGGTCACTGGTGCGTTACCCATTTAAGAGCACTCGCATTCCGGTGTGCTTAAGTGTAATACATGCACCGATAAGCATACCATTTAAAATAATAACAAACATTTAAATGATGCATTTATGTCAATCATGTGCATCGTATATCAGTGCAATGATGTGGTGTAAGCACACCATTGATACACCTCATTAAACATTGAATTCTCATAGACATGGGTGCGTTTATTACAATCAAGGGCACGAAAACTCCAATGCTTGTTATTATCTAGTGCACTAATATTGGTACAATAAAAATCATAATCGTTTATATGGTACACTTATGTCACGTCATCGTACCGGTATTGGTGCAATTATGTGAAAAAGGTGCACCAGCAACACTTTTTAAAAACCCATGAACACACAACTAATGGTGCTCCTATGCCATGTTAAGGCACCGATGTACAGTGCGCTGACATGGGATAGGCACACTGTAAATATATTTCAAATAAATTATTAGTTTTTAAATTTGTTGCATTTGAATAACAGTGCACTAATACAATTTAGGCGCACCATCCAATTGAAATTTAAAATTTTTGATTAATAATAATTGGTGCAGCATAAATATTGTAGGATATCTCTTTTCAGTGTCGTCAGTATATAAGTGCACCGCTAGCAGTGGTTTTATAATATTTATGTTGCACTGGTTTTCTCTTTTTCAAAATATTTTAAAATTTTATTTTTGTAGATATAATCTTGTTATAATTATTTTATATGTATGCTTATGAGATTGATTTATATTATATGTGAAACAAAGACATGATCGCCATGAGGTGCAGTAGTAATGCGAGGCACGGGTAGATCAGTATAAATCCCGCATAGAGTGGGAGGTTAGGGAGAGGGAGAGAGATTTATACCCTCGTCCCATTACACCTCAGACCAGACACCTCTTGAGAGTTGTCGGCCTCCTCAAGTTATATGAGGAGGCCACATCACTAAAGGGGAACAATACATTCCTAAACCAATTGATTGCACAATGGGATCATAATAGGAAGGCCTTTCAAGTTGGTCCCGATGAGTGGTTCCATTCCACTAAGGAGGACATTTAATTTATCATCGGGGTCTTTAGGAGAGGTGAGGACCTTCCTCAGTTCCCTTAGGTTCCAGATCAAGCTGAAGTAGCAACTAAGCTGGTATATGTTCAGAGATATGTTGATCACAACATCCGAGTCGAGCCTTCTGAGTTTCAGGTCAGCAGTGGGAAACTTTCCATTACTTCTTTTGGTAGAGAGGATGTGAGGTGCCTCTCTTTGTTCGTGAAGACTATCATGCATTACAAGAATAATAGGAATGGAATTAGTTTCCCTTTATTATATTATATTGATTCTTTGGTGCAGGAACCTAGATGCATTTGGTTGTCTAGTATTTTTTACGACAATTTTGTTATGCTCTCATTCAATGTCAGGCATATATTGTTTGGAGGGGGGACTTCCCCTTTGGTTCATAGATTTTTCGTCTATTTTTTGAGAGATTTCCTGTGACTAGGACATCTTTTGACCAATGCCCTCCTCGGTTGATGATAGATGTGCATATGCACATGTGGGGGGAGATGACTCCCAAGGGGGTAATCCAGAGTTTCCTAAGAGGATCACTACAGATATGCTTGACATGCTAGACGATGAGGACCAACCTCAATTAGATATGTTTGCATACCCATATGCGGGGTTGCATTGGAGAGGGTCTACTAACATCTTCTTCACCCAAGATGAGCTACCTAATCATAGAGGTAAATTTAGAATTATGTTTAATTTAAGCTATTTTCATTTTATTCTCTTTATACTTAATGCAAATGAAAGTTGTTTTAAATTGTTATATTAAATTCATGTTTAATGAAAATGTCTAACTATTATTGTGTACTATATATTTTATAGATATTGTCACATTTGATGGTGATGTGGGGCCTCCTCTGCCGCAGACCGATGAGGATGAGGACATAGGGATGTAGGATCAGCCAGAGGTTTCTCATCTAGCCATACCTAGGCTTCAATGGAGTCCATAGCAGAGGTTTAGACAAGATATTGCAGATAGGTTTCCCATATTATTATCAGATCGAGGGGTTTGACCTATTACTGTCAGGGAGATTCATAGGCAGGAACGATACGTTGAGATATGGAGGATGCTTCCTCTTCATATGAGGATATTAATGCAGCACATTATTGCTGCATGCATTATTTTAGAAGCAATCCCTCATGGTATTTCATCATCTCATGAGAGCTAAGATCCTAACTCTCCTAGTCCACCTCCTTCTCCATCAACTTCTTTGATTGGTGGGGCATCCTCCACATCCGTTGCACCTCCTCCTCGGCCTCCAAATCTTAGTCCTCCACCATTGACATCTCATCCGCTCCTTCCTCCAACATTTCCTCCACCTCCATCACCTCCTTCATCATCTCCTCCACCTCTCCCTCCTTCGACGGATACAACATCTGATATCTTATACCTATCTGACCGACTAGCCTCTACTGATCCATCAACTCCTTCATCATCTCCTCCACCTCCCCCTACTTCAAAAGATCCAACATATGATATCGTATACCTATCTGACCGAACAACCTCTATTGATCCATTGGCTCCCCATGATCCTCATCTACTAGTCCCCTAAGCTTTGGAGATGATGCTTTGATCGAGTGGGATGATTGATCTGGAAACTTTCAAGATATTTTTAACCCTAAAATTGCATGTGAAATTTGCATGTAAGTTCTCATAAAAAGGATTTAAAAGATGATTTTAAATTTCTTAAAGTCAAACATATAAGTAAATAAACAAGTATGCAAACCAAGAATTTGATAAAACAAATGATAACAGATTTCACCCTTCTTGGGCTACGTCTCTGGGCCACGTCCAATGAGAAGGTCGATCTTATTAAGTCTTCAAAAGGTTACATACATGATTTACGGAAAAACTTATGATTTCTGTCAGTCAAACTCAGAAATAGACTGTACCACTGCATTCCTCTCGAAATTCTCAGTAAAATGAGTATAAAGTTGACTATGTTTTCCCAAGGCCTCGTCTGGCATTAAAATTGAGACAAATCTATCTGCAACTATATAAAATGTACAGATTTCCCACCTTGGTAATTGCACCAATTAATGGCATGTACATTCCTCTGGATATGTTCCCATACTTTCTCTTGGAATCTATGCAAACTGCTCTCTATGTACCTCCTTCCATGGCTCCAGAACATGGTTTTTAATAAGGATTTTGGGCGCGCGTTTGGAGGGCCAAACACCCTTTTTGAGCCCCAAATTCCGCTTCAACTTTGAACTAAAATACACCATTTACCACATAACAAATGGGTTGTGGCCCAATGCTAAGTTGTTGTGCTTTGGGGGCATAGTTCTCAGGGTCAAACCCACGGACCTCCACCTTTTAGCATTAAAATTGTAACATTGTATTGTTGGTTAAATGTGGTGGAAGTTTAGACTTGTGAATTAGCTTTGTTCATTGGTCGTGTTAGAATTATGGCATTGTTTATTGGTTTTACATATTGGCACTTGGTTTAGCTCCGTCGGTTTGGTTTGTGACTTGGCACTCCATATTACGGCCTTGGTGTTGGTCAAGGGGTCGAGGGATATGCCCTTGATCCCTCCCTTTTCATCAACCATATATCCTTTCAACTTTAAATACAAGTTTTGCACTATATATTGTAAGCAAAACTTGTAGTACAAATGGTTATTTAGACTATTTGAAGGCGTTGGTGGAGGTTGAGGTCGTGGGTTCGATCCCAACGACCACCATTTTTTTGTAGAACAGTATAAACAAATTCCAATAGGGCTGCCACATGGCAGTCCCTGATTGGTCCAATTCACACTTCCAAGTTACCTTCTTGACAACGTGGAACCCTACCATTGGTCTATTTGTTTACCACATTTACCCATTTTTTTCCCTTTTTTAAGCTTTTTGCCAAAATTTCAAAACCGAATAACTTTCATGTCTAGAGGTTGTTTCACATGAAACAAGTGTTGCCAGAAATATCCCGATGATCACTGCACATCTATAAGATTATTTTTATATTTTGAATACTTTAATTTTGAATGATATTGGATATCCTCCTCGATCAAACCTTATGACAAGGAAGCTTTTGGGCCACCAAAAGCATGGAATCATTCAAAAAATAGGTGAGGGTACAACTCCCTCACTCTTATGGTCTCAAGCCACTGTGCTTTTCTTGGATTCATTCCTTTAAAACCCACATGAAGATACTCCATGTCACTTCTTGAAGATCTGAACTTCTTATCACTTATAACATATTCCTGAAGTTTATTGAGATATTTATGAGCAAAATCATCAACAAAAGGTACTTGAAACTATACATCTTGGTCGACAATCATAGGAGGCTCATATAGTTTCAATTTTTCCACATTAACAATGGAATACATTTTCATATAAGGAGGCAAATCTAACCGAAAATCATTGTTACCAACTTGATCCGAAAATGTAAAAGGTCCAAACCTGATTGGTTTCAAATTTATACCTTCACCTTGGAGTCGGTCTTTGCTGATATGAAGCTATACCCGATCAAAAATTTGGAAATGATGATCCACCCGATGTTTTTCATGTCTTTCTTTATACTCGGTCTAGCTTGATTCGAAGTGCTCTTGAACTTATTGATGTATTGATGGGATTTGCTGCATAAAATTCAAATATGTATCCACATCCACTTGACCATATCCCACTACATGTTTCCCATAAACAAATTCTAAGTGATACTTTGGAAAAAAACCAAAACATGTCTCGAAAGGAGACCTATGTGTTGAAGAGTTCATAGCTCTTTTGTAGGCATGTTGAAAATAATGCAACTGTTCATCCCACAGCTTGGGATGCTTGGCATAATATCCTCGAAGAATATGTACTACTATCTGGTTGACCAGTTCAATTTGTCCGTTAGTTTGTGGATGAGATGTTGTGCTTTTCTTTAACTTTGTGTCCATAAGTTCTAATAAATATGACCAAAATTTCCCAAGGAAGAGAGAAACTTGATCAGATATAATAGAAGTAGGTAGTCCGAAATGGACCCATACATGATGGAAGAGCAAATGACCAGTCAACTTAGTTGTGATCTTCTTTTTATAAGGCATTAGAATGCACATTTTACTGAATCTATCCACAACAACATATAAGTAGTCAAGTCCCTTACTATACATTGGTAACCCTCCTAAAAAATATATTGAATCACTTTCCCATGGACGAGAAGGAACAAGAAGTGGAGTGTACAAGCCTAAATTTATGTTACTATAATGTCTTGATTTTTACCCCATTATATTTTGAAGGCCCCACAACGGGATATGCAATGCAACAAGAGATGGGGGCATCATTTTATAAGGAATTGGGAGGGAAACATTCAAACCCTTGAGCCAATTAATTCAAGCCAAGTGTCATTGGGAGAACCCATAAAACCCTCAACTACCAGTTAGTTTTTCATCATTTAATTCAATATAATCTACGATCTTAACTGAGAAAACAACATGTACATCATATCAAACACAAGAGACAAGAGACACAAAGCATTTCACCGGGGAAAACCAAGAAGGTGAAAAACCCCGCAACTTCCTCAGAAATAGACTGAGCACCAATACAAAGATCACAAAGATCAAACCACAAAACAAGATATAGTCTCCTAGCAGCTGCTCCTCCTCCACTTGTGCGCACTCCTCATCTCTCTCACTAATGCGAAGTGAGTGAGTGAGTGAATGAAATAGAATGAGAGACACACACTCTCTATTTATACAATGACTTGACTTTCCTTTAATCCTAACTGGTTCGAATTCCTAAGGAAGCCTAATAAACCATACACATGTCACTCGGCTGACCCCACTAGGGTGTTCTAATAACCCTTTAACCCACACTGGTCTGACCCCTCTAAGGTGGTCTAATAACCCGTCAAATATAAGTTGCAACACTTACAATATAACTTGCGACACTTGCAAATAAAAATGATGACACTTTCAACCAGAGGAATAATACATCTATGTTGGGGATACAATAAAGTAAAAATGTAATACATACAATATACAAATGAATATCTTGTGAAGTTACACATACATCAACACTCCCTCTTAACTAGGAAGGTATTCTCTTGAATATCTTGGGGATACAATAAAGTAAAAATATAATACATACAATATACAAATGAATATCTTCTGAAGTTACACATACATCAACACTCCCTCTTAACTAGGAAGGTATTCTCTTGACACAAGTCATCAATGCATATAGGAACAAGTCTTCAATTCTAGATCTAGATCATCATCACTAGATCACGGAGCATCATCGTCACTACTGATGTACTCTTCATATCGATCATTAGTGCTATCTCTCAATTATTCTCGTCATAGGAAGTTCTACAGAGCTAGCCCCTTTTCATGTTGTTTGTAGACCTAGCCTCCTGTAGGTCTTCATCATATATGGCCATCCCGTGGAATCCTCAGGGATGATTACATGCGTCAACAAAACCTTGAAAGAGCATCCCAAGACTTTTACGACCTTACTGCTCAACCTACCGGATCTCCCAGGATCTTTTACATGTGACCTTCACAAAACCTTAAAAGAGTGTCTTGTGACCTGCAATATCTCTAAAGAGCATCCCAGGATCTTTTACATGCTTAGCACAACCTGTCCATATCTCTAGGACTGATTACATGTGAACTCACAAAACCTTAAAAGAGTGTCTTGCAACCTGCAAGATCTCTAAAGAGAATACCAGGATATTTTACGTGCCTAGCACAACCTGTCTGAATCTCCAGGACTAATTACATGCGATTCTTGCAAAAGCTTAAAAGAGTGTCTTGCAACCTACAAGATCTCCAAAGAGCATCCCAGGATCTTTTGCGTGCGTAGCACAACTTGTTAGGATCTCCGGGAATGATTACATGCACCTGCAAAACCTGTCCTCGGTCACGAAGTATCATCCTGATACTCATGATCATACTAATCATCATCATACAGTACATCATCCTGATGCACATCATCATCACATGATCATCCTGATCATCGTCATAGCATCGTCCCGATGCATATCATTTGGAGAATCATCCTAATGCTCATCACACATGATCA
This sequence comes from Larix kaempferi, assembly GCA_027924585.1. Taxonomy (NCBI): domain Eukaryota; kingdom Viridiplantae; phylum Streptophyta; class Pinopsida; order Pinales; family Pinaceae; genus Larix; species Larix kaempferi. The sequence goes on along the minus strand of BSBM01000317.1, from coordinate 5,974,890 downwards.
TCCTGATGCTGATGACACATGATCATCCTGATCATCATCATACATAACATCATCTGGAGCATCGTCCTGATGCTCATCATACAACACTTACATACAAAACCATGGGAAGGATCCTCCTACCACCATTCTTGGAATGGCTTGTGCAAATGTGTCCCATCACTTCCTCCTTGAAGTATCTTCTATCTGAAGAACACCAAGCCTCTCTCTGAAGTACTCGAACTTCACTCTGGATAGTGGTTTGGTCAATACATCTTAAATATGCTCATCTGTCGCAATATACTGGAGCTTCACTACTCCTCTCTGCACCATATCCCTGATATAGTGATATTTGATCTTGATATGCTTTGACTTGTCATGGAACACCGGGTTCTCTGATAACTTCACACAATTCTGGTTGTCACAATAGATACAAGTAACATCCAACTAGAGATCAAATAAATCATACAGTAGATTCCTTAGCCATACTGCCTCACAACTGGCTGAACAAGCTGCGACATAGTCTACTTTGGTTGTACTCAGTGCTACGCAGGATTGCTTCCTTATAAACCAAGAGATCACACCTGATCCCATACTGAAGCAACACCCCAAAGTGCTCTTCCTATCTGAAACAATGCCTGCCCAATCTGAATCAACATAACCCTCTAGGTTAAACTTTTGATTCACATCATACTTGAGACCATAATCAATCGTACCCTTCAGGTACCTGAAAATATGATTTACAACAATCAGGTGAACATGTCTAGGATCTGTCAGGAACTGGCTCAAGGTGTTAACCGCAAAGCAAATATCTGGTCTCATTTTCGTCAGGTACATCTACGACCCAATCATCTAACGATACATCGTACCATCAACCGACTCTAATGAAGCATCACTTAATAGCTTCAGGTTCGATTCCATAGGTGTGGCCATGGCCTTGCAGTCCATCATCCCGAACTGCTTCAGGATATCTCCTGCATACCTCCCTTGTCCAAGGAAGATTCCATCTGCACTTTGCCACACCTATATACCAAGAAAGTAGTGCATCATACCCAAGTCCTTCATCTCGAACTTGGCAGCAAGCTTCCTCTTCGTGTCGGCAATCAATCTATCCTCACCTGTTACAAACAAGTCATCCACATACAATAGTAGTATCACTGGATTTCCTTCCTCAACCTTATAGTAAAGGTTGGAATTTGCTTTACTCTTGGTAAACCCCAAACTGGACAAGAAGCTCTCTATCCTAGTGTACCATGTCCTAGGTTCTTGCTTCAAGCCATACAAGGATTTATTTAACTTGCACACATATGACTCCCTGTCATTTGACTCAAAACCGAGTGGCTGCTCCACATACACTTCCTCTTTGACTACACGATTCAAGAAAGTTGTCTTGACATCCATCTAGTGTATCTTCCACTTCATCAATGCAGCCAGATCAAGTATTGTTCTGATGGAAGTATATATGGCTACAGGTGCAAACTTTTCTTCATAATCTATCCCTTCTTTCTGGGAGAAGCCACGAGCCACAAACCTTGCCTTGTATTTATCTATGCTACCATCTGCAGCATGCTTGATTTTATAGATCCACTTGGAAGTCACAACATACTTCCCTTCTAGTCTCGGAACCACATCCCAGACATCATTCTTCATGATCGATTGGTACTCTTCGATCATGGCATCCTTCCATTACTGCATCCTGGATCCTAGGAACTTCAGATTCTTCAATATCTTCAATAGATAGTTTTCTTGAACTTCGTTCCTGGAACAAATGTCATTGTCCTTCTTTTGTAGGTGATTGTACGCGATATTTCCTACAAGTCAAATTCAATTGCATGATTAGAAACTTCTCATATTTTTCAGAACAAAATCTTACACATAAAGGCATATGTCATACATTAATGCAATTATCTTAGCCAATGCTTCAATACAACATTTATCCATATCCTGTAACTTTCTAGATGCCTTCCATCTCTACCAGAACATTGTTAAGAGTGTGCACTACTCCAACATGTCAGCAAAAAGGTTTCATTCTAGATAAGTAGCAATGGACTGTTGTATAGTACCATAAGCCACTTACCCATTACTATATTAGTAGTATCTTGTTCATTAATGCAACTTTTCTAAAATGCATAATGTACATCCTAAATCTAGGAACATAAGTATGTACATGAATGAATGACATCATTTAAGTAATAATAAATGACAATTCAAATACTTATCTTTGTTTTCTTGTTGGGTGGACTCCCTCTCAATCTTTGCTTCCTTACGGGAGATACTGGAGTGTGCTCCCTCTTTATCTTTGCTTCCTTTCAAGAACTACTAGAGTGTTCTCCCTCTTGATCTTTGCTTCCTCATGGGAACTATTGGAGTGTGCTCCCTCTTGATCTTTGCTTCCTTTATTATCTATATTTGAACTTATTTCCATCCTGGACCATTATGCATGCTTAAGTTTGCACTGGTGTCATCATTGTGTCATCCTCAAGATCTCATACATAATCATACATGCATTAATATAATCTCAATACTATTGAAATGTTATGATTCTAAATATGTATGGTCATGATCATTTCATACACAGGTAATTTATCACAAGCGTTAGTATTTCAAGGTTTCAGGGAGTACTTATTTTACTCATGCATATTCTTATTTGACCATAGAACTCTTCTAGTTTGTCATATCATTAATAAAACTAAGAATCATAATATTCATAAACCCATGATTATTCAAACCTATAACTTCATGAATAATCATTATCAATCATACGCAAGTATACTTATCTAAGATCCTAACACAAGGTAGGATTCTAACTTGATACAAAAAACATACTTGGATTGTCATGTTTGTGAGTTATGTCTAACATACCCAAACAATCTCTTCTTTGTTCTCTTCAATGATTTAGAGACCTTGTGCTAGTAACCTTCATAACCCATAAGTTAAGCATTGTAGAACCAAATTATACATACCTCGTAAGTAGAGCTTCTATGTGATCAATGGCTATGGATGAGTCTTTGTGCTCATGTCACCATGGTCATATGTTCTCGATCTAGAACTTGATTTGTCTTTCTTCATGTACCTTTCATGTGAGCGGACAACATTATCCTTATACAACACCACAGTGCATTAGTACAATCATAAGTGTCATAACCCTAATCAATGAATGTCTTCTATCATTCACATGCATTCATAGTTTTACTAAGATCATAGGACAAGTGTAAAATTAATCAAGATTGTACTAACCTCAATAATATGAAGACAAACATATCATGAACTTAATCATTAGATAAATGAAACAAATTTCGACACATACATGTATCTCCTCAAGGCATAACTGATTTATGTTCTTTCCTTCAAACAGCTTGGTCAATGAATCAAACATCTCCTTGGGTGTCTTTAGAGAAGACACATGAGGTATGAGATTGTCTTTGATAGATTCTGCAATGATTTTCTTGGATTAGACCAAGTCCTTCTTATGTAAGGCCTTAGCCTCATCTCCCTTTGGAACTGGAACCTCTTCACTTATTAGCCTCATCTCCCTTTGGAACTGGAACCTCTTCACTTATAAGTGTCCAATTCATTCTCTTCTAGGATTAACCCAATCCACTTTGAATTGTTGAATCTGGATCTAGAGCTAGTTAGGGATTGACAGAGAAAACCTAAAAATCCTAACTTGGAATTTCAAACTTCTGTCTGGACAGGGAGATGCAGATGACTGAGGCGAGCAAGTTGGTGTGCTCATATTTTGAAAACTTCAAAAATTGACTCCTCAAAATTGACCTGCGAGTTTCAAATCTGCAGCTTCTGTCAAATTCTGGTTTTCTGGTCAAAATCCCGAGCTAGGGTTTGATAGAGCCTAGGGTTCTACCCAACCAAAATTTTTGATATTGGTCTCTAAATTTTGATTTTGATGAGGAGCATCCAGTTGTGGTCTCAGATTCGAAAACTTCCAACTTTTGCAGAAACACTAATTTCCCACAGCAGTGATGAGCCAAAAATGAAAGTGCTCAAAATCCAATTTTGTTTGGATAGAAATATATGCTACATTGTTTCTGATGTATCTATGAAATTTCGAATCCTTGGGGTCTAAAACTCCGTCCTGTGGTAGAATAACTTGTCCTCTTTCCAACCCCATAGATATGATATTTAATGGATTCTCTCAGTGATAGATATGTCAAGTGTCACAACGTGACCTTCTTATGGGATGAAACAGTATAGAGAACTTGTACGACGTGCCACGTGTCATTGTTTCAACTTCAGCCTCTGAAACAAGGACATGTGAAACTACAATTTGTGCCTTGACTGTCACTTTTTATGGAATTCCATTCGGAGCTTCCTAGCCTGAGATATGAACTTTGTTCCTAGGTCACCTGTTTAGGGATTCATTCTGGAAGAGCCAAAAACCCTAACTTGTACGGATCATATCTCACAAAGTACAATGAATATCAGGCTTCTCTTAGGACACAAGGTACATGAATATTTCATCTTTGTCCTGTAAACATTTCAGATCCTGAACCTTTGAGAAAATGGACTTATAGCGAAAGTGCCACGATGACTGGTTTTTACTATACCAAGCCCTAGCTTCCAATTTGCCACAAGTGCAACAAGTGTCATAAATTCCATACCATGCCTTCCTTCAGGCTAGCTATGATACCATGTTATTTTTTCATCATTTAATTCAATATAATATAGGATATTAACTGAGAGAACAACATGTACAACATATCAAACACAAGATACAAGAGACACAAAGCATTTCACTGGGAAAAACCAAGAAGGTGAAAAACCCCGCAACTTCCTTAGGGATAGAATGAGCACCTATACAAAGATCACAAAGATCAAACCACAAAACAAGATATAGTCTCCTAGAAGTGCTCCTCCTCCACTTGTGCGCACTCCTCATCTCTCTCACTAATGCGAAGTGAGTGAGTGAGTGACTGAAATAGAATGAGAGACACACACTCTTTATTTATATAATGACTTGACTTTCCTTTAATCCTAACTGGTCTGAATTCCTAAGGAATCCTAATAACCCATCCACATGTCACTGGGCTGACCCCACTAGGGTGGTCTAATAACCCTTTAACCCTCTAACATACCCTTTTTGGTGAAAAACATTTTATGCTGAAAACATTATGCTAACTTTTATTGTAAAGTTTTATATTGGACAAGTGTCCAAGGATGACTGTAATTGCACAATATTTTATTATTTAATAAATTAAATTGGAGACAAACACCTAAGGGGACTATTGAAAGAGAGTTTACTGACCCACTAGGTGGAATGGAATCTGGGGTAGAAGGAAATTGACAAGTGGCAGCATTATGATGCAACTAACTAGCTGTTGGTATGGGACAACTCCCTTGAAATGTGGTCATAGTGCCCTGGAAGGTGGGACTGGAGCTTGAGGCTCATTTATTCAAAACTGACCACTAAAGACCTAAGCAGTCTATATAAGAGCCATCAAATTATGAACTAAGGTTCATCACTTTTGCTGACGAGTAAATTTACCTTGGGGTTTTGCTGTGCTTGCACCCAAGAGTTTCGATGAGGGGATATGCTGAGTTTTTTATCATGGTGTAAGTCTGCCTATTTACTACTAAGTGCAGAAGTTATATTGCTGAGTGCAAAAGGCATATTTTGAGTGCAGAAGTTACACTGCTGAGTGCAGATGTTATTTTACTTAGTGCCTTGCTTCTACACAGATTCCATCTACTTAGTGGTTCAGTAAGCAAGCTCGGGAGTCCAAAGGAAGCAAGTAGTTTTGGTTACTTCTTCTGGAAAAGGTTGGGAGGAAAAGGCCTCCTTGGGTATTTGTTGTCCCTATCTTCATTTACAGGTTCTACCTATCTTTTCTAATTCTAAATAGTTTAAGTTTCTATCTGCAATTATCGATTTACTTTTTTGCAAGGATATTGTTAAACAAATGCATCTATTTTAGTTTCTGATCTAATTAGGATTCTGTATAAAATAATTATGTAATATGAATTGAATAAAATATTTCTATGCATTTTTCCCCATGGTAATGGATCTACATCGTACTCTAGTACAGAGAAGAAATTAAGGTAGATAAATTGATAGGCAGATTGCCAGATGAATGTGAAGATCAATACTAATGTATTTTACTAGTTTTTCCTACCATTAATATTCTGTATTAAATAATATAATTCAATGTATTGCCCTTATCATTCTTTTCATCAGTTAAATGTTTCAGGTTCACTATATTTCTTTCACCAGTCTGTATTGAAAATAACAACTGTAAAAACATTATTTCCTAAGTACACAGTACTGTTATCCATTACTGCTAACAAGTATATATATCATGAAAAGCAAACCATTTTTCATATCCAAGTATCAAAATTATCTTTCTGCTATATAGCATTTAGGAAATCATAACAACTGCAAATTTAATAGTATCAACAAGCATTAGATTACATTTCTATTCTGACAGTCATAGATTTAAATTAGGGTTTCATTTCTTTCCATGTTTCTCTTTTCAAATCTTGCAACAGTTTTCTATTTTATTTTAGTAATATTTTTTATGCACAGCATTCATTTCTGTAATACTAATTATTATTTAAAACAAAGAATCATTATACTATCCAAACAGAGTTTTTTCATTGACCAAACCCTAGAAGTATCAAAACCTAACTCTCAGATTTATAGTTTAGTTAAGGTTCAAACATCTTCAGTTAACAACAGAATATCGATCTAGATACAATCTCATTACATAGTTGCAGACAGAAAAACATTGGCTCTCGACCAACACTTAAAATCGACAGACATGAATGACGAGAGACATTTTCAACTCCAAAACATAGTTTCGAAAACACTTATCATACACATTCCTTAAGACTGAAAATAAGAGCATCTAGGCATCATTACAAGACTATATTATCATATTGCAATTGAAAACTAATAAAACAGTAAACCCTACGATTATTTTGGTATAGACATCGACCTTCTGAAACTAAACATTTGATATCTTAACAACAAAACATTTCCGAGAACCAACATTAGGGTTTGACCATTTAGTACAGAGCTAAACCCTTAGCCATCGAGCTTTCCTTAAACTACGATAGTGGCAAAACATTGAAACATCAAATGCATACAAACTGGAGCCTTGCTCTTGAATACAAACATAAACACGATGAAGTAGGAAAAAAAAGCTATTGTATTATCCATTACACAATAGATGGAAAACATTAAGCTTCGCTTCTTTACACAAAATAGAGTAACGCTCACAGTATCATCTACACGAACACAGTTTGAACAAAAACATAAATCCTTTCATTACCGAGAACAGTAGGAGGGTGAAACCCTCTCTTGAGCATTTCTTTTACAGATTATACAATGGAAAAAAATTACTACTAAAACAACGGCAAAAGGGTCGAGGATTCATCCTCCCCAAGCTACAAACAGTTCACAAATACTTCACTGAAGGTCACCCCTTAGAGCCCAGGAAAACACAACTTCTCGGCAAAGAACACATTGAAGGCCCACTAGTCATCTAACCGGAGTAATGAGTAGCCACCAAAGCTTACCGGTCTTTTAGCAGTTGCCAGCTACCAAAACCTAAGCTGAGAAGCCATCGATAAAGGTACCTTCCATTCAAACAAAGCAGGGGTCAAAACGAATTTTAAGAAGATCATTACATGCAAAATAACAATACATTGAAGTGGAACGCCAAGACATTTCAGATGATACCCATTACTTCACCATCGATTGCGAGGACAGGTGGACAATAACTCTGAAAACTATCACCTAACAGCCAAGAAGAGCCAAGTATCGAATCAACTACCACAAAGCATTGGCCACTCACCCTGTAACTGTTAATACAAACTTGTTAATTTTCAAGCTTTAATTCAATATACTCTAGGATCTTTACTGAGAGAATAACATGTACAGTATATCAATGCATATAAATCATAACAAGCATATCAATCATCACAAGATGAAAACATAAGAGACAACAAACACACAGAGTTTCCGTGGGGAAAACCCTAAGGTGAAAAACCCCACAACTTCCTCAGAGATAGATAGAGCAATAATACAACCAAAGTACAACCCAAGTACACAGAGATAGTCTCCTCCTAGCAGCTTATCCTCCTCCTCACATGTGCACCACTTTCCGAGTGATGTAGAGTGAGATAATGAGATGATCAAAATAGAGATCTCCCGATCTCTATTTATACTTGTCCTGACTGCCCAATAAACTTATGGGGCCAACTTGTCTAGCTTAGCATAATGACCCATGGTTAACTTAATCAGAGCTGACCCCACACACAGTGGTCTAATAACCCATCGGCAAGTTACAACACTTGTGACACTTGTCAATAAAAATGACGACACTTCCTTATAGAGGAATAACACATCTCTATAGGAGTACAATATCCATAAATGAATAACATAGGTGAAATACATTCTGAAGTTACATATACATCAACACTCCCTCTTAACTAGGAAGGTATTTCTCGACATAGATCTGTTAGCACAAGTCTTCTTCTCTAGATCATCATCAAAGAATTATTGTCCTTGATCATCTTTGTCGTCACTGCTATTGCTATCTCAATCAATCTCTGAATCTACTCATCATAGGAAGTTCTACAGAGCCAGTCCTTTTTCATAGTAGATGTAGGCCCACCACCTGCAGGTCTTCATCATCACTGGCCATACTGTGGAATCCTAGGGACTTATTATGTGCATCATAAAACCTCGCAAGAGCATCCTAGGACTTATTACGGGCACACAGCCCAACCTATCGGATCTCCCAGAGAGCTATTACATGTGACCCCACCACAAAACCTCGAAAGAGAATCCTAAGACTGATTATGAGCACATAGCTCAACCTATTGTATCTCCCAGGGCGCTATTATATGTGGTCACCACAAAACCTCACAAGAGCATCCTAGGACTTATTACGGGAACACATCCCAACCTATTGGATCTCCCAGGGAAATATTACATGTGGTCATGGAAGAACCTCGAAAGAGCATCCCAGGACTTATTATGGGAACACATCCCAACCTATCGGATCTCCGAGGGCGCTATTATATGCCATAGGACAAAACCTCAAAAGAGCATTTACCAAATCTCCCATGGAGCTAATATATGTCAGCGGTAAAACCTAGCAAGAGAATCTGCAAACCTCCCAGGGCGCTATTATATGTCCTCCCAAAGCAAAACCTCGAAAGAGCATTTTCCAGATCTCCCAGGGAGCTATTATATTCCAACGGCAAAACCTAGCAAGAGAATCTCTAAACCTCCTAGGGCACTATTATATGCTTATATGCACAACCTGTCCACGGCCACAGAGTATCAACCTAATACTCACCATACATCATCCTGATGTACACATGATCATCCTGATCATCATCACTGCATCGTCCTGATGCATGTCATATGGAGAAACATCCTGAATCTCATCATCCATGATCATCCTAATCATACAATGCATCCACCTAATGCATACACAGTATCTTCCTGATACATATCATCATACATGATCTACCTGATCATACAATGTATCCACCTGATACATATACAAATACATGATCCACCTGATCATACCCTGATACATATCAACATACATGATCTATTGATCATATCCAACATCCAACATGATGCATACACAGAGCAGTAATTGGAGCATCATCCTAATGCTCATCATCGAGCGCTTACATCCATAGCAATGGAAAGATCCTCCTCACACCATGCTTGGAATGGCTTCAGCAAATGTGTTCATCACTTCTTCCTCGAAGTGTAATCAATCTGAAGAACACCAAGCCTCTCTTTGAAGTACTCAAAATTCACTCTGGCTAGTGGTTTCGTCAACACATCTGCAACCTGCTCATCTGTCACAACATACAGGAGCTTCACTGCTCCTCTCTGCACCATATCCCTGATATAGTGATATTTGATCTCAATGTGCTTCAACCTGTCATGGAACACTGGGTTCTCAGATAGCTTCACACAACTCTGGTTGTCACAAAAGATACCAGTATCCTCCAATAGGAGATCAAATAACTCAGACAGTAGCTTCCAGAGCCATACTGCCTCACAACTAGCCGAACAAGCTGCAACATACTTTGCTTCAGCTGTACTCAGTGCTACACAGGATTGCTTCCTACTAAACCAAGAGATCACACCTGATCCCATACTGAAGCAACACCCAAATGTGCTCTTCCTATCTACAACACTTCCTACCCAATCCGAATCAACATAACCCTGCAGGTTAAACTTTTGATTCGCATCATACTTGAGCCCATAATCAATTGTACCCTTCAAGTACCTCAGAATATGCTTTACAGCAACCAGGTGAACACCTCTGGGATCTGTCAGGAACTGGCTCAATGTGTTCACCGCAAAGCAAATATTTGGTCACGTGTTCATCAAGTACATAAAGGATCCAATCATCTGACGATACATTGTGACATCAACCGGATCAGATGAAGCATCACACAGAAGCTTCAGGTTCGATGCCATAGGTGTGGCCATGGCCTTGCAGTCCATCATCCCGAACCTCTTCAGGATCTCTACTGCATACTTCCCTTATCCAAGGAAGATTCCATATGCACTTTGCCACACCTCCATTCCTAGAAAATAGTGCATCATCCCCAATTCCTTCATCTCGAACTTGGCAGCAAGCTTTCGCTGTGTGTCGGCAATCAATCTATCTTCACCTGCAATAAACAGGTCATCCACATACAAAAGTAGTATCACTGAATTGCCTTCCTCAGCCTTGTAGTAAAGGTTGGAATATGCTTTACTCTTGGTAAATCCGAAACTGGATAGAAGGCTATCTATCCTACCATACCAAGTTCTGCACATATATGACTCCTTGTCATGTGTCTGAGAACCAAGTGGCTGCTCCACATATACTTCCTCCTCGACTACACCATTCAAGAAAAATGTCTTGACATCCATCTGGTGTATCTTCCACTTCATCACTGTAGCGAGAGCAAGTGCTGATCTAATGGAAGTGTATCTGGCCATGGGAGTAACAGTCTCTTCATAATCAATCCTTCTTTCTAGGAGAAGCCACGAGCTACAAACCTCACTTTGTATTTTTCTATGCTACTATCTACAACATGCTTGATCTTCTAGATCTGCTTGGAAGTCACAACAAACATCCCTTCTAGTCTTGGGACTGCATCCCAACCATCATTCTTCGTGATCGACTGGTACTCCTTGATCATGGCATTCTTCCTGAATCATCGGAACTTCAATATTTTTAATATCTTCAATAGATAACTTTGTTGTTGAGAAAATGTTGTAGTCCTTCTTTTGTAGGTGATGGTATACGATCTTTCCTATAAAACAAATTAAATTGCATGATTAGAAAACATCTCATAGTTTTCATAACAAATTCTTACACATAAATAAATATGTCATACAGTCATGCAATTATCTTAGCCAATGCTTCAATACAACATTTATCCATATCTCGTAACTTTCTAGATGCCTTCCAATCTCTACCAGAACATTGTTAAGAGTGTGCACAACTCCCAACATGTCAGCAAAGAGGTTTCATTCTAGATAAGTAGCAATGGAATGTTGTACAGTGCCATAGGCCACTTACCCATGTATATTAGTAGTATAATGTTCATCAATGCAACTATTATAATATGCGCAACCTAATTCTAAGAACATTAGTATATACATTATTGAACAGTATTATTTAAAAAATCAAATATGCAAGAAACGATAATTCAAATACTTATCTTTGTTTGTTTGTTGGGTTGATTCCCTCTCAGTATTTGATTCCTTTTTGTAACTCCATTTTGATGTGGATTGTGAGAAGTGGTAAACTCCCTCTAAATATCTGCATCCTTGCAGAAACTATTGAAGTGTGCTCCATCTTGATCTTTGCTTCCTGGATTACCTGTCCTTGAACTTATATCCATCCTTAATCATTATGCATGCTTATTAGTATCATCATTGTGTTATCCTCAAGGTCTCATACATAATCACACATTCATTAGTATAATCTTAATACTATCAAAACACAATAATATTAAACATGTATAGTCATGATCATTTCAAACACAGATAATAAACATTAGTATTCCAAGGTTTCAGGGAAGACTTCTTTTACTCATGCATATTCTTATTTGATCATAGGACTCTTCTAGTTAGTCAAATCATCAATCAAGATAAGAGACATAATATGCATAAACCCTTGATTACTTACACTTCTAACTTTATGAATAAACATAACCAATCATACCAAGTATACTTATATAAGGGATCCTAACACAACGTAATATTCTAACTTGATATAGGAAAAACATACCTGGATTACTATGTTAGCTAGTTATGTCTAACATACCCGCATGATGTCTTCTGGTTCTCTTCAATGACTTGTGCTAGTAACCTGCATGTCTCATAAGTTAACCATTGTAGAACCAAGTTATATATACCTCATAAGTAGATCTTCTATGTGATCCATGACAATGGATGAATCTTTGTCTTCATGTCACCATGATCATATGTTCTTGAAGTAGAACATGATTTGTCTTTCTTGGTGTACCTTTCATGTTAGCAAACAACATAAACCTCATACAACATTACAATGCATTAGTACAATCATAAGTGTCAAAACCTTAATCAATGAATATCTTCGATCATGTATTCATAATTTTATTAAGGTGATACGACAAGTCTAGTAATTTAATCAAGATTGTACTAACCATAATGATATGAAGACAAACATATCATAAAATTAATCATGAACAGAATTCGAAACATACCTGTAAGTCATACCTGTCAAGATTGCTTGTAATATTTTTATGTAAGGCCTTAGCCTCATCTCCCTCTGAAATAGGAACTTCTTCACTTATGCAGGTGACCAATCCATTTTCTTCTAGGACTATCCCAGTCCACTTGATTTGCAGGAACTGGATCTCGAGCTGGATAAAGGTTTTCCAGACAAACCCTAAAAATTCAAACTTTGAATTTCAAACTTATGAAAGGATAGAAAGATGTGCCTTGATGAGCTAATCAAGCCAGTATACTTAGAATTTGAAAACTGCAAAGTTTCACCCCTCAAAATTTCCTTTGAAACTTCTGGATCTTTTAGACAGGATCCCGAACTAGGTTTTGATAAAGCCCACCCTTCTACCCAACCAAAAGTTTCAATCGAAAGCTCTAAACTTTGATTTTTCTGAGGAGCTTGCAGCCGTGGTCGTTGACTTCAAAAATTCCAACTTTTGCAGAAGTCCTAATTTTCCATTTTTCTTATCAAAGTCTCAAACTAGGGTTTGATCAAGCATGGCCTTCTACCCAACCAAAAAATTTGATATTGGTCTCTTAATTTCTATTTTGATGAGTAGCATTCAGCCGTGGTCTCTGATTACAAAAATACCAACTTTCTCCGAAACCCTAATTCTCAGAGCCATGAATGAAGGTGCTCAAAAAAAAATTCTGTTTTAATAGAAATATGCACCTGATTGTTTCTGGTGTAACTCCGAACTTTCCAATACACAGGGTCTAAATTTTTTTCTTATGGTATCGTGACCTATCATATTTCCAACCCCATAAGTCTGACCTCAAATGGATTCTCTAAGAGAGAGTTATGCCAAGTGTTGTAACGTGGCCTGTTTATGGGATAAAACAGGAGAGCAAACTTGTACGGTGTGCCACGTGCCACGGGTTCAGTTTCGGCCTCCGAAAAAGTTACCTAAGAAAGGGAAGTCCTTGCACTACCTGTCATGTTTTACAAAATTTAATTTGCAGCTTCCTAGCCCAAGTTATGACCTTTTTTCCTAGGTCACCTGTTTATGACTCAGATCTGGAAGAGGCAGAAACCCTAGATTTTACAGATCATAAAACACAAAGTACAACGAATTAGAAGTTTTCCTTTGGACACAAGCTACATGGAGATCTGATATTCGACATGTAAAGGTTTCAGATCTGAAAAATTTGCCAAAACGGATTTATGGCGAAATTGCTACGATGACGGGTTTTTTCTATATCAAGCCCTAGCATCGCAAGTGCAACAAGTGTCATACATCCCATACCATGCCTTCTTTCAGGCTAGCTCTGATACCATGTTAATTTGCGATCATTAATTGAATATACTCTAGGATCTTTACTGAGAGAATAACATGTACAGTATATCAATGCATATCAATAATAGCAAGCATATCAATCATCAAAAGATGCAAACATAAGAGACAATAGACAAACAAAGTTTCCATGGGGAAAACCCTAAGGTGAAAAACCCCACAACTTCCTCAGAGATAGATAGAGAAATAATACAACCAAAGTACAACCCAAGTACATAGAGATAGTATTCTCCTAGTAGCTGATTCTCCTCCTCACATATGTGCCACTTTCCGAGTGATGTAGAGTGATATAATGAGATGATCAAAATAGCGATCTCCTGATCTCTATTTATACTTGTCCTGACTTCCCAATAAACTTATGGAGCCGACTTGTCTAGCTTAGGATAATGACCCATGGTTAACTTAATCAAGGTCGACCCCACACATGGTGGTCTAATAACCCATCGGCAAGTTACGACACTTGCAACACTTGTCAATAAAAATGACGACACTTCCTTATAGAGGAATAACACATCTCTATAGGAGTACAATATACATAAATGAAATACATAGATGAAATACATTCCGAAGTTACATATACATCGGCAAAACTGATACTATAAACACCATGACTATATAGGCTCTCGAGCTATTAGTAGGTCACAGTTTCAAACTGTGGGAACTCCACGAAAACTTGTTAACAAAAACCCTAAAGGCTCTCGGTCGGTTGGCCTCTCCTCAGAGCCACAACGCCGAACGCCAAGGAAATAATAACTCTGTGAACATAGTGGAGGTAGGGTTAGATCAAAACATCCAAAACCCTTTCTAGATCAATGGTGGAGATCACCGAAGGGTTTTCACGTAAACCCAAGCAACAACCATTTTAAATGACCCATCATTACCATAACTACCAAGGAAGATAACTCAGATAACTCTCGAACCAAAACCCTTACAGCTCATCACGAGGCATGAAACATCACCACACTATCACGTGCACAGCACCATGACATTGTCCACGAATACATTCCATTGTCTCAGCAGTTGGAAGCATTAAATGCAAAGGGAATCCCAAGTGCCTACCAACACGATACCTTCATAGTGTTAATGTCAACCATTCATACAATTCATCAAGTTGTTAATCAAATGCACCATTGAGTCATGTAATAACACCTTGTGTTAAGTCAAGGTGGTGTTGGGTCCATCTTCTAGGAAACCATAGTGTCAAATAAGGTCATGAAATTACACACACACAATACCATATAGTTAATTTTCATAGGAATTTGAATGGGATTTGATATATATACATTTCAATATAGTTTAAGAATTAAATAGAAATTCGTATATAGTTCATAGGCTAGCAATTGAATATAATATGAATTGCAATAATTCCTAGGATAGAATTAAACCAATTCATGCATGTAATTCCTAGGCTTTAGAATATATTTAAAGAATGGCATATTGATTATTGCATTTTATTTTGCACTTAGCCATCACAATATAGACATTGGTTATTCTAATACTTTTCATTAATTAGCAACTCACAATAAAAATATACATAAAGTTAAACTATGGTTTATGGATCCCATTCAATTGTTTGAACAAATCAATAATAGGTTAGTACAGGGTTTATGAATAATACAACTGTTATACTTCTGTTTGACAAAACTAGGCTAACTGAAGATCTCACCAATAGCACTTACGACATTATGTCTCATAAATCATTAAGACTTGGAAGACATAGAAACTATTTAGAACTCTTCGGTCACATGTCGTAAACACTATACTTGTAATCTATGAAAAGGACGATTTCAAATGCTTTAGAACGAATGCTAAGTAAGCCTCAAGGCATCCGTAGGACCCCTTCATCATCAAATAGAAGAAACAATAGTTAACACATATAAACATATATCTTTATATCAGCAACAAAGAATTGTGAAAGTACAGTCGAGTAAGTTAAACATCGAAATGAAGATATTAATTATCTTGTCGCAACATTTCACTTTCGACAAACACATCATTTAGTACAGCAAGACGACATTTAAACATTTATTTTATTTCCACACAGTTAGATTATGAATTAAAAGCTATATCGAAATTTTTTTAATTTTTTGTAAATTTTGGGATGTTACAAACCCACACTGGGCCGACCCCTCTAAGGTGGTCTAATAACCCATCAAATATAAGTTGCGACACTTGCAAATACAAATGATGACACTTCCAACCAGAGGAATAATACATCTCCGTTGGGGATACAATAAAGTAAAAATGTAATACATACAATATACAAGTGAATATCTTCTAAAGTTACACATACATCAACACTACCCATGTTGACTTTTGTACCCAATCATTTATTTCTTCCAAGAGTGGTTGAAGTATTTAATGCCTTGGGGAATGGGAGGTATGGCTATCCAAATTCTGGTATGGGAAAGCCACCCTGCTTGTAAAATCATGTTTTGGATTCCTTGGCAAGAAATGAACCACAAAATTGCTCCCCATGCCATTATCCATCAACTAGTTTCCCTCCCTCACGAGTTTGGAGCTACCTGGGTGTTTTCCAACCATGGTTTTCTAGTTTTTCCTTGTTCCTAACTGGGAGAAGAGCGTTTTCATGTTGTCGAACCATGAGAAGGAAGGGGAAATCAATGTGGGGTCTATAGAGGTTGTTTTGGCCAACTGAATGCATATATATCTGTGGGAGAAATCATTTTCTTCCCTATGGTCGAATTTTCCCTCTCCCAATCTGTTTTTGGGGTGCCCACGATTTGGGGGAAAACCCATGGCCATCTTGTTTCTAAATCCCATTTTTTCCATGCCCAATGATTGTATTTTGTTGTGTGTGTAAAGAGTATGTTGGGATATGGGTTATGGGTATCCATTGCTTTCACTTGAGCTTGAGTGCAAGCATCCAGAAATGAAGAGGGTTCAGATTTAGCCTAATAAACCAAACTATGGACTGGCTTGGATTAGATGCAGCGATTATTTGGTTGTGTATGAGTATGAATGTCCCCTTTTCCTTGTAGAAATCATGCCCAGCTCGGGGGTGGTCTCTAAGTGCTGAAATAATATAGGCTTGGCAGAGACCTATGGTTGAGTGGAACGTTGCAGCGACATAGCTAGTTGCTTGGGACCATTTCACCATAAAGATAAATGGTTTTCTATGTATGTTTTTTGCTTATGAAATTTTATAATTTGATGACTGTTTTTAATATGCTGAATGCATATGAAATGTGTATGGATGGTGTTTTATTCCGATGTGCATGTTTTCTTGATTTGCATCTGCACACATTTGTTTTTATGAATCTAATGAATCGAGTTGAGTTTATGTAAAAGCCCCAGACTTTGGTATCATGTTCCCTTCCTTGAATTGGGTCGACGGGAGGGGACGTGATAGTTACTTGGATTACTTGTTGCACACACAACACATCATTTCACATACTTGGACATAGTATCATTCATTCAAGGCCAATGACAAAAAAATTGTAATTGTGCTACATTTTTTCCTACACCAAAGTGTCCTAAAATCAGAGAAGTGTGGGCTTCTCTTATCACATGTACTCTTTCACTTTGTGGAATAAATATTTTTCCAAGATGATACAACAATTTGTCATGAACATGATAGTTCAGTTATTCATTTTGAGAGCCATTTATTAGTGATTCATATACTTCCTTATAGTATTCATCCTTATTATATTGTTCAACATAACTTGAATGTACCAAAGGACTTTGTTGAATAACAATAGAAGCATTTGTTGGAGGTCTTGATAACATATCTGCAACTTTGTTCTGAATACCTTTCTTATGCTTAATGATCAAAATAAATTGTTGTAGAAAACCCATCCACCTGAAATGTCTTGATTGTTGTAGCTTAGTTTGAGATTGAAGATATTGTAGTGGTTGATGATCAATGTGTATAATTGTTTCCTTACCCATTAGGGAATTTTTCCACTTCTTCACACTTTGTACTAATGCACACAATTCTTTATCATAGGTTGGATAGTTAATTATTGATTTAGAGAAGGTTTCAAAATGATATCATAATGTATTTTTAAGTTGCATTAAGACTGCCCCCATGGCATAACAACTACCATCAGTTTCTATTTCAAGTGGTTGTTGTAGATCCGACAGTGCAAGTAGTGGAGTTGTACTTATCTTTTCTTTCAGAGTATCAAAGGATTTATGTGCTTTTCCTTCGCACTAAAAGATTATGTCCATACTTGTCAAAGCATGTAATGGACATTATTGGGCTGCTCCCAAAAAACTTATTATCTCAGTTACATTATTTGGCTTGGGCCAATTCACAATGACCTCAAATTTAGAGGGATCTATTCTTAGTTCACCACCCCCTACAAATAACCCAGATACACTAAATATGTCTTTGCAAACTCACATTTGGGTATCTTTAAGTACAATTTTTTCTCTTACAAGTACATCCAAAACTTGTTTGACATGCTTGACATGTTCTTCCCAAGTAAGAATTAAAATCAAAATATCATCTAAGTAGACTATGAAAAATTCATCAATGAGTGACCTAAAAACATCATTCATCACCCTCATAAATGTTGCGGGTGCATTACAAAGTCCAAAGGGCATTACCATCCTTTCATGCAATTTAGTGCCCTATAATCAACAAACATAAGCCATGTGCCATCCTTGTTTGGAACCAAAACAATCGGTGAACCACACGAAGAGGAGCGTGGTCGAATGTCCCCTCTTTCAAGCAATTCTTGAACCTACTTCTTGATCTCTACATTTTCATTTACTGAATACCTGTACATTACAATGTTAGGAAGTAGTGCATCCTGTTGTAAGAGAATCTCATGTTGGATGGATTTCTCTTTTGGGAGGTAATCATTTAGGTTCTGGAAACAAGACATCATAATCAATTATTATTTTATTTAATTATTTCTTAAGTCTTGGATCACATCCTTTAAAAGATTCACTTTGAACAACGTCCTTTGTTTTAACTATCATAAGCACAAAATTCTTACTAACATTTACTAGTCTTTTCATTTGAATTGCAGAAAGTAATGAAAGATTAGTTTTCATGCAATGTGCACAAACAACATATTCAATACCATCTTTAGTGAGCTTATACCTATTATCTTCCCTGTAAAATATAGCCTTCCTATCATAAAGTTTTGGACTTACCAACACAACACCACATATATCCAATGGAACCATATCCAAATCTACTTCATCAATGAATCCAGAAGTAATAACAAACCTAAGTCTAAACTATTTTGTAACTTGCAGTTTTACATTATCACATACCCATCCAAGAGGATAAGGTTTAGGGTGTAACTTAGTTTCCAAATGAATTTTTTTAACTATCTCTTCTGAAATGAGATTGGCTTGTGATCCACTATCAAAAAGAGATCTATTTTTGTATGCTTAGATATTACTCTTATATGAAATAACTCACTTCTCTTTCTTTCATCAACAATAGATTCATGCTTCGTTTTAGAAGTAGAAGGATCTTTGCCTTGTATTCCCGTAGAAACAATATTAGTCTCGCCCCTTGAGTCAGACCCCAAATCATGTTGGATGGTTGTAGCAGTGGTCTTCTTGTCCTCCTTATTCTAAAACTTCTTAGGTTTCAGCTCTGGATGAAACGTCCAACATTTGGATGCATCATGATCCTTTTTCTGGCAATGTGAGCATGTAAGTTTCTCTCCTTCTTTCTTCATTGTAGTTGTATGCTTACCTTTCCCTTTACCTTTGAATTTGTTTCCATGAGGTTTGAAAGGTTTCTTTAAGAAAATTTCATTTGTATTCTTCCCTTCAGACTCAATATGAGTCGCTTGAACGCATACCTCATCAAGGTTAGTTGGATTAAACATAACTATCATATGACGTAAATAAATATGTAATCCACCTATGAACTTGAGAAGAATTTATTGAGTGTAGAGAGGTGTACCAAGTATTAAAGCTCTCTTTTTGAATTCTTGTGTGTACTCTTCCACACTTTAACCCTTACTTTGCCTCATAGTTTTCCAATCCATCATGGCTTGCTGCATATAGCCCAATGGATAGTATTGATTCTTTAATGTTGAAGTGAACTCATGCCAAGAAGAGATGATATTTCCTTTTGAGGCCATATCCTTTTGAGTTCTACTCTCCCACCATATGAGAGCGGTCCCTCCAAGTTAGATATAACTAAATTTTTATGCTATCTTCAGTGAACTTTTGAATCCTAGAATAAACCTCTATTTGACAGAATCTCCAATTATCCAATTTTTTGGCATTAAGCTCTCAATTATAAATGGGTAAGTCAAAATTAATATCAAGATTTAATTGAGGCACATTAAATTTTATTTTATTTTTTTCAGGTGAAGAGTGTAAAGATACATCAAGAAAAGATGGAGAATAAACAAGAGTTTTAGGAGGTTCATCACCACCTCTTTGGCCTTTACCTTTAGCATGATATGAAACACCTTGTTCAACTTTCTTCCGATCTTGATAAACCTCTTCCACCATACTTTGCATCCTCATGAAAGCTTTAAGGAAATCTCCTTTAGATGCGATTGAAGAATTCCCATATTCACCTTTTTTTGAAGCCATTCTTCCTCTTCTTGAACCAATATCTGGATCAAATTCACAAAATCACAATGCAATGGTTAAACTGCTCTGATACCAAACTTAATTTGAAAATTTTCAAGATCTTTTTAACCATAAAATTTCATGTTATATTTGCATGTAAGTTCTCATAAAAAGGCTTTAAAATATAATTTTTAAATGATTAAATCAAACACATAAGTAAATAAACAAGTATGCAAACCATAAATTTGTAGACAATAGACGATAATGGATTTCACCCTTCTTGGGCTATGCCTCCGGGAAACTTCCAATGAGACGGCCGATCTTATTAAGTCTTCAAAATATTACATACATGAGTGCTGAAAACACTTCTGAGTTCTGTTAATCAAACTCGGAAACATACAACACCACTACATTCCTCTCGAAATTCTATGTAAATTGAGTATAAAGTCGACTATGTTTTCCTGGGGCCTCCTTTGGCATGTAAATTGATACAAATATACCTACAACTGTACGGACTCTATGGATTTCCCACCTTGGAAAGAGCACCCATTAATGACATGTAACTTCCTCGAGATCTGTGGCCATACTTTGTCTTGGAAACTGTGCAAACTACGCTCGATGGACCTACTTTTGTGGCTCCAAAACATGGTTTTGAATGAGCATTTTGAGCGTGCATTTTGAGGGCAACGCGCCCTTTTTTAGTACCAAATTACACTTCAACTCTTAACCAAAATACACCATTTTCCACATAACAAATGGGATTTGGACCAGTGGTAAGTTGTTGCACTCTGCAAGTAGAGGTCCGGGTAAGACCCACGAGCCTCCCCTTTTAAGATTAACATTGTAACGTTGCATTGTTGGTTGAATGCGGTGACGTTTTAGACTTGTGACTTGGATTCATTCATTGGTCGTGTTGGCATTATGGCATTGTTTGTTGGTTTGATATATTGTCACTTGGTTTAGCTCTGTCAGTTTATTTTGTGACTTGGCACTCCATATTACGGCCTCGATGTTGTCCAAGGGGTCGAGGGCTACGCCCTTGATCCCGCCCTTTCCTCCAACCATATATCCTTTCAACTTTAAATACAAGTTGTACACTATGTATTGTAACCAACACTTGCGGGATACATGGTTAGGAAGACTCTATGAAGGTGTTGGTGGAGGTTGAGGTCATGGGTTCAACCACGAGGACAACCATTTTTTTTAAGAATGGTATAAACAACTGCCAACATGGCTTCCACATGGCAGTCCTTGATTGGTCCAATTCACACTTCCAATTCTCCTTCTTGACCACATGGAGCCTTGATTGGTCCATTATTTTACCACTTTTACCCATTGTTTTGACATATTTTAACCTTTTGCTGAAATTTCAGAACCCAATAATTTTCACATTCAGAGGCCATTTCACGTGAAATGAGCATTGCCAGAAATATCCTAATGAGATTTACACGTATGTAATCTTATTTGCATATTTTCAAGACTTTAAGTTTGATCGATGTTGGAGATCTGCCTAGATAAATGATCCAAATTCCTAGAGATCTATTTCTTATTGATCTACATGATAGATCATTTCCTAGAATATGTATTGCTCGCCTCTAGGTCTACCGCTAGAGGTGACGATACATCTGGTGGGTCGACATATAGTAATGATGATATGGTTCCCGGGGTGAACTAGACATGTATATATGACACTTATCATCATTTTGATCCTTATATATATATATATACATGACATTTGTCATTTTGTAGATGTTGATGTTGATGGTCATGATGTGTATGTTAGGTCAGGTTCAATGATGTTCATTAGATGTTTGTGTTTTCCATTTTTCATACGTTGATGTTGATGATTATGATGATTTTTATTTATATATTGATGGTCATGTACTTGTGTATGCTAGGTCTGGTTCGATGATGTTCATTATGTTAGAAACTGGAACTTTTGTTTTGTCACATGTTATTGTTAAATCATATGTGTGTTAGATGATGTTTAAATCTATAAGGTGTATATGTTTTTTTTTTTTGTAACTAGGGGAATTGACAACTGGTACTCACGTGACATGGGGTCCAGGGATCCAATCCCATCCACTACCACTATACCCCTAGGTAAACCCACACATCCTGCAAGCATAGGGCACAGGTAAGCCGGGGTGATTTGAGCTCATGAACTCCATTTACCACATTTCCTTCATATCAAGTGAATCGTCGGTTTAGCTACACCCCTGCGGGCAATAAGGTGTATATGTTAGATGAATATGCAGTAACCTAATGTTTATGATGGTATTTTCATGGTTATTTTTATTAGTTTTATTTTTGTAAGATGGTGACAATGATATTAATGATTATATGTTTATGTTTACATAATATAATTGAATAAAAAATATCATCGAATTAAATATTTTTATGAATTTTGTATTGAGAATGGATGAAGTTGTGACAACCAACTATGTTTTTTATGTTCATTGTATAATTTGTCGTAGTATCATGTCTATGAACATCACAAAAAAAAATATAAATTATATGAACATGAATATGACCCATCAATGTATCATTCAATATTTTTAATTTGTTGACAATAGCTCACTTTACAATGATAAATATCAAATATTTAATAGGAAGAAAAACAAATAGTTAATTAAAAGAACACCCTTTTTCTCTCAACTAATGTAAAGCCACAACTTGCATTCTCCAAATATATTACTATTATTAATCATTAAGTTGATTTGATGATCTTCGAGCCATTTTTTTTATCTTTTATTCTCATTCAGAAAACATTTGCAATTATAATGCTTAGCATTATTTATGACAAAAACAACATGAAATACAAACATTCAAATATTGATCATGTAAAAATTGGAGAGCACATTAAATTTTGTTGTTATAAATTTCATTGTTATCAAGGCCATAAATTAAGTCATTATAGAGGTCAAGTACACTAATAAAAAAATAGTTGGATTTACAATCTCCACCAAGGTTTCAAACGTGTCATTTTCTATGTTGGAGTTAGCATTATAAATACAATAAAAAAACCAAAAATATTACATTATGACAAAAATTCAATTTAATCCAATCATATAATAAAAAAACATTACATTCTAACAGAAATGTCATAAATTAATGCAATTATAATTCTTAGCATTGTTTATAATAAAAAATCAAGAAATACAAGCATTCAAATATTGATGGAGAAATCGGACAACAACTTAAAATTTGCTATACATTTCATTGTTATCAAGGCCATAAATGAATTCATTGTAGAGCTCAATACTAGTAAAAAAATTGTTCGATTTTCATTCTCCGTCGAGCTTGCAAACGTGTCATTTTCTATGTTGGAGTTAGCATTATAAATACAATAAAAAAATCAAAAAACATTACATTATAACAAAAATTCAATTTAACCGAATCATATAATAAAAAACCATTATATTCTAACAAAAATTTCATAAATTAATACAATTATAATTATTAGCATTATTTATAACAAAAACATCATGAAATACAAGCATATTGATGGATAAATCAGAGAGCACCTTAAAATGTGTTGTACATCTCATTGTTATCAAGGCCATAAATCAAGTCATTGTAGAGCTCAACACTAATAAAAAAATTGTTGGATTCTCATTCTCCATCGAGGTTGCAAACAATTGTCATTTTCTATGTTGGACTTAATATTATAAATTAAAAAAATCGATAAACATTACATTACAACAAAAACTCAATATAACCGAATCATATAATAAAAAACCATTACATTCTAACATAAATTTCATAAATTAACGCAATTATAATTCTTAGCATGATTTATAACAAAAAAACATAAAATACAAGCACTGAAATATCAATATAGAAATTTTAGACCACCTTCAAATCATGAATTAATAAATATGTTAGCCTTTACATTCACAGAAATAAAGTTGAATCATGTAAGTTTTTTTTCATGGTGCGTGTGTGTACACACACACACACACACAAAACATAATATGAGTAATTTGGACAATGACATATAATCATTCTATACAATCATAAATTACTTCATGGACATAAACCATATTTCACATCATATAATTGGTTCTTAACCAAATGAAATTCTTTAAACACTACATCCAATAATCGATTTTCCATTTCCACCGTCATAAAATGAAAAATAAACAATATAATTAGACAATAAAATATAACAGTAACAAAATGATATCTCAATATGTAAATGACAAAATAAAACATGTACATATTACTCTTGGTTTCCATCACCCTCTTTTTCTTCCTAGGTTGGCATGATATCATTGTTGTTCTTAGAAACATGTTTAAATATAGTGTAATGTCTTAATATGAACCACCACTCTCTATCCAAAACATCTGGGTGAAACAACACTTGGTTGCAATGTTTTGGGAAAACATAAGGCTCCTTAATTTCATCCCACATCTTTATAGAGTTGATACATATCAACCCACTATCACAGTATTCCTTTACATTATTCATGTCGAATGTGTCCCACCACTAGCACCTAAAAATAACATAATGGAAAGATAAGAAGTCCACTTGAATGATATCTGGTATCTTTCTGACATAACCCAACATCCCTCCTACCAAGTTTCGATCTCGGTGGCTAGCACGACTAGATTGGCTGAACTTGAATTCCACTCCAAATTCTTGTGTAACATGCCCATTATCAGCATCCTCGGTGTGAAAATGATGTCGATAATCCCACATAGAAAAGTAAACAAATGATGATGTCATGTGTCTATTAACCCAGCCATTAATATATTAAACATAGATGTTATAATTCAAAGTTGCATTATAAAGTTAGAAAGTATGTACATAAATATTTTATTACTGAGTTGTTGCACCTGATCCCAATGTTTAGTGCATCCTCCTCTTTAGGAGGGTAACAATCAGATGCACCATATTTCTCTCTGACTTGGTCTACAAACCATTTGTTCGGATAGATCATTGGCATATTTTATTTTAAATGATATGGAAAATTCATGCTTCTACCATGCAACCACTTGAATTCTTTTCTTTCAACATCCCATTTCCTCCTCTTATCTTCATACAATGCGACCCACTACTGTGTTTCCTCTACATTGTAAAGAATGAATTTATTGATTACATCAATTTCTGAATTTGTTGTTGTATTCATGGAAACAAAATCACATTCAGTATGTATGGGATCAAATATAGATTTTGAATTTTGTTGTGAATAGTTACTATGTGGAAAATTGAAAATTGAAAGATAAGTGACTTACTCTTTATCATGGGCCTTTTTCCATTCGTTTCCAATATGTCCCCTTCCCTTTTCTCCTTATCACGTTCATAATCCCAAATAACTATGCCTAGTGTGTCGTCGATTTGATTGATGTAATCACTGACATAATCGAATGACCCATATACTATGTACCCCTGTTCCATAGAACACTCGGGTTTTTCCCTTTATCGAACAAATCCTTTCACATTTTTCATGAACCTCTCTAAGAATAACATCCAGTGATAAGAGGCCACCCTAATTAATTCAAACTCATGGACTAGGTGAATTAGAAGATGAACCTGCAAGTCCATGAAACTCGACGACAGTTGCTTCTCAAACATACAAACAATCTCAACTATCTCTTCACGCCACTATGGAATGCTAGTGATGTAAATCTCCTTTGATTTGATCCACCATACAAATGCAGATATTTTAGATATGGCATGCTGTAGGTTATCAAGAAATTCATGGTTCACACATCCACACACGAACAACGGATAATGACACTACAAAGTAAACACAAAAATTTAAATGCATTTTAACTTTTGTGGAAAAATATTTAAATAAATAGTAATAACAATTTTTTGGGATTATGCATACCCTTAGAAGGTTGATATGGTCATGTGATTTCAAACCCGACAACTTTTTTTCTTACATATTGAAGTAGCATCGTAGAGTAGACCCATAAAAAGAAGGTTCCTTCACACCCAATATAACTTATTTTTCCAAATTAAGATCATCTTTCTTCAAAATCCATGGGACATCGCCTTTTTCAAATGAAAAGGAGGGGCCAACCTCTCTTATATTTTATTGACTTAGCCAATGCTTCTCCTTAGTATTTGAAGCCATGCGGTCTTTCCTAACTTTCATCTTGTCAATTTTTTTGGATGATATGTGACGCCACAAAGAAGATGATTTTTTTTCAAATATATACACGGGATCTAGTAAGTGGAAAATCTTAAGATGATCCCAATATGGGAGCTCATAAAATATCTATTTCTGTTGGCAGGTGGTTAGGATGGGTCATTATCGCAGCACCGTGAGTGCTGCGATACCGCGAAAGGTAGAAAGTCGAGCACAAATGATGTTATTTTTTGTATTTTTGGTCAATTGTACCGCGGTGTACGGGTTTTTGGGTCATTTGGACTATGATAGTTAGATTTTGGGTCATTTGCTCAAAGTGTTGGTTAGGAAGTTGTTAGTAAGTGGACAAGCAATGTAAAGGCATAAGCCTATAAATAGTCATAGATTTGTATGTGTAAGATCATCATGGATTATGCGTCTTTGATTGTGTATCTGAGATCGAGAGATATTTGCGACATCTGTATTTTGCGGAGATGTTGTATATGGGTTTTTGCGGAGTTAATATGATATGACAGAGTTGTTTTGCGGAATCCATGTGTCTCTTCTATTCACCTATGGTAATGCATGTTGCAATATGACTCTATGAATGATGTTATGCTTCCTTGCTGCAATTAATGCTTTACTGTTGTATCTGTTGCAATGATGAATAATTCTGTTGAATGATGTTATGAATATAAATGATGTCTAAGTTAAATGCAAAGATTTATTTCTGAAATGTTGCAATAAGTCAAGTAATTGAGCCGCAAACATCCTCCTTCATTCAGCGGAAACATGGTTCTATCAACTCTCCGTTGAACACCTCGAGTGAGACCTCATCTGCTCCGCAGGTGTTGGTGGACAAGGTAAAACCTGTCTAGGCTGGTGCTCAGGGAGATCGCAGTGGTTTGGGTGTCAATAGTGAGTGGAACCCATACCGGCTGGGTTTGATTCAACAAATGGTTCTGTTGCTAGGACCTTGCGCGAAGTGAAAGGAGGATATGTTGTGGCATCCGACGCAACCGAAGATACAAAAATGGTTTGATCAGAAGTTGCAGGAATTTGCTGAAGAAGAAAGTCATAACACTCAACTGTCGTTAGATCAATGGGTGGAAAGATATATTCACGATGGTCCACACGAATATTTTTTCTGCGAATTCCCAGTCATTTTGTTCGAGTGGTTGGCAAAGTTCACCTTTCAGAAAAGGAACTTCCAAGGTGGTGAACCAACGACCTGGACCCCGGAGCTGATCCAGGAGTTGCAGGAAGTCGAAAACAAAGCGTCGCGGGCTGTCGAAGTTTGGCTTGACAACATATTGGAAGGATATATAACTAAATTTGTAGTTGATACGAACACATCCTATAGTGAAGCTGAAAGATATTTCTTCTGCAGGCCATGAGGAAGGTTTCTACTATTGCTCCAACTGTCTATTAAGATTCTTATTTGTGAGAAGGGTATATTGAAGATGCATCTGGATCAATAAACAGCCTCGTGGGAGGAGGTCATGGGTACCACAATAGTAGGGGGCGGTACATGGAATGATAAGGGATAGATTGATGTAGGTATGATGAGACTGTGACTGAAGCCAAGGAAGAGAGTGGTCTTACAAGGGGAGGAGAAAGGTTTCAACGGTAAAAGAGGCAGAGGATAGGAGAAGGTCCTGCTGCGATTGAACCGCAAGGCCACAAAGGAAGACCACACAGGACGAAGCGACCTCACAGTCCAGACAAGGACAACTAGGCTATGCCCAGGATAGAGGCAGGACCAAACCCCAGCAGCAACGTGCCCACACCTCCACTCACTATCTGTCAACCAGTAAGAAACACAACCTTGACACCACCGTGTCAACAAAACTTGATTTCTAGTAGTTCAATGACTGCGGGAAGGAAGCCCAGAATGGCGGGCGAGGATGCGAAGTTCCCGATGTTCCATGGAAATGGGACATACAATCCTGAACAATATTGGTTCTTATGTGAGGCAGTATGGACCGTAAAGCAGATTACTGATGATAATGCTAAGAAAAGACAGTTAGCAACAACTTTGCGAGGTCGCGCATTAGACAGGTTTATGAAGTTTGTTCTAGTCCCTATAGGAGCTACAGAGAAGATGCTAGACAATATCAGGAACAGATTGATTGCAGAATTAAAAAAACCCAAGTCTGAGGCATAGTATATTACAGAACTAAAAGAGATTAAGCAGTATCCCAATGAAAGGGTGTGGGACTTTGACTAGCGATTTAAGACGCTGATGGCGATGGTTAGTTTTGATATGAGCACTGTCCAACACAAGGAATGGTTCATCACATCCCACACATTCGATTACCGTTGATGCAACAGAACATTACAACACCAAGTGAAGCTCTGGAGATTGCAATGCAGTTGGAGGTCTCAGCGATTGGTGAAAATGCAGCTAGGATGTCGCAAATCCAGACACAGCTAGCTAACCTGACCATACAACTACAAGATCTTAAGAAGGGAAAGGAACAACGAGAAGAAGTCTGGTGCATGCAATGTCGAAGAGAAGGACATACTAAGGATAATTGCCTAGAATTCCGCAATTATCTCATTTCAGGAGCACCAAATCCATTGAGTGGCAGTGGCATGCCATGGTGTCACATCTATTAGGTATATGGGAACCGCCACGACAAATTTCAATACATGTAGAAAATGGTCACAAAACCAATGAATCTATATTGTACATTCTGCAAATCGGTGGGACACGATGTCACG
The DNA here is from genome assembly GCA_027924585.1 of Larix kaempferi. Taxonomy (NCBI): domain Eukaryota; kingdom Viridiplantae; phylum Streptophyta; class Pinopsida; order Pinales; family Pinaceae; genus Larix; species Larix kaempferi. The sequence goes on along the minus strand of BSBM01000317.1, from coordinate 5,945,521 downwards.
TCCCCATTTTGACCCCCTTTGTAAATGATGTAAATATTTTAACTTAATCATGGTGAGGAGCTCAAGGCCAAGGCCCCACCATTGATTTAGCGTTTATGTATCGGCAATTAAAATAGATGCCTATGGTTCTTGTGCGAGATGGGCACAATGTATATAAGACATCATGTAATTACGAATTTTTAATGAAAAACCCACAACCGGCTATGCAATGCAACAAAAGAGATGGGGCATGACTCTACAAGGAAAAGGGAGGGAAATTATTCAAACCCTTGAGCCAATAGTATTAATCCATGTGTCAATGGGGAAACCCATAAACCACCAACTACCCATTTTGTCTCATGTACCCAATAATTTAATTTTTCCAAGAAATTGGTTAAGGCAGTTAATGCCTTGGGAATGAAAGAGTATGGGCAAGCCATTTTCGTGCATGGGCAAGCCATCAACCTGGAAATTCGTGTTTTGCCTCCTTTTGCAAGAAATCACCCACGAAATGGTGCCCAAAGCCATGGGGAATGGGCAGTCTTCATTCATTCACGCAGTGGGAGCTATCTGGGTCATTTCCTTCACGTTTTTCAGCAAAAGCTTGCATTTTTCCATGCCTGGGAGTTCGTTTTTGCATATGCAGTAGCCTGGGAGGGAAGGGCCACGTTTTGGGGACTGTAGGGAGGTCGTTTTTGCCCCTGAATGTCCAGGGACGTTTTTCTAAAAACGGATTTGGCTTCCTGGGTCATTTCCCAACTTCCCATTTTCGTTTTTGTGGGTTCCCACGTTTTTCTAAGTCAGCTGAAACCCCCTCTCATGCATCCCACTGTGGAAAACGTTTTCTTCATGCCCAGCAATTGTGGTTGTTGTTAAGTGCATCATGTTTTGGATTTGAATCTGTAAGCAAGAAACTGGAATGGTAGTGGACAGAATTAGCTTGATAAACCTAGTGTAGGGGATATCCTCTCAAGAAGATCAAGAGGGCTGGCTACTTTTCTATGCACACCCTGAGAGCACTAGAAAGGAAGGTATGGCTTGAGGGACTGTGTGGCAGTGAAGAGAATACTTCCTGGTGTTGGGTGTGTAGGCATTGTGAGTGCCAAGCTGAACAGATCTGGGAAGGGTACCCATAGCTCTGTGGTTGAGCTCACTAGCTTAGCAATTCTTCCTCCCCATCTCCTAGCAGCCTGATAAACCCAATTGTAGATTGGCTTGGCTCATTTTGGTGTATGCTTGGCTATGTGTGAGTCTGTTGTTCCCTGGTCCCTTGTAGAGATCATGCCCAGCTCGGGGGTGGCAGTGGTGCTGAGAGATTGAGGAGCACACTGGCCTACGGTTGGGTGGAACGTTGCAGTTGTATAGCCAGTTGCGTGGGACTGCCTTATTGAGATAAGTATTCTCTTGTGTAAATTGGCAATTATCATTCGATGAATGTTATGAATGTATGATGGATGTGAAATTCTTAATATTCCGCTGTGATCTTCTTAAAAACCATACATTTCCATCTATCTCTGTTATATTATGTTCATGCTTATGATTAAACGTTTCATAGGGCTAGATGCCCAGTTTAATATCGCATCTGTTATGCATTTGTATATGTATATATATTCTTGTTTATTTGAATGCTTGCTGAATGAGAATGGGGCTGGATGCCCGGTTTAACCGCCACGATCCTCTCCATCTAGCTGGTTGGATGGGAGGGGACGTGACAGAATGGTATCAGAGCTGCGTTGCAGCATTGGGCCTCTATGGGCCAAATCTGATAGCAATTACAATAAAATTGTTGTCTTATGAGTTTTTGGAAAATTTTTGGTTTAAGTCTGTTTTTGAAAAAAAAAATTGTTTTAAGCCGTTTCGGGAAGTCGTTCCGAAATTTCGGAAAGGTTTCGCGAACCTTCCCGCAATTGCGGAAGAGTTCGGCGAACCTTCCCGAAATTGCGGAAGGATTCCGTGAACCTTCCCGAAACGCGGAAGAATTCAGCCAATGGCTCCGAAACAGCGGAGAAAAAAATGTTTTTAAGTGAAAAAAATTTCTAAGTGTCGGAATTTTTTTCGGAAAGAATTCTCTTCCGAAATTGCGGAAGGAATTCTCTTCCGAAATTTCGGAAGGATTCCGCGAATCATTCCGAAACGCGGAAGAGTTCGGCGAGTCGTTCCGAAGTTGCGGAAGACTTCGGTGAATCGTTCTGCAACTGCGGAAGACTTCGCTGAATCGTTCTGCAACTGCGGAAGACTTCGGCGAATCGTTCCGCAACTGCGGAAGACTTCGCTGAATCGTTCCGCAACTGCGGAAGACTTCGCTGAATCGTTCCGCAACTGCGGAAGACTTCGCCGAATCGTTCCGCAACTGCGGAAGACTTCGCTGAATCGTTCCGCAACTGCGGAAGACTTCGGCGAATCGTTCCGCAACTGCGGAAGACTTCGCTGAATCGTTCCGCAACTGCGGAAGACTTCGGCGAATCGTTCCGCAACTGCGGAAGACTTCGGGGAATCGTTCTGCAACTGCGGAAGACTTCGCCAAATCATTCCGAAAAATCACCCGAAATCAGGGAAGCATTCCGGCGGAAGCATTCCGCGAATGGCTCCGCAACTGCGGAAGCCTTCGCCGAATGGCTCCGCTCGGCAAATCGCCCCGCCATTGCGGAAGCGTTCGGCGAACTGCTCCGCAATTGCGGAAGCGTTCGGCGAACTGCTCCGCAATTGGGGAAGCTGTCGCCGAATCGCCCCGCAGTTGCGGGAGCATTCAGTGAAGCGCCCCGCAACGGAGGCAAGCCGTGAACCGTCCCGCCCATTGCGGAAGGCTACCGTGAACCGCCCTCGACCCGCCCTGCTGTGGCGCAGGGAAGCCACAAGGGGGCAAGCCCCCTTGACCCCCTTTTTCTTTTTCCCCTCATAGTTCGTTGTTGTGATTTGATGAATTGTTAGTATGGCATTTTTTCCACATGCATGAAGTAATTGTGAATTCTAAGAATGTAATGCAGCTAACAATTGTGCTGATGAACACATTTCAGAGAGCCACGGTTACAACAGGATAACACTGTAGTTAATACAGTTGGAAAATTTTGGATCTTGGTTGGGCCAAGAAAATGAACATCATGAATGATGCACAGGATCCCTATGAGCCTGAGACAGATGCCATGGGGGAGAACATACAGGTTGAGAATGCTGAAACAGAATCTAATGGGAGAAGAAATCAAGAAACCCCTCCAGATGTTGCAGCCACCATGAGAAGCCTAAGGGTGGAGTTGCAAAGCTGTAGGGAAGATAATGAAAGGATGATTAAAGCTCAGGAAGAGCAAAATCAGCTGAATGCAGCTATGCTACAGAGTTTGACAGACATCCAAAGACAAATAAACTCTGGGCATCAGATATCAAGTCCAGAAAAGGGTGGAAGTAGCTCTAGAAGAAATTCCCGTAAGAGGGCCAGTAGCCCAAGAAGAATTTCTACAGACAACACATATAGTCCAGAAATCTCTTCTAATGAATCATCTGACTCTGAAGAATCCATTGAGGGTTCAAGCTCTTCATCTCACAAGAGCAAGAGGAAGAAGCACTACAAGAACAGTTCACATGGGGAATTTAAGAAGGCAAAACCTCCTACATTTGACGGAGAGGTAAAATCTGGTCAAGAAGCTGAAGCTTGGCTTCTTGGGATGAGAAAATACTTCCAAGTCCAAGACTACTCGGGGAATATGAAGGCAAGGGTAGCCATCTTCAACTTGAATGGAAGAGCATCTATATGGTGGGAACACACCAGGCAAGTGAAGAAGATCAACGAAAGGAAGATCGTGTGGAAGCAGTTCAAGAAATACTTCAAGCAGAAGTACCTCTCGGATAGGTACTATGATGATAAGATCAAAGAGTTCCATGAGCTGAGATTGGGACAATTGACCATGGAAGAATATGCAAACAAGTTCTTGGAGCTGCTGAGGTATGTCAGGTACATCCGAGATGATAAGGTGAAAATTCAGCGTTTCCTAAGTGGACTACCACAGTCATATAAAGACAGAATTGAGTTCGATGAACCTCGAACCCTAGAGGAGGCCATAAGAAAGGCCAAGTACTGCTTTGATCAAAACAGAAGCAAACCGGAATTCCATAAGGCATGGAAGGATAGGAAAAATGAGAAGTTTGATCAAAGGAAGAAGGGGTTCAAGCCTCCTCAATTCCGAAATCAACAAAGGCAACCATCACAGGTTGTGACTAAGCCAACTAGGATGATGGGAGACAAGCCAAGAGATCCAAAGGAGCCAAGAGAACCACTTCAATGTTGGGGTTGTGGAGGAGACCACATGCTTAGGAACTGTCCACATCGAAGTGGGAATGCAAATCAAGTTCACAACATCCAAGGAGCTGGAACTGTGGGTCAAGTGGCGAGGACAATCCCTAGAATCTATGCAGCAGTAGATGACCGCCAAGCAGATCATCAGTCAACTGTGGTTGAAGTTGAAGGTAAGATTGCTAAGCAGTCTGTTTCTATTTTGATTGATCCTGGATCTACTCACAGTTATGTCACTCCTAGAATTGTTGAGGTTTGCACTTTCAAGAAAGTAAAGCATACTAAATCATGGTTAGTTCAACTAGCCACTGGAACCAAGAGGAAAGTTAGTGAAATAGTAAAGAAATGTCCATTAGAGATGGATGGGCTATTCACTTATGCGGATTTGAATATTTTGCCACTTGGTTCCTATGATATTCTCATTGGAATGGATTGGTTAGAAGCACACAGGGTTAAACTTGACTGCTACAATAAGACATTTGAATGCATGGATGAAGAAGGAAACTCGAGGGTTGTAAAAGGCATTCCAAAGGTGACTTCTGTTAGACAGGTTTCAGCCATGCAACTAAAGAAGTTCTGTAGGAAGGGATGTCAACTGTATGCAGCTCACGTTTTAGAGGCAGCAGAGAATGAAACTCTTAAATTGGAGGACTATCATGTATTGCAAGAATTCAGGGATGTTTTTCCTGATGAGATTCCAGGACTCCCTCCAAAGAGAGACATTGACTTTACAATTGAGCTTGTGCCAGGAGCGGCACCAGTGTCCAAGACACCCTACAGGATGAGTACACCGGAATTGCTAGAATTGAAGATGCAATTGCAAGAGTTGCTGGAAAAGAAATATATTAGGCCAAGTGTATCCCCGTGGGGAGCGCCCGTTCTATTTGTGAAAAAGAAAGATGGAACACTCAGGTTATGTATCGACTACAGGCAGTTGAACAAAGTCACTGTGAAGAACAAATACCCATTGCCTCGAATTGATGACCTTTTTGATCAAATGCGAGGAGCAAAGGTATTTTCAAAGATTGACTTGAGGTCTGGTTACCATCAGGTAAGAATCAAAGAAGAAGATATTCATAAGACAGCCTTTAGAACGAGGTATGGGCACTATGAGTTTGTAGTGGTACCATTCGGTCTCACAAATGCACCAGCTACATTCATGTGTCTCATGAATAATGTTTTTACCAAATATTTGGACAAGTTTGTTCTTGTATTCCTAGATGATATTCTCATCTATTCCAAGAATGAAGAGGAGCATGAAGAACATTTGAGGATGACAATGCAGTTACTAAGGGAGCATAAGCTGTATGCAAAGTTGAGCAAATGTGACTTTTATAAAGATAGAATTCATTATTTGGGTCACATCATCTCTGACGAAGGGATATCTGTAGACCCTGAGAAGATTGAAGCCATTATGAATTGGCCAACTCCAAGGAATGTGACTGATGTGAGATCTTTTATGGGCCTTGCTGGTTACTACAGGAGGTTTATCGAAGGATTCTCCAAGGTTGCAAACCCAATCACTTCTTTGCAAAAGAAGGGGATAAAGTTTGAATGGTCACCAAGATGTGAGGAAAGTTTTCAACGGTTGAAGAATCTTCTTACAAGTGCACCTATTCTGAAGATTGCAGACCCGGAAAAGGACTTTGTGGTGTGTACCGATGCATGCAATCAAGGACTTGGAGGAGTTCTTATGCAAGACAACCACGTGATATGCTATGAGTCAAGAAATTTGAAGGAGCATGAGAAGAACTATGCTACTCATGATATAGAACTTGCAGCCATAGTACATGCTTTGAAGATGTGGAGGCATTACTTAATGGGAAGAAAATTCGAGTTAAGGACAGACCATTGTGGGCTGAAATACTTGTTTGATCAGCCAATGTTAAATGCTAGGCAAGCTAGATGGTTGGAATTTTTATGTGAATTTGATTTTGAAATCAAACACATAAAAGGGAAAGAAAACAAGGTGGCTGATGCACTTAGCAGGAAGGTACATGAAATGTATGTGGCAGCGCTTAGTACTTGCCAGCCAGACTTGAAGCAACAGATTGTTAACCATATGGTTGAGGATGAAGTGTATGAGCAGATAAAGGACAAATTGCAGCAGCAAGACCTTGGCAAGAAGAATGAAGGCTATCACTTGGAAGAAGGCGGACTTCTTACTTATAAAAATAGAGTCTATATTCCAAATGCAGCAGATTTAAGGAGAATGGTTATGGATGAGATCCATAAAGCTCCATACTCTGGTCACCCAGGATATCAGAAAACAATTGCTACAGCAAGGAAATATTATTTCTGGCCAGGTATGAAGAAGGACATCGCTGAATACATCTCTAAGTGCATGGAATGTCAGCAGGTGAAGGTTGAACACCAACACCCAGCAGGTTTATTGCACCCAGTGCAAATTCCAGAATGGAAATGGGAAATAATTTCCATGGATTTTATTACAGGATTGCCAATGACTAAGAAACAACATGATTCCATCATGGTTGTGGTGGACAAGTTAACAAAGGCAGCACATTTTATACCGGTTAAGTCCACACATAAAGCCGATGCCATTGCAGATATTTTCATGAAGGAAATTTTCAGATTACATGGGTTTCCTAAGGCAATAATTTCTGACAGGGACACCAAGTTCACTTCTAATTTTTGGAAAGCTCTCTTTGCAGATTTGGGTACACAGTTGAACTTTAGCACCGCGTACCATCCTCAAACAGACGGGCAAACAGAAAGAGTAAATCAGGTACTTGAAGACATGCTCCGCATGTATGTAATGGACAAGCCATCCAAGTGGGAGAATTATCTACACCTGGTAGAGTTTGCATATAATAATGGGCATCAAGAATCATTGGGAATGAGTCCATATGAGGCTTTGTACGGCAGAAGGTGTAGGACACCAGTGACTTGGGACAATCCAGTGAACAGAATTGTACTTGGGCCAGAATTGCTTAAGGAAATGGAACAAGAGGTTGCAAAGATCTGGAAAAATTTAAAAGCAGCCCAGGATAGACACAAAATCTATGCAGATAAACACAGAATGCATAGGGAATTCAATGTTGGGGATCATGTATATCTTAGAGTAAGATCAAGGAAGAGTTCCTTGAAGCTTGGGAGTTGTGCCAAGCTATCACCTAGATATTGTGGGCCATTTGAAGTGCTTGAAAGAATAGGGCCAGTTGCATATAGACTTGCCTTGCCTGCTAGCACTAAAGCTCATAATGTTTTTCATGTCTCTTTGCTTAAGAAATATGTACATGATCCTAACCATGTGATTAATTGGGATGTGATCCAGGTGGAACCCGAGGGAGAATTCCAAATCGATCCATTGCGCATCCTAGACAAGAAAGTAACATTGCTCCGGAACCGAGCCATCGGACAGGTAAAGGTGCAATGGAAGCACTACGGTCCCGATGAGGCTACATGGGAGCTGGAGGATGCCATGAGGGTGGCATATCCATTTTTGTTCAATTTTGATGAGCACTGAGGACAGTGCTAATGTAAGGGGAGGGGTATGTCACGTCCCCATTTTGACCCCCTTTGTAAATGATGTAAATATTGTAACTTAATCATGGTGAGGAGCTCAAGGCCAAGGCCCCACCATTGATTTAGCGTTTATGTATCGGCAATTAAAATAGATGCCTATGGTTCTTGTGCGAGATGGGCACAATGTATATAAGACATCATGTAATTACGAATTTTTAATGAAAAACCCACAACCGGCTATGCAATGCAACAAAAGAGATGGGGCATGACTCTACAAGGAAAAGGGAGGGAAATTATTCAAACCCTTGAGCCAATAGTATTAATCCATGTGTCAATGGGGAAACCCATAAACCACCAACTACCCATTTTGTCTCATGTACCCAATAATTTAATTTTTCCAAGAAATTGGTTAAGGCAGTTAATGCCTTGGGAATGAAAGAGTATGGGCAAGCCATTTTCGTGCATGGGCAAGCCATCAACCTGGAAATTCGTGTTTTGCCTCCTTTTGCAAGAAATCACCCACGAAATGGTGCCCAAAGCCATGGGGAATGGGCAGTCTTCATTCATTCACGCAGTGGGAGCTATCTGGGTCATTTCCTTCACGTTTTTCAGCAAAAGCTTGCATTTTTCCATGCCTGGGAGTTCGTTTTTGCATATGCAGTAGCCTGGGAGGGAAGGGCCACATTTTGGGGACTGTAGGGAGGTCGTTTTTGCCCCTGAATGTCCAGGGACGTTTTTCTAAAAACGGATTTGGCTTCCTGGGTCATTTCCCAACTTCCCATTTTCGTTTTTGTGGGTTCCCACGTTTTTCTAAGTCAGCTGAAACCCCCTCTCATGCATCCCACTGTGGAAAACGTTTTCTTCATGCCCAGCAATTGTGGTTGTTGTTAAGTGCATCATGTTTTGGATTTGAATCTGTAAGCAAGAAACTGGAATGGTAGTGGACAGAATTAGCTTGATAAACCTAGTGTAGGGGATATCCTCTCAAGAAGATCAAGAGGGCTGGCTACTTTTCTATGCACACCCTGAGAGCACTAGAAAGGAAGGTATGGCTTGAGGGACTGTGTGGCAGTGAAGAGAATACTTCCTGGTGTTGGGTGTGTAGGCATTGTGAGTGCCAAGCTGAACAGATCTGGGAAGGGTACCCATAGCTCTGTGGTTGAGCTCACTAGCTTAGCAATTCTTCCTCCCCATCTCCTAGCAGCCTGATAAACCCAATTGTAGATTGGCTTGGCTCATTTTGGTGTATGCTTGGCTATGTGTGAGTCTGTTGTTCCCTGGTCCCTTGTAGAGATCATGCCCAGCTCGGGGGTGGCAGTGGTGCTGAGAGATTGAGGAGCACACTGGCCTACGGTTGGGTGGAACGTTGCAGTTGTATAGCCAGTTGCGTGGGACTGCCTTATTGAGATAAGTATTCTCTTGTGTAAATTGGCAATTATCATTCGATGAATGTTATGAATGTATGATGGATGTGAAATTCTTAATATTCCGCTGTGATCTTCTTAAAAACCATACATTTCCATCTATCTCTGTTATATTATGTTCATGCTTATGATTAAACGTTTCATAGGGCTAGATGCCCAGTTTAATATCGCATCTGTTATGCATTTGTATATGTATATATATTCTTGTTTATTTGAATGCTTGCTGAATGAGAATGGGGCTGGATGCCCGGTTTAACCGCCACGATCCTCTCCATCTAGCTGGTTGGATGGGAGGGGACGTGACACACGAAGACAAAGATTATCATGCATATGGGTTGCTTCAGGAGAGAACGTATGATGCATTCTATGTCAAGGATGACCAGCGTGCTATACAACAACCCCAACCGCAACCGTAGGTAGCCCAGCCGCTACCTCAACCACAGGTGCATTTTGTACCGCAGCAGCAACCACAACAGTTTATGCCGCAATATGATCCAATGCAAATGGCTCCACAGCAGCCATAGTACATTCAACAACTGCAGTATGCACCGCAAGGGCAAGGCACGGAACTAGCTCCTATGCAACAACAGTTCAATCAACTGCAGTACCAACAACAGGGCAGATTCCGAGGAGGATTCCAGGGTAGCCGTGGCGGAGAATTTGGTTGCGAAGGAGGACAAGGAGGTCGCAGATGTGTTCAGTGCTATAACTATGCGGTATGGGGACATTACCATCAAGATTTTCCACTATTGCAGACGCAACTTATGTTTTGTTTTGTTACAGACCATACTGTAGAAAAATGCCCACAATTGATTATGTGAAGGCAAGCAGGGAACGTTCCACAATTGCAGAATCAGAATCAGGCGCAGCAACCAGTACAGAATCAAGTGCAGCAACTGGCGCAGAAACAGAACCAACGTCCGAATCACAATGCTAACCAGAACGTGAACCAACCGGGAAATCCGTCGCTAAACCAGAATCAAGGTGCAAGTGTTGCGACAATTTCTGCGGAGCCAAGGCCACAAGATGCGGCTGTTGCAGTTATCACTCGAGGAGGTGCAACAACGAGAGAGGATATCCCACATCCACTTATTCGGTTGGTAGGACAAAAGAAGGTGTCATTTGACATTGATTCCGAGGGCGATGCATTATTCCATGCGCGACAAGTGATGGAAAAGGCTCAAGGTAAGGCCATCGTCTGTGACATGCCCCCTGTCTTTGATACCACTTCAGAGGCAGGTCCATCCGCGTAGTCTGGAACCTTGCAGAAATTCTTTGAGAGTTGTTTATTATTGGCAAGAGATCCCGCTGCTCTTGTTGATTTTGAGGGGTTGTTGTAGCGACCTGCAAGAGTCTGCGGTAAATTGTTTGCAGCAGCGGAAGACAGGTAAGGAGATGCGTATGAACATTCAAATTGAAGACTATGATGTTGATTCTGTTATTCTGGATCTTGGTTTAGATGTCAACATCTTAACCAAGTAGGCATGGCATAAAATGGGGAGGCCCTCATTGAGCTATTCTCCTGTACAGCTCAAGATAGCTAATCACGCCAAGGTTGATACCGATTGGGAGAGTTCCACGCCTGCTGGTGGACATTGAGGGAATGAAGACTTATGCTGACTTTGATGTCATCGAAGTAGTTGAAGGGGGAAGCTCTTATCCCTCGTTGCTGGAGATTGGATGGGCTAACGAAAGTGGAGCGGTAATCAACTTTAAGAGGCGGATGATGACTTTTGAAAACTATGATCTCAGAGTTATAGCTCCGTTGGATCCGGCTGAAGGACATAGATACATTGAACCAGTGAAGGATGAAGATCCCAGTGGATGGGACCATGCATTCAATATTTCAGAAGATTATATTCATCTGACTGCCAACGGTGAGCTTGAATAGCGCAGCGAGAGCTCTGTGTCTTCCGACTCTGATGACGCCTTAGAACATTGGTAGAATCGCTTGCATGAGGTGTCACTCTGCAAGTGTGGGTTAATCACAGAGTCATTTTTCCACGTTGCGACTAGAACGGTTACACTACCGGTATATGAAGGGATTCCTGGCTTATCTAAATTTCTAGCAGTGTTCGAGGAAAAAGACTCAGAACCACAGCAACTACTGGCATTGGAGGAAGCACTGAAGGCTGCTCCAACGTGCTGGTGGGAGAGACATAAGAAATCGATTGTAGGCTAGCCGCAGTGTCGTCATTTGATGACGGTTCGTTTCGGAAACACCAAGGTTTATCACACATGGAAATATGACGGTCGGAACAACCCTGGAAGTCATTTGGCTGAGTGTCCGACATTATGGGCATCGCAACCAAAAGATGAGTGGGTCCATGCATTTATCCATACTCTAGACGAGATGCCGCGATCATGGTACACTGCAGCTGAATTGTGGGGAGAAATTACTACTTGGTTGGAGTTGACAGTTTGTTTTACTCATGCATTCAGTTTCGAAGATCCCAACCCGGATGTCCATAACGCGTTGCAGCTCATCCGCGATGTGGTTCTGAAGGTTGTTCCTGTGGCATATCCTATAGATCCACACATGCACTACTAGATGCAATCCATGATGGAATGTTATAATATCGCTGGTGGGCCCGAAGACAGTGACGATACATGGAATGCCAATATTCTGGAATCTGAAGGAAATCGCGATATTGTAGCAACTAATCCTCCAAATAATCCAATCAGTCAACCGCTGAAGCTCCGTAAATTCAATATTGGGAGGGAGGCTAGTCCCAAGTTCGTGAATGTTGGGGATTATTGGGATGATGAGATGATGGGAAAGGTCACTGACTTGCTGCATGAATTCCAAGACCTATTTCCTATGAAGTTTTATGAGATGAAAGGTATTTTGGGGGACTTAGGCAAGATGAAGATCCCATTGAAACCAGATGCTAAACCAATCAGGCAGTGACCCTACCGACTGAATCCCTGCCATAAGGATAGGGTCAAGGTAGAACTTGATCGCATGTTGGATGTTGGTAATATTGAATCGGTTGAAGAGTCATAATGGATCAGTCCTATGGTGGTGCAAGATCAAAAGAATGGCAAGGTGCGCATTTGTGTCGATTTGTAGAAGTTGAATGATGCATGCTTACATGATCCATTTCCAACCCCATTTACTGATGAAGTGCTCGAAGGTGTGGGTGGTCAGGAGATGTATTCGTTCACGGATAGGTTCTCTGGGTGTCATCAGATCCAAATCGCCAAGGAATACTGCCATAAGACAACTTATGTAACAGAATGGGGCTGCTTTCAATACATAGTGATGTCATTTGGGTTGAAGAATGCACCTGCGATATTCTTGCAGGTTGTCATTACTACGTTTAGAGATTTCATTCAGAAGTTTTTGTAGGTATACATGGATGACCGGACAGTCTATGGTTTGATCCGTGATCATCTGGAAAACTTGTGATTGATGTTGGAGCACTGTCAACAGCATTAGATATCTCTAAACTTGAAGAAGTGCATATTTTGTGCACCATTTGGTATACTACTAGGTCACATTGTGTGCAAACAAGGATTGTTAGTCGACCCAACAAATATTGCACTAATTTTGAGCTTAACACTACCGACTAATGTTAAGCAATTAAGAGCGACGTTGGGCCACACGGGGTATTATCGCAAGTTCATCAGGGGTTTTGTAGAAATCACCACCCCTATGGAGAATTTATTGAAGAAAGATGCGGTATTTCAATGGATCCCTAAATGTCAAGATAATTTTGAGATGTTGAAAGCTAAGATGGCTTCGGCGCCGATACTAGTATTTCCAGACTGGAGTAAGGAGTTTCATGTCCATGTCGATGCATCATCGATCGTGTTGGTTGTAGTGCTTTCCCAATCTGGATAGGGGGACCTAGATCACCTCATTTCTTTCGCCAGTCGGAAGTTGTCATCAGTAGAAAGGAACTATACCACTATAGAGAGGGAAGGCCTAGCGATGGTCTATGCCCTACAGAAGTTTCACCACTACTTATTGGGAGGAAAATTTAATATATTCATAGAACATTTTGCATTAAAGTATCTAGTCAATAAGCCTATGTTGGGGGGGGAGATATGTCGATGGCTACTTCTTTTTCAAGATTTTGATTTTGAAGTGATTGTGAAGCCAGGACGGTTGAATGTTGGACCTGATCATCTATCATGGATTGACACAGGAGAGGAACCAACTAACATCGAAGATGGGTTGCCTGATGTGCAACTTTTTAAGGTTGAAGTAGCTGATGGCTACTTTAAAGAAATCATTCATTTTCTGGAAACAGGTACCGCACCCGAGGAATTCACCACTAGTCAGAAGAAGCGACTGGTTGTCAAGGCTATAGATTTCCATCTAATTGTAGGTGAATTACACAAATTGGGCTTAGATGAGATACTGCGACGGTGTGTTTTTTCCATGAGAAAGGGCAGATCTTGTCAGAAGCGCACGCAGGAGTGGCTGGGGGGCACTATGGCGTTCATGCAACTTCCAGGAAGGTGCTTCGGGCGGGGCTCTGGTTTCCCACACTGCACAACGATGCGACTAACTATGCGTAGTCCTGCAATGTTTTCCAAAGAACTGGGAAGCCATCCAAGAGGGACGAGATGCCGCTGATACCTCAACTTACACTACGGCCATTTGATAAATGGGAAGTGGATTTCGTGGCACCAATCAACCAACCGGGGAAGCGCATTGGTGCAAGATACATCATCATGGTGACAGATTATTTGACAAGATGGGCAGAGGCTACACTAGTCGTTGATTGTTCCGCGACCACAGCCACATTGTTCTTATTCGACAACATCATCACTTGCATCAGCTGCCCCAAGATATTGCTGAGTGATTAAGGCAGCCACTTTCTCAATTGCACCATCAGCGCATTAACGGAGGAACTGTAGATACAACACAAGAAGAGTACATCATATCATCCACAGGAAAATGGCATGGTGGAAGATTTCAACAAGATATTGGAGCATGCGCTAACCAAGGTGTGCAATGCGAACCGTGATGACTGGTGTTTTAAAATCCCAGCAGTCTTGTGGGCATATCGTACCACATGTAAAAGGTTGACGGTATAGACACCATTCAAGCTAGTCTATGGACAAGAAGTGATAATGCCTATGGAGTACATCGTTCCAAGTCTGCGCATAGCACCAGCAACAGGTATGGATGTTGTAGAGGCATTAGAAGAACGCCTAGCGCAGTTAGTACAACAGGAAGAAGATCGCTTTATTGCAGGATTCCACCAGATTGTGGATAAGGATCGCTAGAAGGCTTGGCACGATTGCCACATCAAAAACAAACAGTTTCAGCAGGGTGACTTGATGTTGTTGTATGACAACAAGTTTATGAAACACCCAGGAAAATTGCAGATGCATTGACTTGGTCCATATCGCATCAGTCGCATAACTTTAGGAGGATCATTTTAGTTGCAGCAATTAACGGAGCGATGCTCCTCAAGTTGATTAATGGTATCAGGTTGAAGCCCCACGGGTTGGGCTTGGAGCAGCACGATGCCTGATTCGCATCTGGAAAAAAAAAAAGCACGTTGCTCGGTGGCAGGATGGCACACCAATAGGGATAGAATGCGCAGGCAGGGAGGCTTGTGCCACAATATGAGGAGCGGTCTGCAACAGCAACAGGATCGTAAATGGGTCAAATCAGCAATAAATGCTGGAAGTTAACACAGTTAATTAACGATGCTCATTCGAATGATGGACATTAATGGTGGATCTGGCCGATTGCCTAACAGGATCGATGGTGGATTTGGGTCATTAATACAATATTTAGTCCAAGTTAATGCCGAATTTAGTTATGATTACAAGGGATTCAGGTGGGTGCTATAAAAACAAGTCAAAGTTGGTCGGAAGGCACCATTTGTGACAAGTGATTTTAGTTGCCAATTGAGGAATTGTGCAAGGTTGAGATTGTGTTGCAGAGAGTAGTTAAAGTGTGTTGGGAAATTTACGGGTTGAGCGTGGTTGAGCAATTTGTTGGCATTGTGGGAATTCAGCACGGCATGCCGAGTGAGCCAGAGATGGTGGAGATTTCCAGTGAAGCCGAGTCATCCCTCATCCCTGCTCCAATTGAGGAAGAGTTCAATTTGGTGGATGAAGTTGCTAACATGTCGGTGGGATGCATCTGAGCTCTGACTGGCCCAAGAAATGGCACACCCATTCCATTGTCCAAGTGCCGGAATGCATCCCTACGGAGATCCCATCGAACTCGGGGCTTGTAGAATCCGCAGTTCGTGCAAGTGTTTTTTTCGCGGATATCCCAGGCTATCGACCTCCATGTCGAGCTGGGGTGCAAGCGAGGAAGGTCACAAAGAAATAGCAGTATCAAGTACGGATGCCGGTAATCCCTCCAGGCATGAGTTGTACCACCGATATTGTATTGGCGTTGATGTAGCTGCGGTATGATGATCATGACTTGCTGGTGCTGGAAGATGTTATGATGGAGCTCTTTAAGCCATGAGAAGAGGGGTAGACTGACCCGATGCCACGCATTCCACATGGCTGGGTGTCTAGTTTGGTGAAGTTTGGGTTGTTGGGGTTGATCTACATGCCACATTCCAGGTGGTTGATGGAAGCCAATGCTTGCGTCAAGCAGTTGCTGGCTTTTTTTCATGGCAGGCTGTTATGGTTGGACAGGCAGGTCACTGTGACGGTGGACCTGATTGCTAAGATCACCGGCTTGCTAAAGGATGGGGTCGACCCATCACAGTACTTTCAGGGGAAGAACAACGACAAAAATCTTGCGGACAGGTTGTGGAAGCAGTATAAAATGCAGAAAGACGGAAGGGCATATTGCTTGGACACTATCAACGAGCTTGCAATCAAGATTGGGGCACGAATCTTGGCTACCAAAATCCTGCGGAACACTCGACCCAATCAATGCAATTCCAGGGTTGTCTCCTCGGCAGAGCTATGTGTGGCAGGCATGCAGATGAACTAGTCCCTGGTTTTTCTTAACCAACTGACGGAGGACATAGTGGAAGCTCATGCAAGACGGAGGTCATTCACTTATAGCTGGTTGTTGATATTAGTCGCGCTAGTTTCCTGGATGGAACCTGATGATTATCAAGGCATGGAGGTAGATGCGGTTGAAGATGCTAGGGACCGTGCTACCAAAACTTGTGGTGGGTACAGGAACCAGAGTGACTCAAGGATTCTGCTACACAGTTTTGGTTGTATTGGGAGGCACTGTAGGTGGCCGCTGAGCGGATTCTGCGGTTGACTCAGGCCACTGTCGAGAAGTATAATGGGATTTCCCAGTTCACGACTAGTCCACATAGTATCTACGTGCAAGTGTGTCTCGATACGGATAGGAAGTGGTTGCAGACCCCCTATAAGTTAATAAATGAAGACTTAGATCCAATCATCGACGACTAGTTGGTCGAATGGCACATACTAGTTATTTAGGAGGAAGAGTCTGCGGGGATACCATCCAATGTGCCATCCATGGATGAACCATGTTAGATATCGGATGAGGAATCATCGCAGAGCCCTTCGGATGAGGAGCATCATCTTGAAGAAGGAAGAACAAAAGGGCACCAAGATCTTGGGACAATCAATGGGATACCCCTATCGTTGAAGGCGCAGTTGGGTCGACTAATACTAGAAATCACTAATGCATCCACTGCAGTGGCTAAAACAATGACGGTGAAGATGAATGAAGGTTTCCATGCGCTCACTGCTTGTTTGGATTCCTTGTGCGATATGGTGGTGAAGAAGCCACCGGAAGAAGCATCGGTGTAGCTAGTTGGCATAATCAACACTGAGCCGCGGGTCAGGAATGTTGATATTCCCCTGACTGCGATTATGACTGACAATGAGGATTTGAAATCCTTGCTACAAACGTTAGAGAAAGTGACCATCAATGTCAATGCACTTCCCACGAAGGCATTGAAAGCTATGCAAGCGGTTTCCAATCGGGAGATCAATGACAGGATGCACGAGATCAGTGGTAAGTACCTGCGCTTGCAGGAGAGCGAGGCAGATGCGAAGGAAGTGGTCGAAGAGTTAATCGGGAGGGATGCTACAGCGTGACAGGCTGTGGATGAGATGAAAGAGGACATCAAGAAAGAATGAGCTAAGAAGGATCGAGTGATTGAGGAGTTGAAGCAGGAAAGGATTGCCTCATTGTGGAGAATGCCACCTTGTGGGATCAAAACATGCAGATAGAGACGACCGTTGTTGAGGC
This sequence comes from Larix kaempferi, assembly GCA_027924585.1. Lineage (NCBI taxonomy): Eukaryota > Viridiplantae > Streptophyta > Pinopsida > Pinales > Pinaceae > Larix > Larix kaempferi. The sequence goes on along the minus strand of BSBM01000317.1, from coordinate 5,928,171 downwards.
TTTCCACCATGTGTCGGATCCCACTACAGAGTTTGATGTGATTCAACATGTGTAGTGACTTGGGGCTGTCATTGCCCAGCAACGGCATGACAATCAGTAGTTAACAGCACTGGTCGACCCTGGAACACCCCAAGCGCAGGTGGACAACCGCAAATGTGCTATTGAGAAGGACACACCACAGATGGGGGAGCTAGAAATCATAGTGATGAAACTCACATCCAACACCGTACAGTTTTTGGGCTGAATTGTTCAGGACGAGCATATTGAACAATTGACCAATTTTCGACAGGAGGCGGAGGGGCAGTTGGAGACACTAAAGAAGGAAATGCGTACGATGCCACCAATGGAGCAGTTTTCCAAATCCACGAACTTAAAAGAGTTGTAGCAGTACATCACCAAGGCTGACGAGTGTCAGAAGAAGCGTGTTGCGCAGGTGGAGGAGTTCCAGGATGTTCGTGGTCAGTTTATGACAAAAGCTAGTGAAGTCCTCCAGGATGTACAGGAAGGTCATTAACAAGTTGCGGCGAACCTAACTCAGAATCCCTCTACCCAGGATGTGATTGAAAGTCAGGCGGTAGCTATGGCAGTAAAGGAGCAGGTGACGACAGTCAACCAACAGTATGAGGATTTCAGGGTCAAGACCACCGAGTACACCATGTCCTGCTGACGTGGCTTGACGGTGAGGCACAAGATTGTGTTGGGAGCCTGTTGGAAGGCGGTTAGGATGGGTCATTATTGTAGCACCACAAGTGCTACAATACTGCGAAAGGTGGAAATTCTAGCACAAATGATGTTATTTTTTGTATTTTTTCGTCAATTGTACCGTGGTATACGGGTTTTTGGGTCATTTGTACTATGATAGTTAGATTTTTTGTCATTTTCTCAAAGTGTTGGTTAGGAAGTTGTTAGTAAGTGGACAAGCAATGTAAAGGCGGAAGCCTATAAATAGTCATAGATTTGTATGTGTAAGATCATCATGGATTATGCATCTTTGATTGTGTATCTGAGATCGAGAGATATCTGCGAGATCTGTATTTTGCAGAGATGTTGTATCTGGGTTTGTGCAGAGTTAATATGATATGACAGAACTGTTTTGCGGAATCCCTGTGTCTCTTATGTTCACCTGTGGTAATGCATGTTGCAATATGACTCTATGAATGATGCTCTGTTTCCTTGCTGCGATTAATGCTTTACTGTTTTATCTGCTACAATGATGAATAATTTTGTTGAATGATGCTATGAATATAAATGATGTCTAAGTTAAATGCATAGATTTATTTCTGAAATGTTGCAATACGTCAAGTAATTGAGCTGCAAACATCTTCCTTCATTCGGTAGAAACATGGTTCCTTCAACTCTCCCTTGGACACCTCGGGTGAAACCTCATCTTCTCCACATGTGTTGCTAGACGGGGTAAAACTTGTTTGGTCCGATGCTCAGGGAGATCGCAATGGTTTGGGTGTTGACAGTGAGTGGAACCCCTATCAACTGGGCTTGAGTCAACAATTTCATTTTCATTGTTGTGGGCATTTTCTCAGCATAGGTGTCGAAGAAATCAAGGTCTTCGATCACATTTTGTGTTGGAATTTGTTCCAATTCAGAATTTATTCTTATTATATTTTATTGTAATTTTGTGTACCTCATATGGGAGATGATCTTGATGTAATTATTCATGTAAACCCTTGAAAGAATCAATGTAAACCTTGGGGATAAAATTAAGTATAGAAAAATAATTATTAAATATATTTTTATATTCCCCCAAGACTAGTCGTCCCAGACTGTTTAACAAGTCGGTCCTATTGAGGAAAAATCCATTTTGGCACTTGTATAAATAGAAATGTAGTTCACCTCATTTGGTCACTCACTCAACCAAGCAAGTTTGTATCACTTGGAGAGACATCCGCATCTGCATCTAGGAGAAGTATATTTTGGCTTTTCATCTTGGAGACTTCTTCCACTTTCTCTCCCTTGATATTGTACTATGTTCTCAAAATTGTCCATCTCTATACGAAGGCTGCGAGGTTTTCTCCTTATTGGGTTTCCCAGGATAAACTCTCATGTTCTTTGTTTATGTGCTTGTTCTTTCTTCTAGTGATCCTATTGATCTTATGAAATTGAATTATAATTGTATAATTGTATGAAAAAATAACATGGTTTCAAAGAAGTACTAGAGGAATGTTGGAATATTATCACCATATTTTTTTATATTTGCATGCATGCATGCATCCAGTCATCAGTATGGTGGTCTCCCCAGCACCTAGAGCCAATTTTCAGCCTCGTAGAGCCTATCTTCATCCCTTAGTAGCCCTCCTACCTACATGATGTGCCTTGTTTTCCTCACCTGGATGACATATGCACCTTATCTCACCTACCAGGAGTTTAAAAGCCAGTTAGAGCATTGATTGACTAGTTCTTGCATTTATTGCTCAATTTAACTTCCTGCAACTCCCAATTGTCTATTTTGGAGTGCCACTTGACCTTCTGACAGCCTCATGCGCCCTCCTTGGAGTCTCCATCCCCTGATTTTTGCTCACATGGCTCAGTTAGACTCATTTGGATGACTTTTGACTATTTGTGACTACTGCCACTTATTGGATAACGCCTCCAATGTTATCCAAGCTACACACTGAGGAGAATTCGAATGACCTTAAAAGGAATTTGAATCCATTTGATTGTATTCAGTTATTATTCACTATTTAGAGTGCCACCCTACAGCTGATGTATGATACAACATTTTTTGTCATTTCTTGTGTATGAGTGATTATTGAATCAACATTTCTTCTTTTTCTTTCTGCACTTCTTCAGTGAGTTTTAGTGAGGTCTACTAGAGCTGAATGATCCTACATATAAAATATCAAATGTTATCAGAGCTGACAACATCTATTCAAATTGCAATACTAGCAGTTGGAGCAGTTGCAACAATTCTCTGAGCAGCGGCCTTTCATTGAGCACCAGAAGCCTCTTGGTTTCCACAAAAAATCCTGGTGCTATTTCCTTGAATTCACTGGAGCAGTCCAGTGAGGTCTAGCCAGGTGTGAAGGACCCAGTCACATGTGCTTAGTGTTGTAAGGAAGTGTTCAATTCGAATTGCAGCAGATATCCATTTCATAATTCTCATTTGTTTTGCAGGACTATCCCCTCTTCAACTTCGAATTCTTCAGTATCATGGATTTCAAGTTGAATTCATTCAACTACTTAGAAAGGAAGGAAAAGATGGACATATTCTTGAAGTTTAAGAGCCTTTCCACAGTGGTGAATGGCTCTGCAGTTGAGCCCAGTGGTGCAGTAGAGAAATCCAAGTACTTAGACAAGCTTGATGAAGCAGTAGGACTGATGCTACTTAGCATTTCTAAATACCTACAGTTTAATGTTATTGATCTGAAGACTCCAGAGGAGGTTTGGGACAAGCTTGAATCTCTTATTGGCCAGAAGGATGACTTGAAGGGTCATAAGTTAGAAAATGAGCTCATCTCCTTGATCCCAAGCAGTTTCGAAACTATCACTGAGTTTCTCAACAAATTCAAGAACTTGATTTCACAATTGAAGAGGTATGGGATTGAGAAGGAAGAAAAACAACTCATCCTTTCCATTCTGTCAAATCTAGGCCTTGATTATTCAGTGTTTTTTTCGACCTTCCATTCAGCAAAGTTTTCCATTGTAAAATGGAAGTTCCCTTCGCTTGAAGACTTCATCCAATCTCTCACACTTGAGGAGGAGAATCTAGTGCACATGGGAGTGATAGAAAAAAAATTGGATTCGGCTCTTGCAGCCACTAAGATGAGAAGAGCGAATGGTAAAGGAAAACAAAAATATTCTGATAGGAAGTTGATGACGAAAAGAGGAAGGAGGCTCCAAACCAGTCATATGGAGTTTCGAATCCTAAGAAGGACAAGCCATATCAGAGGGGAAAATCCAAGTGCACATACTGTAACCGGGGATATCACCCTGAGATTTCATGTATGAAGAAGACCATAGTTCTCATGGCTTCACTTCTTGAAAAAAATAATCTTCCAGTACCTGCATGTGCTAGAAAGAAACAGAGTGAACCATCTGGATCTAAGGACAAAGAGAGATGCAATTCTCTCATGGTAGGAGCATCATCACAATCCTCCTTCATCATAAATTCTAGAGCATCAAGACACATGTATTCCTCCAAGGATCTCTTCACTGGTTTCGAATCTACTGTTGGACCATCCATTATGTTGGGGAATTATTCTGAGGTCGCCTCTGAGGGAATTGGAAGAATCAAAATTGAACATTGGTACTTCTCAGATGTGCTCTGTGTCCCCACTCTCACTACTAATCTACTTTCAGTATATCAGAAGACCCATATTAGAGAGCCCAAGAGGGTGATATTATCTCCTAATGAGGTCGAAATTCAAGACATGGTATCAGGATCTACCATTGCAAAAGGAATTGCAAATCATAAGACAAAACTCTATGAGTTCTCACACTTTCTACCTCTCTCAAAGCAGTATGCTCTTCACACTCATGCAAATGAAGAGAGTAGGCTATGTCATCTCAGCTACAAACATTTGTAGAGCATGCAAACTCAAAATTTAGTTGAAGATATATCCAATATCATATTTTTCCAAGGCACCTGTAAAGGTTGCTTGAATGGAAAAAATCCAACAAGGAAGGTTGAGGAAATGAAGAATCATAGAGTAGAGAGAAAGATAGACCTATATCCACAAGAACTTGGAGTTCTAACACCTATTGGTTCGACTCCTATTGCAAAGTGGACCACCACCACTATTTCATCCACCAATGATCTTGTTGAAGATCCACCATCACCATGTCATAGTTCATTTGGTAAAAATCTCACCCATGTTGGTTCAAACGAGAACTACATGCACATTCATGAAGTTGATCTTACCTCAGTTTGTGTGGATCACATGTTTCAGAATGATATTCACATTTTTGGATTTGTTCCCGCCATATTTGGTCAAAAGAGCAAGTTCATGAAGTCTCCAGAATCACTTGCTTCCACTAAAGGAGAAGCCAAGCACATTTTTTTAGAGCATGATCCACCTTCAGATTCAGATTTTGGAAGTGATGATGAGCAAAAGAGAAAAGCTTCATCACATGAGATTTTATATTCAGACTTTGGAAGTGTTGATGAGCTCCAAGAGAGCGAACCTTCATCACATGACAGTTCATATCTAGAATATGAGTGTGAATATGATGAAGAGCAAATGCTAGATCCAAATCCACAAGAACCTGAATATCTAGAAACTGATAATGAAGATCAGTGAATGGGAGATCTAGTTCCACAAGAACCTGATGATATTTCACCTGATGATCCTCCACTTCCGAGATGGGAAGCCACTACTCTCATATTTGTCGGAGATCTTGTTGGTGATCTAGTTGATCAAAGGAGAACCAAATAAGATTTTCAGAATGGAAGGTTTCATCCTTCTCACATTACCAATCCATTTCTTGTCGATCGGTAATTCTTCGGTAAAGAGGGTCACTTTCCTCCTTCTGGGGTGAGTGATTCCATGCTACATTAGCATCCTTTAGTCTATTTTGAGGGAGAGCTTTCTTCCCACTGGTTTTTCCCTCTTTCCTCACTTATTTTATTTAGATTATTGTATGGGGTGACCTTTGGTATTAGTGGGCATTAGTCGCCATGGCCCTACTATTTAGTTTTCAGTTACTACCTCATAGTATAGCTTGCATGGGGGTGTTGGAATATTATCACCATAGTTTTTTATATTTGCATGCATGCATGCATCTACATGCATCTGCATACATCCAGTCATCAGTATGGTGGTCTCCCCAGCACCTGGAGCCTATTTTCATCCCCCTATAAACTATCTTCAACCCTCAATATCCCTCCTACCTACCTGATGCGCCTTGTTTTCCTCACCTGGATGGCATATGTGCCTTATCTCACCTACCAGGAGTTTAACAGCCAATTAGAGCATTGATTGACCAGTTCTTGCATTTAATGCTCAGTTTAACTTCCTGTAGGTCCCAGTTGTCTATTTTGGAGTGCCACTTGACCTTCTCATAGCCTCATGAGCCCTCCTTGGAGTCTCCATCCCCTGATTTGTGCTCGCATGGCTTATTTAGACTTAGTTAAACTCATTTGACTGACTTTTGACTATTTGTCACTACTTCCACTGACTGGATGATGTCTCCAATGTTATCCAAGCTACACACTAAGGATAATTTGAATGACCTTAGGAGGGATTCGAATCCATTTGATTGTATCCAGTTATTATTCACTATTCAGAGTGCCAGATTACAGCTGATGTATGATACAACAATTTTTTTCATTTCTTATGTATGAGTGATTATTGAATCAACATTTCTTCTTCTTCTTTTTGCACTTCTTGAGTGAGTGTTAGTGATTTCATCTATAACAGGGTGATCCTACTTTTAAAATATCACAAGGAAGCAATTGTTGGAATATAGGGTTTCATGTTTTGAGTCCTTCACATATAATTTTGGCAGAAAACGAGCCTTGGAAACTTCTCTCTAGGAAGGGCACATCTTTTGGTGAAGGAAGAATTCAATTCTGAGAATTTTCATTTTTTCCCTAATTCTATAGCTGATGTTACTGCAAAAATTAGGGTTTAAGGTTTTTACCTACTCCCTCCATAGATTTGGTTCGTACTCCCTCCATAGATTTGGTTCGACCCTACCTTTCCTCAACTCGCCTTGCTAGGGTGAACCTCCTATGGAGTCAGTTTCTCAAGAATTCAACTTTCATTTTTGACTTATCTCCTCCTAACGTTACTGCTTCATATTTGCAATCAAGATGATTGGAATGAAGGTTGAAGATTGTCTAGAAGGGGCTTCCAACTTAATCTCTTGGAATTTTAGGGTTCTTCTCTTACTAGAAGAAAATGATCTCTTGCAAGTTTTTAATGAGAAGGTCCCAGAACTAGAAGCTTAAGAAGACAAATCTCACTGGAGGAAGAATGATTCCAAATCAAGAAGAGTCTTGGTGGAATTAGTTAGAGACCACATGGTTTCTCAAATCTCAGGAAATAAGATTGCTAGAGGGATGTTCAAAACCATAAAGAAACTATTTGAACATAGTAGTATAAATGTGAATCTCACACCGAGGAAACAGTTATCAAATATGAAGATGTCTAAGTCAGAATCAATTTCCTCATATGTCATGAGGATAACAGAACTAAGGGACAAGATCTGTACCAGTGGATACCCTATTGATGATAAGTATCTTGTTATTACTACTCTAAATGGTCTCACACCATCTTGGGAGTAATTCATTCAAAGTATAAGCATCGAACCAAGATTCCCAAATTTGACAAGTTATGGAAAGATTCCACTCAGGAAGAAACAAGGAAGATACTTTATAGAACTCAACCTGAGGAGAATCAAGCATTCATGTCCCATTCCAAGAAAGGAAAGAGAAGAGGAAGAAAGTTCCAAAATCACAGGCACAAAGGTAGGAGATCAATTCATTCTCCATATTAGAAGAAGAATAAGAAGAAGAATTTCTCTCATATTCAATGCTTCAAGTGCAAGGCATATGGCCATTGCACTAGTAATTTTCAAAGTTCAAATGAAAGGAAGCATCAAGCCTCAACTGCTGATGTTGATGAAGACACTCCTCACAAGAATTCAATGAATGATGACCGTACAGAGTTCTTCTTCTAGTTCTCCCCATGTTGAGGTGATGATATGAAGATCCATAATACGATGGGATCCCAGCAAGAAAATAAAGAACATATATCTCTCACGGTTGTTACCACAAGAAGGCAGTGGGATCCCACCCACAAAAGCAATAAAAAGGTAAGTATTTATTTATATTGCTCACATAGATCTGTTTTGTCATATACGTATCAAACTATATGCATATCTCTCAAGAAGTGTGTTGAGCATTTGATATAGTTTACTTATTGATGTATCATAGGTTGTTGTTGTATTTGTTATGCATTCCATGAACACCTGAAGGAGATATTTTAGATCATATCTCCTTCTTACATGCTTACAATACTGCACACTCTTGATGGCATGTTGTTATACCTCAAATTACCATTTTGAGCACCATTTTGAGTCCTCATGTCATACCACCATGGAGAACCTAATGGGCGTACCTCCTAGTAAGTGTTGACCTTGTTTTCACCATATTGGTCCCCTCCCTAGCCTTCTTTGGAAGAAAATACAACTTCTCATGGTCGAATGCCACCTCATAGGATCCACTTTACCCATATTTTCGCACCCTGCTAGTGGTGCAATGCGTGAAATTACAACATCTTTGTGTTGTGCATGCCTACAGGAGTGCAACAATTACACCCTTTTCACAATATGCTCAGTGTTGAGGGCGCGCAAATCCCTTAGCCACCTTAGCACTTAAATCTTGGATCTTTGATTCAAAGGAGATATTCTTGGGATGGAGGTTTTTCTTGAATCTCACCTCACCCTCCTTCCTTTGTACGAAACACCTCTTTGATCCACCTTCCAGTCACTTAGATCCATTATTCTCTCCTACTAGTGGTTGGCCTCCCAAATCCTATAAGAAGGAGGCCATCCTGAGCTATTAGAGAACTTTTGGAGGCATCAAACCTATGGTCTTAGGGGATTTACAGATATAACAAGAGGAAAAGCTTGGAAGTGGTTTCTTGGACATCAAGGGTAACTTTTTAATAGTCTTATTAGCTCTCATTAATACAGACTTGGCTTATTCTCCCATATTGTGTTTCTTACTTTTGCTAGATGCATGATATGTTTTGTATAAATTAGATCTTAACCATTACATCTAGTGCTTGGAGGTGTTTGTTTCTTGTCTTGTTCAAATAGGTTCAACCCTTGGAGATCAAGTGTAAAGCTGGAGGTAAGACAACCGACAAATTTGAGGTAAGTTTCACAATTCCTTCCCCTCGTAGTGTTTAAAAACTTATGTATTGTGTTAGATTAAGGAGAGTAAACAACCATGTGTTTCACTTATGTCTTACGATAAGCTTGTTTAAACTTAGTTTAATCTTCGATTAGATTTAACTATCCTTAGGACGAATTTGCTAGAACAAAAATTGGTGATCATACTACAGACATCCCAAGTTTAATTTTCCATCAAATCTTTAGGATTTTATTTCTTAGCTATGTAATTATTCATTTTTTGATCCTCATTACCAAGTTCTTCGAGTCTGAAAACCTTAGAAATTCATATTTTTTCTTCTCATACATTTTCCCTTGCCTCCCTACAGTATATTTTTACACCCTTCCTATACATCACAGAGCATAAATCCTTACATTTTTGCACCCCCACAGCATCCTAAAGCACAAAAATTTCCAAATTTTCGCTACCCCACAGTGTTCCAGGGCGCGAAAATATGATATTCTCGCTCTGTGTTGGTCTGTACAAGAGCATAAATTCTTTGTTTTGGGTTTTTGGGATATTTTTGCTAGGGTTTTCCTTGGTTTGTTGAGTCAAGCTTATTTTCCTGACCTCTCATTGTATGTTAGGATCTATAAGTGCTCTTGCATTCACAGTTTGAGTGCATGTTTGTTTTCATTTTTAGGAATGTTTTGCACTAGATACACAATCCTTGAGTGGGCCAATGATCATGTATCCTACAGTCCCTATGACCCATACTAAATGTTTTTAAACCTTTTGGGATCTTTTGTGTCATTTGGATTGCTTTGATTGGACTTGAAAAACTTGAGACATCCTTGTCTTTTGAAGTCATTTTCTTGGGTTTTACAGTTGGTTTCCTTTGCATCTTTAGATATTTATTGGTTATTGGAGTAGATCAATTCTTTATTTCCATTTTTGTTCAAAGAGAAGCTTCATTTTTGTCTCTCCTTTGCTATATTTACAAGCTTGAAAAACATAAATATTATTCTTACCTTAGTTTAATCATTTCACATTATTGCTCTTACATTCATAAGAAGAAGAAAATATTGTTTCAAGTTCTTGTGCATTTGAGTTACAAAAAGATATTGAATGTTTTTTTTTTCATTGCATTTGATTGGAAACATTTATAGAATATTTCTTTCCCATAGCTTAGGTGTGTCTTTTCTCAGTGTAAAAAGATAGGAAACAAATTATAATTTTTTGCATTTGTTATTGATAGAAAGATCTATTTTTGTCACTTTAGGATAGTTTAGGTATCGTTTTACATGATTGGTTATCATTCATGAAAAAAATAAAATTTCATTTGCATAGGGTTGTACATTTGGGAACGAAAAAGAAATCTCTCTCTCATAGCTAGAAGCTCATTGAAATCAAAGACTTGCATAAATTTATCCATTTTTTCACACTTTGGCTCGAGTCTACACACCACCAAGTTTCACTTCCACTCCCCTTGAGTTAAACAACAAGCCTTTAAAATGTTTACCCTAAGTATACACACATTAACCTCATTTGAGAACATAAAAAGAATTTTGTAGTTAGTTAGGACATCGAGGAATGAATCCAAAGAATTCCCCTTCTCATTTTACATCTAAGACATAGTGTTTTCCTTTAGGGTGCTCAAATCTTGTTGTATTTTTTGACACTATTATAAACCAATTTGTTGGGGGCCTCCCCTTCCATGGGAGTAAGCAGCGAGGACTAGTTCTAGATGGACTTTTTGGAATACCGCACTCCACTTAGGACCTAAGGACATCAATCCCTTCTCTTCCTTGTATTTTTCCACCTCCATATTGGTTGTACAAGGGCCAAAAAGAAAAAGCTCTAGTAAACCTTCCTAGACGTGTCATGAACGAGGTATCCTACTGGCCTTCTTTCTAGGGATATTTTACCCAGGATCCCTTCCGGTAGAGGGATATCCCTTCATCTTTATTGGTCTCTCACTTTGTATTGTCCAACTTGGATTTCATCATCTTGAGGAGGATACGATCCGTTCAAGTCTCTAAATCTTAGATAGGAGAATTGCTTTCTCTTTTACCTTGTAGAGGGTCTTTTTATTTTTAGTGCTGATTTTTTCCTTCTAGCCTCTTTGTTATAGCTCCCTTGTTGTGGCATCGGTCCCGATAAAGTTTTTTGAGCTTGTGTTTTGGCCTGTGTGCCTCTTTGTTTCTTCTATCTCCCCTTTTGCACGCTCAGTTTCCTGAGGGTTTTTGAGCTCTTTTCGCGAGACTTCACCCACATCACTTAGTATTGTTCCATGGAAGATCCAAATAAATCTCAGAGACAACAAGGGATGAGTCCTGAACCATTCCAACCTAGAATTAGTCACCCACCATCTCCCTGCACCCAAGTTCCTTCTGGGACTACGAATCAAGAGATCCATTTCAAGGGGGTCCTTTTGTTTTTCCTCCATTTGGAGATATTGGTCCTCCTTTTATTACTACTTTGAATATTCCCGGATTGTCTATAGAACTACCAGTATGGTTATTCTCTAATCTGGTGATCCTAAATGTACATAATGCTTCAAATGATAACTCTCCATCATGAGAGCATCAATCCCAAATTGATCCTTCGTTTTCTTCGTCAGATGTATCTTCTTCCATTTCTTCTTCCTCGCTTGATAAAAGCGATGGTGCTAGTAATTAGGAGGATAATAAGAAGAAGAAAATGAAGGTTAAGAAGAAAAATAATAAGAAAGAGACCCATAATCAACTGGATACCGCTAGCAATGCCCTTTCTAGTCAAACACATCGAAAACCCAAGTTCCCTTGCAGACTTTGTAGCGGGGGACACCTTCTTAAAGATTGTCATCGTATTTCAAAAGTATTAGAAGAGTGGTCTAAAACCTCCAATCACCTAAAGAGGCACTAAGGACTCCTCTTGGGTGATCCATAGGAACTCACCAATGATGGGGGTGAGTCAAAGATATAGGTACCTTTGGGTCTATCCTCTAGAATATATGTGGTGGAGTCGACAAAGGGAGACCTGCAACTACCAAGGCAATGAGGCTTCCTTGATAGGAGCGTGAGGTATACAACCAAGATGTAATAGTACTGGACCTGAGACTGGGACACTGTGGAGGGAATATGAGGCCCACTGGGTGATGGGACTCAAAATTCCTTTGTTCAGAGTATGATAGAAGGGTTGACCTAGCATCATATGTTACCAATCTCTGTGGGAGAGGACCATAAATTAGGGGATCAGGAGTGGTGACTGCAATGGGGAAGACTCGGGTGGGTGGGGGGAATAATTTAGTGATATCAGGGTACTCCAAGGGAGACTCATTGCATAATACTATGAACAAAGGTAATTATACTTGGAAATGATTCCATAACATGATGGTGTACGTGATCTATAGGGGCACCGAAAGGCACCATTTGGGCCTTCTTCATGGTTTAAGGAGCTCAAAGAAGGGGTAGAAGTGTGCTTGATATGGTACAATCGTGTGGATTTTGTACGAGCCTAGGACTGTGAGTGCTCGTGGTCGCTTTCAATTTTAGAGAGTCTGAAAGAAATAAAAAGACTCTAAGGGTGGTATTTTTCGTGTGTTAGACCCCAAATCCCGAAAAATAATAAAAGTATGCAATGGATAACTCTTCTAGACGGAGAGACTAAAGTATACCTTTTTCATAATTAGTCCATCTGGTCCGAAAAAGGGTTAAACTTATTACACCAAATATATTCCCTTTCATATAATTTAATGAGCATGAAAGGAAGCAAGATTGTTCGGAAATCTTTTCATTCTTTATGGAGTTAGAAAAGGGCTTAACAAAAACTCCATGATGGGATCCCAGGAAAAGACCAATGAGCAACGATATGAGGAACTACATGTGGCTTCAACTCAATATGTCAGACTATAGGGGCTCCCAATCCTAAGAGGGGATTGAACAACATGGTTTCCAAATACAAGGGGTTCAAAGAATGGTCACCCATGTGGAGGGAGGCTCTACTTCCGATCAGGGGAAAATGCAAGCGTGGATGTGTGGGGCCACCTACTTGGGTAGGGAGGGGGGTCATATAGGTGCAAGGGAGAAGACAAAGGAAATGCATCAAAGTTTCTGATGGAAAGGATGTCATATATGCCATACAAGGGGTTATACGTGTGGAGATTAGTTGTTGGCTGAAACAAGTGGTGCTCAACATGACTTGGACCTGTACACACGGAAACGATAATAAAGCATAAAATGTGCATCTGAAAATCAAACCTAATATACAAGTGACGTGTGACCTCGAAAATGGGCGAGATCACACATGTGTAAAAATGAGTAGGGTTAATGGCTTTCCCCCATGCTATGGGCATGGGGTTTGTGATTGTGAATCACATATGTGTTGGGTTGAGCGATGGGCTCACTTCGATACCAAGATAGATGTGACAGGGGAGGGTCAAAAGGATTGAGCATGCCTTATATCCCAGGGTCGAGGTAATCGATTATGCCCCCTAGTCGAGAGGTTTCAGTGTGGTGCAGATGATGTCTGAGAGAGGGATCAAGAGGGCATCGACAAACTGCTGGTAGGTGGCTGTACCATGAGGCTATTTGCCATGGTGGAAAACTAAATTGATGAGATGATGATGGGGGATTCCCCTTGGAGGGTGGATGCCCCCATTATCTCCGACAATAATGACGATGAAGATGAGTAGGCAAGTTTTTGGGCCTGCTCCCATGCTATGGAGATGTGATTTCCTCGTCGATTCAAATAGATAGGTCGGAGGGATCAGTTCAATTTGATGACGTGATTGTGGTGTAAACGGTTGAAATTGTATAAATGGTGTTTATGTCAGGCGACGAGGATTCTGCGGGGTGGATCTCCTCAATAACAATAATCAAAGACTTTAAATATGGTTTTCGCAATTCATGGAGCACCAACCAATACTCTGGTAAGTTGTGCCAGTGGTGGGAATAATCACCATAGATGCCACAAATTGCGTAGGATTGAGTGGTGCGCAGTGATTTGTTGTGTGCCAATGGGGGGGTTGACAATTGAACAACAGGAATGTTCTCACTGTCGTCCAATTAATCCAAATGGACATAAAGGTTAGGAAGGTGCAGACTTTTATGGGTATCATGACCCAAGTTATTGCATAAAGCACATTTCATAGGTGTGTGCTCCTAAGGAGGGGGGTTCATGACTTTGCTCGTAGTTGTCGAGGTGTTAATTTTCGTGGCTTTTCCCCTAGTTCTTTTCGAAGACTAGGGATCGATGTTTTGGGAATTTGTTGATGACACACCAAGATGTGGGTGATTTGCAGTGATGATTGGTTGGACTGGTTGGAGAATGACCTGGGGGGTTGGTACAAGATTAGGTGTAGGTAGATACTAGACCGGGAGATCAGATGTCAATCCTAGAAGGTTTAGCGTTTCCATGACTGACATGCTTACGACTCCTTATGGGGGAAACAAGAAACGGATTGTGTAGATTGGGGTATCTCCCACATGACTAGGTACTGACGGCGGTTGAGGCTGAGGTGGTCGTTGGGGTTGCAGCAGAGGTATCGGTTGAGCTAAAGTCTATGCTACAGGATCTGGTTGGCCTGATGAATTAGTGCACAAATCCGATATCTCGAAGGCCGAAAGGGGTGGGTGTAAGGTGACAAAGGTGGAATTCATCGGGGACTTAGAGTAAAGACCCGACCCTATGGTTGAAATCAAAGGAGTAGGCACACCAAGTATAGGTTTTTCGAGCATGGAGAGGACAATTTCTGGTGTAGCGGGGGTGTTCGGGTTGTAGTAAGTGATTTCATCAAGTTTGATGACTCATCCCTCATAGGAGAACATCATAAGTCGGAACATGGATGAGGTGATGGATCTCATCGCATACATGTAGCTGCATCAAAAACAAAGCTTGTAGTCGATCTGAGCATTTACAACTTCGATGTCAATCAAGATGGGTTTTTCAGCTAGTTGGAAATGGACGTTGGCAAGCAGGCCTTGTGGTTGGTTTGCATGGCCATCATAAGCTCAAAGGGTCATCGTTGATGCTTCCAGAGGATAGGATCCTATTTTTTTCCATACGGACGTGGGCATGATGCATGTAGAGGCACCCTCATTGACTATGCATCGGTGTATAACTAGGTTTCGGATCGAAACTGAGATCTGAAATGAAAAATACAAAGGCATGCATGGTTTTGACAGATCTGAGTCAAATGACATCAATTGTGATTTTGGAGGGTCCATCACACCTAACACAGATAGAAATGCTTTTCTTTTCCCTAATTAGTTTTTTAGAACTTCCAAGGCTAAGATGCAGTGGAAGACTGGGCCAAGTAATCCACAATGTTAGAATTAGGGGTGGTGCGAGCATTGGGGTTATTAGTAATGCAGCGCAGAGGGAATTTGGGGCCTTTGGGGACCCCTCCATTTAGTGGTGGTGGAAGGTGTAATGAATGGTCAACGGGGTTTGGCGTGGTCGCTTTATCTGCAGGTATGGTTTCCGTAGCCAAACCATATTGGTTACGATGAGTCTCGAGATTGACATCGGTCGATGACATCATTATGAGGTGGTGGATTGTTGACTCAGAGACCTGAATTGTGGATGCATCGTAGGTGGCTGGTGGTTATGTGGTGAGGACCCTTTGCATGGGTAGTGGGTTTTTCAATGTCATAGGTTATGCCATGATAGACCCTTGCATGGGTAAGGGGTCTTGAAACACCATTGGAGGTTTTGTGGTTTGGGGTGGTTGAGGTTGTCTCTAAGGGGAAGCAGTAGTGTTGTGGTAGTTAGACTCATCCCAAACTTGGCAAGCTACAACTAAGTGGGTATAATGGTTAGTGTAGTGTCCATAAACATTACAAGAGGAACATGGATGGTTGGTTCGCAACTGTGGGTTCTTACCGTGTTGAGGAGGTTGATTATGGTCTAATTCACAGGATTGGGGCCATTATAAACTAGGGGGTTAGGAGGAGGTCTGCACCTCCCCCAGCATTGATTGTTTCTGTGATTTTGTTCGTTTCTACTATCTTATTTTCCTTGCTGGTTGTTGGGGGAGGTTTGGTTTGGTTGTTGGTTTTGTTGAGCATAAACCTTTTGTTGAGGTGCATGGGTAGCCTAAGGTTGGGAAGGTGCAGGGGTTTCTTATGGTGGATAACAGATAGGGGGAGCTTGAGCTTGGGGGGTAGAGAAAGCGGGTGGTGGACGGTAGTAAGCCGGTGGGGCCAAAGTTGGGCGGTATCCTTGCTGGTTATGACCATAACTAGGTTTCGCGTATATGGGCCCATATTTTTTAGCATTATGGGCCAGAGGCACATACGAAGTTGTTTCTCCAAAATGAGTTGTTGTATGTGAAAAGTTGGGATCGCAACTCATAACAAGTTGTGCGAATGTTGGAGGAATGTGCATGGGGGGTCGGTCAAC
Source organism: Larix kaempferi (assembly GCA_027924585.1). Taxonomy (NCBI): domain Eukaryota; kingdom Viridiplantae; phylum Streptophyta; class Pinopsida; order Pinales; family Pinaceae; genus Larix; species Larix kaempferi. The sequence continues at coordinate 5,911,988 of BSBM01000317.1, read as the reverse complement.
GAATGCAATGTGGATGATGATTCCATATGCAACATGCGATTCCCTCAACGCGTCTCTTTGATAAGTATCATCGCATGGGGCATCGGTTAATATCATGTATAGGTAGCTTTATTGGGCATAGATAAGGTCGAACTTCTAAAATTTAAGGATAACCTCTTCTTCAGTCTAGGGTCGCTTGGATGCCACATCCTTGGCGATGGTTGGTATGAGGGACTTCAAGAACCAATCTAAAAATATGCGGTCATCTAATTTAATCTTACACAAATTTTGGCGTTTACGCCATTCATGGATATCGTCCATGATATTGGTAGATGGATTTTATCTACAAGATAGGAGGATCTCAACACCAACATCGTAATGAACTTGTAACTGAAAGAACTGTAGGAAATTCAAAGCGAGGGACGTAAAGGTGGAATGAGTCCCATGGGGCTGGTCAATGTACCACTTGGATGCAGTGCCAGTGAAGGTTTGTTGTAATAGGCATAGTCGAATAGAGTCATCCACTCTGGAGTTAGAGGAACACCACAAGTGGAAGGACATGATATGGTTCTAGGGGTCTTCCCCATCCTTCCCCTCAAACTTGGGTATGTCCGAAGGAAGCTTGGTGAGAATAGAGGCCATGTGGGATCATGTCGGATTGGGTCATTGGTCAATTTATGTAGGTCAGTGAGGTTGAGACTTTCCATGAATGGAAAACTTGGAGGAGAATGTGACATGGATGGGACAACTTGCGTGTTAGCCATGGAGGCTATTGTGGGGCCACCTTCGCCGAATGTGGGTACATGGGTGTTAGTCGTAATGGGAATAAAGGAACTAACTATATGGGAGGGATGGATATGAAAGGATGTGGTGGTGACCCCAAGGGTAGTACCAGTAACCGAGGGGATTGTGGTTGTTGGGATGGGACTGCTACCTGTGGGTATGGATGTAGTGGTTGGGTTCACAGGGGTTCCAAGGGTAGGTCTTGCGGATGCAGGAATAGAGGTTCCCATGGATCCAATGAATGGGATATATGTTGTACTAGAGGAAGGTTTGCTAGAATGTCCACCAACAATGATTCCTCTGTAGAACGGGTTGGGATTCTCTAATGCCCATATTTTGACCATTAGGGTTTATTGCCTTCAATGTAAATATTGTATATATGCATTGTGTTTTTTACTTAGTGTGTAGATCAAGGCCAAGGCCCAATAGAGGATATTCAAGTTTTATTTAAAAGGAAACTATTTGAAATTTTTATAATCCATGTGTTGTTAAGCCTTGAGATATTGTAAATGATGTAATTATTAAATATTGCAATGAAATACCAAGAAAACTAGCTAAGGACGAAACCAATGAGAAGGGGCCATGTGTATCCACTAGGGAGAGGTGAGGGGGTTATAGGATTGGAACCCATGCTGCCACATGTCAATTTGTGAACCCATTTGACTCCCATGCTGACATTTAATTCTGCTGTAAGAGTGTGGTTGAGAAAACTAGTCCATGAAGTCGATGGAGTATGGAGCGTCCCTGCAATCTGTATGGAATGGTATGGATCTATTTTACTTGTCCCTTAAGCCACTCTACACCTGGGAATTCGTTCACCCTGATCCCTGTACTATTGTTGAACAACAACCCAATTCAAGATGCATTGCAGAGGGAAGCCTTGAAGAAAAAAGATAAATCACAATTCTGTGTAAGCTGAATCTGCAGAGTCAAGGATACAAAGAAACCCTACATAGGAAGTGAAGCGGGTTGGGAAATCCTTGGATCAAACCTTGATATGAATTAGAGAGTGTGAGAAGCTTATTGAAGCTATGAGAACACTTATATCTGTTTGCAGAGGATCGAGTTGTGGGGAAGAGCTTAGGCTGCAACCCTGAGAAGAGATAGCTTGAATAACACAAAAAAAAACCAAACATAGGGTTGGATCTACTTGATAAACCTAGTGAAGGCTATAGTCTCATGAAAGCAACAATTTGGACCTTTCTATTCCCACCATGAATAGCACTAGATGGAAGGGGCTTGAGGAACTGTGCAGTAGAGAAAAGGGCCTTCCTTGTGTTAGGTGAGGTAGGTAATGTGGGTGCCATGTCTGCTGATTAGTTTGAGATTCCTATAGCTCCGTGGTTGAGCTCACTAGCTTAGCACCATCCTCCATGTTCCCTTGTATGCTTTATAAACCCAACTGTAGGTTGTCTTAGCATTGGGGATGGAACCTTAACTGTGAGAGATCCTATTATCCCTCCTTAGTGGATACACACCCCAGCTCATAGGTGTTCTCTCAGCTGAAAGAGTATAGGTTGGACAAAGACCTAAGGTTGGGTGGAGCGTTGCTCTCACTTAGCCAGTTGCTTGGGCGGCTTCATTTCCAAGATAAGTACTTTTGTGGTGTTGAATGATGATATTTCATGTTTTATATCTATTTGTTATGTTCAAGTTATTTGAATGAATGGTTACATGAAATTGATCAGTAGGAAGGTTATGTATAAGACTGAGTATGAAGAAGATGCATTTTTTATTGTTTAACCATTTGCTTGAGTTAATATGCTTCTAACCTTGCAGGTTGTAGATGCATTGAATAGCTTTGGGTTCATACTATATGTTTAGTTATGCATTGCATTCACCTTAAAGAGGGATTGATTCACGTCACCTAGACTTGGGGAAGGAATTAGATAGCCCATGTTGTGTTTTATGACCCCTTTGTGGGTCAGGTGACGGGGAAGTCATGTCAGAACGTAGGCAGATTTCCTTGCAGAAGGGTAATGATGCATTCAGGGAGTTTAGGAAAGACTTCAGTTGGAAGAATGACAAGGTTAGAGTACTCAAATGTGGTGGGGAATCACACCAATGGATAGATTTGTCCAAGACCTTTTCAATTGTACCATACTTGTCTAATTTTTCCTAAAGATGAAGGAGATATCAACCCTGTAAGTTTGCAGGTGCAGGGGTCTCTGGTCCTGACCCTTCCACATCCACAATGCGGATTGCGGAAGTCAGGGACTGGCCATTGGAGCCGCATGGCTAGAATTTCTCATTTCCACATCCGCAATGCAGATTGTGGATTTCGGAAGTCGGAAGGGAGGATTCCACGGAGATGGCGCATGGGAATTCTGAATTTCCGCATTTGCAAAGAGGATTGCAGATTGTGGATGTCAGAAGGTCGATTCCCATGTGTTTGGCGCATTGGATTTCTAGCTTTCTGCATCCGCAAGTAGATTGCGGATTGCAGGAGCTGAATTTTCCCAGTATTACTAAATGGGGTTTCCGATTTTCAACATGCGCAACGTAGGTTGCGGAATGCGAAATTGCGGAGGATTGAATTCTCCGGTAAATCGATTTGAGGATTCTAAATTCTGATTTTTGCATGCGGATTGCATAACTGCGAAGGTCGGACGGGTAAATTTCAAGGTCATGAATTGACTTCCGGCTTTCAACTTCCACATTGTGGATTGCGGAAGCCGAGAGCGTGATTTCTGTAGAGGGGTAAGTTTGGAAATACGATTTCCAAATTTCGATTACAGATTGTGGATCATATGCCATTGCGGATTGCAAATCAGAGGCCATTGCAACTGTGTGTAAAATCAGAGTTAATTGTTGAAAAAAATGTATTAGTGGGTCTCACATCACCTATAAAGGGAACCAGGGTAACCGAAGATGTGACAGAGTGGTATCAAATCCCTCATTTCAGCACTAGGGGCTATTTGGGCTGAGCCATGAATGAATTTACAGGATGAGAAGTGCCCATGGCACGGTTTTGATAAACGTTTATTGTTGTTAAATGTGAAATGAATGATTTCCAGATTTGAATGGATGTTTTAGATTTATATACATGCTTATGATGTCTAATAAATGCCTCTGTAATTAACAGTGATTGTAGTGGTGGTAGTTGAATCGTACAGTAGGGGAAGCATATAGAGAAAGCTGGAAAATGGTGACCATTGACGATGCCCAAGATCTGTATGAGCAGGAGAATGACATGCTAGGAGAAAATGTGCAAGAAGCACATACTGAAGGTGAGTCTGATGGAAGAAGGGAGAAAATAACTCCCCCAATCTTGGTTGAAACCATGGTGAGATTCAACTAGAGATTAATGAAGGCGCAGAAAGAGCATCACCAGATCAATGTCGCCATCTTTCAGAGCCTCACTGATATGCATTAGAGGATAAAACTTGGGTCTAACCCAAGCAATGTGGGAAGATAAGGAAAATATGTAGGTAGCCACTCTAGAGGTCGTTATAGGAAGAGGAATCCAATCCCTAGAAGGGGTTTTGTGAGCAAAAAGAACAGAAGACCCTCTTCAAGATCTCTTTCCAATAGGTCATGTGACTCCAGAGATTCTCAAAGAAGTCCAAGGCATACTTCTAGCAGAATTGAGAGAAGAAATAAATTCAGAGGGATCACACATGGAGAATTCAGGAAGGAAAGGCCTTCCACCTTTGATGGAGAAAGAAAGACGGGTCAAGAGGCAGAGGCATAGCTTCCTAGAATGAATAAGTATTTAAAAATGCATGATTATTCAGAAAATGAAAAGGTCAGAGCTTCTATTTACAACCTAAGTGGGAGATCTTCAATTTGGTGGGAACACCTCATGCAAGTAAAAAAGATCAGTAAAAGGAGAATCAACTCGGAGCAGTTTAAAAGGTACTTCAAGGAGAAATACCTATCAACTAGGTATTATGATAACAAGAGGAAATAGTTCAATGAACTCCGGTCAGGACAAAATTCCATGGAAGAGCATGTCCACAAGTTTTTGGAGTTGTTAAGGTATGTAGATTACATCAAGGATGAAAGAGTAAAAATTCAATGTTTCCTTGGTAGTCTACCCTGGAATTTCAGAGATAAGATTGAGTTTGTCAATCCACCAAGTCTTGATCAAGCCATTGGGATGGAAATTCATTTCTATGAGCAGAGTAAAGGTAAAACATAGGTTCATCCAGCATGGAAAGGAAATTCCAGAGGGAGGTTTGAACAAAGAAAAAGTGGATTCAAACCACCATTCATAAATCAGCCCATAAATTTTCCACGGGGCCAACAAGCACAAAGTGGATTCAAGCGAGCAATAGCAGCAGAAAAGGAACCAAAAGGGCCACTTCAATGTTAGGTATGTGGAGGAAACCATGTTCTTAGAAAATGTACACATTGGAGGGAGAATCCCAGAATATTTCAGAATTTATAAGAAGCAAATACAGTGGAGGATATGGCAAGGGCAGCACCTCAAATTTATACAGCATTAGATGATCATCAAGTAGACCATCAATCAGCAGTGGTGGAAGTTGAAGTTAAGATTGCTAAGCAATTTTTTTTTTTATTGATTCAGGATCTACTCATAGTTATGTGTCTCCTAAGGTGGTTGAAAGTTGGTCTCTTATTAAAGTAAAGCATAGTAAGTCTTGGCTAGTTCAATTAGCCACAGGGGCCAAGAGAAAGGTAAGTGAAGTAGTGATGGAGTGACCCATAGAGTTGAATGGACTCCTCACACATAAAAATTTAAATGTCCTACCATTAAGATCTTATTATTCCATAATAGGTATGGACTGGTTGGAAAGACAAAGGGCCAAGGTAGACTGTTATGAGAAAGTACTTGAATGCATTGATGAAGAAGGAAGGCCATGGTTGGTAAGAGGAATTCCCAAGCAAGTTTCAGTAAGGAATATTTCATCCTTACAACTGAGAAATTTTTATAAAAAGGGTTTCCAATTATATGCAGTGCATATATCAGATTCATCAGAAGATAAGGGACCAAGAATAGAAGACTTTTCAGCTGTTGCAAGAGTTCCAATATGTATTTCCAGATAAAGTGCCAGGGCTACCACGCAAGAGAGATATTGATTTTTCCATCAATCTTGTCCTAGGGGCAACACGAATTTCTGAAGATCCTTATAGAATGAACACATGAGAATTGGTAGAGTTGAAAATGAAGCTACAAGAATTAATGGACAAGGAATATATCAAACCTAGTGTATCTCCTTGGGGAGCACCTGTGTTATTTGTCAAGAAAAATGATGGGACTTTGAGGTTGTGTATTGATTATAGGCAGCTCAATAAAGTGACAATCAAGAGCAAGTGCCCATTTCCTAGAATTGATGACTTGTTTGATCAAATGAAGGAAGCCAGAGTGTTTTCAAAGATTGACTTGAGGTATGGATACCATAAAGTGAGGATAAAGGAAGAATACATTCACAAGAAAAAATTTAGGACAATATATGGCCATTATGAATTCACAGTGGTTCCATTTGGTCTTATTAATGCACCTGCTACATTCATGTGTCTCATGAATAGTGTCTTCAACAAGTATTTGGATAAGTTTGTAATTGTGTTCTTGGATGACATTCTTGTTAATTCAAGGAATGAAGAAGAGCATAATGAACATTTAAGAATGGTGTTGAAATTCCTTAGAGAAAACCAACTGTATGCAAAGCTTATCAAGTGTGAATTCTATCAGCAGAAGGTATAGTATTTGGGTCATGTCATCTCAAAAGAAGGAATTGCAGTGGATCCAGAAAATATTGAAGCCATAATGGATTGGCCTACTCCAAAGAATGTTGTAGATGTTAGATATTTTATGGGTCTTGCAGGATAATATAGAAGGTTCATTGAAGGGTTCTCCAAGATAGCTCACCCAATCACTTCATTGCAGAGGAAGAATACCAAGTTTGTATGGTCTGAAAAATGTGGGAGGAGTTTTCAACAGCTAAAGGAATTGCTTACTAGTTCTCCTATTTTGAAGATTGCAGATCCAAAGAAATATTTTGTAGTGTGCACATATGCTTGCATTGAAGGTCTAGGTGGAGTGCTCATGCAAGAAGGATTTGTAATTTTCTATGATTCAAGGAAGTTAAAGGATCATGAGAATAATTATGCCACACATGATTTAGAGATAGCAGCCAAAGTTCATGCTCTCAAGAGATGGAGACATTATCTCTTGGGAAGAATATTTGAGCTCAGGACAGATCATATGAGCTTAAAATATCTGTTTTACCAGCCAAATATGAATGCTAGGAAAACTAGGTGGATGGAATTCATTTGTGAATTTGATTTGGAAATTAAGAATGCCAAAGGTAAGGACAATAAGGTTGTAGATGCACTTAGCAGGAGATGTCATGTTGCAACAACAAGTATGTGTAAATCAAATTTGAAGGAATCGGTTCTTAAAGATCAAACCAGTGATGAAGCTTACCTTCAAATCAAGGAGGAGTTTCAGCAAGGAATGTAGATGAAAAGTGATATCAAATAGGTGAAGATGATGTTCTCATTTATCAGGGTACTAGAATATACATCCCAAATTGTGCAGAATTGAAGAAGCGTGTGATGGACGAGATACATAAAATGCCATATTCTGGACACCCAGGATATCAAAAGACTATAACAGCAGCAAGAAAGCAATACTTTTGGCATGGGATGAAGTAGTACATAGTAGAGTAAATTTATAGGTTTCAAAAGTGCCAACAAGTCAAGGCAGAACATCAACATCCAGCATGATTGTTGCATCATTTTCCCATTCCAAAATGGAAGTAGGAAGTGATTTCTATGGATTTTGTAACAGGTTAACCAATGATAGTGAAGAAGCATGATTCCATCATGGTAGTGGTGGATAAGCTATCAAAGGTAGCTCCCTTCATTCCATTCAAGTCTGGTCATAAGACCAATGACATAGAAAATACCTTCATGAAAGAGATATTCAGATTGCATGAATTTCCCAAGGAAATAATTTTAGATCATGATACAAAGTTCACATCCAATTTTTGGAAGGGGTTGTTCTAGGAAATAGAGACTTAGTTGAAGTTTAGTACATCATATCATCCTCAAATAGATGGTCAGATTGAGAGGGTGAATCAAATTCTTGAAGACATACTGAGGATGTATGTGATGGACAAACCATCCAAGTGGGAAGACTAACCATCCTAGTGGGAAGACTACCTACATTTGGTAGAATTTTCATACAACAATGGAAATCAAGCATCATTGAGGATGAGCCATTTTGAAGTATTGTATGGAAAAGGATGCAGGACTCCAGTGAATTGGGACAACCCAGTGAACAAAGTAGTGCTTGGACCATAGATGATCAAGGAAATGGAGCAGGAGATTGTTAAGATCAGGAAGAATTTGAAGGCAACACAAGACAAGAAGAAGATTTATGTAGATTTGAAAAGAGTGCATAAGAAATTTCAAATTGGGGATCATGTTTACTTAAGAGTGAAACCAAGAAAAGTTCCATGAAGCTGGGGAGTTGTGCCAAGTTGGCACCAAGATATTGTGGGCCATTTGAAGTCCTTGATAGGATAGGACTAGTTGCATATAGGATTGCATTGCTTGCTAACATGAGAGCTCATAATTTTTTCCATGTCTCTTTGCTTAAGAAATATGTACATGATCCTAATCACATAATTGATTGGAATGTGATATGGGTGGAACCAAAGGGAGAGTTCCAAGTGGAGCAGATGCTCATCCTAGACAAGCAGGTCACTTTGATCTGGAACAGATCCATCAGACAGGTGAAGGTGCAATGGAAGCAGCTTAGTCCCAAAGAGGCCACATGAAAGCTGGAGGATTCCATGAGAGAGGCATTCCCATTTTCATTCATTTTTTAGAACACTGAGGACAGTGTTGTTATAGGGGGGAGAGAGTTGTAATTCCCCTATTTTGACCGTTAGGTTTTATTGGATTCAATGTAAATATTGTATACATGCAATATGTGTTTTTCCTAGTGTGGAGCTCAAGGTCAAGGCCCCACTAGAGGATGTTCAAGTTTTATTTAAAAGGTAAGTATTTGAAATTTTGATAATCGATGTGTTGTTAAGCCATGATATATTGTAAATTATGTAATTATTAAATATTGCAATGAAATACCAAGAAAAATGGCTAAGGAAGAAACCAATGAGAAGTGGCCATGTGTATCCACTAGGGAGAGGTGAGGGGGTTGTGGGATTGGAACCCATGCTTCCACGTGTCAATTTGTGAACCCATTTGACTCCCATGATGACATTTAATTCTGTTGTAAGAGGGTGGTTGAGAAAACTAGTCCATGAAGTCGATGGAGTATGGAGCGACCCTGCAATCTGTATGGCAGTGTATGGATTTGTTTTACTTGTCCCTTAAGCTACTCTACACCTGGGAATTCGTCCACCCTGATCCCTATCCCATTGTTGACCAAAAACCCAATTCAAGATGCATTGCAGAGGGAAGCCGTGAAGCAAAAAGATAAATCACAATTCTATGTAAGTTGAATTTGCATAGCCAAGCATACAAAGAAACCCTGCATAGGAAGTTAAGCGGGTTGGGAAATCCTTGGATCAAGCCTTGAGATGAATTACAGAGTATGAGAAGCTTAGTGGAGCCGTGAGAACACATAGATTTGTTTACAGAGGACCGAGTTGTGGGGCAAAGCTTAGGCCACAACCCTGAGAAGAGATATCTTAAATAACAAAGAAGAAGGTCAAACATAGGGTTGGATCTACTTGATAAACCTAGTGAAGGCTATAGTCTCATGAAAGCAACAGTTTGGACCTTTCTATGTCCACCCTGAATAGCAATGGAGAGAAGGGACCTTGAGGGACTGTGCAGCAGAGAAAAGGGCCTTCCTTGTGTTGGGTGAGGTAGGTAATGTGGGTTCAATGTATGATGAGTAGTCTGATATGTCTGTAGCTCTGTGGTTGAGCTCATTGGCTTAACATCATCCTCCATGTTCCCTTGTATGCTTGATAAACCCAACTGTAGGTTGGATTAGCATTGGGGATGGAACCTTGAATGTGAGAGAGCCTATTATCCCTCCTTAGTGGATATACAGCCCAACTCAGGGGTGGTCTCTCAGCTGAAAGAGTATAGGTTGGATAGAGATCTAAGGTTGGGTGGAACATTTCTCTCACTTAGGAAGTTGCTTGGAAAGCTTCATTTCCAAGATAAGTGCTTTTGTGGTGTTGAATGATGATATTTAATGTGTTATATCTATTTTTTATGTTCAAGTTATTTGAATGAATGGTTACCTAAAATCAATCGGTAGGAAGGTTATGTATAAGCATGAGTATGAATCAGATGCATGTTTGATTGTTTAACCATTTACTTGAGTTAATATGTTTGTAACCTTGCAGGTTGTAGATGCATTGAATAGTTTTGGTTTCATAGTATGTGTTTATTTATGCATTGCATTCACCTTTAAGAGGGATTGCATTGCCTCACCTGGACTTGGGGAAGGAATTAGATAGCCCCATTGGTGTGTTATGACCCCTCTATGGGTCAGGTGAAGGGGAATTCATGTCAAAAGGAAGGTAAAGTTCCTCGCAGAAGGGTAATGATGCATAGAGGGAACTTAAGAAAGAATTCAATTGGAATCATGACAAGGTTAGAGTAATCAAATGTGGTGGGGAATCTCACCAATGGATAAAGCTCTCCAAGAGATTTCCAATGTTATCGGCCTTGTCCAATTTGGCCTAAGGATGAAGGAGATATCAACCCTACAATTTTTCACGTGCAGTGGTCTGTAGTCCCGACACTTCCGAATCCACAATGCGGATTGCTGATTGCAGAGATCGGGGACCGACCGTTGGAGTGGCGTTGCAATAATTATTCCTTTCTGCATATGCAATGCAGATTGCGAAATGAGAAAGTCAAAAGGGAATATTCCATGGAGATGGCGCATGGGATTTTTGACTTTCCGCATCTGCAAAGCGGATTGCAGATTGTAGATGTCGAAAGGTAGATTCCCATGGGGTTGGCACATTGGATTTATGAATTTCTACATCAGTAAGCATATTACAGATTGCGGATTGTAAGAGGTGATTTTTCTCGGGATTATGGACTAGGGTTTTCTATTTCCAACATCCACAACACCGGTTTCCGTGTAATACCCCAATTTTTACCCTTATGAAATATTGGCTTCTAATGTAAATATTGTATACATGCGATGTATGTTTCCCTAGCATGGATCTCAAGGCCAAGGCCCCGCTAGCGTATGTTCAAATTTTATTTAAAATGGACAAGCATTTTACATTTTGTTACCCATGTGCTATTGTTGGCTATAATTGACCCAGAGGTTTTCTATAAGACCCAGGTTCTTCGCAGTTTCCCTTTGACCAACAAAACTCCTTCGCACCAGCCCTTTCGGCAACAACCTGCGAGCAGGTTGAGGTCTCACCCAAGGTGTATCTATGGGTACTACAGAATCAAGTTTCCACAATAAGTGATAAGTTGCTTGGAAGGACCTACTGCGCAGCACAACAGGGGATATGTGCTGCGAGGTGAGACTGCACAGCGACGGGAAGCGCTGCGGTCTGCACCACTGTGTTCTTCTACCGCGGGACTTCTCCTGAAGCTGCAAACAATGAAACTTTACTCTATACTTGGATTATCTTGAATACACTTAAGACACTGAAACGAATATCACTCATCCACTCATTCAGACGCTTAACTGACTATTCTTCTTACATTCATTCGTTAAGTCGAGGTGCTGTGATTTGAACATATATGACTGAACTAATCCAACTATTATACATTCTCTTACTGCATATAAGAAGTACTTAACCAAATGACTGATTCAATGCCTTCATACACAAGACTAAATGTTCACCATTCAACTATTCATACGGAACTTAACATATCATTTCCATACTTCTCTAATGGAAAATGCATATAAAATCTCTCTCATAACAGTATGCAAGGAAACATCTAGACATTCATTGACAAAAAACACAAGTAATCATTCATTCATAAATCACAATCACACAACACGAGATTTAATGTGGTTCACTCCACCGGGTGGGAAGCTACATCCACAAGAATGGTTGGTATTATATTTCTTTAAAAGGGATGGGGACAACTGTTCTTAGTCTGCACACTCAGCTGCAGACTCTCCTTCCTTTCAGATAGGTCTTTTTGCACACAACTGCAGAGCCTTTACAATCTTCTTAGCTCAAAAGAGATTTTACACTATGATAACAAAAGTAACCCTAAAACATAACCACATCCCATACAAAAATTGTCTTCTTTAATAGATCATGCCCGAAGGTCATGTCTTTACAATGTCGAAGACAAAAACCCTTAGGGTTTACAAAACTGTACTGGTTTCCCTAAACCGGCTTGCTGGCATCTAGTAGCGTCTGCTTTACCGTGGTTGTTCTCCACGTCTTCATTCTGTCGCTATCGGCCTCCCTGTTGCACGCGTGCCAACAGGTTGCTTCCGTCGAACCATTCATCTCTAATGGTTTCTCCCACCAGGCGTTCCAAGCCATCGCTTTCCCTAAGTTGTCCTCTCCTTAACAAACTCGTGCATTGGCCGCCTGCCTGATTTGCTCGTGCCCGCTGCTTGGCACTCTTGGAGCATATTTCCAAAATTAAACCACTACTGGTCCATTCGATACCTGCACCTGATCCTTGTCCAACACTCCACTTTGCTGGCTCCACGTGCCTGACTACTTCGCAGCACTGCTTCCTCGCAGCGCTGGTCTTCGCGGTGCTTCCAAAACTTGGATGATGCGCACAACTTCGCAGCACCCTCAACACTTAGACAAAATTGCATCTTTTCTTGAGTTGCGCCCAGCTCAGCTTTTCCTGCTTATCACAAATGTTACCAAAACTTTGTCCCAACCTGGGCCCAACAACTATTAAGCCATGGGATATTGTAAATTGATGTAAATATTTAATATTGCAATGAAATACCAAAAATTGGCTATGGGAGGAACGAATGAGAAGGGGCCATGTGTATCCATTAGGGAGTGGTGAGGGGGCTGTGGGGATGAACCATATGTTTCCAAATGTCATTGTGAGAACCCAATTGACTTTCCTTGATGACATTTATTTCTTTTGTAAGGAAGTATTTGAAGATTTCAGTCCATGGCTTCAATGGAGCATGGGTAGCCAAGAAATTCGTATGGCAGAGTATGGGATCTGTTTTCTTGTACCAAAAGTCACTCTACCTCATGAGAATGGATTATTCCTCATCCCCATTCCAGTGTGGAAGTTACCAACATCAGTTTTCGTCCAGGATGAATTACCAGCAGTGAAGAAAACAAGAAATCGCAACTTTGCAAGAACCCAGGTTTTGAAGAGCCAAAAACGCCCAGATTTAGTATTTGACAGTGAAAACCAATGGGGGATCCATAGATATGAACCTTGGGGCGAAATTGAGAGTATTAGATACCCTAAAATCCATTGGAAATCCCAGTTTTTATAGCCCAGAAAACCAGGGACGAGATTGAGTTATTTGATGAACAGAATTGTGAGAAATCCAATTGTGAATGACTGAGCAAAGGTTGGGTTTGCTTGATAAACCCAGTGAAGACTAGAATCTCAAGGATTAGTAGTTGGACCTTTCTATGCCCACCTTGAAGAGCACTGGAGGGAAGGGACGCCTAAGGATCCGTGCAGCAAAGAAGGGGACCTTCCTTGTGTTGGGTGTGGTAGGTGATGTGGGTGCGTTGACTATTGAATTCATTTGAGATGCATGTAGCTCTGTGGTTGAGCTCAATGGCTTAGCATTGTCCTCCTTTGTCTTTCATATGCTTGACAAACCCAACTGTGTGTTGGCTTAGCATAGTTGTTGAGTGAAACCATGGCTGTGAGTGAGCCCAGCTAGTTCCTCCTTAGTGGATACACAACCCATCTCGGGGGTGATCTCTCAGCTGAAATAATACAAGTTGGACAGAGATCTGTGGTTGGGTGGAACATTGCTCTCACATAGCCAGTTGTTTGGACAGCTTCATCTTCAAGATATGTGTTATCTGTGTTATAAATTATATGCATTTTGTGTTCGGTAATGTGTTAATTCAGAATGGTAATTATTCATGTTAATGGAATTGATATGAAGTCTGTGCATAGCCTGGGAATGGAGTTGAAACCCCATGGGTGTTGAATCATCATATGCCTGTGTTAGATATGAGGAGGCATTGTTGTTTGTGTGATTACTAGTATGTATTTTATTTCCGCTGTGTAATTTAATTGTGCATTTTATTTATATGGCAAAAATTTTACCATTATGGCTTTGGGGAAAAATTAGACACCCCATGTAACAGTCATGTTCCCTCCCTTGCACCGTATTGATGGAAGGAGATGCTACATTCCGATTGCGGAATTGCGGAGGAGTAAATTCTCAGTGACGACGATTTGGGGATTCCGAATTCCAATTTCTGCATGTGGATTATGAAACTGCGAAGGTCGGACAGTTAACTTTTGAGGCCGTGAATTGACTTCCGACTTTTGACTTCCACATTGCTGATTGCGGAAATTGGGAGCATGATTTCAGTGGAGGGGTAATTTTGGCATTTTGATTTCTGAATTTCGATTAAGGATTGCAGAACGAATGCCATTCCGGATTACGGATCAAAGGCCATTGCAGACGTGTCTAAAATCATAGTTAATTGTTGAAAAAAAATGTATCAATGGGTCTCCCATCGCCTCTAAAGGGCACCAGGGAGACCGTGGATGTGACAGATTCATGCCATCCCTAGGGCTGGATGGTGTTGCAAATATGTGTGACTCTGATTCAGAATCAGATGTGAAATGAGGTGCATCTGAATGAAGATATGGAGATGAAACTATGTGTCTCAAGGGAGCGTGATGAGTGGGGTCTAATGGACTATGTTGTGGGGACTTCCCCCATAATATACGAGAGTATCTCAGGGGATCAATTATGACAGAAGTAAAATTTATTAAGGGTTGTGGTAAAAAAACATGCTAAAAAATCATAGTCCAACCATGCGTGCAAAAGGAGAGCTCTAAAAAAACTGCACTTCGGCCAACAACAAACTCAAAAAACCTACTGCAATAGCGTGGTACAACAGGTGGAGTGATAGTAAAATGGTCAGAATACCAAAAAGAAACATTCCTAGAAAGAAAAATACTGACTAACCTATGGGTTATAGGATCAATCAAACACCTATCTAAAACATATGGAATCTCATGCAAATCGTATCCCCTATAGGGTGATGAAATCTGTAGTCATGAAATACGAAATGGAGAACCAAATGGCTAAGGGATATCCCTCTACTGAGAAGGATACCCAATAAAAGAGTCCTAGAATAATGGAAACTAAGCTACCCCATTCATGCCATATCTAGAAATTTGTCTCTTTGCTTCAGTTCTTTGTCCATCGTGCACCCAGTATGGGGAACAACATGCATAACGAGAACAATATGTTGTTGTCCTTTAGTACAGAGTGGAGAGCGATATTCCACTCAGACTTCCAGAACTAGTCTTGCCACTTTCCCTCCTAAGGGAGAGTCCATCCAACAAATCGTGGTCAATCGTACCAATATATAATAAGGGATTTTTGCTCCCTAAAGGACAACAACTATGTCTCAAATGTGTATGACAAAGGGGGTGTTATTTGGATGCCTAAACCCAATGTCCTGCCTAGCTACAAAGTTTTTTTTGGGTCCCCAATTGGGGTTAATGTGTGTTCAATTAAAACAATTTTATTCTCATTTGAAATTTAGGGAGTGAGTGGGTGCACACGTGGTGTAAACAACCCAAGATACGCCGAGAGTAAATGCTGATATAAATAGATAAAACAGAAATAAACTACAGTGCAAGAACTAAAAATAACTACTAATCATACCAAACCACAAATCAATGGGAATCGACCTAGTGGGGTCACCAAAACTGTAGCTAGTGTTTTCACACAAACTAGTGCAAAAGAGCACTTATTAAGGATTATGGAACCTTTAGTAACAGTTCATGAATGGGTAGTGTGTGAGTGTAAACAAAAAAGAAAAAATGTTGGAAATTATGATAGTAAAATAAAAATATGAACTAAAATGCTAAATACCCAGAGATATTCCATGAGAATCAAATAATATGTTTTCTATTATAAACAATGGTTTTACAATAGGTGAAAATGGGTGATCTACTAGCTTGAGGAAGCCGAGGTAGAGAGCATGCAAAATGATATCTCTTGCAGCTCTGTGTGTGAGGGAAGTGCAGTCAACATAAGTAAAGATCAATAAAACTAGAACTAAACTATGAAGATAGGAATATAACCCAAAGTATGACGGCTTATGATTAGTAAATGAAAAACTAAAATGAAAATATTATGTCGTAAATGGAAAACTAAAAAGAAAATATTATGCCTTGAATGTGAATAGTAATAGTGAATGTGAAACTTTCATAGTAAAAAAAACAAGTAACTTTAAATTTTCCCTTTAAACACACACATAAATTGCATGAAAGTAGCTAATCTATTTTATGAAAGGAATTTGGCTTATACATGAATAGAGAATACCTCATACAATGGTGGCCCTTGCAACTAGGCTGAGTGTGTCCATTTTGGTTCCAGGAAGCCAAATGTCTCCCACACTTTGTCATGGAGGTTCTGAAGTTCAACTAGGGTTAAATGAGATCAATAACAGAGGGTTAATTTTTTAGAGGGAATTTCGGCATATTAACGGTGCTTAATGTGCGGATATCGTAAATGGGAACATTCATATCACACAAATAGGAAAATACTTAGGATTTAGGGTTTTCAAACCATGGTGAATTTTCCATTTTACCGCTAGTAATTTTTGAATTTGAGCAAGACTTTCTTTTAATGTGGACTTTCCCAAGTTTTGGTGGCTTTTTCCCTATTTTGGTGGAGATCCCTATTTTGGTGGGATTTACTAACTTTGTGGAATAAGTCCACTTTCCATGGTGTATCAATTTTTCTTTGTATGTTTTGGTGTATGAAGGTTCACCATATTGATTTTTTGGTGTGAAAACTAATGATGTGGATTTATGGTAAGTAGGCTATGATGTATGAATGACTTTTTTGTGTTAACAATTCCCACACATTTTACTAGTTTTGAATCAATGTTGTAAATATCATGATAAGGATTAGTAATTTCCATCCCAATTCCTCCATGATTACTTTAGGCATTAGATTATGAGAGGCACCTGAATCTAGCATACAATTGTTCAACAATCTGCCATGTAGACTCAAAGTTACATAAAAACAAGGTGTATATTCATGGTTTTCCTTTTCAATAGCTGGACCAACTTCAATAGTAGGGGTTTCATCAGCAATATTCAAGATGTCTGACTATGGGTTTCCATTATTCAACCTAAGAAAATTTTCAATTTGCTTCGCATAGATAGGGTATTGAGCCAGTTCATATAATGGAATGGATATTTTGATTTTAGGAAGCTCATGTTGAAAATCAAAAGGATGAGAATATTTGTCCACCTCTTTCGCTTCAGTTGGAAGTACAACAACTTTTTTATGGATAGGAGAAGGAATAATTTGAATTTCAGGAGATGATGAAGTGCAAGTATTTTCTTTGTCAGCAGAATGATTTTGGACAGAAGATGGATTATCAGCATATTTCATATCTTTTGGAAATTTAATCAATTAATTAGGAGTAGATCAGTTGGGATGGTTTTCTGGTGAAGTCCTTAGACTTAGATTATATCATTTCTTTGCTTCAGGTTCATTCTGATAAACATCATCTTGCAGGGACCTTTCATACTCTTCCTCAGTGAGGTGGATCATATCATCATCATCATTTACCCAGAGGATATCTTCGGTACATTCAACATATTACCCATCGGGAGGTATTTCCACTATATGTTCAACATCATTAGTCCTTACTAGTGGTTGTATGCGAGGGTCTTCATTTCTCCTATATCTATTTAAAATTTGAGGATTAAAAGGCCTCCTGTACTGATTAGTATTTCTCTGTCCCATGCCTTGAGGATTCCTATGTTGATTATGTCCATCCACCTCAAGCTTAGTGAGTTTGTTTTTCAGGCCTTTCAACATATTTGACATCTCCTCGATATTTTCATCTTTTTTTCCCTATTTTTGTCTAATGTATCTGCCTCATCTTTAGGTTTATTTTTTTCAGTATCTTGTTTATGTTTCATTTTACCTGGGTTTGTCATGTTTTCTTCAACATCTAAAGCATCATCTTGCATATTCAGCAGTGTAGTGGATCTTCTTTCCCTTAAAATCATAGCAAAATCGGACTCATGTGCCCCTGCATATGTTACTTTAGCTGTAGCTTGTGAAGGTTTAACATGTTGAGGAATCTTGTTGTAAATCTTGTTAAACCTTTTATTAAATACACTGAAATTTTCTCCATTTTTTTCTTTAAAGTTGCAAATTCAGTTAGATAATACATATGATCCATTTTTTCACCCCATTGCCTCATGAATGCTTTCTCTACGGCAGGCCGATAATTTAAAGAATTTGCAGGTAGGGCTCTAAATCATTTCCTCACTTATCCTACTAAATATTGTACAAACAGTCTGATGTGTACATCATCCTCCTCAATGAGAATGTCATATGTGAAATATTGAAAATTAGAAATGTGATCTTCAGCAGTAACATCCTTGTCTTATTTCAGAAAAATATTCAAATATTTCTTAGGCATATCGTGAATATTATTACGAAAATTTAATGCACCAAACCTATTGGCTAGCCATGAATTTACTGCAGGAGGTGGATTTCCTTGTCCTATACCAACCATATTTAAATGTTCTAGGATGATATCGTGAGCTTGCGGGGTGAGTGAACTTATTTGAAGTGGATTAAAAGAATGATCAGGTTGGGATATACTTTCATATGATATTGGAGAAGTAAATTGGGGTTCAAGAACTGGATTTAAAGGAGTTTCAGGAATGTTGTGAAGATTATGAAAATTATTTAAATCTTCAAGTACTTCTTGATTTCTTACTATAGGAGATATCAAATTTGAATTAAACAGAGGAATATCTCTCGCTTGAGTATTACTAATGTTCCTCCTTGAATCACTTTGAGAGTCTGGAAAGCTCCAAAATTATTTACACTAAATATTTGATCTCATGTGCCTCTTACCAGGATCCAACTTGATCCAATGAAATAGCTAGGTGAAAAATTCAACCACGGTATCTGTTCTGCTTCACCACGCAAAGCTTAGACTATCTTCAAAATGTAGCAGGGGAAAAATTGCTTTCACTTGCGTTCCCCGATGGAGTGGCCATTTTTCATTTTAGTTACCATAGGCAAATCAGGCTGAAATGACTCACGCCCAGGCATGATAGAAGCTCATTTATTTAAAGATACTAGAGTTATATCTTTATATGGGGTGTTTGAATTATTATTTTGCAAACTTTTAACTGGACCAGGTCATACACAACATTTAACAGATGAAAGTCATTTATTGCAGAGGAAATTCATAGCCAACTTCAGAACATATGGATAAATGGAGGTGATTTTAACATATGGAAATCTCAATGTATTCAAGAAGTGAATAAGAATGACAAATTTCTTGAATCTAGGGATAATTAGAATGTACTGAAGCTTCTACATATAGAATTTACAGCAATTCATACACATTTGCAAAGCAAAACAGAAGGAATGAAAGTAACGCAATCAGATTTCACATACATCATACGAGCATGGAACTCCTTACAACCTTGAATCACACATGAGAATATCTTCAAAGATATTATAGAGGAATAAAATGATGAATCTCTGATAGATCCTTCAATTCTAAAACATTATGAACATCACTGATCTCACAATGGGACTGAACATTGCATCAAATTTCTATTAATCATGTGAATCTTTTCACAAAAAACAAAATGGAATAACAATGGACTTACTGAAAAGAGAAAGAACATCTCTCTGAAATATGGCTATGTCTTTAATCTCTTACAAAACAAGCTTATATGGCTAAAATTGCTTCTCGACTCTACAAAAATTAGATAGAGAAACTCTCCACTAAAATTGCCAGCCTCTCAAAATGGATTACAATCTTCTTTATATAGAGGTTGTAAATAACCAAATTCATTTTTTTACACTCTAACAGAAAAGTAAATGAAAGTCAATTTACTTTTTACAAAGAAATTTTTACAAATTCTCTTCTCCAACGAATAATGCCAGACTTAACATTTTAATATATTCTACTGGAGGTCTTCTTCTCTCCCCTCATATAGACATCTAGTTGTCCAGAGGGCTGGCCTGTGGGTCTCACTGGGGTAATGCCAACTTGGTTCATTTGATGCATCATCTGAATGTTGATTGGGCCTGCTAATGGCATAAATGAAATAGGTGGTTGGTTTGCAAATGTACTTGGAACCTAAGTTGTTGAAGATGCTGGTAATTGATCAAATTGTACCCTAGAAGCTTGACTGGATGATTTTCCCTAAAGCTGTGTAGTTACTGATCTAGGTGGAAAGACATGTTTATGATATTGGAGAACCATTGTCCATTACTTTCCCAAAGGATTTTTGTGATTTATGAGAGACTCTAAGGAAATTTCAACATTGGTATGCTTCTCATGATATGATATGGGCCCTAACCTCTTAGCAATGTTCTTTAGTCCTACCCAGATTTCAAAGCAACCTTTTATTATGCCAACTACATGTTGTCCCTCTATTTCTCCTTCCATTGGTTCTAGAGGATACTCATCCTTCTTTTGCTGAAGATGTCCTTGGTAAGTTTCTTTAGGGTAAGCATCATCATTACCATCCCATAGGGAAGCCATCCCCAATTTTAACACTTCTTTGAATGGGGATTTAAAGGAAGTTATTTCATTATTTAATTGTTTAACATTAACCTTCATTCTTAAAACATAAGTTTGTTTCATAATCATAGACCTAATTTGGATGATCTGATTTATTTTGTCTATGACATTTTTAACTAACTGCTTCTTGGTTCTATTGTTCAGATAATATATGACTTTTGCAGCCTTCTTTGGCATATCCCCCAATTGTCTTTCAATTGATTTTATCTTTGTAATGGCCTCAGTGGCCATGTCCAACTCAACTTTGATGACTTCAAAATAGTCCCACTTATTCATGCACCATTCTTCAATTTTCTCCCACAAAGCTTGGGTGATTCTTCTTAGTAGTTGTTCTCCCTGAACATTTATTTGGAGAGAATTTATTTGGATTTTGAGGTATCCTACTTCTCTTTCCAATTCAAAAATATCATCTTCTTTCTTACTGACTTCAATTTCTAATTCAAGTACCCTATTATCCTTGGTTTCCATCTCTTTTCTAGCTTCTTCCAGCTTGGCATTTAGGTTTTTTTCCTCCTCAATGGGTTGAGTACTTGACCTCAAATTAGTATGGTCCTCTTCCATTGCATCTACATCAATAGTATCTAGGGGATCAACTTGTGGCTCACCTGTAGCCTATGCTGCATCAATCTAACTTTCTTCTACTTCTGTTGGGATTTGTGTTGCTGGATGACTCTGGCTAAATCAGAGGAGTTGAAGTAGTACTATATTTTTCAATGGAAATCTTGGTGGCTGCAATATGAAAATTTGCAATCTTCCAATGTAGATCATCAATTTTTCTCCTCCTTTCCTCAGCCAACTATTGGAATATATTTTTTCCTTTTCTTCTTGTACTTATTTGAACTCCTCAGTATGTACTGGGTTAGTTGTGGGAATCTTTAGCTTCTTTTTCAATGTGGATATTCCATTTTATTTTTAAGCCATGAGTGACTTGATTTGATATCCATCAAAGGGATCTGCTGCTAATGCTACCAGTTTTGATTCCAAAGAATTAATAGTAATCTGTTTGGCCCTTGTGGTCCATTTTTCAATCTTATACAATTTCTAAAACTTTTCAAAAGTTGTCCTGAGCTTTCTCTCTTCCTTTTATGATTTAACAATTTCGATGCACATCATGTCATTGGTTTGCTTATAAATATCCATTTTATAAATCTTTCCAAACTCCTTAAAATTCACAATATGTTCCTCTGCTTTCTAGTCACTTAGTTGGATTGGTTTAGCCACGTTAGGTTCCAGGATAGCAAACCTAGGTTTGTCTTGTTGATGGTCATCTACCGATATCAGTATTTTCCCTATGGTTGGAATGTCCTGTCTAAGTTATTTCACCATTTTTATTTCTCTCTCTCTTATATTCCTATATCCAGTCTGTAGGTATGTCCTTACTGGGACTGGTTCTACTGATGAAGAACCGTGTATTTTTTTAGGAATGGTGAAATCAAAGGAAGGGTAACTAGCATATTGAACTCGAGGATTCCTTGGAAACTCTGGATTTTATGTCAGCTCAGTGATTTCCCTGGGTATTTCAATTGATGCTTATCCTACTTACACTAACGATTGTTCATCATTTTCAATTGTCATTTTGGCCCTTCTGGGTTCTGGGCCCTGCTGGTCCTAATCAATTCCCATTTCTTGGTCTTCATCAACTTCCCTTTTTCTCCCAATTAAAGGTTGTTATCTCTCCTCTTCTTTGAAATTATTTAGGGATTCTTGAACTTCCTCCCAAGTTTCTTTGTTTCCCATCCTCTCCCAGTGAGGTCTAGGTGAGCACACATAAGATCAATTTTTGTTTTCTAATCTCTGCTTGGATACCACTTGATGTGGATCATAGGCACCTCTCTTGGCCTTCTTGAGTTTGATTTGGCTCAGATACTCTGACACATATTGAGGAGCATTTAATCCTCTTATGACAAGAGGTCCTATCTCCCGGGGTAATAAGAAAGACATGCTTTGCCTCAAATGCCTAAAATGTAATTGATTTGAATTCATCTTTGTCCTTACAAATTCCATAGAAAAAATCATGGGAGTGGAAAAAGTAGGTAACTTGTAGGGTTCTTCTTCTAATCCATAAATCCTTAATATCCAATTTGGATCTCTGTGGTGAATTGGAGATACCTCTTATTTTCTAGTAGCATCCTGGGAGGAGAAACACCATGGATCAAACTATATATCACACTCATACTTTGTCTATAAACTCTGAAAAGTTGGAGTTATCTGCTCTTCTTAGAACCAAGTCAGCCCATTCATACACAGGGAGTGGTACTTCTTGTTCATCTGTGGTTCTCAAACCCAAGTGTTTGAAACTTTCATAATTTTGGTAAAAGAATAGAAAAAACAAATAAGAAGGGAATTTGAAATATTCAATTGTAAGGAACTCCTCCAAATGCTCATGAATCTTCTTGGCTAGGTAACTATAGAGGTCAAAGTGGGGATGATTTCTACTAGGCTCGATGGTTAATTTGAGAAGAATCCATAGGGTTACTTCGTGTACAGAATCATCATCTTCAAGACCTACAATCGTACAAATAATATAGATGGATTTCCTAGAATCTTTGGAGAACGTCACAGTGGCACAGGGAGGAGGAGTGGCTGGTATGGCCATTTCAGGATCTAAATGCTTGGACATAAAAATATGATGATAATAAGGACTGAGGCCATGAAAAGCAGTGGATAGGTATTTTTCATTGAAAGGATAAGGGGCTAAGGACTCTAGCTGGAAGAACATCCTTTTGAGGGAATTGGGGGTAACAAAACACAAATTCTTAGACATGTCGGAAGACAAAATGGCTCGTTTGGAGGGGGATTAGTGTTAGGAGCACTAGGTGATGAACTCGGGGAACACTACAGACCTAGGGCATGTCATCTAGGCGAATTTTGAGTCCCACATGTTAAACTTATATTGGTAGGAGAAATATAGATCCCTTGCTTCTCTAATGGTATCATTTAGGTCTGAACCAATGATAATAGTGTCAAAAATTTCAGCCTGGTGATCATAGACATGTTCTTCCCCTGAGAAACGAGGATTTTGGAGGGTCACTTTGGATTTAGGTGCCATATTCAGTCCATGGGTTCAGAGTATTACAATCAATTTTAGTGGTGAATTATGTTAAATTAGGGACTCGATGAATAAATGGACAAAACTAGGATCACAGTAACATAAGCGAACAAAGGTGGAAGATTGATACCCATGTGACATGTGGAAGTTGACTCAGACTAATGGACGATGACTCAGGATGATATGGTTTGTGCAATTTTGACCTAGCACGTTGGTTGTCGGGGGAGAACGCTTCTTGGAGGTAAAAGATAATAGAAACAAAACTAGGTTAAAAACCTTTTATCGAGTGGTAAATGGTGCACTTTATATGTCAAAGTCCATAATGGAGCGTAAAACCTAACGACGGGACCCATACAATATGTGGCAAGTAGGAAGTGGATGAAATGGTAGGTTGGAGTGATGGGACATCTTTAATAGATGATAGGAGGGGATTCACTTACAGGAGGATGGAACGTTGGATAGGATGAGTTGTAAAGAAATCACCTTCAATCTTGGGTGGCTACCACTCCTAGTTTCCTAGAGTGGTAACGCGCCGATGTTGAGCGGCTTAGAAAAATTGCCTTCAAGGAGGTGCAACCAGTTACTATGGGGCACATTTCCTTAACGGTTTTGAGTACAACACGCTCTCAAGCTCCTTTTCTGGTGCAGGCAACTTATCAATGCGTTGTCAATCTGAGCCATTGATCTTAATTGGGGTACGGTGAACTTGCACGCGCGCTGCTCCCATTTAACTTCCTTTCATTTATGAGCGTGCTTGATCTCTAGGCCATTGATATATCTCCATATCCGATGGTTGGCCTCCCTTTTAGCTTAGATCTCAAATAATGTCCAATGTTCTTTAGTTGTAGGTTCCATTTGTAACCTATCGGTCGTTTTTCAGGTTCTCTTATCCCTCCAGGGATGAAACTACCACCCAAGTGCTATCTGCAAGAGCTTCATGAATGACGATTTGTTAAGAAAAATATCAGGTACTAACAGGTGCATTTATAGTGACAATATACAACTCATGTAGTGCATATATATTATACAATGCACCACAAATTTGCATGTGCACACCATATTTCTACATTTTAGTCATGCATTTATAATAGTAGGGAACATATTAATCATTCTTCCATATATTATAAAGTGCATTGGAAAAATGTGCAAGGTTTCAAATATCCCCTCTCAATGGTGCATTACTATAATAGTAACACACCAACAATAGTTTTCCCTACTTTTCCACACAATGCACTAATTGTAGTGTGCCCTATAAATTCATAAGGCACATTGGACATTCTCATGTGGTCCAAATGGCTTAAATTCACCATGCATAATTTTAAAAAAAATAAAAACTTACAAATTAAAGGTAAATTACAAATTCTAATCTACTAAAAATGTCAACGGGGAGGTAAAATTTACCTACTCCTTTTCCCATGAAGGAAGTATGATTTCCATGTACAAAAGAATGAAGTTATGGAACCATTTTGTGAAATCGAAAATTTTTCAAATCCACTAATGAATTAAAGGAGGGGGGGAATTAGACAGCTCAATGGCACAAATGACAAGGTGTTCATACAATGATTTCAAGAATTGATGTTTCTATGGTCTGAAGCCACTAAAATGAAACTAAAAGTGAAATTAACATTCAGTATTTTTTTAATCTTTTTTGTTTATCTTACCCTAGACCAATGCACTAAGTATTGTGGCGCATCAATTCATTGTTATTACTCAAGTGTGCATCAAAATCTATTTAAAAATACCTAGCTCCATGTGATTTGACTAGAAATCCTAGTGTAGTGATAAATTCTCAACACACTGGGAGGTTTATGGAAATTTAAATATAAATAAATTATTTCCAACAAGCAAGCATGAGGGTGTGTCAATGCATTTCCAAGTAGTAAACAACTCGAATATTTTTTTAATTTATTAAATATAAAACATATGATGTATTATTAAATATTTTATCATATTTCAATGTTCCATGAATTTAGATGCATCGATGCACTATTGTATCTCTAGTGCATCATTTTATCCATATGGACATTTGGAGTTGGTGCTCCAATGCATTTATGTCCATTTAATGCACTGCTTAGTTTGAGGATTTTTTTAAATATTTGTACCTATATGTATTAATAAGTATTTGTTAGGAGTTAGTGCAGTGTACACTGTAATGGCCTAGTGATTTACGTCATGTTAGATGCACTAGAAAATGATGTCATAAAATAAAAATAAACGACATTTTCCCTCCAATAATGAGATATTTTGACATTCGTTGTGTGTTAAACATGGGAACACCAATGCATCATATATGTTGATATGCATGTGCAGTATCGCAATTTAAGAATACCAAAAGAAAAACTCTACTAAAACCTTTGGTCACCTGCCTTCGCTAGCAACCTCCACTATAAAGAGGTAAATGAAGCATTTTTTGGGGAGGTTCCACAAATACCTCCACTAAAAAAAAATTTCCTTGTAGTTATTATTTCCTTTATGACTCGTTAAGTTATTTTGCTTATAGAATAATTGAAAGTTACCATACTGTTTGGTTCATGTTTTAATTAAATACTATGACGTTCATTGGAAAACAATCCTTATACATATTTACGTTTCTTTGGCCCAACAATAAGCTAGAGTAGATGTTGGGTGAAGTGAATCTTTATCAATGATATGGAGAGCCTATAACCAATTAATTATGAGCCTAGGAAGAGGAATATTGACTTGAAAATGCTTCCTAACTTGGTTTGGGGTCTAAAATCCAAAGAGGATGTGTTTATTTAACCTAATAGCCATTTTATGAAACTTGTAAATTTTTCTTCTAAGCCTCAATTCATCACAAGTATATTTAGTAAGAAGAAATAAGAATTCCAAGGGACTTGAGAACGAGTTATTACTTTGGGAAAGATTGAATAAGAGCAAACTTTCCTTAAGGGATGGGGTTGAATGCTTAATGATTGTTTCCTTGAGAATGAAGATTGTTTAAATTCTTCATTTTGATTGGAGAAGTTTGATAATTTATCATATGTTCTCTAAGTGGGTAGAAAGGGGTAGGGGTATACCTAGCCTCTAAGAATATTGATTCCCATTATTTCAACCTTACATTGATGGAGAAAAGGTTCTCCACTACACAATAGTTCTTATTTCTTTCAATTGGATATTTAACCCATTGATGTTATTTGTTTAGAATCATCAATATAGATTGAGTACTTAAAAATTCTTTCCACTAAATTATCATTCAAATTGAGGTATGTTTAAGGGATATCACTCCATATTAAGAATTAAATTGGTTATGTGGAAAATTTACCCCGGGGTGTGAATTCTACCTTATTTCAATATATTTTTTAATCGAAAACCCAATTTTAACCAAAAACTAATCATCAACAAAATGTAAAGATTATTTCCATGGCGTACTATAATATTTATTTGCTTAATTACTAGAAGATTATTTCCATGGCTTATTATAGTATTTATTTGTTTAATTACTATATTGAGTTAGAGGGGGATAGGAAAATTCGAACATGTAACCATCCTTCCAATAAGTTATACTAGATTTGGAAAAGTCAAATTGTTTGTATCGTGTCGAATGTGAAAGTGAATATAGATTTTAGGAGACAATTTAATATTATGCAAATGTTTTAAAAAGTTTTATTTATGAGTTATAACTTATATTTTTATATATCTATTAAAAGAAGTGAAAACTACGTATCATTTGAAATAGTGCATCACTCGAGGGATAAACTAATGTATGAGAGATAGGAGTTCGATATGGGATAGGATTTTGATATGGGTATTCAAATTGTACTTTAGGAAAAAGGTAGATTTGAAATCACTAAAATTGTAATTTCTAAAATTGTAATTTTTGAATCATTAAATCTATTTATAAATCTAAAAGTTTAATGATTTCGATGATTTTTTTTTGTGACTTTAGATTTTGATGAAATTTAGTAAAAGATTTAAAGAAATATTTTTAAAATTTGACAATCTAATGTTTAAATTTGCATAATCTAAGTTTCCTTAAATATTTGAATGTATTTAATTCATTATTGTATTTAGAAACACAATTTAAACAACACAAAATTTGAATTTATTTATTTCCACTTAAAAATTCTTTATGGACAAAAACTTCTTCTAAATAAAGTCAAATAAATGACCAAAAAAGCCACTCAAAATGTAGGGCAATTTGATGGCCAATGATCCGATGAAGGATCTATGTGAGGGAAGTCTCACGATACCAATGCCGTTGACCATACCAAACATATATGTGTTTGAATATTTCATTACAATTGTGAAAGAATTGAGGACGGTTATCATTCCATTCAAAATCCACTTACACCACTTCACTTTAATCATGAGTAACAATGATGCCTAGAATTGCAAATAGTAAGATTTAACAAATAAAATGTATGTTCATAAAATTTACGTATGCTTTAACGAGGTGAATATATGATGAATACGATCAAGTATAATATATTTTTAACTCTTCGAAGAGGTGTAGACATGCAAGTCTTCTTTATTTCAAAAACACATAATTAACTTTTGAAAATGACAATTGTTCAATATATATGAACAAACTATTTAGTCCCAACGACACAAAGAAAGCTACATATAAAGACGAGGATGACCAAAGCACATAAGAAATTTTTAGTCTTAAACAAAGAGAGCCAAATATAAAAGATGACCATGGCCAGAGAAGAACACCAAATTTTTATTTTTAATGATTTTGTTTTTCAAAACAAAAGGGAATTATAAAATATTTAACTCATAATCACTAGTAAATAAAAAATTATTTATTTTTAAAACTAATAAAATTTTAAAAAATTGAGTGTTTAGGATATTCACCTTAGAAAGCCGATGGGATCATTTGATGAAGTATCTAGACTTTAGAGGAGTGAAGTAACTTTAAAATTTGTATAAGTATGTTTAATATTATAAGTGAAGAGGAATATTGTATAAAGTTAAATCCTTTTTATAATATAAATCATGTAATCACATCAATATATTAGATATAACTAATAAAATTTATAATCAGGAGAATCGACAATTGGACAGCATGAGTCTCTATTTATAAAAAAAACTATACATAATAAATAATACATTCAAATAATTTATGTTTAATGATAAATATTCAAATACATTATTTAGAGTATAAATAAACAATAATGTAGAATGAAAATTATCTTTTAATATAAATAATAGATTAATGTTTTATTATTAAATTTTTTATTATAAAATATTTTTTAAGCTAGTATTTATAAAATTTTAAATGACTAACTTATTACAAGGAGTACCTTAACAGTACACTCATATATCATCTATTCTATACAAAATAGATGTATTATCAAAAAAAATTCCAATAATTTAATAAATTAAATTTTCCTTTGAACATATATATTTTATTTTCTTTAATTTTAATTTATGATTTAAAAAAAAAATAGTAGTTAGTACACCAATAGTGGAGCATTTTCTTTCACCCCTTTAGAAGATATTGTAATGGTACCCAAAAAATTAGTTTACATATTCATCATCCATCTAATTTTGAATAAGTGACTTATTACAAGGAGTACTTTAAGAGTACACTCATTCATCATTTATTCTATACAAAATGGACTTATTATAAAATATTTTTTTCTAATAATTTTTGAGTTGTAGGCGTTCAAACAAGGAAAGACGATCCTCAATGCTGTAGCTGGATTCCTCGCTCATTGAGCAAATGAAAATACGCCACTTCACTTCGTTAAAAAAGAGGGATTGGTTGGAAATCCTCGCTCGTTTTCTGTCATCCTTCACGCAGTCACAACTCTTCCTAGCGTGCTCATAAAGTTAACTTTTGCTTCCTTGCGGTACTTCATGGCGTGAATTTTCATCGCATATGTTATTTCTAATGTGTTCTTTCCTGTTGCATATTCAATGGCGTTCTTTATTTCTACCATCAACTACCTCAAACCCTCCTCTGCTACCGCTGACGTAGTGCACAAACAACAGGAGGATGGACTATTGCCGAGATGGGTAGCGAATTAGCACATGCTATGGAAACATATAGCATATAGCTTGGAATGGAGCGTTCCCATGGCTCTCAACTCAGTTCTTAAACTATACCTGACAGACATCATTTGGAAGAATGGTGCCAACACCCCGCTTTCCGCTTCATATATTTTACCACACTAACAAACTCAATCTCTAGGTTCTTCTTTTGCTGTTGATAATCTCCAGAGAATAATGCGATTGCTGGCGAGTTACAGCTTATTCAAATAGCCCATTACATAAGAGTCCAATGGAGTCTGTGAGAGGCTCTATAGTCGGATTGAAGTGGGTGTGGCCTCTGCTGCATTCAGTAGTGTTGGATCCCTCCGAGGAGCCCTTCAGAAAGGCCAATAGGAAACCTTCCTACAAGTTCTAAGGGGACGACGAGGATTCCAATGACGACCTGATGAGGACCACCATGGAGAGCCTTTTGATGCTCTTTATGAGGACTGTTTTGAAACATTACCAGGGATTTAAAGGGGTATGTATGCTTGTGGATGTGGTTAGAAGCTCTGGAATTATCAAAAGAATCAACTTCGGTTTACCCATGTTTGCAGGGTCTCCAACATTCAATGGTGTTGTTTGTATTTTGACTCTTTGTTTTTGATGGATATTTTTTGGGTGTTTCATTTCTGTTTCTTGGGTATTGATTTTTTTAGGGGGGCCAGAAAAGATAGGGATTTATATTAAAAAGAGGACAAGCCTCAAATGGAATTTCAGTATAGTAAAACATTGGCTTAAATCATGAAAGTTCAAAAAACCCATTACAAATTGTCTAATAATCCTCTAAACTTGGAATTTTGTGTCTACAAACTATGTCCAAATACTGACAGGAGTATTTCCTTACAAATTGACCCAACATATAAACAAAATTGCAAAACATAATCTAGGAGGAAATAGAAAACTAGAGACTGTCTTTCTGTTTTGACATGCAGAGCCTGACAAGAGGGGCGTGCTTCACCATCTTCCTCGGATAGGAGGAAACACATCCTGGCGATCTCCTCCTCTAGAGTATCAATATTGACTGTGTGCGTGATCAGCCTCTCTTGCTGTAGCGCCACATTCCCGGCTGAACGAGACTGTCTTATACATGCCAGACACTACCGAAATGCTTTAAAAGCATATGCTGACTGTAATTTTGTTATATATGAACACTATGAACACTTCAAATCTATGAACACTTTTTCTCAACTACTTTTAAGATAGATGTGAACCAATCTTAACATAGACGTGTCTTTTCAAAGTAAGTTAATCATGGTGTCTATTTCCTTCTATTCTTAGTTGCAGCTTGATAATTATGTTTAAACTTTCCGTTTCAGCTGCACTATGTGGAAGAAGAATGACCATCTCTCACACGTTTTTTGAACCACTCTTAAGATAGTCATGTCTTTTCAAAGGAGGCTAATAACAGTATCAATTTCCTAATATTTTTAGTCACATATTCATAATTATGTTTGAACCTTCCCTTTCAGCTGCAGTATATGGAAGAAGAAAGACTATCTCATCAACAAGAATGCTGGGTTTTTTTGTTTGATTTGTTCCTTCACATTCAGAGTGTTGAGAACACTTAAAAATAAAAATGATTTGGAAGTTGGTAGGTCATCCTTCAAAAAAGAAATGCATACTGCATGGCTGTTTATATTTTGTTCCACGAGTGTATTTGTTTGATGTTCTATTATTTCTGACTGCTATGTCTATTTTTCTTAATTAAGGCTTTTAAGATTCTTTTGTATCAACCTACAAACGGTTCTAAAATACCTATTTATGCATATATCTTTGTTTATGGGTAATGTTTTCACTGTACTAGTGACATACACAAATGAATGTCTCCAGATTTTGTATGCTATATTTTTTTTTTTCATAGGGATGCCAGTAAAGTTTGCACAACAGTTTAATTTCCTTTCCGTAGCAACGTCTTCTTCTGAAATATCAATTTGAATTAAACGACTTCAATTCCTTTTACTTTTATTTTCTAGGCATCCACAGATGGTCTATTTCAACTTACGCAAACTCCAAGTAGAGTTTTGATGGTAGAAATGCTTTAATGGATTAGTGATGATTCATTGCAGTAGCTGGTGTTGATTTGGGTCGAGATTGTTACAGCTAGCCTTTCAAAAACTGGCCCCTTGAAGCCCTAAACAACTAATATGTGGTTACTAGCAGACTTCAATAAGGCTCTAAGAATAGAGAAAAATATCACAAGGTATAGAAACAATCCTTGATCTTGCTTATGGTTGCAATAACCATGAAAACATGTTAGTAACCTCAAAAGAGAATAGGATCAGTTGCTTTTTTAGAACTCAAATGTGAGAGATCAAGAACAGACCATACAACAACAGATCATACAACAACAAGGTTGTTCACTTGAGACCCACAATCCTATGATAAAATTGAAAGCTGGGAAAGAAAACCATAATTCTTAACACATTTTTTTAATTTATGGGTATTTTATGCAGTTGCTTACTACCAAAGAATATAACATGAAAACTACAAATTTGAAATTTGCAAGAGCCATCCAATTTCTCACCAAGAGATGCTAGTAAAACACAAGATGAAAGCATAATTGAGGCAATGCAGTCTATTAATTGCGATTTTATGGAAAATTGAAAAGAGGAAAACCGAGAGAAGATACACACATTAACACATCAACAAACTTGGAGGCACCTTCACCTCAAATGACAAGCAGTCGTTCCCACCCAGGAGGAGTCTGAGAAATATTTGGCTTGTCAATTTCCCAAAGTCTGCTCTTATCTTGTGAAATATCAGCTGGATCATCGCATGATGCATCTGGACGCCAAGGATAAGCATTTTCATAGACCCAAGGATCCTCCAGAATGCATTGTCGAATATCTTCATATTGCTCCGTAGTTGGAATTAACCTCCATTTGAAGCACCTAGCACACTAAACGATGAATGCCCCTATAGCAGGTAAAACCCATCTTGAAGTGTCTCTTGGCATAGATAAAGCATTAAATGGACTTCCATGTACAACAATGGGATCTTAAACAGAGCCACTCTCCTGTTATTTAATATTATTTCCATCAGGATTATAGACTTTAGTACAGGGAATATACTCCAATAACGAGGCATCTCTGAAATGCACTTCCTGAAAAGGTATGAGTTCGTTAGATATTGGTAGGTGCAGATCTGATCTTGATGATATCAGAACAATATTAGAGTCGGGATTTTCCTCCTTCAAAAATGGGAAAAGCATTAGAGTCGGATCGCTAAAGTGCTCTGCCTGAAATGGTACAATTTCGTTAGAAATTGGCAGATGCAGATCCTATCTTGCTGAAACCGGAATAGAATTAGGATCAGTTTTCCCTGCTTCAGCAACGGGAATGGGTAGGTGGTAGGTGAACGTAGGTGGGTTGCCACAGATTTCCCTGAATGGAAAGATTCAAAAAAAAAACCTGATTATTTCAAATGTGCAAATAAATAGACTCAGAAAGAGTGTGCAGAATTGTATTTGGATAGCTTTGCTTATTCTGGAATGGAGCCTACTATTTGATCCCCAAGTTAAATGCTCCACCAAGAGCCATAAGGTGTTGTCCTATGTGACCACGCTATTGGATACCTTCTTTGTGGCTGCAATCATATGGTTTAAAATTTTGTTGTTGGTGGTGATGGTTTCTCCTTTTCATTTCAATACTTTCTTTGACATAATCGAGGAGTCTATCTTCCATCAATATGTATTGGGGACGCTCTCAGAGCCTCCTTTAATGGAGATTCAGCAGAGCTTGAGCGATGATAGGAAGCTCCCTAAGTCGAGTACTGATGAGAAGAGGATTTCAGGTGAGCTTCAGGAGTATAGGGGCGAGCAAGAGGAAAGTTGGAGTTGGGGGTAAGGAATAAGTAAACACGGATGTTATGAATGTCGAAGAGCTCCACAAGTTGAATCAGAAGAATGTGTCTGTTTGGAAGAAGAGGAGATTGATGAAATTCATAAGGCATTCTGGAATGTCTACCATTTCTAATACAATTGATTAGTCAGAACATCGTCATGATAAAGAGATCACAAGTGAGCTGCAAGCGATAGCTGTAATAAAGAGCATTTCAAAAATGTTTCTAAGCCAGGGGATAAGTGAGTATATACAGCATAGTTTTCTTCTTCTTGCATACCCATCATATAATTTTTCTTTTGTTGTTGGGAACTGAGAATAGTGGTTTCATTCTAATGGGGTGCCACAGGTATATAGAGGAAGAAGACCTTCTGAGGTTCTTGAATAAGAGTGAGGTGGAATTAATATTTCCCAGTTTGAAGGAGCAATCAAGACTGGAAAGATCAAAAAATCGTTTCTTAAGAATTGGGTGGTATGCATTTTTAACGTTGTTCCTTAGTTCCTCGACTTTTCTCCGTTGTAATGTCTTGTGATCCATGAATTTGATGCTCTGAGGATTGCTAAATGACTCTTTCATTAATCTTATCTAGAGGTTCTTGGATGGAATAAACTATATTAAAGACGTGAAATAGTCTGTTGTTTTAAATTTAGAATTCTAGGATTGCTTCCATGTCAATATCTTTTAGACCTCTCACAATTGGGCCTATTTTCCAGGTGAATGTTTATCTCGAAAATAAATCGCTGGTCCATTCTTTGAATGACACCAAAACTGCTGTAAAACAACTGCACCAAATTGCCAATGCAATTGTTACTGTAATCATGATAATCATCATTTTAATTGTTATAGGGATTTCCACATCCCATGTCATTTTACTAGTATCATCTTAGTTGGTATTAGCAGGATTCATATTTGGGAATACCTACAAAACAGTCTCTGAAGCAATTGTGTTTTTGTTTGTTATGCATCCCTTTGATGTTGGTTACCGATGCATTGTTGATGGTGTTCAGGAAAGGGAAGAATGCTCATAGTAACCAACATTATCTGTGGCATTGTCATTGTTTTGTTTGCTACGATCATTTCTTCTTTATGGTCATGTTGCAGAGGAGCTCATCTTACCCAATTTTGTTTCTGCTAATGAGTACTACCTTGTGTTGCATATGATTGTGGAAGAAATGAACATTCTCACAACAGTTTTTATGTGGTATGACAATGAGAAAATATACTATCCAAATTCGGCAATACCTACAAAACCCATCAACCATTTTTATCGCAGTCCAGAGATGGGAGATTCTGTGGAGTTCACTGTGGATGCTTCCACCTCAATTGAAAATATTGGTGCACTCAAGTAAAGGATAGCAAACTACTAGTTTTAACATTTATCCTTCATTTCTTTGGCTTATGAATTGTTGGTATTTTAGTTCTGCATAGGTTTCAACAGATAAATGTGGTTTATGGTTTATGTGTTTATCATATGTTTGTATTTTAGTTCCGCATAGGTTTCAACAGATAAATCTGGTTTATGTTTTGTGTGTTTATCATATTTCTCTTTAAATGCTCATGCTAGTATGAAGGCAAGGATCTATTCAATCAATCTAGATACTATAACAAATTGAAAAGCACAACTTTTCCTGGTTGAGCTTGCAAATTTTCTCTTTTGGTAATATAATTGATTTTCTCTTTCTTGTTTGCAGATGTCTCGAAATCAATCCACGACACTAACATCCAAAACATAGCACAAACATAGCATGGTCGTGCTAGATATACAAAATCCGAGTACAATGAAAATGGAAATCTGCATCGAAGATCTGGGCTAGTGTTAGAGATTAAGAAATTTTTTGAGGAAATTGACATTCAGTACCATTTGTTGCCTCAGGAAATCCATATCAAGTTTTGTTGGCTCAGCCACAAATCAAATTCTCCAGCAATGCTGACATCTGAAGTTTTGGAAAGCTAATCTTTTGCATCCCAATTTTGGGATTCTATGCTCTACTATTTATTTTATCCCCTGTATTGCAATTATATGGTCCATTCAGTTAATGGTAGTTCCCAACAAGATCTGAATATATGTGAGTCGATGTAATGTAAGTGTACTACAATTTCTCTGGAGTTCCAATACCCATCAATTTCAACATGTGCCTTGCTTGTTGATCGCACTTAGAACTGTATTAGTGGTTCTCTTCGTTTGGAAGATTGATTAGTACTGTTATTTTGACTGTATGCAAAGTCCAAGTATGCCTCAGTTCTATCATGTTTCATCGATTTCGGAGATGAGATTTGTTGTATTTAAAATGGAACTGTTAAATGAGTTCCATGTGAATTTTTCCCCTCAGAGGAATTGATCAGAATTTTATTTTCAAAGAAATTTAAAATAGAATAGGCCGTGAGTCGAATTTTGAAAGTGTATGTGAATAAATATTTAAATGTCTTCAAAACATGTTCCCCGAGAGTCCACATTATCCATTTTTGTATCCACTTTTCAAATACACAACAAGAACCATCATCATCAAGACAAAGAGTCCTCATCTGTATTTAATGATACTGTGAATAAATGTTTAAATGTCTGCAAAAACAGGTATCTGGAGAGTCAGTATCCATTTTTGCGTCCACCTTTGGAATTCACAACAAGATCCATCAGGATTCTGTTTAGTGGTGAGGCCAAGGTATGTCACAATAACTCTCCACAAAAACCTATATACATTGCATGCCACATTATTTATAACTCTCCACGAAAACCAATACCTAAGCTTCGATAGAGACAGAGAGACAATATTGGTGCAGTGGACTATTATTCAAATTCTATATGTTATGGGTGCTCTGAGTTAGAAGAGTTGCCAAATATGGAAATTGGTATCTTCGGAGTTGTTGAGAACAGACGGATGTGTGAATTTGAAGAGCATACAGTGGTTGGTGCAGTCGTCAAAGCATCGAGTCATCAATGTTAGAAGAGTTTCAATGTATGGAAACACTGGTGTCTTTGGAGGCATTGAACACATATGGTTGTGTTAAGCTGAAGAGCATACGCTCGACAAGTATGTGTTGAAGGGTGTTCCAAGTTAGAAGATCTGCTAAGTATGAAAACATTGGTATCTTTGGACAAGTTTTACACATCTGAATTTGTGAAGCTGAAGAGTATGGGGGTTTAGAGCACTGGGAAAAGCTACAGAAGCTAGAAGTTGTTGGGTTCACTGAGTTATAAAATTATAAAAGATGCAAAGTATGGAAACATGGGAGTTTACACATCTGAATTTGTTAAGCTAAAAAGCAATATAGTACAGGGGTTATCGCATTGTACAAAGCTTCGGTTGCTCTACAATTCTTTTTGATATTTTATATGAAGTCATTTCAAGGTTCATGATGTTGTTACTTTCAATAATAATGTTGATAGAGATTTAAAAACTAATTAGTAAGTTAAAAAGGTAAATAACTTAATGGTATCAGTCATAAACTCATAAATGTTACATAACTTGTTGATAATCTTCTAGCAGCCAAATTACAAACTACTATAGAGATGATTACTTAAATTATTTTTTACATTGTATTGGAAGTTGTTCCCGAAGTAAATAATAATATTGCTGCTATTTATAAGAACGTCGGTGACATTGATCAAATCATTGAGGAGTTTTTTATAATTTGTGAATTAAATTATAAAGTTTGTCAGAAAATTTTCTACTGTAGAGGATGCTGATGAACATGAGGAATCCAAAGTTATATACTATGAAAAGGCCCGCTATCTATTTGGTAGGTGTTCAAACAAAAGAGGAAGAGCAATTTGTGCAACACTTAAGAGCATTAGTAGCTAAGTGGAAGCGTGTTGCATAAGTTTATAAACAAGGTGTAGTGCCCTTGGGGGAACAAAGATTTATAGTTCACACCTTGAAAGAACAATGGGAAGAACTTTATGCCATTGACAGAATGACATAGGTAGCTTTCAAAGAGGAACTAAAAAAAATCCCTAAGCTTAAAGAAAAATTTTAAACATTGAAAGAGGAAAAGTTGTAAATGAAGAACATAGCCCATAGTATAATCAGATGTATAGTTTCTGTTGCGTATGCTCTGTTTTACTTTTTACAAGAAAATAAAACATTACTTATACTCGAATTTTTGGCTGAGGGAAGACTATTTTATGATGTTGCAATGCCTGAAGCATTGTTGAAGACTTAGTTTTGTTCGTAACAATGAAGATTGCAAATTATTATTTGAGCTATATCAACATGAGCTGTCTATTTTATGGCAGGAAATGGAACCCAAATACTTTTTTGGTTACATAGAACTACGGGCCTTGCATCCTTGTGGATTCAAAGGGACTTTGGGAAATCCCTGATCATTTTAGTGTTTACATTTTATAGACTGCTCACATCACCAGAAAAACTTTATTTCCTTCTTGCAAATTATCAAGATTCAAGAAGTCGTTCACCAATGTATGCATCGAATTAGTCATATGGGAATGGAATCGATGCTTGGAGGCCAGCACAGATGGGCATGTCTTACAGAATTACAACAAGAGAGGGATATTTTTGTATACCCTGACTCGATAAAAGCTTTAAACAGGCAGGGTTTACCAATATATGAAATGCATGGCCAGGTGTAAGATAAATTGAATTTGCTTAGGTTATGTTCTTTATTTTTCCCTGTTGCTACAATTTACTATATATTTAAGTATATACTCATCCACTTTTAACTTTGATTACTAAGGTACTCTTAAATCCATCTAATGTTATTTTATTTACAACTGTTGAGTTTTTTAATAGTATTTTTGTATACTTTGTATATAATATCACGATAAGGTTTTTTGGTACATAGAAAGTCATTTTAGCTATTTTTAAAAATAAGCTCATTGAATTTATGCTACAGAACAAGAACACTGGACATCTAAGGCAGAAGTTTCCCTTGCTACAAAACCAGTCGTCAATGCTCCAAGATAGTAATTAACCTTTGCTGCGGGCAGTTATGGTTGCTGCAACTCTGTCCGAGTCATCCTTGTCTGTTACAGATCTATTCCGGTGGTGCCTTTCTACTTGTCCAATCACCATTGCTATTCATTATGACCATAGTTACTACAATACCACCACGAGTTGTGAATGTTGCATAACCGTAGTTTTTAAGAAAAACTCTAACAGGTCACCAGGACGAGCCACCAAGCAGCAGCGAAACATGGGCATTGGCATTAAATAACTGTAGGGACGAGATCCCATCGCCATACAATAAAGGAATTTATGAGTCAAGCGTTGGGTTGTATGTTATGTTTTAATTTTTTTAGATATTATGTTTCAGCAATGACCAGAGGATTTTCGACTCTCCAGAACGTTGCCTTAAAACCTATTTTAAATATGTTATAAATTTTATATTTTTTTCATTCGGTTATAACTTTTAGCTTATGAAGGCGTGTATCCGCTTATATAAAATAAGATGAGATAGAGAAACAAAGATAGATATATATTTTGCTTGATATATACTTCATATCTGTATTGATTTGCAACTGCTTTTATAAATAAAACCAATTATGTTCAGTCTATTAATTTCTGAGTAAAGCATATAAGTGTGATTAAAGCTTTTAACTGACGAAGCACTCCCAACACCCTTCTCGCCAGCGTAAGGACCAATCTAAGAAGCAAGTGCTGCATTAACTTTATTTTCATTTGTTAGTTCATTTGAACTTTTTTTTCCTTATTGCTAAAGTTGACCAATGCTGCTAAGGAAGAGGAGAATGGCCCTGAACGAAAAACATTAGAAAATAAACGAGTGAATGGTCAATAGCTATATGATATCTAAGTCTATAAAAGGAAGGATTCTATTCTTATATTTAATACTAAGTAAAATTATCCCCCATATTTGGAGTTCAATTAGTTAAATATTATAGAATGATGTTGGGATAATGAAGCAGCTTAGCTTATCCTATTATTACGGGAAGTACGTCTAACTTAGCTTCACCTATTATTAAACTGTAATATTCCAATTTTGATTTTTATGGAATATTGGCTTTTAATGTAAATATTGTATACATGCGATGTATGTTTCTCTAGCGTGGAGCTCAAGGCCAAGGCCCCGCTAGTGTATGTTCGGATTTTATTTAAAATGAACAAGTATTTGATATTTTATTACCCATGAGATATTAAGCCATGGAATATTGTAAATGATGTAAATATTTGATATTGCAATAAATACCAAAACTGGCTATGGAAGCAACGAATGAAAAGAGGCTATGTGTATCCACTAGGGAGTGGTGAGGGGATTGTGGGGATGAACCATATGCTGCCAAATGTCATTGTGAGAACCCATTTGACTTTACTTGCTGACATTTAATTCTGTTGTAAGGAAGTTGTTGAAGAATTCAATCCATGGCTTCAATGGAGCATGGGCATCCCAGAAATTCGTATGGCAGGTATGGGCTCTATTTTTCTTGTACCACAAGTCACTCTACCTCATGGGAATGGGTTCTTCCTCATTCCCATTCCATGGTTGAAAAGCTCAGCATCATTTTTCATCCATTACGAATTCCCAGCAGTGAGCAAAAACCAGAAATCGCAGCAAGAACCCACATTTTGAAGAGCCATAAACGCCCAGAATTTGGCATTGATAGTGAAATCCATTGGGAGATCCATAGATATGAACCTTGGGGCGAAATTGAGAGTATTAGATACCTCGAAATCCATTGGAAAACTCATTTTTTATAGCCCAGAAAATCAGTGACGGGATTGAGTTATTTTGATGACAGAATTGTGAGAAATCCAAGTGTGAATGACTGAGCAGAGGTTGGGTTTGCTTGATAAACCCGGTGAAGGCTAGAATCTCAAGGAATTAGCAGCTGGACCTTTGTATTCCCACCCTGAAGAGCACTGGAGGGAAGGGATGCCTGAGGGACTGTGTAGTAGAGAAGGAGACTTTCCTTGTGTTGGGTGTGGTAGGTATTATGGGTGCCATGACAGTTGAGTTCATTTGAGATGCTTGTAGCTCTGTGGTTGAGCTCACTGGCTTAGCATCCTCCTACTTTGTCCTTTGTATGCTTGATAAACCTACCTGTGTGTTGACTTAGCATAGCTATTGAGAGAAACCGTGGTTGTGAGTGAGCCCATCTAGTTCCTTCTTAGTGGATAAACAATCCAGCTCGGAGGTGATCTCTTAGCTGAAAGAATATAGGGTGGACAGAGATCTATGGTAGGGTGGAACATTGCTCTCACATAGCTAGTTGTTTGGACAGTTTCCTTTCAAAGATAAGTGTTCTCTATGTTTAAATTATATGCATTATGTATTCTACAATGTGTTAATTCTGAATGTTGATTATTCATGTTAATGGAATTGATATGAAGTCTGTGCATAGCATGAGAAGGGGATTGATTCTCTGCATGTTGAATCATTATCCCCTTGTGATAGATATGTTGATGCATTACAATTGTGTGTGTGCAAATATGATTTAATTCCGTTGTGTTTATATTGAGTATGTGTTTGCACACAGAAGTTTTTATTTGTTATGAATTTTATTAGTAATGTATGGGGCCAAGTTTACCAAATAAGCCCTGGAATGTCATTCATGTTCCCTCTGTGGTTTGGGATGATGGGAGGGGATGTGACATAAACTTATTGGAACCTCATTGAACCAATCTCTCCTTGGGAGAATCTATCCAACCTACTATCCTTCCTAAGGCTGGGATTCAATATTCATTCTCAACAGCAACTCACCCCACTGACAACATGTTTTCTAAGCAATCTCAATACCCCCGTATGTGTTGGCCAAGAGGGAGGGAGTCAAGCAATACTATTTTCTTCTCTTTCTTGAAGGTTCGTGAAACTGAATTTACTCATTCCATTGAGGCAAGCTTATTCAATTGAGGTGTTATATTTACACTTTTTAACATAAGGCAAAGC
Organism: Larix kaempferi; assembly: GCA_027924585.1. Taxonomy (NCBI): domain Eukaryota; kingdom Viridiplantae; phylum Streptophyta; class Pinopsida; order Pinales; family Pinaceae; genus Larix; species Larix kaempferi. Next base: position 5,870,786 of record BSBM01000317.1, on the reverse strand, counting down.
ATTGAGGGAAGCTCCATAACAAACATAGTCCTTAAGAGGTAGGTCTAAGAACCCTAAAACTCATAAAACCTACTAAATAACAATTAATATTAAAGATACATACAGATCTATGAACCAATACAATGGATACGATATCCTGTAAATCTATAAAACCAGTATACAACAAGAAGCATCATGCAATGAAAGATCTGTAACAACAAAGTGTATCTAATCAACAATATAACAGAAAATATGCTATGAAAATCATACATGGTTAGATGACCTAGGAGCTACCATTACCTTGACAGCTCCCATAGTGCAACTGAAGGTGGGGGGACTACTCTCCACCCAACCAACCCCCAGCCAAAGACTGAGGCCCCCGAGCCCCCAACGATTAACCCTATGCCAGCGCTATCTTGCTTTCCTCTCCTCCAGAGCTCCTCTTCCAAGATGGCCAAAGACAAAAAAGATCCCTCTCTTCACATCTTCTCCTCCTTTTATCCCCTCCTTCTCCCAATTTCTTAATTTCTTATTTAATTTATTTCTTTATGCAAGATTTGCTTTCCGTTACTTCTTTTTCATGTTTCTTTTTATTATTTACCTTATACTATATTACAATATATCATATTATATAAAATATTCCCCATATTCGTATATGAGGGTTGTTACATACTTCCCCCCTTCAAGAAAATTCGTCTCGAAATTATAATATTCAAGCAATAAATACAATACTTATTCAATCAATCAATCAAGTAAATACTAAAATATATAGGTAGCTAGTACTATTGTGAAGTTTAGAGATTTATATATGTGGCCACCACATAAAAGTCTCCAAACCTTATTAATACAATCAAACACCCTAAGTTACAACATGCTCTTAAGTAATTCCATTTGAGTCTAGTATGCAACCATAAAAACAATCATGCATCATACATACATAAGCATTAGATAATTAATTAATAATTAATGACTGTTTGTTTGTTTACTTCGTCTTTCCTTACTCACCCTCTCCCTGAGAATCATACCATCCGATCAACCTCCCTACACCTCCCCTCCAACTCCGGATGGTCCCGCTCACCATAGCACGGGCCCTCTATTGTAACCTGTCTGCAGATCATACAGTAGGAATCAGAAGTTCCCCGGGAAGTTACCGCGGCATTGCCACCTTCCCAACTTCTGGTAATAATACGGCCTCATCGGATTCTAATTGGAATCTGGGCCTCATTGGTACTAGCCGGCATCTGGTTCCTGGTACCCTGATCCTAATACTCCCGGTACCCCCGATACTGATATCAAGATCATTATACCCCAGGCATCTCGGAAGGCTAGCCTAAACATCCTCCACAGCACCCTCAAGGCACTAGCCCCAGGCATCAGAAGTCCTTCTCCATAAACCTCCCTCCTGGTGAGTATGTCTCCAACCGTGGACTCTGGTCACAACAGAAGTTCTCCGAGAAGTATATGTGGCACTGCCACCTTCCCAACTTCTGGTACTAAAGTCAAGCGCTGCTGGAATAGAGCTAATCATTGGGCTTGTCCCCCAACCCATAATATATTTATAGTAGCCATTCTCATTCATGGTTATGGGCTCCCACAAAATCATAGAATACTTAGCCTCATCAGGCTATTTGAGCGGATCACTTGGAACAACTGGCACTTGCCATAATTAATAATCATTAGTAACCATTTCTGAATATGATAATATCATGGATCAACCTTGAATCATGTGCTAACAAGAATGTCTAGCCACCCATTCATATTGCATTACATTGCATCATAAGCCATCGTCACGATAAGTCATGTCAGGTTTAACATCTAATGCATTTAGGTTCTTTGTGCTACCATTATAACATAACTGATCATGATACTTTCATAATTTCACTAAGCATCTCATTAATATGCCATGATAAGCTACCATATTTCAACATTAGCACTATCAACATGGAGTAACAACTCACACAATCCATCATCATATCAAATATGCATTCTACGGGGAACAATAAGGGTTAGCATAACCCACTAACACATCATGTCCTACCAAATATCTGATATAATCTCTTTTTTTTACTAACACAAAATATAGCTGTAAAATACCAACATTAACCTCAACATACTTTCCTACCATTTATGTGTTGAATGTCATTTATATCCATATGCAATGATAGCTATTAAGATGCTAAATTAATATCATCTCTAAATAACATCATTTTATATTCCACACGCCATCTATCTTATAAAACACCATATTGTCATGAAGAACATCCAGAAGTATCACATGCTCAACCTAATAACCATATATCTTAGGTGGAATGGAGCCATATGCTAATAATCACATTTCTCTTAAGTAACACAATGATGCATGATATTATGAACATTCATCTCATGATCATCAACTTAAAGCATATCATATATAGAGCATAATATAAATATCAAGAACACTCCTATCACAATTAACCAACTCATTACATGGCATATATAGGTACCTTAATATTTCTTGAATATATAGGAATGACCACCTAAATATCACATATTTTGGTATACATGAGGCATTCACACACTCGACAAGTATATGGATTAAGTTCAGATTAGATTCATTTAATCATTTTTCTTGTTGTTTCTCATCAAGTGATATTGTCCATCTATTAATCATGTATTATGTTTTTAATTCCTCATCTTACAAGAAAATGAGTATTTTGTGGAGTAGGTACAGTTAACTTGGCTATTAGGTGCTAGTACCATGTTCAAATAAGTATTCCCCTTATCTAGACTATTCCTGAGGGTTACCCACTAGGGATACCTCAATGTGCTAAGTTTTCCTTACTCTTCTTATTGGGAATCTCAAAGTCAAAATTTATATTTTGCTTACCCAAATGGGCTAGGAAATATTTCAAGTTGTGATTAATTTTTGACTAAAAACTTTCATCTAGAAGGTATTATTTCCACTTTAGCTAAGGGCCATGATTGCCAACATTTCTTTGTCATATCTTTCTTTTATTTTTTTTTTGCTCTTACAGGTTTAACCTTTAAGGTTTGGAAGCAATGGGGTGATAACATAGTGACTATTCATGTCCTTAACGTATCACATTCAAGATTACATGGTTGTTTTTTATTTATTTTTTATTTTTTATTTTTTATTAGGTAACCAGAATAGGAGTGGGAGTCATTAAAGTTTTCATCCTCTTATAACAAGCTTTTCATTGAACCATCCCTCCTAAAGACATCTTCCTTCATTAGTATTGTTGCTACCACTCCAATCTCTACATAGCACTAAACATTTTATTATCTTCTTTTAATATTTTGAACATTACCTGTAATCAAAGAACACAAGAAAGAAAAAAGACATCCGTTGGAATGGACGGAATAATTCATTCATCAATGATGTTTTAATTTGAATTTAAATCACATTATGTTCTGGTGGGTCACGATCATATCTTCATGAAGAAGCAAAATAAAATAGGCTTTTCTATGACATTTTGTCTAGGGATACTTTTGTCCATCAAGACCATTTTTTTTTGTTGAACTAAGGGATTTTTTTTTTTAAGTACTAATGAATTAGCTCAAGCTATGATAATAAGTAAATGCCATTATTAGGCCTTATCTAAGGAATACAAAGAGAAGGATCTCATGATTTCCCACTTATTAATTCCAAAAAATAAATACATTTATTAATTACTCTAATTTATACATAAATAGGTAATTAAGCACATAAATCAATAAACAAATAGGTAATTAGGCACATAACTAAATAACCAAATAAATAACATAGATGTATCTTATGCTGATCCAGCAGTGAAAGGTTTGCAAGGAGCTTGCAGAGTTCATTTGTTCTATCTGGTTTTGCACAATTTCTCTGGCTTTGGTTTTATCCAGCTTAAGATGAATTTATGTTAGTATGCATTTAGATAATGCAATTAGGTATGTTCGTTTTAGATAATGGTTGTTTCAGAATTCAAGCAATCCGAGTTATAGTGATCACTGATAGGAATAATTGCTTTGGTGAACCAAAAAAAAACTTCAAACTGTTATAGTTTATGATATGCTATACTATATATACAACAATAAATATTATCATTAAATTTTTGTGGTGTCGTCCTTTGTCACTTACTCTACATCCGTTGAAATTCAAGGTGGGTCTCTCCAGTAGTCAATGAAAGGCATCTCCATGTCTCTGTGTCAACCTGTTGCCTAACTGTTGTGAAAGATAAAACGTGGGCCTTTGAAAATCATATCATTATGTTGATCGATTGTGGTGATGTTTTTGCTACAGATCGGACTGATGGGGAAGATAACTCCTTGTCTGTTCGTTATGTCATCATATTAAGCTGCTATTGGCATGTCTTTTATTACCAACTTGGTTGCATACACAACAAGGAATTGATTCTCCACATAGCATTCATTTATGATGAAGCTATTTCTGGGAGTTGGATTGGATTTTATCATTATTGGAATGAACAGAGACTTATTGATGCTGCTTGAAGCATTATATTTTCTCATCACTATAAGGAGCACTACATTGCTAAAGAGCACTCTGGCCAGTTAATTAACATCTCTATGAGTACTGAGGAATATTTGATTAGATCCAACGTAAAAGAGGTGGGTGGTAGTTCTCAATTGCTTTGAACATTATTTTATAGTTATAAGTAACGCAATAGCTTAGTGGTATTCATTTCCTGCCCTTTGCATTAGAATTTATAGCAATGGGAAACATTAGTTTACTGTAATCACCGCTTATAGACCCATTAAAACAAAATTTAGATATCGCACAACCCAGAATACAAATATACATGAGATATGGTTTTAAAGCGTTCTAATACGATGATGAAATTCCAAGATCTATAAATCCTAATTGAAATAGATCACACAGACTTCAGATATTAAAATGGAGGCTATTCCAGTGGAGGGATGAGGAATATCACTTACTTGAGTATATACTAGAGGAGGTAGAAATCCCATGAATACAAATGAAAGAAACATATATACCATTTACAATGATGTGACAGTGTAGCTAACCATGCAAATAACTAAACTAATATATGTGAGTAGCCAAACAAATATTTTCCCAGATGCGTCGGTCACCATATAGAAAGATCCCTATCATCGACTTGTGCTTTAAGCATATGTATAAATGAGCATGAGACAGGATTCAAGGGAATTTATTTATTAAAGTCCAATGCAATGTCTGCTAACTTTTCCATGAGGGTTGGTTGTAAAAATTGACGGTGAGCAAAGAAGTTGCTGAAAAAGAAATAGACCCAGGTGGTTATCATCCTTCCTGATCATCGATTGACCCTGCCCACGTAAGTATATCAACAACCCCCCCCCCCCATTTCTCTTCTGATACCACTTGTAATTTGAGGTCCTGGAAAAATATATTTAAACCCTAACATTATTAACAACAGATCACATGCATACATACATATCTATGTATCATGGAAGGCCTCAGAGGGACTGGAACCAAAGTTGAAAGTTTGCACACATCATTGCAACAACGCTAGGGCTCATGAGGATTCTAATGGCTTGGAAGAGAGAAATTTATTCGGTAGTCTGTTATTCTGTGCATCACTTGTTCCCGCCTCCAATAGGAATAATATATAGTCTTCTGAATTTATTATTTAGTAATTACATATCATAATTTACTAACATAACAGGCAGGTGAGACCTTGTACAATGTTACACCCTACTATAGGTCATATATGTGATACTAACAATGTTACACCCTTCTACGGGACATATGTAACAATTTAATAAGTATAACGGCCTAAAATGAATACTGCATGTTGCTTCTTCTCATAATTATATATATTTGGAGCATTACATTCCTAACTCTGTAATACCTAACTCCATAATCATATATTTGGAGCGTTACCAGTTACATACTCATAGAGGAATATGTAAAACAATTAGCTAGGGCCGGAGAGGAATATGTAAAACAGTTACAACGGTTACATAATTTAAGGCCAAGTGTTACACCACCCAGTGAGAGCCGTTATACTGATAGTCAATGCAGGAAGAGCCGTTACACCATGACACCACCCAGTGATCGTTGGCCGCCAGAGGGCATTACACCACGATAATAGAAAAAGGATAATGGAGTGGTTGGAATAATGGAAATATAATGTCTATATGTCAAGTTCAATCATGGAAGATGAAGGTAATGGAACACCTGATATAGAAAAAAAACATTCAATTGCCGGCATTCTGGCTTCCACTAATCTATTTTGTTGAAGATTATAGAATGGCCACTAAATGAAACTGCCGCAGCGGATGCCTAACCACAAACTCCCTGTATGACTTCTCCCTTCTATACTTCTGTAATGGATGAGCTTTCATACTCCCTGCCAGTAAAAGACAAGTAATCCATCTAAATAAAATATAAACCGGTGTTGAAGAGACTAAAGATTCGAATAACACTTCCTAGGATAATAGCAAATGTTGCAGGGGGACTTGCAATCTTGTCACATCGCCTCTTCAAATCTATACTTCAAATAACCACGAATGCAAATATACTTCTCCAAACAAAGAAGCGTAAGGAATGGTGGCCCTGTTATTAGGACTAGAAACATCAAGGATTTGATGAAGCAGTTACATATAATTAGAAAACACAATCCAAATCCCTAACACCCGATAATTACTTTAGAAAATCCAAATCACTCAGAGATGAAATAATCTTTTAAGGTTAGGTTTCAACTAACCTATTTGAATTATTTTGTAGGGTTTCAACATAAATTTTAAGGGTTTCAATTAAAAATAGCTTCAAAGAAACCCCATTCCCAACTGACACCTCATTGAAAATTAACAGTCAGAATTGTGAACAAATACGAATTGTTTAATGCTTCTAATCGACATCGAAACTATCGTAAGACGCAGAAATTAAAATGAAAACTCGAAACCTGTATGATTCTTATATCTTTGCGTGCAAACTCGGTAGCCGCTCATCAAACCAGAAGGAGCGATGGACAAAGTACAGAAGCCAAACCTTCCCCTCGCTTAAGAGGAGAAGGATCACCATCCATCGCAATTTCCCCTCCTATCCCAATGAAAGGATGGTGGGATAAAGACAAGGGATTGTCTTATGGTTTACAATTTAGTGGTTGCAAATATCGTTTCCAAGGTTTATAAAAAATTACACTCTAGAACAGATCAACGACTAGATTTATGATGAATATAAAAAAGGCAGGTTAGAATGAATCTCAAGGAAGGGTTGGCTATGAGTTTAAATCTCCTGGTTCCTAAAACATTAATCGACTGGGTAATCGATTCCATTCATTACAAGGTCATAAGTTGATTCCATGATTTATTTCACATAGCACTGGATCGAAGCTCCAAGTTTTCTTTTTCTAACTTTCAACAGCATAAATAATTGAAAATCGAACAACAAATTACGAATTGGTGAAGCAGTATATGCACAGTGCTTTAACATGCAAAGAACGGATCTAACATTTGCACCAGTAATTTGATGTTAAAACTCAACATTTATCTTTTATTGATTGCAGACCCAAAATTTGAACAACATATCAACTATCTCTTAAACAAATCTAAAAAAATTAGCACATAAGTAGGTTTACAAAGAAACTATAGATCTAGGCTAGTAGTGTTTCCTTTTAAATTTGATTGATAGATCTAACCTTATCACTCTTCAACTAGGAGATCTCGTAATGAAAATAATCAGTAAACAGTTTGTGTGCAATGTGAGCCCTTAGGTCTGAGCTTTTGAACATGTCTCTAATACCAAATGTAAGAACCCTAAAACTCATAAAACCTACTAAATAACATTTAATATTAAATATGCATGCAGATTTATGAACCAATACAAGAATATGATAAATACAATGGATATGATATCCTGTAAATCTATAAAACCAGTATACAACAAGAAGCATCATGCAATGAAAGATCTGTAACAATGGAGTGTATCTAATCAACAATATAACAGAAAATATGCTATGAAAATCATACCTGGTTAGATGACCTAGGAGCTACCATTACCTTGATAGCTCCCATAGTGCAACTAAAGGTGGGGCGACTACTCTCCACCCAACCAACCCCCAGCCAAAGGTTGAGGCCCCCGATCCCCCAATGATTAACCCTATGCCAACGCTATCTTGCTTTCCTCTCCTCCAGAGCTCCTCTTCCAAGATGGCCAAAGACAAAAAAGATCCCTCTCTTCACATCTTCTCCTCCTTTAATCCCCTCCTTCTCCCAATTTATTAATTTCTTATTTAATTTATTTCTTTATGCAAGATTTGCTTTCCGTTACTTCTTTTTCATGTTTCTTTTTATTATTTACCTTATACTATATTACATTATATCATATTATATAAAATATTCCCTATATTCGTATATGAGGGTTGTTACAGCAGGTCACATTATTACACAAGGAAAAGCATTGCAAGGCCATTTTGGGTTTCCTATTTTTATAAAGAGCCTAAAACTGTAGATCGATCACTACCTCACCTCTGGAAAAAGACACGATGACTAAATTTGTATCCCTGTTCCGTAGGTTTATTAGAAAAAAGGGGGAGGGCACTGTCTCCTCGTCCTTTTCACCCAAAACTATTGCGTATTATCATAGTGGTTATTATCCCTTGGTCATAGTAGCTCAACCCAAAGTGAAGGGTTATAATTCTATGAGTCGAGGAGCCCCATTAAATAGCATTTCCAAGCGAATAAGGCAGGAAAGCAAGTGGTTTGGTTGCGATTAATGGGTAACACAAGCATATTGATTGCAAGCTTCTCCCTATTAAATATGGATCAAGGTCCTTAAATTCTTATTTTTACCCTTTAACAAGGCCAGTAGTTGTTAGGGATGGCACTCAGACAGTTAAGACCCGGCATGTTCACTGAGTTATAAAAGAATCTCTGGAGGAGTTTTGCACCTGAATTTGTGAAGCTAAAGAGAAATATAGTACAGGGGTTGTCACATTGTACAAATATTCAGTTGCTATGTCTTTTTGGGTGCTCTGAGCTAGAAGAGTTTCCTGGTATGGAATCATTTCTATATTTGGAGGAGTTTTACGTTTATGAATGTGAAGTTGAAGAGCATACGAGTGTCGGTGTTGTGGGTTAAGGTTTGAATTGTCAATGCTGGTGGGTGATTGGAGTTAGAAGAGATGCAAAGTATGGAACGTTAGTATCTTTGGAGATGTTGTTGACATACACTTATGAAGTTGAAGAGCATACGAGGTGGTGAAGTATACAAAGCTTAAACAACTAATTATTTTTGGATGCTATGAGTTACAAGAGCTGCCAAGTATCTTTGAAGAATTAATTAATTTTGGATGCTATGAGTTAGAAGCGCTACCAAGTAGAATTTGTTAGAAAATGAATGTGTGACGGTAAAGAGCATATGAAGGCTATTGGTGGTTTACATGATGTTTTCCATGAAATCCTCACTTACATATACATACCATGACTAACTATATCGCGGTTAAATCATTCCATTGAATATATGAATTTAAAGGCAATAACATGAGAGAACACCATAACATTATAGATTCATGTGTTTGATCCCACTCCATAACTAAAATTGTGATTTTTACTTTGTCCCCTGTTCATTGTAGTGTTCAAGTTCGGGATCTGACAATGGATTTGACTCTTATGACGTTAAGAAACCACATGGCACAGATGCCATTCTCGCTAGTGGTATTTGTGCAATGCACCATACACATATGAATAAGAAAATCAAATCATGACATGAATTACCACATCGATGTGTTTATTGCATAGTTTAAGATGTCATGGCCTAATCTTGTTCAAAGTAGACAAATCAATAGACTTAAAATTGATCCTCCATTTTAATTATAATTATAATTTTTACATAATCATTTAAAAATTTCAATACTTTTTCAAAGGTTTGAAAGTGCATAGATTTTTTAACAAATACCTCCTATTTTATTTAGGAGACCACATTATTGATCTTGCTCTCTATTGCATAATATTTTGATTTTAAAAAGTGGAGAAATTTAATTATTTTTAAATCAAAATTATTTCCAAAATTGATAGGAAATATGAAAAAATTCACCACAATTCAATTTGTTGGAATTCCAATTTGTTTTGAAGAAGACTTGTTATTTATTTGGACAAAGTCTCTACAAACATAGAGAGGATTTCTACCAATTAATTGACAAATATTACAAGAAAAAATTGCTTTTCACAAATTACAAAGCATTTAAATTTTGGTGAAAACTTTTTCTAAGAAAACTATTTCCATGGAGGTGGAGAGCTTGGCTTCTATGTCCCAAGTTTAAATCCCATACTAAGGAACCAAACATTGCTTTGTTTCGCTAGTGATTGGTAGTTGTATGAGAGGGACCTTCATTATTTATAACATTAAAAAGGAATATACTTCCTTACTCATGTATTTAATGTGTGTTATTTTTACATTCTCTTACAAAGTTTAGAATTGTTGGCTGTCAAATGCTGACCAGAGGTTTTATGAAGACCCAGGTTCTACGCGGTTACCTTAAACCAACAAAACCCCTTCGCACCGGCCCTTTCGGCAACAGCCTGCGAGCAGGCTGAGGTCTCACCTGAGGTGTTTCTAATGGGGCACTGCGGACTCAAATGTCTACAGTGAGTGATGAGTTGATGACTGTGACGAAGTTCACTGTAGCGCACCGGCTGTACGCTGCGAGGGACGGACTGCGCGGCGATGGTCAACACCTCGGCCCGCACCACTATATTCTTCCTTACTGCGGGGCTTAATACTATTCTACGAACACTACTGCTTAACTTCCTACACTTTGACTATTTGCAAAATGCTTAAGGCAATGAGATGAATATCATTCATCCATTCAGTCATACACTTAACTAACTTACTACTTAATGCTCCCTCACACACTTAGTATGTTACTATTTTAAGCATAACCCTCAGGTGCAGACTAACTGTTATACATTCGTCGACTGCAACCATTCAAATACGTGAACAAATTTCCCCATGCTCAAACAGATGATATAATTACTGTCCCTAGAAGCAAAGCTAATATTAAATATACATGCATTCATGCAGACTTAACATATCATTCCATACTCTCTTGATAGCGAATGCATATAAAAGCCTTCTCATAATAGACTGTAAGGAAATACCCAAACATTCAACTATAGAACAGATAAATATAAACACACATATAAGCATTCAGTCACATAACACACTATTTAACGTGGTTCACTCCCCCAGATGGAAAGCTACGTCCACAAGAACTGTGTTTGATATTTCTTTTAAGGAAGGGTCACAGTTCTTAGCCGCACACTCAGCTGCGACTCTCTTCTTGCTCGGATAGGTCTCTGCGCACTCAGCTGCAGAGCCTTTACAATGTATTCTTGGTTCAAAAGATATTACAATACAATATGATCACCATAACTATCACTAACAATGACCAACCACGACCAACCCTTCCTATACAAAAATGGTCTTCTTAAATAGATCACGCCTTAAGGTCGTGTCTTTACAACATTGGAGACCAAAACTCTTAGGGTTTCCAAACCACTACGGTCCCTCTGAACCGTCATGCCGGCTTTTGATAGCGATTCTGCTGTCGTGGCAGTCCTCCACGCCTTAGACCCGTCGCTTTCAACATTCCTGTTGCGTGCACACCAACAGGTCATCCACTTCGAGCCGCCCTTCCACTAGAGGACTCGTGTGACTGGCTCAACTTCCAATCGCTTTCTCTGCAGGCCATCCGTCCCTTATCGGCCACGTACAACTGGCTCAACTCCCAGTCACTTTCCATCCGTCATTTTCCCCTTAACGGTCATGTACTCTGCTGTACACCGAATTGTCACTTTCCCGATCCGCCCTCTACTTAACAGACTTGTATAGTCGGTCGCCTTCCTGATCTGCTTATGCCCTCAACTCGACATCTTTCCAGCAGTCTTACCAAAAGTAGACCATCGTCAGTCTATCCACTCCATCTGGTCATCCTCCATTCAGTACACAACTTTACTGGCTCCACGTGGCCTACTACCTTCGCAGCACTGAACCTGTTCAGCGCTGATCTTCGCAGCATCCTTCAAAACTCGATACTGCGCACATCTTCGCAGCACTCCCAATACTTAGCCAAAATTTACTTATTTTTTGAGCTGCGCTCAGCTCAGCTCTATCTAGCCTCCAAAATGTTATCAAAAAATGGCCCTGTTGGGCCAGGCCTAACAAGAGTAAATTAAGGATTCCTTGCATTAAGATGTCCCCTCCCACACCTGCTTCCCTGCCTCCCCTGTGAACATCATTCTAATGTTACATATCAATATGTTAGAGATTAATCAACTCACCAATGGTTACTAATTATGTTCCCTACTTTGAATATTTGATGGGTTGTGCTTCTCAATATCAATTCTTACCCAATGGATTAAATGCACCGTGACCACAAATATTTTAGTGTCTTCACATTCGAAAGGTTTTTTATGTTTCTTATCAACCCTCAATATTGTAGAAAGGTCTTCAACAAGGGACTATGTTCTTGGGTCAAGCTGTTGTCTTCATCAAACTATGAAGTTAGGGTTTTCACCTAACTACCATGTTTTTCATAATCACACTGGCCCAAATGTTGCTTAAGAGACGTCAACCATGTGGCCTAAACGTCACTTAAGAGGCATTGTTCACATAGCGACTTTTTAAATAGAACATTATTATTTTTTATTACAATATAGATACATATGTGAAGCAATTTTAATGAATAAAATTTTACTTTAGATATCATCATTTTATTTATTTTTAAAATTATCTTGAAACAAGTTCTTAAATATTTAAGTTCATTTTGAGGATGGTATTCAAGGAAAAACCAACATTTGTTTGGGTACAGAGGCAGGTCAACAACATGGCAATAAATTGTTACAACAATATGCTCATTATGATTTCAGCATTATAGATATTCAATATTTGGTTATGAAATATACATAATAATAAATATTCATATATCAAACATTTTTTCCTGCAGGGGTGTAGCTTAACTGGCGATTCGCTTGATATGAAGGAAATGTTGTAAATGGAGGGCACGAGTTCAAATCACCCTCGCTTACCTGTTCCCCATGTTTGCGGGTTGTGTGGGTGCACCTAGGGGTATAGTGGTAGCGGATGAGATTGGATCCCTGGACCCCGTGTCACGTGAGTACCAGCCCCTTCCTATTTGTTGCGGAGAAGATGCGGGTTCGATCCCCGCTACCCGCCATATCCGTCACATGGAATATGAAAATGAATAGTTCATGTATTGATCGTATCTTTCCCTCACTTTTCATTCAATTATAAAATGATAATGAGAGAGTAATACTTTCTCAAATGAGAAAGTAATCCTTTCCGGACCAAAATACTTCTTATGTTCTGGTCTGGCGGAGACGGGATTTGAACCCGTGACCTTCCGTTCTGATTTCTTAAATCGTATTCCTTCCTTCCACGTCTGGGCTTTCTTTCTTATTGGATGACGTTTACTGGGCAACTGAAAGGGTAATGCGAGACTGCGGACGGGGGGAATGCGGGTAACAGGGCTTCTTCCATTTCAGAGTTTGTTCTTCTCGTCGTTGTCAGTTGGTAACGCGGGTGTATTATAACCCTATGTCTTCAACATGTCCTGGGCGAATAAGTAAATCTACCTCACTCCACCTGTCTAATTTGAAATAAACAAGCGGCTTCGCTCCTTGCTCTATCTTTTTTAGGTATAGCTAACGCTGCACCTGCCCCAAGTATTATTCCCCATTGAGTATGCCCTTTTATTATTCCCCCTCGATTATTCCCCTTTGATTGGCTAAACTTAGTAGCTCGCATAATACTTATGCCTGGCAAGTCTATGCATCACTCGAAGCTAATTGCTCAAAGCTCCTGAAAGCGTGGGAATGGGGGAGGACTGAAAGCGTAATGTGGGATAGGTAACAGAGGAAGGCATAATGTGCGGATGAACATAAATATGGGGAAAGCCATACATAACGTAATGGGATGAGGAACAGGCTTAATGAGTATGGGTAACAAAAAGTGTGGGGCATTATAATAAATAAAATGGTAAAGTTAACAGAAAGCATAAGGTAATGGAAGGATTGGGAAAAGAACGAACGTGTGGATTAAAAGGTGTGATCCTCTACGTCCTGATCCGCTCATACGTACGTGTCCAAATAATGCAACCCGCGTTAGCGCTCCTCTCTTCATGGGGGCAAGTGGTTTTCGCTCTTTATAACCCGGGCAAGTTTTAGCGCTCAATAAACCTCATAGGGGATCTTGCGTTAGCGCTCATTAAACAACCTCATGGGGCTAGGGGTAAACCGGCAAGCAGCACACCTTCGCATACAGAGCCACCTATGTCTCCATATACCGGAAGGATAATAAACCGAGAAGGAGCATTATCTTTATGAGAAGTTCGGGGTATCCCTCTTTTTCATTTGCTTATCCCGCATGTGTTACATATAAGTAGAGAGATGTAACCCGCATGTTATTGGATAAAAAAAGGTTAGACTGGGTATGTATCCATCTAGTTTGATCCATTTCGAAACATAATTAATATGATATAATAATTATGATATAAAAAATATATAAATTATATACGTAATTACGCTTCTTGCCCGATTACTTAGCTTCCCCTAGTTACACTCTCTCTCTCTCTCTCTCTCTCTATATATATATATATATATATATAACAATTTTAACTGCACCCTTACCAATTAATAAGGAATCACTAAGCCTTCAAGAAAATGAGATATAACTTATTCATAAAGTGGAGGGTTTGGAGGAGAAAAATGAGAATTTTGAGTTGAAATTTCCACATTTGATGGCTAAGTAGATCAAAATACTTCTTTTTTTTCCAAACTACTATGAAAAATTAGAATTGTAATTGAACTCCCTTCCTTTGAAAAGAAAATTTTAGAATCAAACCAAGAGCTTACAAAATGGGTTAGCATCATACTTTATAAAAAACTTTAATTGTATCATTATTAGACGACTCAAAGGAAAAGCCACAACGAACTCTTCATCGAATTTGTTTTAATACCCTCTTTTCCACTTCATTATATCTAATTCACCTCATTTTTTCCCTTTCAACATATTAAATTTTGCTTTGAACATATATATTTTATCTTCTTTATTTCAATTTATGATTTAAAAAAAAAAAATAATAATTAGTACACCCATCTTGGAGCATTTCCTTTCACCCCTTTCGAAGATATTTTAATGGTACGCAAAAAAATTAGTGTACATATTCCTCATCCATCTAATTTTGTAAATAAATAAGTTGCTTGAAACTTTACCATGTAGTTTGAATATTTGCATGGATTTGTGATTCATAGGGAAGAGCATGCTGCATACGTAGGATCTACCCAAATGATCCCGTCATTCTGCGGGCTCAAGTTGACAAAAAGCAAGGCAACGCGTATGTGACAGGCACACACCGTCTTTTCAAAGCTAAAGTTCCAATTCCGTTTCAAAGTTTGCCAGCTTACGATACGTTCGGATTCGAGCTATAGGACTACAAGCGATAAGATGGGTTGTGTTATGAGTTAGTAAATATGGGTAAAATTTGGCTACTAAAAAGATTAAAAGGGAGCGATAAGATGGATAAGATGGGTTGTGTTACGAGTTAGTAAATATTTGGGTAAAATTTGGTTATTAAAAAGATTAAAAAGGGAGGAGGTTAGTTTTTTTTAATTATTAATGTTATTTAATTTGTGGTTGGTGAATATGGATAAGCTTTAAATTAAATGTTATGAAGTATTAATTGTAATATATAAATTAATGATAATGATGTGTAAAATATTGATATGTAAAATGAAATTTTTTTTATTTCTTTTATAATTGTTTATTTAGAATTTAAAATTATTACATAAAATAAATATTAACATTACACTTGTTTTATCTTCATATAATCTAAAAAAATTAACATTACTTATCCAACTTAACTTAATTTTAAACACACATCCATATAATTTTAATTATTTTATTTTACATAAAATTTTGCTAACTGTATTCGTACTCTCGACTTTATAATCATTATTCTCAAAATTGTAACTTCAAAAATAATTTTACTCCATGATTAACTTACACTGATAATGAAATGACATTGAATGTTGGAAAGGTATGGAAGCAGATAGCGACAACTCACATATGGTCGGAGTGGGAACTCCGTGAAGGGGCCCGCCCCGACATTCATATCGATATGAATATGAAGCCACAACTCGTCTCTTTAAGACTAGGAGAAGCTCGGCGCATGCCTGCGTAACCGGTCTTTGCGCAGGAACACCAGCATTTACAGAAAGCTTTTGTTTTGTTTAGTGGCCGGGGTTGCGTAATTTACCGACCTGTATTCCATATGGAACAGCGTTCTGGACGTGGGCAAGAACCGGCATGGACGGCCGGTTTCCAACGGATATACTTGACAAACCTTGTGTCCGTGCTGCGCCGTGCGAGAATCGATCAACGGGCGACCACGCTTGCGGCTCGAGGTCGAGGCGTCAAATTGGCTGCGGATCTCTCTCTGGCCATCACGGCAAGGGCTCGAACCGCGTGGCGCCGGGCCATCCTCGGCGAATTTCTTTTCAGAGTCAAGAAAACCCGCTGCCAATGGCGAGTGGTTAATTCCAGACGGAACTCCCAAGGCAAAATGAAATCGGTGTCTGCCAAAGCCAGGCTCTGTAAACTAGCGAACGGTGCTTGCGGGATTTCTTGCAGACAGCTGCCTGAACCCAACTCCAGGCATACGGGAACCACAAGTCTATTGTCACGTGATAATTGCGATAAAGAAGGAGGAGGCTCCGGGGATTCTCGTATGCAGAGTCTGAGGGCGCTCGTGCCGGGAAGCCGCAGACTGGACACGCCCATTTTCCTAAAAGAGGCCGCGGACTACATCGTGGCGCTTAAGATGCAAGTTCGGACAATGCAGGCACTGGCAGACTGCTACTCAAATTCGAATGCTGATGCTGCTTGCCGCGTCTTCGAATGAGTCGCGAGATCGAATCTCCGGCTCCACAAGCAAGGGTGGCGGGCGTTGTGCGCGCAGCTTCAGGTAGTTCTATAATGTGTGTATGTCTTATACCGTGCTAGGTCTAGTATAATGTCTATATGTCACAGAAATAACAGCAAATCTGACAGTGTTATGCGTCCAGAGCTAGTCTTGAATTTGCATTTAGAAAATGGTTTTAATTAGTTTGCCCATCGAATCTTATATTCCCTGTGAATCTTATATTCCCTGGTAATCTACGGCGACCCGTCTATTTACCCAGGTTATATATAGATATATATCTTCTGTCTTCCATCAAGCTAAGTAACTGTCAAAACAATTTCACATTCTGCTTCCGGCTACTGTACACAGTAGGTACATGATGAATATGGAGCATGGCTTTCTCATTCCTGCAGTTTTCTTTTTCGCTTTATGTGCATTATGATGTGAATGGTGGGCGAAAGCGGGTTTCTTGAATGTTGAGCTAAAACTAAGTATTGAGCTGCAGAGCATTAAATGAAGAGATTTTCCAGATTCAATGAATCCTAAACATTGAGCTCTGAGTTGTCTAGATATTTTCGATATTTTCGATGGATTTGAATTCTTGCATTTTTTCTTTATATACATTATAATGTGAATTGTGTACCAGATATTTTCTTTATATACATTATGATGTGAATTGTGTACCAGATATTTTCTAACGATTTTCTGCTAATTGGCAAAATTGTCATTTTCGTTGCGTATACGATTTCTATTGATGATAACATGGGTACTGTGATTCTCTCCAATTAGACATACAATGTATGAAGTGATATGCTGTAGCCGACGTCACATTCACTGACCACTTGCACGCTTACCAGAGACCAAGTTGTTCTCACCACTGTTCAATTTTTTTGTTCCAATCAGGGTTGAAATTTGGTTTCATTGTACATGTAAATCTAAATTGCGCTATGATGTAGATTTGTCGAATAGAAAATAAGGCTTATGGTTAAAGTGAAAAAGTTAACATAATTTAATTAATTTAATGACCAAATTAAGAGTGAAAATAGTTATAATTGATTTCTATTGTCCAAATACTGTGATTTTGAGAACATTTGAAAAAGATTGATTGATCTCAACATAATGATTTTGAGAACATTTGAAAATGATTGATTGATGTCACCATTTAACTATCCACACCCCCTTTTATTTCAATACATTTAGAAAAGTTGAAAAAGGATCCATTGATTAGAAGCACTCTAATACACGTGACCAATCAGCTCAATTTTCACATAGTTGGGAGAGCAATTAACATAAATTCATTTTGACTTCGGATTAATTAAATTACTTCATAATAGTTTAAAATATATTTAAATTATTTTCAGTTTTTTAATTAAACAAAATTTAGAAATTCCCCAAATGTGGGTGATAACATGAGAGCCTTGCCCCCTTGTCCGTATGATGGTCAAGGTGGTAAGGATACCATGGTCCACGTGGTAAGCATGCTAGAGAGGACGAGCATGCAACGAAGCCTTCGGCATGGGGAAGGGGATAAACATAACTTTTTGATATGGTTGGAGCAATTCGATGGAGGCAACATTTACTCTTTGGATTTGGAAGTGGATCCGATGGTTAGCTTGCATGCGCACAATGGGATGGCGGTAGCGTGGTGTGTAGTGGCTCTCTCAACGAAATTTAAACCACCCTTTGTATGCTCTTTTAGTATCTTTGGACATTTTGTGGTCGACCCCAAGACCCCATTGACCATAAACCAAGTGGGAAGAGGAGCTTGGCGCCATTCGGGGAATTCGACAACTAGAGACAACGATTAGAAAGGGTGCAAAGGTCGCCAAGATACTTGGGGACAAACCCAAACTCATAGTGTAGGTTGAGAAGGTCACCATGGCTCACTAGGACAGACTCAAGCTCGTAGGGTCTGGGAGAATTACTACGAAGTAATCATCCCACCCCACATCCATTAGGATATGGATGATCTGGAGCATCGTTTTCTAGCTATTAGGCTCAGAGGTGGGGCTTGTAAGGAGAACATCAACCCCTATTGGACCTCAAAAAATATGGAAGCCACCTTCGACTTATGGCGCATGACAATATCAAGAAAGGGGCACTGAAAATTTTCTGCACAACTGAGCTCAACTTGGACAAGATGTGTAGCAACACAGGGGATTTAGTTGACCTACTGAACCTTCATCCACCTTTGGAGGCTCTTCAAAGTGTCAATCCAATTGAAGGACCTTCCTAGACTCGTGTTTTGGGCACTCTTATGTTTCATTTGTCAATCATAAGAGGTCTAGGCCTCTTAATAGGAATGTAACGTACCCTCCCATGGTCCCAATGCAAGGAAGGGAACATGATGACAATATTTGGGCTTTTACATAAACTCAGCTCATTCATTGATTCATACACACAAATTTAAGAGTGTGCAAATGCAAATTTAGTGAATATGCAGAGCGAAATTAAAACTCATCCACACATATATCATATGGATGTACAGCATATCAAAAATAGTCATCAATTTAAACATTTCAGAAGTAAATACATAGACAGAAAAACACTTATCTTCATTATGTAATTATCCCAAGTAACTAGCTATGTCGCTGCAACGTTCCACTCAACCATAGGCCAGTTGTGTTCATCATTCTCTCAACACAACTACCACCCCTGAGATGCACATGATTCTTACAAGGAAAATGGGACATTCAAGCTCATTAACAACCAATTAATCATTTCATCTGAGCCAAGCCAGTGCAAAACTGGGTTTATCAAGCTACATTTGAACCTTGGATGCTTGCACTCAAACTCAAGCCAAAACAATGGATTTACCAACAAGATGGCCATGGGTTTTCCCCAAATCGTTTCCAGCCAAAAACGAATTGTGGAATGGAGAAAAATATTCACATGGAAGAAAGCAATTTCTCCCCAACTATATAAGCATTTAACAGCCAAAACGGTCTCTATGGAACCCTAATTCGATTCCCCTTCTTCCCCACTAGTATACAACACAAAAACGCCCATCTCCTGGTTGAGAATGAAGGAAAACACAGACAAACATGGCTAGAAAACGCCCTGGTAGCTCCAAACTCGTGAGGGAGAGAGACTTGTTGATGGATGATCGCTTGGGGAAGCAATTCATGGCTCTTTTCTTGCCCAAGAAGCCAAACACAATTTTCCATGCAGGGTGGCTTGCCCATACCCATATTTGGACAACCATACCTCTCATTCCCCAAGGCATTAACTACCTCAACCAACTCTTGGGAGAAATCAATGATTGGGTACAAAAGTCAACATGGGTAGTTGACGGTTTGATGGGTTCTCTCATTGACACTTGGCTTGACTTGATTGGCTCCAAGAATTTGAATGTTTCCCTCTCAATTCCTTGTAAAATCATGCCCCCATCTCTTGTTGCATTGCATAGCTAGTTGTGCGTATTTTATTAAAATGCATATTTACATGATGTTTGAAATTCCAATGTGCTTGGCTAGCACGTAAACCATATGCATCACTAAATCGAAGGTGGGGCCTTAGCCTTGAGCTCCTCACCATGATTTTATAACAATATTACATCATTTACATTTGAATGTAATGGGGTCAAAATGGGGGCGTTACAAGTTGTTGTTGTTTCGAGTCATAAGAAGGCACAATTTTTACCATAATTTTTATGGTCACAAAATTGTACTTATATGCAAGACTAGACAATGAATATTTGTTTTTTTTGTAAATTATTCATCGTATAATAATAGAAGGATTCTCTATAGCTTACGACAAAAAATAGAAATAGAAATAGAAATATATATATATAATTATTTTTTATTATTATAAAAATATTTATAATAATCACAATAAGAATAACTGTATTGTAATAATATTTTATATAAATATCATATTATGATATTTAAAAATGTTTAGTAATAATATTTTAAGTAAATATCATATTTAGAATAATTACATTTATGTTTAAATTTTTTTTTTTCTTAATGTTTTAAATCTCTCTTTTATTTATATAATTTTTTTTTTACATTAGCATTTATATTTGAGTGAATTATTTTATTAATTCTTAAACACATATTTCATTAAATTTGGATTTATGATAGTCCAAGTCTATTTGAAGATACGTCAAAAACAATTTTTTTAAACTTTAAAATCAAAGTTTCAAAAGTGCAAAATCTGGTTCCAAAAGTGTACTTTTGTCTTTGATATTGCCACTTTTGAGACTGGTTTTTGCACTTTTTCAATATGGTAAATATGATAATGGCACTTTTAGAACCTCATTTTTCTCTTTTGAAATGTTGTTTTTGACACTTTCAATACTTAAATTTGCGATTCGTAAATTTTTTTTTGGCAATTTCAAGTTCTAATTTTGCACTTTTGAAATCCAAACTCGACACTTCGTTTACAGGTATTATAATCCATAATTGAGTATACCAAAATCCAAATATTTTATTCCCGACAAACAAAAATCAACTATATTATTTAAGAAACTAGTTTCATATGTTTTACTATTGGCCTCACATCGCTCACACCATTCAAGTGCTGCAAGCAAGGCCATACTCGATCTAACAAGAATGTGTTATTGACATCATCACAAGTATAACTTTATGTTATAATATAGTTCTCTTCCTCATTACAAACATGTTTTTTCTTTTGAGTCATCTACACTTACTGTATATCTAGCATCGGAACCATCATGGATCAGAATCTCCCAAAAAAAATTTAAAGGTTTGACAAAAACATAAGGAATCCCATCGCCAACAAAACCCTCTCTGATTATCCACGGAACAATCATCTTGTGTTAATAAACTCTAAGTTACTCTATTTTCAATCCCATTCTTTCCAATAATATTGGCAAAAAAAATCAGCATTTTCTTTTGTGTGGCTATCAGTACACCCAATTCAAATATACTAGAGCATTTTTCAAAAAAATCCCTAAATCCTTGACATATAAAATAACTCTTTGTGCTTGATTCAATATCTGGTGTTCTTGGAAATCTAAATTTCTTTTTTATGTGTATTGCATGTAACAACACTCCATTGAAATCGAATATAATCAATTGTTTACCTATAACTAATATTATATTAATATCTACAAAAAAACAACACACACAACCCAATCAATAATTTTTTTTGTTTCTTGATGTTTCTATTTGTGCGTAAGTATATTACTGGCATGATATGCAATTTTTGAAACACATTAACTAGATACATGATATTACATCTATAAATATGGGAATTGTCCAAATATAGAAAATTGTTCTTATATTTGTTGGAGTTGTCAAATTATACAAATCACTAAATCAATTGTTATCTCTATAATTTGAAGGTTTTTAATCAATGCCCCATTTTTTAACAAGGCCCCAAGATGATTCAACGAAAAAGACAACATTGTATTTATAATTATTTATCTCTCTTTTGAACCATCAAAAGTCCAACTAGTTGGCATTTTCCAACAGTTTTCCTTGCTATTATCTTCTAAATGATATTGTCCTTCATCTATAAACATGTCTGATTATATATATATATATATATATATATATATATACATCCTTGAAAAAAATTTGTATATGTGCAATACTTCACCAACATTATATGTAGATATTAAGGAATTATAAATCATACTATGTTTACATTGCTCTTAATCCCAAATAAATACAAAGTCCTCATTCTTCAACCATGCAAATCTCGATCAAATAATTTTTTTAATATCCATGTTGTCAAGTGAAGAAAACCACAGAGCAATGTCAAAATGTTCTCTTGAAGCATTGATAATACCAAGATTGAACATCCATGCATAACCATATAAAATCAACAGACAAAATGAGGTTGTTTGGAAAATTATTATCTTTATGATAAAATCCAAACTCCAAAGAGCAATCCCTCTACTCCATATATATAACCAGAATGAAAACACTTTGTTCATCAAGTTAATGATCACAAACATGCAATTGTAAATGTTGATCTTCAATTCATAACAAGAATACAAAAATAACTTGAAATTTCTTAGATTAAGAAGAAATACGACATCACACTTTTAAAAAAAAATATGTCAGAGTCAGAAGAAAATACCAACATCACCCAACAACTAAAAAAAATTGTTTAATTATTTAAAATTTCCATAGGCTACATTTAATGTTTCTCGCTCTAGGACAAGGAAATGATAGGTTACATTTAATGGTTGCCACTCTTGAACGAGGCAATGAAGATTCTGATATCAGTTGATTCTTGTATTTTAATTAAATCCTGCCAGATTCCATATAATAATATGTTAGAGTCAAAAGAAAATACCAACATCACCCAACCAAGAAAAAAAATTGTTTAATTATTTAAAATCTCCATAGGCTACAATTAATGTTTCTCGCTCTCGGACAAGGAAATTATAGGTTGCATTTAATGGTTTCCACTCTTGAACGAGGAAAGGAAGATTTTGATATCATTTGATTCTTGTATTTTAATTAAATCCTTCCAGATTCCATGTATCATATCTCTATCTTCCTTAGTAGATGACGCATTGAATGACTTATGCAAAATACATCTTTCAGATGGTTGTGCTTGCACATCATCACCCTCCAAAACCATGATCAATGTGTTATTTTTTTAATATTTCACAGGGAACTCCTCCCACACTTTCTGAATGTTTTTTTGTCTCTTTCCTTCTTTATCTTTGGTACGTTTCTATTGCAACCATAAAAATAAAATCTAGTCCCCAAATATTTTTTCTTTTTTCTTTTCCCCTATAAATTTCATAAACAATTTCCCTTATTGACATTTTAACACCCCATTTTTGACCCTAGAATGTAATAATGTAAATATGGATGATATGACTAGAAGCTAGACATGAATGACATAATTATGTACATTTTATGTTTAATACAAAGCACATGACTACTGCAGACCAAGAAGGATGAACATGAGATAGGGAGCTATCCATCCACAAGGGGGAAATGAGCATCCTAAGGGTGGGGATTATAGGGGGAAAACATGTCCAATTCCAAATATTCAACTTGTCCAACTCTCCTTAGAAAGGGGGAAAAGTGTCCAATCGCATGGATGCCAAGTGGCTTGTTCCTATCAACCTTGGTGCCACTTGGCTAGTCTCAACCATGCATATAAAAAGAGAGAGATATCCCATAATTCCATTAATTCCTTCCTATCAAAGACACCCAATTGACTACTAGACGATTGTTTCATCATTCTTCCATGGGAAAAACCATCATTGTTGTAAGATCTAAACCACCAATGGTTGTAATACCATCACCAGAACAAGGAATTGGAGTCAAACTGAGAATAGAGGATTGGGGAGTTGTAGCAGAAACTCAGAACCTTCTTGAGGATGGGAAGCCCCAGCTCAGGGGTGGCTCTATCAAAGAAATATATGGCTTGACATAGGCTATGACAGAGAGGAACGTCCTTGGTTTGTGGTCAGTTGGCCATATTTTAGATTAGTTCATTATGTGAATAAATGTATGGTATTTATTTCTAATTATATTACTCACTGCCATCATATGAATTATGGAACTGAAATAATGGCTATGTAAATGCATTCTTATGGAAACAATTGTATATGTTTTAAGAGTAATTATACACATAATTATTCTACTGTAAATGTAAAATTGAAATCATTAGAAAAATAAAATTGCATATCAAAGACAAATTCAGCTAGTGGATTTCAGTAACCAGGCCCCCAAAGTCATCGTGAGGTCACCGGGTATGTGACAATCTGGTATTAGAGCCCAGGTTACAGCACTGGGACTGCATGGGTCAAAATTTGAATTCTACAGGTAGAATTTCAGGTTGTACATGAAGTGTTTGATAAAATGCAGCAAAACAAGATTATTTAAGAAAAGGGTTTTGTCCAATTGAAAGATGGAATTGAAACATGGAATGGGTGTTTAAGTGGTTGGTCGAATTAAAAAAGAACTATTGTGGAAATTCATGAGTTTTAACAAAATTTGGGTGAATTTACAGTTTACAGAAAAATTGTTTGCTAATTTCTTAAAGAAATTCTTATCTTAAGGTGCTCAGATTTGGTTTTCAAAACTAGAAGGGGAGCCTGTGATAATTTTTTTTTAAAAGAAGGGGAATCCAAGATTCAAGTTTACACAATCTAGTAGTAATTTCAATATTTTCTCATCTTTCGTTGGTAATTTGGTACCATTATCCTCTTCTTCTTTGTTTCTCTTCTTCCCATGACAGTTTTCATGTTTATCGAAGCCTAAAATACTACACAGTTGCTGGAAATGATTTGGAGCAATATTATAGCTTTCAATGACATTATTCTTAGTGATTCCTTGTGAATGAAAATAATCAACATCGTGAAATTTTAAATATTCACAAACCGAATGCATGGTTTACCTCTATTCCTTGATGCAAAGTTTCTATGCAAACAATTTTTTCAACTGATGTGTTGATTATATTTTTCTGCCACATTGATCAATTCTTCTTCGTCAAGATTATGCAATAGTATAAAAAAATTAGATCCATGATGTTTTATTTTATTTAGAATAAAACAATCTTGTTTGGTTCTCTTGGGTGAGCATGGCAGAACCACTTTTGTAAAGTTTGAATATAAAAATCCATTTGTTCCATAATATATCAAATGTCAAAACAAGAGTCATCTTGTATTTAAGGTTGTCATTGGTATTAACAACAAATATATCCATACATTCACCTTGGAAAACCTACAAACATATAAAATTGAAGATAATATTTAATTTAGTAATTTCATAACACAGTTAGAAATTTGCGAGCATTGATTGTTAAGAAGAAAAAATTTATACCTGTCACTCTTCGCTGGAAGTGTTTCCCTTACCCAGGCATGATGGCCTACTATGACTTATCCATTTCTCCCTTGCTTTCATAACTTGATCGATGAAGGGAGTGTTTGCAAATTCCTTGTTTGACAAATTTAGATGTTTGCATATTTTTCTCATAATATTTTGGGGAACATATATTTGTGTAACATACGAGCTATCCGATGGTGACATCTTGAATGCAATGGTTGATATCAATAATTTTTAATGATTTTTTTCCGCACCAAAATAGTATGTTGTCCATCCAACATATAACACTTCAATGTAGGAAAATTAATTTTATCTCCAGTTCTAGGAACATTTCCCTCCTTGGTCACAATATTTAATGGAAAAAGAATAACATCTCTCAATGTTGTTGTATATTTCGAGACAAAAGATAAAACCATCTTTTCCACGACATAATCATCAACCTTTCGATATTGCAATTCTGGAGGCGTTATAACACATTTCATTATAGCAATAGAAAAAAAATCATGGAATAAAACTTATTTGATCTGTTCTTATTGAATGCATATTGAGCTATCGAAGCTCTTACTAGCTTTCTGCAGCATCACTTTATATGGACTTGATTTTAGTTCCTTGAAAGAATATTTGCTCACATATTTTTCAATATCGTTAATAAAGGATCTTCGAAGGTATGAAATAATATTTTCATGAGCAACATTTGTCATCTTTTTTTGCATACTCATGTAATGAAATATAGATTATGTATTCCCTACCAACATTCTTTTCTTCAATACTAGCATAATTCCTTTCTTCAAATATGCCATAGTATTTATTCCAATCTGATTACATCCATCATACGAAGGAAAAATCAATCATTGCTTCGCACAGGAAACCAGATCCAATTCTAGACCACTTTTTCATTAGATATAGTTGAAAATTACCAACTTGAAGATCAAATTGAATGAGGAAACACTTATCTGGCTCGTCATTTCATCTTGAACATGTAATAAATAACCATTAATGGCATCTACAGATGTCAATATTCCATCTGGAGTTAGCACTTCTTCCTCATCAAAGCATAAGATATATAAATCTGGCTAGAAATTATATGGTTCATCCATCACAACATACCATGGACATTTGAATAAACCAAGGTTGTTATTTTTTTACAATTCAAGAAATGAAATTTCTTTGAATTGACTAGGGGTCACGAATGACATATTTTACCTACAGTATAGTAAACATTTGATGGTTAATATAAGAATCAACATAAAACGTTTTTAGTTTTCAAATAGTTTCTATCTATTATATTTTTTGATGAAAATGTTGGTTTGAATGATCAATAGAGAAGGCACAATCATTGACCCTTCGTAGATTCAATATCCTTTATATTTATATCATAAAGGAATGGACGACCGACCGTTCTTGTGTTCACTATTCTTGATATATCTAGAATACAAGAAAGGTCGATCAACCTTTCCTAGGTTAAATATTCTTTATATTTTTATCATAGAGGAAGAGGTGGCCGACCCTTCCTCTATCGACTATTCTTGATATTTCCATAATACAGCAAGGGTGGTTCGTTCCTTATTATTTTCACTATCCTTGATTTATCTACAATAGAGGAAAGGTGGGTAGACCCTTCTTAGGTTTATTATTATTTATATTTATATCATAAAGGAAGGGGTAGCTAAATCTTCTTGTGCTCACTATCCTCTATATATAAAATACAAGAAGGATCGACTAACCCTTTCTAGATTAAATATTCGTAATATTTATTTAATAATGAAAGGGATGGCCAACCCTTCTTATGTCCATTATTCTTGATATTTCCATAATATGGGAAGGGTTGTCCATTTCATCATGTGTTTACTATCATCAATATATCTAAAATATAGGAAGGGTTAGTCGACCCTTCCTAGGTTCAATATTCTTTATATTTCTATCATTAAGGAAATGGTGGTTGACTCTTCTTGTAATCACTATTCTTGATATTTCTATAATATAGGAAGGGACAACCTTTCCTTCTTATGTTCACTATTCTTGATATTTTTATAATATAGGAAGGGATAGTCGTTCCTTCTTGTGTTCACTATTCCTAGTATATCTACAATACAGGAAGTGTTGGTTGACCCTTCGTAAATTCATTATTCTTTATATTTCTATCATACAGGAAGCGGAAGCCGACCCTTTTTGTGTTCTCAAACGTCAATTTATTTAAAATACCAGAAGGATCGATCGACCCTTCCTATGTTCAATATTATTTATATTTATATCATAAATGAAGGAGTGGTTGACTCTTCTTGTGTTCACTATAACTCTTGATATTTTTATAATACAGGAAGGGATAGCCATTCCTTCTTTTGTTCACTATAATTCTTGATAATTCTATAGTACAAGAAGGGACAGTCGCTCCTTCTTGTGTTCACTATTCTCTATATATCTACAATACAAGAAGGGTTGGCCCACCCTTCACAGGTTCAATATTCTTTATGTTTCCATCATAAAGGAAGGGGTGGCCAATCCTTTTTCGTGTTCACGATAATTCTTGATATTTCTATAATATAGGAAGGGACAACCGTTCGTTCTTGTGTTCACTATTGTCAATATATTTACAGTACAAGAAGGGTCGATTGAACCTTCATTGGTTCAATATTATTTATATTTATGTGAAGAAGGAATGGGAAGCCAACTCTTCCCGTATTCACTATTTGTTATATTTTTATCATAAGGGAAGGATCAGCCCACCCTTCTTGTGTTCAATATTCTTGATATTTCTATAATACATGAAGGGATATCCGCCCCTTCTTGTATCATAGAAATAACTCTAATAGTTATCACAGTAAGGGTATGTCGATATTTCATATCCTCTCTATTATTTATATTTGTAGGATATAAGAAGAGGTGGTTGACCCTTCTTGTGTTAACTATTCTTGATATTTCTATAATACAAGAAGGGGTGTATGTCCCTTCATGTGTTCACCATTCTCTATATATCTACAATAGAGGAATTTTCAATCAACCCTTCATAGGTTCAATATTTTTTACATTTATATCATAAAAGAAGGGGAAACTTGTTAAAGTTACAACATCATGAGTCATTCTTTAGGTCAATCTTGTGTGACAAGATTGAGCCTCGTGTGTCGAGGTAGTGCCTCATAGGAGCCTGAGTTGGGCTCAGGAAAATTCAAGAAGAATCTTGAGTTGGACTCAAGAATGGTTAAGTTTCATGTGTTGAGGCAAGTGCTTTGTATGTCAGAGTGATGATGCTGTATAGTCTTGCTAGTTAAGGCTAAGGTATTGTGTGTCAAGACAGATCCTTATGTGTTGAGGTGGTGCCTCATGTGTTGAGGTGATTCTTTGCATGTGAAAGCATGTATGGTGTGTGATGTACTACTAACCATGGTTGAGGTATTAAGTCTCCTCTAGAGATTGGCCACTTCTAGAGTGAATTACTTTAGCATATAACCACTTGGAATGATAGTATAACAATATGATCACATAATTGGGAAAATATCCTTAGTATATTTGATATGATAATTAGTAATTAGGCCGGTACATGTGGACCATGCAGATAAGACAAGAGATAAAGATAATATGTGGTAAGATATGAGAGAATTCGAATTGCACATAAAATAATTAATTAAGAGAGAATTCGAATTGTTAAAATTCAGTGAAGACTTTAGTAAATCAAAGGAGAACTCAAATTAATCACTACAGTGATGTTAACAAGAAAGAATCAATTGAGAGAGCTAACTAAGTGATAACAAAGAAGATCTAGTTAACTAAGTGCTATGTTAAACTAAAAGATGACACTTAATATAAACTAAAAGACGACACTTGAATTACGCCACTTAAGTTAGAATCCTAACTTAAGTGGGAAATCTTTCAGTTAAGGGGCAAGTTCATGCTAAGAGTCGGTTCAATGAGTTAATGCATTCCGTGAGAAGTGGGGCACACTTCTTCATGCAATATTGATGCATCCAGATGGACAGAAAGTTCATCCTGAATTTAGAAGATAAAAATAGAAGCTAATGTATGAGAAGAATATATAAATATGTTATACAGGATTGATGAATTTAATGTGAAGCAAATTCTCTTCTCTCTTGAAGGAAATGTGGTTTTCTTTGTGCAATACATTATTTTAAGTCTCTCTTCTTTATCTTTCTCTTGCTCTATAATTGCACCAGGGGCGCTTGATGTAAAATACATTCTCTATTATCTATCAATATACTAAGGAAGGTTTTGCAGGGGTTTTCTCCCTCGTGTCACATAGGGTTTCCACAGGGTAAATTCATGTGTCGAATGTGATTTCTTGTATGATTGTTATTTGATTTCAAGCATTATTGTAGCTATGAATTAAAGATAAAAAATTAACACAAATGACCCTTATTTTGCTCAGTATTATTTATATTTCTATAATCCAGGATGAGATCGAGTATGTTCCATCATATGATCAATGCCATGGGGATGAATGAGAGGTGTACAAGTTGTTGAAGAGTTGTCACTGATATTAATATGGAATATATGATGTGGAAATGAGTTGATGTGGAAGCAGTAATATGATAGAGTTGACTAAGCAGAGTTGATGTTGTAGTGAGGAACATATTTGATGAAGCAGAGCATAGTTTTAGGGACTGATATTTAAAAATTAAAGTGTTGTCTTTGATGACTAATTGCAAAGTTTGAGGATATTTGTTGAAAAAAAAATGTGGTTATCTTTTTGATAGATTTGATGACCCCTCAATGATCATTCCCCCCTACTTACACGTATAACTACCAACCTCATCATAAAACCATATATACGAGTTGTCATCGTGAAAATCCTCCAGATCCCCGACTCATCATTTCACATCTAATCCACTACATGGAAATGGCCATTTCACTATCATTCTACATCTATATATGGACATGTACCCTTCTTATCCATACGTAATTTCATTTCCTTGCTCACCACACTGATCATTACCTCATTCCTCGCCCCTTGGTGTTCATGCAAATAGTCTGGTTTGAGTTTCTTTTATGTAGAACAGGTCATTTATCATTCCAAACCATGACTCACATTGAATGAGCATTGAAATATTTAGGTATTCATTGGGGATTCAAAGGCCACATTGAATTAACATTGCAAGGAATCATGGTGTTCATCCAACGATGGTAGCCTTTGATATACCTTCCACATTTAACTGTCTCACGCCCCTGTCAACTACTACTACATTTGATGGATGTCTGAGAGAGTGATCATTGGCAAGATTGGATGAGCCTGTTGAATTGATTGATGCCGAAAAGCTTGCTTCATCTTCATTTCTTAGTCTCCTTGATGTTTGGAAGACTACCTTGGAGGGTTCAGTCTCTCATCAAGCACACAGATGAAACTTATTTAAACTACATTGTAGTCCTAAGGAGGGGAGGTGCTAAAGACTAGGCCTCATTTTCTGAGTATGTTTCATACTACAACACTACGAGGTGGGATGTAATCCTTTTTGTAGATGAACTTTTGTAGCACTATTGTATTCACTAGTGTATTCAAGGCGGGATGTAGTCCCTGATGTATTCACTATTGTATCTATGAAATAAAGATGTTGTGTGTTCAAATTGAGACCAAGGTGATTCGCCATTGGTGTTTGAATTAAAAGTGTCTTTTATGATGTTCAATGTCTGTTTGAGATAGTATGAAATGTCTTTATCTATGTACCTAGAATTTTGAGTTTTTCCATCTTGTGGGATACGTGTGCCTCCCCTTTAAGTAATACGTGTACTTTTGATTAATTAATTATGTTGATGATGATGATGATGCTTACCTTAAGTAGTTAGATATTATAAATGTGCCATTTGATTTATTTGATGGATGCAAACCAATGGAAATGTGGCATAATGAATGATTGTTGGATCAACACAATACAATTTATAATTGGATGACTTAAGTGTTTATCCTCTTATGGACTAAGCTTATCAATTTAGAATAATTATTACCTTATATGTTTACTTAATAAATGTTATATATGCAGCAATATTAGTCCATGTTGAAAGGCATATGAATGTCGATCAATTGTATGATTGATGTCAAAGATCATAGAATGACGAAGGGGTAAAATTATAAATATTATTATGAATCTACAATTACATAGTTTCCTATCAACCATTTCTTTATCATGTAAAATGGATATTGTTGCTTATAATGTTCCAATTAGATATTGTTTATATCTCTTCCATCTTGGATAATGTGTGCGATGGTATGAAGATATTGGAAAGATGTAATTGATGATATTTACTATTAGGATAAATACTATTAACCATCTCATAATATTATTATGGGGGAAAGAAGTATAGGGTTCACATTTCATGTTAATATGTGATTGTGTATTGGGTACATGTGATTTTTTGTCTTACGCATAAAAGAGCTGATTGATTAGTCAAACAACTATGAAGTGAGGTTGATTTCAAGAATGGTCTGACATGCTTATACGTCAAATAACTATTTTTGAATGGTTAAACAAATGTTGCACATCATGGTAAATCTAATGACTATATTAGTGTAGTTCACATTGATAGGGCGTTAAAACAAAGCAAATTTGTATATCCCATTTTCCAAAATACTAATGAGGAATTTGGGTACATTACATTTGCCCATGGTTTTGGGCAAACCATAATATTGTCTCTTGTTTTTGTGCGAAACTTTAGGGTTTTCCCTCCTTTCCCACTTTCTTGAATGTTTTTCCCCTTTTTATTTTTTATTTTTGTATTTTTTGGGGATTTATCCATAAATTGGGATATTTTCTTCTTTTGGGGAGGAAATTAAGCCACTTTTCCTTATTTTGGAGAGGGAAATAATAATTTTAAGCCAATTGATTCCCAAACTTTAGGATTTTGAGTTGATGAAGGTAAAATATGGGGGGAAATGGGATAATTGGTTGATGTAGGTAGGGAAAGAGCATGGTGTGTAATTTTTTGTTGTGAACAAGGTCAATTGTGGAGTTTTGCTAATTTAGTAGATCATATGTGATTTTTTTGAATTTGGGTCCCTCAAAAGAGACCTATCTTGGGGTTGGTGGATAACATGTTCCATGTATTATTAGGACTTAGTCACACATGCAATCTAGTCAAGTTTTACAACGAACATCTTTATATGTATGGACCTTTTATAGTTATAAGTAATGCAACAACTTAGTGCTATTCATTTCCTTCCCTTTGCATTAGACTTTATAGCGATGGGAAACATTAGTTTACTGCAATCACCGCTTATAGACCCATTAAAACAAAATTTAGATATCGCACAACCAAGAATACAAATATACATGAGCAATGGTTTTAAAGTGTTCTAATACGATGATGAAATTCCAAGATCTATAAATCCTAATTGAAATAGATCACACATACTTCAGATTTTAAAATGGAGGCTATTCCAGTGGAGGGATGAGGAATATCACTTACTTGAGTATATACTAGAGGAGGTAGAAATCCCATGAATACAAATGAAAGAAACATATATACCATTTACAATGATGTGACAGTGCAACTAACCATGCAAATAACTAAACTAATATATGTGAGTAGCTAAACAAAGATTTGCCCAGATGCGTCGGTCACCATATAGAAAGATCCCTATCATCGACTTGTGCTTTAAGCATATGTATAGGTGAGCATGAGACAGGATTCAAGGGAATTTATTTATTAAATTCCAATGCAATGTCTGCTAACTTTTCCATGAGGGCTGGTTGTAAAAATTGACGGTGAGCAAAGAAGTTGCTGAAAAAGAAATAGACCCAGGTGGTTATCGGCCTTCTTGATCATGATTGACCCTGCCCAAGTAAGTATATCAACAACCCCCCCCCCCCCATTTCTCTTCTGATACCACTTGTAATTTGAGGTCTTGGAAAAATATATTTAAACCCTAACATTATTAACAACAGATCACATGCATACATACATATCTATGTATCATGGAAGGCCTCAGAGGGACTGGAACCAAAGTTGAAAGTTTGCACCCATCATTGCAACAACGCTAGGGCTCATGAGGATTCTAATGGGTTGGAAGAGAGAAATTTATTCGGCAGTCTGCTATTCTGTGCATCACTTGTTCCCGCCTCCAGTAGGAATAATATATAGTCTTCTAAATTGATTATTTAGTAATTACATATCATAATTTACTAACATAATAGGCAGGTGAGTCCTTGTACAATGTTACACCCTACTATAGGTCATATATGTGATACTAACAATGTTACACCTTTCTACAGGACATATGTAACAATTTAATAAGTATAACAGCCTAAAATGAATACTGCATGTTGCTTATTCTCATAATTATATATAATTGGAGCATTACATTCCTAACTCTGTAATACCTAACTCCATAATCATATTTTTGGAGCGTTACCAGTTACATACTCATAGAGGAATATGTAAAACAGTTAGCTGGGGCCGGAGAGGAATATGTAAAACAGTTAGCTGGGGCCGGAGAGGAATATGTAAAACAGTTAGCTGGGGCCGGAGAGGAATATGTAAAATAGTTAGCTGGGGCCGGAGAGGAATATGTAAAACAGTTACATAATTTAAGGCCAAGTGTTATACCACCCAGTGAGAGCCGTTATACTGATAGTCAATGTAGGAAGAGCCGTTACACCATGACACCACCCAGTGATCAATGGCCGCCAGAGAGCATTACACCATGATAATAGAAAAAGGATAATGGAGTGGTTGGAATAATGGCAATAGAATGTCTATATGTCAAGTTCAATCATGGAAGATTAAGGTAATGGAACACCTGATATAGAAAAAAAACATTCAATTGCCGGCATTCTGGCTTCCACTAATCTATTTTGTTGAAGATTATAGAATGACCACTAAATGAAACTGCCACAGCGGATGCCTAACCACAAACCCCCTATATGACTTATCCCTTCTATACTTCTGTAATGGATGAGCTATCACACTCCCTGCCAGTAAAAGACAAGTAAGCCATCTAAATAAAATATAAACAGGTGTTGAAGAGACTAAAGATTCGAATAGCACTTCCTAGGATAATAGCCAATGTTGCAGAGGGTCTTGCAAGCTTGTCACATTGCCTCTTCAAATCTATACTTCAAATAACCACGAATGCAAATATACTTCTGCAAAAAAAGAAGCGTAAGGAATGGTGGCCCTGTTATCAGGACTAAAAATATCAAGGATTTGATGAAGCAGTTACATATAATTAGAAAACACAATCCAAATCCCTAACACCCGATAATTACTTCAAAAAATCCAAATCACTCAGAGATGAAATAATCTTTTAAGGTTAGGTTTCAACTAACCTATTTGAATTATTTTGTAGGGTTTCAACATAAATTTAAAGGGTTTCAATTAAAAATAGCTTCAAAGAAACCCCATTCCCAACCGAAACCTCATTGAAAATTAACTGTTAGAATTGTGAACAAATTTGAATTGCTGAACGCTTCTAATCGGCATCGAAACTATTGTAAGATGCAGAAATTAAAATGGAAACTCGAAACCTGTATGATACTTATATCTTTGCAGGAAAACTCGGTAGTCGCTCAGCAAACCAGAAGAAGCGATGGACAAAGTACAGAAGCCAAACCTTCCCCTCGCTTAAGAGGAGAAGGATCACCATCCATCGCAATTTCCCCTCCCATCCCAATGAAAGGATGGTGGGAGAAAGACAAGGGATTGTCTTATGGTTTACAATTTAGTGGTTGCAAATATCATTTCCAAGGTTTATAAAAAAATCCACTCTAGAACAGATCAACGACTAGATTTATGATGAATATAAAAAGGGCAGGTCAGAATGAATCTCAAGGAAGGGTTGGCTATGAGTTTAAATCTCCTGTTTCCTAAAACATTAATCGACTAGGTAATCGATTCCATTCATTACAAGGTCATAAGTTGATTCCATGATTTATTTCGCATAGCACTGGATCGAAGCTCCAAGTTTTCTTTTTCTAACTTTCGACAGCATAAATAATTGAAAATCGAACAACAAATTACGAATTGGTGAAGCAGTATATGCACAGTGCTTTAACATGCAACGAACGGATCTAACATTTGCACCGGTAATTTGATGTTAAAACTCAACATTTATCTTTTATTGATTGCAAACCCAAAATTTTAACAACATATCAACTATCTCTTAAACAAATCTAAAAAAATTAACACATAAGTAGGTTTACAAAGAAACAATAGATCTAGGCTAGTAGAGTTTCCAATTAAATTTGATTGATAGATCTAACCTTATCACTCTTCAACTAGGAGATATCGTAATGAATATAATCAGTAAACAGTTTGTGTGCAATGTGAGCCCTTAGGTCTGAGCTTTTGAACATGGCTCTGATACCAAATGTAAGAACCCTAAAACTCATAAAACCTACAAAATAACATTTAATATTAAAGATGGATACAGATCTATGAACCAATACAAGAATATGATAAATACAATGGATATGATATCCTGTAAATCTATAAAACCAGTATACAACAAGAAGCATCATGCAATGAAATATCTATAACAACAGAGCATATCTAATCAACAATATAACAGAAAATATGCCATGAAAATCATACCTGGTTAGATGACCTAGGAGCTACCATTACCTTGACAGCTCCCATAGTGCAACTAAAGGTGGGGCGACTACTCTCCACCCAACCAACCCCTAGCCAAAGGCTGAGGCCCCCGATCCCCCAACGATTAACCCTATGCCAGCGTTATCTTGATTTCCTCTCCTCCAGAGCTCCTCTTCCAAGATGGCCAAAGACAAAAAAGATCCCTCTCTTCACATCTTCTCCTCCTTTTATCCCCTCCTTCTCCCAATTTCTTAATTTCTTATTTAATTTATTTCTTTATGCAAGATTCGCTTTCCGTTACTTTTTTTTCATGCTTTTTTTTATTATTTACCTTATACTATATTACATTATATCATATTATATAAAATATTCCCTATACTCGTATATGAGGGTTGTTACAGCAGGTCAAATTATTACACAAGGAAAAGCATTGCAAGGCCATTTTGGGTTTCCTATTTTTATAAAGAGCCTTAAAATGTAGATCGATCGCTACCCTCGCCTCTAGAGAAAGGCACGATTACTAAATTTGTATCCCCATTCCGTAGGTTTATTAGAAAAAAAGGGGGAGGGCGTTGTCTCCTCGTCCTTTTCACCCAAAACTATTGCTTATTATCATAGTGGTTATTATCCTTTGGTCATAGTAGCTCAACCCAAAGTGAAGGGTTAGAATTCTATGAGTCAAGGAGCCCCATTAAATAGCATTTCCAAGCGAATAAGATAGGCAAGCAAGTGGTTTGGTCGCGATTAATGGGTAACACAAGCATATTGATTGCAAGCTTCTTGTAATGTCCCCATTTTGACCCCCTTTGCATTAAATCGTAAATGATGTAAATATTGTTATTTAATCATGGTGAGGAGCTCAAGGCCAAGGCCCCGCCATTGATTTAGCGTTTTATGTATCGGCAATTAAAAATAGATTCCTATGGTTTTTGTGCTAGATAGGCACAATGTAAATTAAGACATCATGTAAATACGAATTTTAATGAAAAACCCACAACGGGCTATGCAATGCAACAAAGAGATGGGGGCATGATTCTACAAGGAATAGGGAGGGAAATTATTCAAACCCTTGAGCCAATGGTGTTAATCCATGTGTCAATGAGAAAACCCATAAACCACCAACTACCCATTTTGGGTTATGGACCCAAACATTTAATTCTTCCAAAAATTGGTTGAGGCAAGTAATGCCTTGGGAATGAAGAGGTATGGCAGCCAATTTCATGCATGGGCAAGCCATCAACCTGGAAAAATGTACTTTTTCTTCTAGGGCAAGAAAACACCCATGAAATGGTGCCCAAAGCCATTTTGAACCCATAGTCTTTCCTCTCTCACACAGTCTGAACTACTGGGTCTTTTCCCATCATGTTTTTACCAATTTCCTGCATTTTTCCATAGTTGGGAGCTTGTTTTTGTGTTACACAGTGGCTGGGAGAAAGGGAGTCATGTTTTGGGGGTTTATAGAGATCTTTTTTGCCCCTGAAATGTAGAAAAACGTTTTTTGAAAATGGTTTTTGCTCTCTAGGGTTGAATCCCCAATTACCATTTTCATTTTTGGGTCTTCCCACATTTTCTAGGCTGGTAGAAACCCCATCTTTGGGCATCTCACTGTAAAAACGTTTTTATCATGCCCAATAATTGTGGTTCTGCTGTTATGTGCATCCTTGTGTTGGTTTGAATCTGTGAGCAAGAGATTTGGAGTGGTAGTGGACAGAATTGGCTTGATAAACCTAGTCGGGGGGGGAATAACCTCTCAAGAAGATCAAGAGGGATGGCTACTCTTCTATACACACCTTAGACACTCTAGATTGGAAGGTATGGCCTGAGGGACTATGCATTGGTGAAGGGAATACTTCCTTGAGTGGGGTGTGTAGGCATTGTGGGTGCCAAGCTAGATAGATCTTGTAGAGGTATCCCTGGCTCTGTGCTTGAGCTCACTAGCTTAGCAATTCTTCCTTTCCATTTCCTAGCAGCCTGATAAACCCAATTGTAGATTGGCTTGGGTCATCTTGGTGTATGCTTGGCTATGTGTGAGTCTGCGATCCCTGGTTCCTTGTAGAAATCATGCCCAGCTCGGGGGTGGCAGTTGTATCAAGAGGTTGATAAGCACAACTGGCCTATGGTTGGGTGGAACGTTGCAGATGCATAGCTGGTTGCTTGGGACTACTTTGTTAAGGTAAGTATTCTCTTGTGTTAACTTTGCAATTATTTATTTGATGAATATCTTGAATGTATGATGGATGTGTAATTGAAATTACTTCCGCTGTGTTTTTCTTATAATTATACATCTCCATATGTCTTTTTATATTATGTGAATGCTTATTTAAAAGTTCATGGGGCTAGATGCCCAGCTTTAGCATCACATCCTCTCTATTATGCTGGTATGATGGGAGGGGACATTACATTTTGGTATCAGAGCTACTGGTTGCAGCATTGGACCTCTATGGGCCAAATCCGATTACAGTCACATGGGAAGGTCCCTTCCTAATTACCATAGGTCTTAGCATCAGGCCTAAACTAGCTAAGTTGGATAGTTTACAGAGGTAAGGTTACCTCCTGCTGGGCAGCAGTCATCATAAGAAGAAGAAAAGAAGAATCCGAAATTGTTTTAAGTGTTTTTGAAAAAATTTGTTTAAAGTCTGTTTCAGGAAGAACTCGCAAGTCTTCGCCACAACATCGGGAGAATTCGACGAATTGCTCCGAAAAAGCGCGAGAATTCGACGAATTGCTCTGAAACAGCGGGAGAATTCAGTGAATTGCTCCGAAAAAAAGCGGGAGAATTCGGTGAATTGCTCCAAAAAAGCGGGAGAATTTGGCGAACTGCTCCGAAACAGCGAGAGAATTTGGCGAATTGGTCCGAAAAAAGTGGGAGAATTCGGTGAATTGCTCCGAAACGGCAGGAGAATTCGGCGAATTGCTCCGAAATTGCGGAAGGGACTTTCAATTCTCTTCCAAAACTGTGGAAGGAACTTTCAAATTCTCTTCCGAAACTGTGGAAGGAACTTTCAAATTCTCTTCCGAAACTGCGGAAGGAACTTTCAATTCTCTTCCGAAACTGCGGAAGGAACTTTCAAATTCTCTTCCAAAACTGCAGAAGGAATTTTCAATTCTCTCCCGAAATTGCGGAAGGAACTTTCAAATTCTCTCCCGAAATTGCGGAAGAACTCCACAAGTTGGCCTGAAACAGGTCGGAAGAACTCGCTGAGTTGCTCCAAAACAATGAATTTCAACCATTTTTAAGGGAGATTTTCAGGTGCCGAAAATGGAAAAATTGCCATGGAACTTATGCGCTAGATTGCGCGAAATGAAATCTTTACAAAAAAAAAAAAACGAGGGTGCTGCCCTCGACCCTCCCTGCAGTGGCGCAGGGAAGCCACAAGGGGGCAAGTCCCCTTGACCCTCGTCATTCCCCTCATATGTCATTGATTGTGAGAAAATTCTATGATTTGACAAAATTGTCAATATAATATTTTCCCATGTGCATGAAAGTAGTTTATGAATTTCTGAGAATATAATGCAGCTAACAATTGTGTTGATGAACACATTTTGCAGAATCACAGTTACATCAGGGCAGCACTCTAGATAGTACAGTTGGAAAGTTTTGGATCTTGGTTGGGCCAAGAAAATTAACATCATGGATGATGCACAGGATCCCTATGAGCCTGAGACAGATGCCATGGGGGAGAACATACATGTTGAAAATGCTGAAACAGAATCTAATGGGAGAAGAAATCAAGAGACTCCTCCAGATATTGCAGCCACTATGAGAAGCCCAAGGGTGGAGTTGCAAAGCTGTAGAGAAGATAATGAAAAGATGATTAAAGCTCAAGAAGAACAAAACCAGTTGAATGCAGCCATGCTACAGAGTTTGACAGACATCCAAAGGCAAATAAACTCTGGGCATCAGACATCAAATCCAGAAAGGGGTGGGAGTAGTTCTAGAAGGAATTCCCGTAAGAGGGCTAGTAGCTCAAGAAGAGTTTCTACAGACCGGACTTATACTCCAGAAATATCTTCTAATGAATCATCTAACTTTGAAGAATCCATTGAGAGTTCGAGCTCTTC
This sequence comes from Larix kaempferi, assembly GCA_027924585.1. Classification (NCBI taxonomy): domain Eukaryota; kingdom Viridiplantae; phylum Streptophyta; class Pinopsida; order Pinales; family Pinaceae; genus Larix; species Larix kaempferi. The sequence goes on along the minus strand of BSBM01000317.1, from coordinate 5,830,537 downwards.
ATCCTGCAGAAGCAAGAGGAAGAGGCACTACAAGAACAGTTCGTATGGGGAATTTAAGAAGGCAAAACCTCCTACATTTGACGGAGAGGTAAAATCTAGTCAAGAAGCTGAAGCTTGGCTTCTTGGGATGAGAAAATATTTCCAAGTCCAAGACTACTCTGGGAATATGAAGGCAAGGGTTTCCATCTTCAACTTGAATGGAAGAGAATCTATATGGTGGGAACACATCAGGCAAGTGAAGAAGATCAACAAAAGGAAGATTGTGTGGAAGCAATTCAAGAAATACTTCAAGCAGAAGTACCTCTCTGACAGGTACAATGATGATAAGATCAAAGAGTTCCATGAGCTGAGATTGGGACAATTGACCATGGAAGAATATGCAAACAAATTCTTGGAGCTGCTAAGATATGTCAGGTACATTCGAGATGATAAGCTGGAAATTCAGCGTTTCCTCAGTGGACTACCCCAGTCATACAAAGACAGAATTGAGTTCGATGAACCTCGAACTCTAGAGGAGGCCATAAGAAATGCCAAGTATTGCTTTGATCAAAATAGAAGCAAACTAGAATTCCATAAGGCATGGAAGGATAAGAAAAATGAAAAGTTTGATCAAAGGAAGAAGGGGTTCAAGCCTCCTCAATTTAAGAATCAGCAAAGGTAGCCATCACAGGTTGTGACTAAGCCAACTATGATGATGGGAGACAAGCCAAGAGATCCAAAGGAGCCAAGAGAACCACTTCAATGTTGGGGTTGCGGAGGAGACCACATGCTTAGGAACTATCCACATCGGAATGGGAATGCAAATCAAGTCCACAACATCTAGGGAGCTGAAATTGTGGGTCAAGTGGCGAGGACAATCCCTAGAATCTATGCAGCACTAGAGGACCGCCAGGCAGATCATCAGTCAACTGTGGTTGAAGTTAAAGGTAAGATTGCTAAGCAATCTGTTTCTATTTTGATTGATCTTGGATCTACTCACAGTTATGTCACTCCTAGAATTGTTGAGATTTGTGCTTTCAAGAAATTAAAGCATAGTAAATCATTGTTAGTTCAACTAGCCACTGGAACCAAGAGAAAAGTTACTGAAATAGTAGAGAAATGTCCATTAGAGATGGATGGGCTATTCACTTATGCAGACCTAAATATTTTGCCACTTGGTTCCTATGATATTCTCATTGGAATGGATTGGTTAGAAGCACACAGGGTTAAAATTGAATGCTACAATAAGACATTTGAATGCATGGACGAAGAAGGAAACCCGAGGGTTGTAAAAGCCATTCCAAAGGTGACTTCTGTTAGACAGGTTTCAGCCATGCAGCTGAAGAGGTTTTGTAGGAAGGGATGCCAATTGTATGCAGCCCACATTTTAGAGGCAGCAGAGAATGAAACTCTTCAATTGGAGGACTATCATGTATTGCAAGAATTTAGGGATGTTTTTCCTGATGAGATTCCAAGACTCCCTCCAAAGAGAGACATTGACTTTACAATTGAACTTGTTCCAGGAGCGGAACCAGTGTCTAAGACACCCTATAGGATGAGTACACCGGAATTGCTAGAATTGAAAATGCAATTACAAGAGTTGCTGGAAAAGAAATATATTAGGCCAAGTGTATCCCCGTAGGGAGCACCTGTTCTATTTGTGAAAAAGAAATATGGAACACTCAGGTTATGTATTGACTATAGGCAGTTGAACAAAGTCACTGTGAAGAACAAATACCCATTGCTCCAAATTGACGACCTTTTTAACCAAATGAGAGGAGCAAAGGTATTTTCAAAGATTGAATTGAGGTCTGGTTACCATCAGGTAAGAATAAAAGAATAAGATATTCATAAGACCGCCTTTAGAACGAGGTACGGGCACTATGATTTTGTAGTGGTACCATTCGGTCTCACAAATGCACCAGCTACATTCATGTGTCTAATGAACAATGTTTTTAGCAAGTATTTGGACAAGTTTGTTCTTGTATTCCTAGACGACATTCTCATCTATTCTAAGAATGAAGAAGAGCATGAAGAACATTTGAGAATGAAATTTGGGTCCCTCAAAAGAGACCTATCTTGGGGTTGGTGGATAACATGTTCCATGTATGATTAGGACTTAGTCACACATGCAATCTAGTCAATTTTTACAATGAACATCCTTATATGTATGGACCTTTTGAGAAAAGAATCTTCTCAGATAAAATGAGGGGTTGATCCTTCCCCAAGGGTTTCTATTTTGGGAGTGGAGAAAGTAGATGGTAAGGAGAAAGAGAAGCTGCTCTTTTTCCAACTAGGTCCATTTTGGAGTTTCGGGAATTCAGTAGGTCATATATGATTTCAGTGAAGGCAACAATCATTTAAAGAGCGTCCACCTCTTAAAGGAATATGGGGGTTGGATGGATAAAGAGTGCCTATCCTTTTGTGATACCATCAAATAGAATTCACAATTCAAAGACATAAACAATTTGATAAATGGGTGTGCATGTGTGTGTAATACTAATATATTATCATGATAAATATTTCCAATCTTTATGGTCCAAGCGACCCTTTTAGGAAGAAACAGTCGCTCCTTTATCAAATAAACATGTCTTGGGGTTTGTGGATGACATGTTCCTTGTATGATTAGGAATAAGTCACTCATGCATTCTAGTATTTTTCAACAAATGTCCTTATATGTATGGACCCTTAGAGAAATGAATTTTCTCATAGAGAGAGTTTTTTCTCCATCCTCAAGGGCTTCTATTTTATCGGTAGGGAAAGTAGATGATAAGGAGAACGAGAGGTTTCTCTTTCCTCATGTAGGTTCATTTTGGATTTATGGATTCTATGCGATCATATATGATTTTGGTGAAGGTGGAAATCCTTTAAAAAACATCCACCCCTTCAAGGAATGTGGAGCTCGACGGAGAAAAAACACCCGTCCTTTCTTGGTGCCGTTGAATAGAATTCATAATTCATAGCCATAAAAAAAATGATGTGTGTGTGTGTGTGTGTTACTAATATATTGTAATGTCCCTTGTTAGGAATTTTATTAAAATGGCAATTTTTCACTTTTTTCCCTAGTTTGACCTTTGACTAGTTTTGAGCTCTAGGTCCCCAAATTGATCCAATTGCTCCCAAATATTCTGAGAAGGTATATGGATGATGTTAGAAAATAAATGTGTGTTTAAGGGATGCTTTTGGACCTTTAAAATACTTCTGCAAATCCTCTTTCAATTATGGCCAATGTAGAGAACTTTACTAGTAATTTTCCTTTGACTAGTATTGATCTCTAGGTCTCGAATTGACTCCAAATTCCTTCAAATATTCAAGGAAGGTGTATGAATGATATTAGGACTTGAATATGATGTTCAAGGATGATATATGGCCACCACCAAAATACCTCTGAAAACTCTCTTAAGATTCTGGACCAAGTATGTAATTTTACTAGTAATTTGGGGTTCAAATCCCCCTAGGGTAAGTACTGAAAATGGCTTCCCAAATGCCTCCAAAACCACTCAAATTTATGAACAGAGGTAGGGAATGTATTAAGGATGTTATTAAGGTCTCATGTGCACCATTAATTGATTTTTACATCTGTTCCAACCCTCTCCCATTCAACTGCAAAAATCACCAATTCGACCCTTGGGGAAATGGCACTATTTCTTCTCCCAATGCAATTAAACTGAGTAAAAATACTTCAAATGCTCAAGTACAGTACATGAAACTTGTAAAATACATCCATGGTAGTCCATTGATCACAAATTCATCATAGAATCATCCATTCATTCGAAATCGTTAGCATTACATTGATTCACAACAAGGTAGTCGGGAAATGGCACTGTTCTTTCATTAAAATTGATATTTATACATTTCTACTTGGAATTTCGACCTAAAACTTTTTGGAGATGAATAACATAGTATTTAATTCATATTACAAAATCAATGGGGCATTAGAAGCTCCCCCAAAGAGTATAATAGCTCACCAAAAACGCCCTCCCTCAAGGATCAAGAATATGCCATCAAAATTGGAAATGGTTGAAGGAGTGAGCTGCAATAGAAGAAACCATGAGCTACCCTGTAGCTTACACCTGCAAATAAAGACTCCATTAAAGCTACAAATGAAAGGTTTGAATGGCCTTTCCAATTGTCAACTTGGATGAGAATCTTTCACCCTCGAAATTGGCTAAGGCAAGCAACTAGTCATCCACTAGCTCTCCCTCTTCACAAATGCAATTGCAAATTCTACAAATGATCAAAAGATAGTTTCATTCTTTGTTATTGACATTTATAAAGTTCTAATGTCCTCCATGGGTCGAATTCCTTCCAAGAGACTCATGCCAACTCAAGTTGGGAAGAGATTCCAAAGAACACCACTTGTACAACAATTCCTAGTTTTCCACTTCCACCAAATCACATGTGGAAGCATCTTAGCAGCCCTAACACCCTTGAGCACCCTCTTGGAGTCTATTTTTATCCCTGACATGTCATATATGTCATATGTCAGCCTTCAGGTCTGCTTTGTGTCATAGGTGTCATAGCATCTTCATCATTGTTGTCATAGAGCTGGGGAATCTAGCCCAAGTGTCTCACTAGCTCCAAATTGCCTTTTCCTCTTCCATGGGAGTTACTCTTCCTCTATATTTTGACCTTGGATGAGTCATGCCATGAATAATACCTTTTGGACTCCCCCAAGTATGTTACCGTTCACCTTGAATTCGAATTGGTGAGAGAATGATGCCAAGTGTAGTGGAGAAATCTAGCCATATGTGGGTCCCACTTCCTCCATGTGTCTTCATGATCAAATGCCACTTTGATTTTCACTTGTATATATTTATTTATCTCCTTTATTAAATATTTATGCCACTCTAATGTTCAAACATCATTTATTATCCCCATTATTCCAAATCCCAAAGCTTCCACCCCAAACCTAGAAAACTAGTAATTTTCCTCCTTGGCAATTATTTGACCTTTAACATCAATTTTACAAACTCTAATGAATAAGGCCAATGTGATTAGGCAATTGTGACCCAATACCAAATTTGAGACATGACATATATTATCACTATATATATGTTAGGAAGCAACAATTACTCCATCCTAAAAGAGACCTATCTTGAGGTAAGTGGACAACATGTTCCTTGCATGAATAGGAATTAATCAGTCATGCAATCTAACCCTTTTCAATGAATGCCCTTATATGTATGAAACTTTTCAGAAAATAATTTTATCAGGAAAAGAACGGCTGCTCTTTCCTAAGTTCGATTTTTGGGATGAGGAAAGTAGATAGAAACGAGAAAGAGCAGTCACTCTTTTCCAAGCGAGTCCACCGCTTCAAGGATTATGAAGACTGGACAGATAAAGAACAACCATCCTTTCCTAATATAGTCAAATAAAATTCATAATTTACATACATAAACGAATTGATATATTATATATAGATGTTGCTAATAATATATTATCACCATAAATGTTGCCCAGCTTCATGGTCCAAGCGATCCTTTTAGATATAATTACTAAAATTTTGGAAAGATGTCACGTTAATTCATTGTAAAAGGGGCATGAGTCTATATTAATAAAAAAGAATTTACATTATCATGTATACATAATAAATAATATGTTTAATGATAAATATTCAAAAATACACTGGGGTGGCAGGTGTGGGTGGGATTCTTTTTGATCCCGGCGGAAATAAAATCACAGGCTTTGCCTGGGGACTAGGCAGGAAAACTAATAACGAGACAGAATGGTTAGCCCTTATCTTTTCCTTAGAAATGGCCTCAAACTACAGCATAGCCAATCTCAAAATCTATGGAGACTCAAGGCATGTCATCCAAATCATGCGAAGAGGATATGCCTCGCCAGGATCAAAAGCAGATAGATACCTCCAAAGAATTAAGACCATTTCTTTATCTTCAAAGGCCTCCTTCTTCCATATCCTTCGAGAGAACAACAGGGTAGCGGACTTGGCCGCAAATCAAGGAATCAAGCTCTCAATTGGGCAAACTAAGGACCATCAAGGAAATCTCGGTTTTCATTATCTCCCCTAACCTTTAATGTCTTGGACCTTTGAATTTGTGATGTGGTTTATGGTTAGGGACTTGGCCTCAAGGGTCACCACATTCCCTTTGCCAAACTTTGGACGTCCCCTCTCCTCGTCCCCATCCCCGAGCGTGTACTCCACGTTTCTTCCCACTCGCTCCTCCATCTGCCCTCCCGTCCTTTCCTCCACCTGTCCCCTGGATCCTCCCCCCAGTGTCAGCTCCCACGGGGCTACCATAACTCCCCCATCCGCCCTCCTTACTCCTTCTTTCGCGATGGTTCTCCCTTCCCATCTCCCCGACTCTCTGAGCCGTCTGTCCCTCGAGGAGATTGCCCCTTCTGCTCCTCGTCTTTCGCAGGTAGAAAACTGGGATAGGGAGCTTGCCCCTTCTGCCCCTCGTCTTTTGCAGGTGGTTAATTTGGTAACAATGCCGTCTATCAGGGCGGCCATTGCTGCTCTAAGCAGAACCCTGACAGACATCAAATTTGCTGTCCGAAGAACATACGAGACAGTCTGCACCAGCGTAAACCAGAACTCGGATATGGCGTCGGTCATTAAGCACGTCTGCAATCAGTTGTCTTGCCAGGATTCCAGGATTGATGACCTGGAACGAAACATCATAGAACTAATGGGAAAAGTTGACAGAATTCAGGAAGATTTGGTTGTGTATTTCAAAGCGACGCAGGGTAGCTGGATTCATGAGAATACAACGGTGAATCAGGAAATTCAACAGCTGAGGGCGGACGATTCGTCTGTCAAGACCAGGAAGAAAGGCTAGTTTAGCCCAGGTTTCACTCAATTTTTGTTTCGGTTTATGTATTTCTGTAAACTTCTCTGCAGTCAGTTTGTTAAGGTGTATACCAGCTCTATGCTGGACATTTTCAGGAAGTCTAAAATTAAAAAACACAATGTAATGCAGTCAGTTTTGGTAGTGTTAGCTAGACCAATCATCTCTGCTCTGTTAAAAACTTGGTTTGCAAGCTTGTAATGTATAGCTGTGCACAGCTTTATAAATATTATCTTTTTTCCTGTTACTGTTAAAAAAAAAAAATATTCAAAAATACACATCATTTAGATTATAAATAAACAACAAAGTAGATAATGAAAATTATCTTTTTTAATATTTGTGTCACATAAATAATAGGTTAAATGTTTATAATTATGAAATAGTATTTTTAAATCATGTGATATAAGTTGAATATATATGATATGCAAAAATTTAGTGTTAAGGTGAAACATATTAATCATCCATCGCTTGAAACTTTACCATGTAGTTTTAATATTTGCATGTTTTTGTGATTCATAGGGAAGAGCATGCTGCATACGTAGGATCTACCCAAATGATTACGTCATTCTGCGGACTCAAGTTGACAAAAGGCAAGGCAACGCGTATGTTACGGGTACACACCGTCTTTTGAAAGCGAAAGTTCTAATTGCGTTTCAAAGTTTGCCACCTTACGTTACTTTCGGATTCGAGCTGGAGCTATAGGACTACGGGCGATAAGATGTGGGTTGTGTTATCAGTTAGTGAATTTTTCAGATAAAATTTGGTGATTAAAAAAATCAAAATGGAGGAGGTTACATTTTTGTAATTATTATAGCTATATAATTTGTGGTGGGTGAGTGTGGATAGGATTTTAGGTCATAAATTAAATGCCAGGAATTATTAATTATCTATATTTAGTGATATTTGAATTAGTGATTATGATGTGTAAATTAGTGATATCTAAACTGAGATGTTTTTAATATTTTATATATTATTTATTTTTATGTTGGAATTATTGTCATAAAATAAATTTTGACATTATATTTGTTAATCTAAGAAGATGACATTATTTATCCATTTCAAATTGTAATTTTAAACACCTATTTATATATAATATAATTTTAAGGAGTAGTCTATCTATTTTATTTTTTTGACTTTTCAGAATATGGTAAAATGTTTTTGGTGAAATCCAAATTTTGGAATGTTCAAATTATTTTTTGAATGCATAAATAAATTCAACACTCTCAAAAACCCATATAACACTCACATTATACAATTCCCACAAATAATATCAATAATTTTAAGGAATTTTCAAGATTTACAATAACCTAACCTTAAAATATAACTATAACTAAAAATAGTTTGAAAACGTTTAGATTACTAGTAATTTCAATTGTTTTAGCTACTGGTAAAATGTATTCGTACTTTCAAATTTATAAACATTATTCTCAAAATTGTAACTTCAAAAAAATTTTACTCCACGATTAACTTACACCATAATGAAATGACATTTAATTTTGGAAAGGTCTGGAAGCAGAGAGCGACAACTCACATATTGTCATAGTGGGAACTCAGTGAACGGGCCCACCCCGACATTCATATCGATATGAATATGAAGCCACCACTCGTCTCTTTAATACTAGGAGAAGCTCGGCGCATGCCTTCGTAACCGGTCTTTGCGCAGGAACACCAGCATTTACAGAAAGCTTTTGTTTTTTTTAGTGGCCGGGGTTGCGTAATTTACAGACCTGTATTCCATATGGAACAGCGTTCTGGATGTGGGCAAGAACCGGCATGGACGGCCGGTTTCCAACGGATATACTTGAGAAACCTTGTGGCCGTGCTGCGCCGTGCGAGAATCGATCAACGCGCGACCACGCTTGCGGCTCGAGGTCGAGCCGTCAAATTGGCTGCGGATCTCTCTCTGGCCATGACGGCAAGGTCTCGAACCGCGTGGCGCCGGGCCATCCTCGGCAAATTTATTTTCAGGGTCAAGAAAACCCGCTGTCAATGGCGAGTGGTTAATTCCAGAAGGAACTCACAAGACAAAATGAAATCGGTGTCTGCCAAAGCCAGGCCCTGTAAAGCGAACGGTGCTAATTGCAGGAATTCTTGCAGGCGGCTGCCTGAACCCAACTCCAGGCTTACGGGGACAACAAGCCTATTGTCACGTGATAATTGCGATAAAGAAGAAAGAGGCTCCGGGGATTCTCGTATGCAGAGTCTGAGGGCGCTCGTGCCCGGAAGCCGCAGACTGGACACGCCCATTTTCCTAAAGGAGGCCGCGGACTACATCGTGGCGCTTAAGATGCAAGTTCGGACCATGCAGGCACTGGCAGACTGCTACTCAAATTCGAATGCTGATGCTGCTTGCCGCGTCTTCGAATGAGTCGCGAGATCGAATCTCCGGCTCCACAAGCAAGGGTGACGGGCGTTGTGCGCGCAGCTTCAGGTAGTATAAAGTGTATATGTCTTATACCGTGCTAGGTCTAGTATAATGTCTATATGTCACAGAAATAACAGCAAATCTGACAGTGTTATGCGTCTTGAATTTGCATTTAGAAAATGGTTTTAATTAGTTTGCCCATCGAATCGCTCTCTGTGAATCTTATATTCCCTGGTAATCTAAGGCGACCCGTCTATTTACCCGGGTTATATATAGATATATATCTTCTGTCTTCCATCAAGCTAAGTAACTGTCAAAACAATTTCACATTCTGCTTTCGGCTACTGTATACAGTAGGTACATGATGAATATGGAGCATGGCTTTCTAATTCCTGCGGGTTGCTTTTTCTCTTTATGTGCATTATGATGTGAATGGTATACCAGATATTTTCGATCGATTTGAAATCCTGCATTTTTTTTTCTTTATGTGCATTATGATGTGAATCGTGTCCCTGATTTTTTCTAGCCATTTTCTGCTGGGCAAAATTGTCATTTTCGTTGCGTATACGATTTCTATTGATGATAACATGGTTAGTGTGATTTCTCTCCAATTAGACATAGAATGTATAAAGTGATATGCTGTAGCTGACGTCATATTTACTGACAACTTGCACGCTCACCAGAGACCAAGTTTTTCCAACTACTGTTCAAACTTTTTGTTCCAATCAGGGTTGAAATTTGATTTCATTGTACATGCGAATCTAAATTGCGCTATGATGTAGATTTGTGGTCCTTTTTAACTAACAGAAAATAAGGTTTATAAAATTTTTATCATAATTTAATTGTCATTCTATCATTGATTTTCAAAATATTTGAAAAGATTGATTAATATCAACACCGTGATGATTTTATTTTGAGAACATTTGAAAAAATTGATTGATCTCACCACTAACATTTGAGATTGATTGATTCATCTCACAATCGACAGTCCTTTTATTTTCAAAACCTTTAAAAGGGATACATTGATTAGGAGCAATGAAATACCAGTCACCAATCAGCACAATATACATGTGAAATGATAGTTGGTACAACAACTAACATAAATTCTTTATGACTCTCAATTTATTAAATCACTTAACTATACTTTAAACATATTTAAATTATTTTTAATCTTTCAATTAGACAAAATATAGAAATCCCCCAAATGTGGGTGATAACATGATAGCGCCGCCCTCCTCGTGCCATTCCGTATGCCGGTCCAGGTAGTAAGCATGCCAAGGTGGGGAAGGTGCTCAGACATAACTTCTTGATATGGTTGGAGCAATTCTATGGAGGCAACATTTACTCTTTGGATTTGGAAGTGGATCTGGTGGTTATCTTGGGGGTTGAGGATGGGATGGTAGCAAACTTTTTTATACTAGTTTTTTGGATGAAAATTAGAGGATGGGATGGTAGGCTCTTTTAGCATTTTTGAACACTTTATGGCCAAGCTCTTTCACCACCTTTAGACGCTTGAGGCAATGGATATTGGGCAGGCCTGTGGGAGGACGTTGTGTCTTAGCATGACCCAACGACCACAAACTAGTTGAGGAAAAGGAGCTTGGCGTCGTTTTGGGAATTTGATAGGTAGAGACAATGATTAGAAAGGGTGTGAAGGTTGCCAAGATACTTGGAGACAGACCCAAACACATGGTGTAGGCCGAGGATCCTGCCATGGCTCACTAGGACAAAGTCAAGCTCATGCTTGAAGTTGGGGCATGTAAGGAGAACATCAACCCCTACTAAACCGTGAAAAATATGGAAACCACCTTCAACTTTTGGCACATGACACTATCAAAGAGGGGGCACTAAAAATTCTCTGAACAACTCAAGTAAGCTTGGACAAGATGTGCAACAACATGGGGGCTTTACCTAACCTAGTGAACCTTTAGCCATCTTTGGAGGTTCTTCAATGTGTCAATCCACTTGAAGGATACTCTTATACTTATGAGTGTTTGGCACTTTTATGTTTCATTTGTCAATCATAAAAGGCCTACGCCTCTTAGTACGAAGTTGTTGTTTCTACTCATGGCAATTTTTTTGTGTATACGCAAGATTAGACAATGAACATTTGGCTTTACTTTATGAGCTCTTAACTACCTAGACTTCGTGGGAGGCCATGCTTTATAGAAGGATTTTATCGATAGCTTATAAAAAAAAAATTAGAAATCAAATTAATAAACAAGAATATAATTTTGATTATTATAAAATTATTTATAATTGTATTATAATAATATTTTATGTAAATATTATATTTATTTTTGTATTGTAATAATATTTTATATAAATATCATATCATAATATAAATATCATATTAAGATATTTATAAATGTATAATAATAATATTTTATGTAAATATCATATTTATAATAATTATATTTATGTTTAATTTTTTTTAATATTTATTTATATTTATATAAATATTTTTATTTATATTAGTATTTATAATTATTTTATTAAATATTATTATAATTATATAAATTTCAATCTATATGATTTGTCATTATTTAATTTAAGTGTAAATTTTTTATTATTTAATATGGATTTATATCAATTATAATTCTATTGAGCATAATAAAATCATAAATTTGTAAAAAAAATATTTTAATTATAATCAAGTATTTATATTTACATCACAGAGATCAAATTTAAAAGCTGAATCAATTACCTTTTCGTGCTTGTTATATTCTACTCGCATGTTGGGTAATGACTCTCTTCCTATTTTTGGCGATTCCTTGGTGACCATCAATTGGGCTAATAAGAAATGCTCTGTCCAAAGGCGCTGGTTCATTGCCAGAGAACTCAAGAACTCTTTCAGCATTTTTCTTATATCTCATTCCACCATATCTTCAAAGAAAAAAATGGTGATGTGAATATTCTATCTAAAGAGGCTTTGAATGGGGTTGAAGGATTTCTATTTATGGAAGAATTCATTGAGAATTCACGTTCTTTCATAGGTTCCTCTCAGATTTATGAGGTCCAGTGAGTCCTTTGTAGTAGTTTTTTGTTCTCTTTAATACTTGCTATATTCCGAAGATCTCTTTTATGTCCGGAATTTTGTATCTTGAACCTCTCTCCTAGACTAGTTTTTGAGGACCTAGTTTTTTTTAGCTATGGATCATAAGATGTACTTTTTTATTCAATCCTTGAATAACAAAAATACTTGCTTTTCTTTGAAAAAAATAATATTTATATATAATTATCATATTTTTAATATTTCTATTGATATCTCTATTATTTTTATAACAATTTTTAATTTGTTATATAACAAGTAAACAACCAGAGAGCTCATGAACTTTATTCAATAACGATCAAGCTTCAAATTTGAAAAAAGAAAAAATAATTTTGCCTTACCCTTCATAGAAGAGCACAACCATTTTTTCTAGGTAAAAAAAAATTAATTTTGCCTTAGGCCCTTCAATAATGAAATTGACCATTATTTTGTAACTTTGTAATTGAAGGGCAATTTTTGGCTGTCAAATTTTTAGATTGTTGAGAATTAAAAATGAGGCATCAATAAAGGCAAAAGCCCAAGTGACTGTACCACACATTCCATCAACATTATTTATCAAAATTTAAATCATGATCAAATTGTTTTTTAAATAAAAATAACTTTTTTAAATTTTATTACTTTGTTTTAGCACTACAATAGTCCCTACCATGCAGGGAATTTAGCAATTGCGATATTGTATTAATTATGCATTTGTGGACTATTATCGATGATAATAGTATTGATATGATATAATACTTAAACTCTAATTTTGTAGCATTGGTTTCATTTTGGAAGAAGACTTAAATTCTCATTTCTTAGGATCATTGGATAGTTGCATTTTCATTACTACTCTTCCTTCAATATAGAATCCCCTTTCTTTGCTTTGCATACGGGAATTTTCTTCATCACCATAGGCCATAGGCCATCTAGATATTGTGTGCAAGCCTTCAAAATTTTGCACCATGACCTTGTCTTCATTAAGGGTTCAAATCCTCCAAAACCATATTTTGCAAAGCCATGTTTGGTTTATTGTATGCAACAATTATCACTTGTTGGATGGGACGTTTGCTATAATATAAGGTGGTTGTGCTACTAGCCATGGATTGATGATTCATCAACTATGGTAGTCCCTGATTCTTGAGGCTTGGAGCATAATTGAATGAGATTGTGCAATAAGATATTAATGGAGCAGAATGGTACAACAAGATTGCCAAACTCTAAGAAGAGAGTGCATGATGAATGAGAGTCATAGTTACATACTATTTTGGTATAGATCTATGTTGTAATTATTGCTTAGAAAAATTTTCCAATATGAAGGGATTTGAATGAGAAAACTTCTCAAAATAAGATGATTTGATAGCTCTTTCTCCTAGGTTACATTTGATGGAGAATATTTATTATATTGCCAAATGTGATCCATAAATGGTAGGAGTCTATACCTTTCCATTCTTTTGCCACAAAGCTAAAACTAGTAATCATGTGTGACGCACATAACAACCCTAAGCACCAAGCAATAATTGACAATCACCTCTAATAAGTTGTAGCATGATAGCAAATAAAGAATTGATTGACAATCACATGTGGTAAGTGGTATCCCAATAGAAAATAAATGCATTAATGATGGTCGTGTTTTTGTAGGCTATGTGTTTTTGTAGGATATCATGGTGGATATCAACTCGAAATAGGCTTCAAATGCTTAATGCAGCTTGACAACTATTCCTTCTCAAATCCAAACTAGTATATGTGTAATGGGAATAAGCAGTATATCAATAGCCAATGCAATCACATAATCCATAATTAAATTGTGTAGTGGACGATAAAAAAATAGAATTAGAATTGATTCACCATGTTTTGCATCAGTTTATAATTAATGCAATGGAGTGATTGGAATCAGAACTCCGGTTAATCAAATGGTTATTCGAATTTGGAGACATGATTACGAAAGTGTATTAAAAATGTGCTTAATCAAACAATTATTGGATTTTGGAAATGTTATGATGACAGTTGAAGGTTTGAAACTAAGGTGGTTTTAAACATTAAAATTTTGTTTATCATTATTCCAATTTCTAGATTTGTTGACCTTGCTTAGGCTATTCCTGCTTCCACCGTCACCATCGGTCTCAAGGCTATTTCAATTTCATATTTCTACCGTATTTTTTGTTTTAGTACATGCTAAAGTTATGGTAGATGGATAAGGGGTCGAAGCTCATGCCAAGGCGTAGGTATGTTTGAGCTTCAGTCGAGACTCGTTAGAGTGAGATGGTTAGGTAGGCGAATGAGCATCAAGACTCTTGTTGGAGCAAGTTCTGTGATCACTTTTCGATCAATATTTACTTTTCCATTGAGAAGTGAAGGATGGAGATTCATGATGGTAAGCGAGATGGTGGGTCACTTCCTCGTTCATTGTGTTTGGGAATGGTTAATATGGAGATTCGACCCAAATATTTCATCCATCTACCTCGAATGGCTCCATTGGTATTTACACATAGATGAATATACTACTCAAAAGCCCCAAAAATCATAGGAGAAAAGCTATCATCATGATTGGATATCATTATCAGTGTTTCTAAGAATCATGACTGACTAAGCTTGTCATTTAGCTTGCGAATTACGATTAAAGCGGAAGAGGTACCTTAAATCGTTCCTATTGAAATCACAAGTTCGAATGGGACTAACTCTTCATCCTTGCTCAAGTTTCTTCAACTTTAGACTTCGACCCTTTCTTAGGTTGTTTCCACTGTCACAATCGACCCCTAACTAGGCTACTTTCACACTATATTTCCTTATTCATTCATAGGATATATCACACCCTCTTCAAACTATGGGGGCTCCTCCTGAGCAAAGGAAGGACTTATTCACCCCAACACCATTGATCCACCACCAAGATGCATAAGTGCACCTCACCATTAGAGACATAAAATGACACCTCCCCTAATTATTATTTCCTCTAATGTAGTATGTCTCTCCTCTCATCGAGTGGCCAAAAAAATATATAAAGGGCTTCCTTCCCTTAGTGGAACTACAGATTTGTTGGGTTGTTCCTACAGTTAAATGATTTTTCAAATATGTGCAGCATGGGATTAATTTTATTTTTGTTATTTTATAGGTATTTATTTGATCCATGTGGGAAAGGAGTGAAGTTTGTTATTGAAGTGATTCAGGATAATAGTTTTTGTATTCATGAACATATTTTTTATATTCACTCCCTCTTTTGTATTTATCTATCTCTATGTTCATTAGACATTGTATCGATTGTATTTCATTTTCAATTCATTGATTATAAATGTTTTTCAGTTGGTTTCTTCATATTGTTAAATATATTTTTTATGTTTTTGAAATTTCCTTTAATCTTGGGTTATTTGAGTTAGACATTGTTGATTAAAAACTCTAAAGTGGAATGATCCAAATCTTGTCACTATATTGAGGAATTCCACTACATTGCTTTTAATATACAATGAAATTTTAACGGATTATTACATTTCAAATAGAATGAATGGTTTATTTTAACATATTAGCATTGTATGGTTCAATATATCATAGCAACAATTGGCACATTCACTAATGGTCCTGGTCCTGTTCTCAATCCTTTTCACCTGGATTTTTCAGCTCACCCTTCTTGTTCCCTCCTTTGTATTGCCGTCCAAGCAAGCCATTAGATTATCAGGTACGAAATTAGAACAATCTCCGAGTGGGAAAAAGAGAACAACTATCCAGTGAAAACAAAAGTTGTTAACATTGAAACCTGTTAACGGTTTCCAAAGCTAAACCAACTAACATTCTGGCGATAAGAATAGAGAAAAACCTGGTAATTACAAAAAGCATTGTCGCTGCACTTTCATCTAATGAAAATAAGAGGAATATATTTTCACTTCTATCAGTAAAAACGGATATCCCCCATATACCATTATCAATTAGGCCTGTCAATTCAATTTAATCAAATTTCCAAGATAGGTTTTCAAGAGTCAATTCGTAAGGAGAAAAACTAGTCTTTTCTAGATACGGTTTCTTTCCCATCCATCCAAAATTAAGCACAGAGAGGCAGAGCATTAAATATCAACTGGAACATAAAGATGGACCATTTACTGTCACATCGTCGTCTATTTATGTTTTGGAATCGGTTTATAGGTTAAAATCAAAACATATAAACAAGCCTTTGATATATAGGTATCCTGATATAGTAGTTGATAGATTCAAACCAGGTTTTAGACAAAATTTAGGATGATTCCTGAAATAAGTATCTGGGCATGAGTTCATATAAATTCTTACCAGATTTTAGCCAGAATTACCAAATAAAGTGAAATTTATTCACTAATTAAGTTGTCCTACTTCAAACAATGACATATCCCCCTCTGAATCAATGTAGATACAATGACAGATCCAGATAAACTGATAGACGTGGACTTAAACTCTGTAGTCATTTCCAGTTCGTTGAAGTCACAAAGCATAAGTACATTAAAACCATAGTAACCAAGTACATTCGTATAACGAGTTTTTCAATTTAATTTGGTTAGTTCATGTGCAAATCCAATTTCTTGATAGATTTGAGAGCATGGATTGATACTACAGGTTACTGTGTTAATTGTTTAATTTGCACAATTGTTAGAAGTTTTGTGGAAGCCTTTCTGGCAGGGAATGCGGAAATATGGGAGGATGTCTTGGGTTTTGTAAATTCATTAGATCTGTATGCAACTTGTGTAATCTGTTTGTATGGTCTATATTTTAGTGATTTAAGAAGTATACAGACCATTTTTTTTCGAATCAAAATTTTCTATATGTATTTTTTCGTATCTACCAAATTTAAATCCATATTTGAAGCATGGTAACTATGACTAAAAGAGAGCTGTTAACCATATATTAACTATAAAGTGAGCTGTTAAACATGCATGTGTCAAATTTATGATCTCACGAATTTACGAATTAACCAGTTGTTAACACTCTTTATTTTTCATATCATGTTTTTGAATGTATAAATAAATTCAGTATCCTCAAATATGCCAAGACATCCAGCTTAAACAAATATTATTATTCAAAATCTCAAATTTAAATTCTATTAATCAAAATCTCAAATTTAAATTATATTAATCAAAATCTCAAATTTATTTTATCTAATCCCTACTCGAAAATGATATCCAACAAAATCGTCCAACTTTTAAACTCCCCTTTTCCTACTTCCATGCTATTTTGATCCCAATTTGGTGAAGCAAAAATACAGTGAATTATAGTTGCAAGTTGTTTTAGGATTTTTCAATACTTTCATGTGGCACAGAAAAACTATATTTATAAAACTTTAACTGGTAAGACTATATCACGTATCTAAATTTCTCCAAAATTTTCTAGATAAAACTTTACCCATAAAGAGATTATTTTATGGAACACCAAACATAAGTTCTTTATTTATGGCTATTATATTTTTTTTTTCACACTGATAAAATAGCTATACTTTATAATTAAGTATATGATGAAAAATACAAAAACAAGCTCCATAGCCAATAAAACATACAAACAGCCGACCAATCGGCTAAAAAGAACCTAAAAAGAACCTGCCACCCATGGCGACAAACACAACCCAAAAACTAGAAAGGAGGGATAAAAAGCTACCCCCAGCCAAAAGAAAACCATAGAATAATAATAACAACGATGACATTACCATCCATGGGTGTTTTTGTTGCTACAATGATTGTTGGTGATATTTTAAATTGTCATAAGTTTTACTATGATTGTGTGTTATATTTTTCTCTTTTATTTTCCTCCGTAATGATCCGGACATGCATAAAAAGTTTCATTGTACCCTGATTCCGAGGGGCGGTTCTTTTTATTGCTCCATGGGGACCCCTTGTTTATCACAGTTGGTGATTTTTAAAGTGTCATATTTTTATGTTGCTCTGTACTGGTCTTAGACTGCATCAATTTTTCTTCGTACCCTCTGATTCCCGATTCCAATGTCATGCTGGTTTTATACCTTCCTCCTGGCCCGTTATTTATCATAGTTGGTGATTTTTAAAGTGTAGATTTACCTTGATGGCGAGAGCTAACATGGATGTTCATGTGCTACTTTTATTTTGCTCTGTAGTGATCTGAGGTTGCATTTATTTTTCTTCGTACCCTCTGATTCTCAGTTCTACTGGACGGTTCACGGGTGTTTTCATTGCTACTGTGTGGCCCCTTTAAAAAATATGAATTTCTGTCTGCGGAGTTATTGGTCTGGATTCCCAAATCGATGACTAGCCCACTTATTAGTCCCTTCCTAAAGGCACAAGGACTATATAAATAGGTTCGCACTGATTTTATTTTCTTGATATAAAGAGTATATCTTTATACAAAGTTTGGATTGAAAAACATTGAAGTTACTTTTCTCCACGAGTCAAATGTACAACCTGCGAATCACGAATTGTGTTATTTCGCCTCATTTTGATGCAAGTTAATATTCATTGAACTTCAAACTCGACTCAACGTAAGTTAAAAGTGTATATAATCAAAATCTTTCAATTTAGCATTAAACTCTAACATTTCATTTTATATTTTCTATATGCTTGATGGCTTTTAGTTTTATGAAATTTCTAACTCCGTGATATGACCTCCTTGACAGCATCAGCAACTCCTTTATTGCACTTGCCACAACCGCTATGTTGAACTTGGCATGGCCACAACTTTTCTCTGCACCACCCACCCCTTTAGCTTCGAAACTTCTTCATCACTAGCATAGCTGCTTGATTTGGCAACATGGTTGCACCTCTTTAAATAACATCCAACACTAGGAAGTCTATTCGCTAGGTCATTGCACCAACCTCCACATTGGGGTTGTGCCTCTTTAAATTAGATCTAGCCAGGAAGTCTATTCACTAGTTCATTGCACCAAGCTCTGTGACTTTTTGAGGCATCATCCATTGTCATGCTTGTAGGGACAATGATGTAGTCTCTTCAATTTTTTTCTTTCAATGATTATTTCTCAACTGGAATAACTTCTTATTTCATTTATAATTCCAAACTAGATATATATAATATAGGCCTATCTCAATTTTCTCACTAGAGGAGGTTTCTTTTCACATTGTTGCCATCTTAGCACAAAGTTCTCCCTTCCTAGATGTACTTACACTTGTTGAGGATTAGTTTTCTAAATCTACAAGTTCTTCTTCACAAGAGTAGAATCAAAAGGGTGTTCCCATTTCACATGCTTTGCGCTTCGACTGCAAAGGGCTTGAACATGAGACCCTTTAGCCATGGTTTTGAAATAGAAGATTCCCATCGCTTCAAATAAGTATGCCAAACTTCTCAAGCTTAGGAAGAGGAAGAAGAAGATGAGGAGGAGGAAGTGGAGGAAGATAATATGTCTATTGTTGTGAGTGGTGGCAGGCCACATAGCAACAAAGTTCATTTGTAGAGCGGTAGAGGAACAAATGAATAGGAAGTTGTAGACCACCAAATGGTGCCCAACATTGGCCCTAATAATATAAAAAAACTATTATAGAAGGGTATTCACCGAGTTTTAGTGTTGTAGCTTCCGTGTTTCAGAGCTTACTTTTTTGGGGGCTTTGGACAAGGTTGCTAACATATAATTGCTATATCCATTATGCATCATACCTCACTTCACTTGAATGAGGAAGAAGAAGGTCGTATATCCATCATATCTCAACTCACCTCAATCGGAAGGAGAAGGGGCAAGAAAAATGAGAATTGCAAGGCATACCTTTCCTATCAGAGACTGACATGTAATTATCCAAAGTTGCATAACTATATGCGATCTGAAGCTACATAACTATCTGTAGTCAGAGTTGTATCACTAGGGCACATTAGAGTCTATAGGTTGCCTTAATTGAAGGAATGACAAGCAAATATATTCCAAGGGGAACCTATCTCCTTCTATTGAAACACAATGATTCACCAACCATAAGAATCAAAGACAAACCCACTAGAAGTGGTCCAATTCTAAAGGTTCATGGTGAAAACATAAATTTCCATGGAAATGGAGGTATTGTCCTTGAATCCCAAGAGTTAATCTTTTTATATGGAATTTTGTTTAGGACATGAAGGACAAGACAATTCACGTTATCATAGAAGCACGAGATGAGGTTCTACTAGCACAAAATTAGTGTTAGTCCAGGTAGAAGTTCCAAGAAGTCTCAATCCAAGGTACACCAAAGCCACCATCTTCTTGTTGATAATCCTAATCAAGTTCTGGTTAGTGCACTCTATAACACTATTTTTCCAATTCCAACACCGATAGAGGAGATTCATCCATCCTTAGCATATGGACAACCAAGCAAGTTCAAACCAAAGACACTTTCAATTTCTTTTAGAGGCGAGTAGGCTAGACCACTCAAATAGGACATGATGGGTTGGCTACACACATTTGTCATTGGACTTATAATAGGTTGCAGACATATCATTGTACCTATCACTACATGTTGGATACTAGAGACAATAATATCAAGACCAAACTACCCCCATCCTCGAGTGATTGTTTGCCAACAACTTTCTTTCATGCACACACTTTTAGATTTAATGCACAATTATGATGTGCTATGGCATATAATTCTATCATGAAACTTTCTACCAATGAATTCCTTCTCCTAGCACATGATTTATGATCTTTTTCATAGACATTAGTAACAACGAGTATTGCTTCATAAACATGAGTAGAAACATATATGAGTCTATATGAGTCTTTCGAGTGGCAATGGGAACATAAGGGCCTATTGGAAAAACTGCAAGTTAATTTTTTGAGGACATGTAACTAGTGAGGCATGTGATAGGTGAAATGATTGAGTCATGTGATTGATGGGGTGAGGGGATGACCTAATAGTGTTTTTTGATGTCCACATGGAAGCAATTTCTATAAAATGAAAATCTAGCGCATTTATGATGCGATGTGGCATCACTTTCTAGATATTGCCATGTCTTAGAGATTTATAAAACAAGAGCCACGAGGTGGAAATATGCCTGACATTGCCACTTTCTCTTGCGAGAAAGAGAAAGAGAAATTGTTTGGAAAGAGGTGCCAAGTAAGATTAATATAAATGCTTTAAATTTTACTACTTTAAAATTTTTTATTGCACGGTTGTAATTAAAGTCTATTATGTTCTAGTTTGTTTTTGTTAAATGCATATTGAACTTTATAATGTGATAGTTTGTTGTTTTATGGAAGAGACTACTATACCATCACAAATTGTTGGTGACATTGTGATCGACGTGATTGTGACGCCATCCTCCACTTTGTCCAGGTTGATCCACTACTTAGAATGTTTTCATTGGCTGATTGGCATTCATACGTACATATAGAAATTTTTAAGTTTTGCATGGTGAACCATTGTAAAATCAATTTTTTATTAAATATAATTAAAAAAATATCTATTTATGTGAAATGTTATTGGTTGCAGATGATGACATTGTCCCTTTTTATGTCATGTTGGGACATACATGCAGGATGTAGTAGGGTTTTGTAATTGTTTTAAAGTTGATTGGATTTGACATTTTTTATGATTGCATTTGTGCTCGTCCACAACCATGAGGCGGTGGGTGGACAATATGTGGACAATTGTAGTCCTTAAGATTGCATAGATTAATGGCTTTGAACCTCGTGAAGCTTGCATTGAAAGCCTTTCATTTTTGGGTTCAATGGCTTTATTTTTTCCCTCTGTTCGACTTCCGGGATCTTCTTCCGCGAGGTTTCCATGGAGAACAGGGTCAGTGCAAGCTAATGAGGGTCACTTTTGGCACGTTAGATGCAATAGAAAACTGAAAAAGAAGGCATCCCTCAACTTACTTGAATTTTTTGATTTACTTATGGAAAATATCTTGCATTGAGTAAAAAAGATGAAATGTAGGAAATTGAATCACGTTTCTGAATATATAACTTTTATGTATTGAAAATTTGCATAGCTATGTCAAGTTTCATTTTTCC
The DNA here is from genome assembly GCA_027924585.1 of Larix kaempferi. Classification (NCBI taxonomy): domain Eukaryota; kingdom Viridiplantae; phylum Streptophyta; class Pinopsida; order Pinales; family Pinaceae; genus Larix; species Larix kaempferi. The sequence continues at coordinate 5,808,452 of BSBM01000317.1, read as the reverse complement.
TAACAAACACTTTTTATTTTTCAGGCAAATGATAAGGTATATGTTTTTGTGGGTAGAGCCTTTGAGGGCCTAAATGATGGAATCAAGCTACAAAAATCGGCATGCATGTAGAGAACACATAGCACTTGTGCGCCATTATTTTTCAAAAATTAAATTAGTAATTTTATAATTTTTTTATAATTGTCTAAGTGATCAAACCTCGAAAATAGTACCTCTTTTGTGGGTAGAGCCTTTGAAGGTCTTAATGCAAAAATCTTGAAATGGGTTTTTCATAGAACGTGGAGGTTAGTGTCCTCTTGTGCACCATACAATTTTTTTTTGAAATGATTGAGAATTGAAAAAGTTATGGAAGAAACACTAACAGTGTGTTTCATGAGTTAAGGAGGTAGGACAAAAAAGAAATTGAAAGAAAATAGGAAAAATTAATATTTCAAAATAAAAGTTACATATTTGGAATCTGCAGAAAAAATGCTATTTGTGTCTAAGATTTCGTCAAAAATGACTCTGTGTAGCATATTGTAACGAGTGGCTAAGCACAGGCTTCTCCAGAAACTGGAAGAAATACCCAATTAGCTTTGGTTTTTCATTAACATAGCACAGGTTTGGAATTACCGAAGCAAACTCCAAAGCATACACATAGGATTATTGTTGACATGTGAGCATGTGACTCGGCCTGTTTAAATTCAAAAATATTGCCGCGCTTTTAGATTTAAATAACGCGTATGCGTTATATAACTAAATAACGCGTGCGTGTTATATAAATACTTAACGCGTACGCGTTATATAACTACATAACACGTACGCGTTATATAGTTACAAAACGCGCTCGCGTTATTCAAATCATAAAATACATGTTTAATACTTGAGAAAGAGGGGGTGTGGAAGTCAAGGGAATTTTTGTTTAATATTTGAGAAGGGGTGGGGAAGGGTCAAGAGAATCTATGGTTAATATTTAATAGGGGTGGGAAAGGGTCAAGGGCTTAGAAGGATGTTGGAAGCTTGAGTGGGGAGAGATGAAGGGAATGAAAACATGATGGGCTACAGGGGGTGAAGGGAAGTGGAGCTTGAGAGCACTATTAGGAGTAGAATAGGTTCTGAAGAGGTATAGGGTTAGAAGTTGAAAGTGAGACTTGAGTGACAAGGGAGAATGGATGGAGGCAAGGGGGATGTGAGAGAGAAATAAAGAATACAAGGGGGGGAGAGACATAGAGCGAGGGAGGGAGAGGGACAATGGGGAGGAATGGATTTGGAGGGAGTGAGAGATAGATGGGGATAGAACGAAATAAGAGATAGGAAGGGAGGGACATAAAGTGTTGGTGGGAGACATGCAGAGAGTGGTGGCGATGGAGAGAGAGGGAGTGATGGAGAGATTGGGATAGGTTGAGGGAAAGATGAGGGAGGGATAGAAGGTGAGAGACAGGCGATGAGAGAGGGAGGGAGAGAAGGTAGGGTGAGGGATGGAGGGAGAAAGTTGGAGATAGATATGGATGGAGGGGGGATGGGTTTGAGAATGGAAAGTGACATAATGTGTGTGTTTGAGAGAGAGAGAGAGAGAGAGAGAGAGAGAGAGATTGATGGTTGGGGAGAGAGAGACTAGAGGGAGTTGTGAGCATCATATTCTCCATCAGCATCATATTCTTCATCATCATCATCTTCATGACCATCATTGTCATCATCAACATCTTCATCATCATCACCATCATCATCATCATCATCATATTCCTCATCAAATCAACATCTCCATCATCATTATCATCATCATGATCATCATCTAAACATCACCATCACCATCATCATCAACATCTTCATCATCATCACCATCACCATCATCATCAAAATCTTCATCGTCATCACCATCACCATCACCATCACCATCACCATATTCATCATCATTGTCATCTCTAGGTTCCCCATCAACATCAACATCTCCATCATCATCATCTTCTTCATCATCATCATCTTCATCAGCATCATCATCATCATCAACATCTTCATCATCATCACCATCATCATCATCATCATCATCTTCCTTGAATCAGATCAACATATCCATCATGTCACCATCATCGTCTTCATCATCATCTAAACATCACCATCACCATCACCATCATCATCATCATCTTCATCATCATTACCATCACCATCATCATCAACATCTTCATTGTCATCACCACCATCATCATCATTGGCATTTGTAGGTTCCTCATCAACATCTCCATCATTATCATCTTCTCCATCATCATCATCTTCATCACCATCATCATCAGCATCAACATCTTCATCATCATCACCATAATCATCATCTTCATCATCATCAAGTCAACATCTCCATCATCATCATCTTCTTCATCATCTTCACCATCATCATCATCATCATCATCTTCATCGCCATCTCCATCATCTTCAACATCTCCATCATCATCACCATCACCATCATCATCATCTTCATGACCATAAACATCTTCATCATCATTGTCATCTCCCACTTCCTCATCAACATCTCCATCATCATCATCATCATCATCATCATCATCACCATCTGAACATCACCATCACCATCATCGTCAACATCTTCATCATCATCATCATCATCATTAGCATCATCATCAAAATCTTCATCGTCATCACCATCACCATCTTCATCATCATTGTCATCTCTAGGTTCCCCATCAACACATCTCCATCATCGTCATCTTCTTCATCATCATCATCTTCATCACCATCATCATTGTCATCTTCTTCATCATCATCATCTTCATCACCATCATCATCGTGATCAACATCTTCATCATCATCACCATCATCATCATCATCATTTTCCTCATCAGATCAACATCTCCATCATGTCACCATCATCTTCATCTTCATCATCATCATCATCATCATCATCATCATTACCAACACCATCATCATCAACATCTTCATCGTCATCACCATCATCATTGGCATCTGTAGGTTCCTCATCAACATCTCCATCATCGTCATCATTGGCATCTGCAGGTTCCTCATCAACATATCCATCATCGTCATTTTCTCCATCATCATCACCATCATCACCATCATGATCTTCTGAACATCATCATGATCATCATCTAAACATCACCATCACCATCATCGTCAACATCTTCATCATCATCACCATCAGCATCATCATCAAAATCTTCATCGTCATCACCATCACCATCACCATCACCATCTTCATCATCATTGTCATTTCTAGGTTCCCCATCAACACAACATCTCCATCATCATCATCTTCTTCATCATCATCATCTTCATCTCCATCATCGTCCTCATCAACATCTTCATCATCATCACCATCATCACCATCATCATCATCATCTTCCTCATCAGATCAACATCTCCATCATGTCACCATCATCTTCATCATCATCATCATCACCATCATCATCAACATCTTCATCACCATCATCATCAACATCTTCATCATCATCACCATCATCTTCATCAACATTATCATCTTTATCATCTTCATCTGCATCATGATCATCTTCATTGTCATCACCCTCCTCCTCCTCATCATCTTTATCATCTTCATCTACATCATGATCATCTTCATTGTCATCACCCTCCTCCTCCTCATCAACTTGTGCACTTATGCACTTAGGGATTAATGTTTAGAAGAGGGTCTAAAGGCCTTTATGGGGGAGGGGCTCTAGGAACAAGGTAAGACAGAGAGGGCAGGGGGGAGGGATAAAGGCGTAGAGGGTTAGTGATTAAGGGAGAAGAAGGGAGAGAGTGCTATAGGGAGGGATAATGACGAAGATAAAGAGAAGGTGGATAGATGGAGAGTGGGGTGGTAGAGACATGGCTGAAGGGAGAGAAAGAAACATGAAAGAAACATGTAGGGAGAATGAGGGACAGATATTTAGAAAGAGATAGAGGGTATCTAGGGATTATTGGGAGAGAGCTAGGGGGTATTAAACCATACAAAACATTTGTTTTGTATGCAACCATATAAATTATTAGTTTTCTTTGATTTTGTTCGTTGCCCTAGCCGTGCACCTAACCTATTTATTGTGCTTGACTATATCGCGTTCGCGTTTTTTCACTACATATCGCGCACGCGTTTTGTATTTCTATAACGCGTACGCGTTTTATAACTCCAGAAATAATGGCCTGTTGTTGTCCGAGAGCAACTTCACTCTGTCCGAATGAAAACAACAATCCCACAATTTTTCGAACAACACGAGCCCGCGTCTGAAAATTTTCACATTCTACACCAACTCCATCATTTTTTTTTATGCAGGTGCAGCATTGAGGACATCTTTCATGGTTGCTCACTGTGGTGTTGGGTTATATGGCCATATTTGAAGAAAATAATTAGCAAGCTTGAAGAATCTCCTATTGAAGAACACCAAAGATAAGGCCTTTGAAAGATTCATTTTGCTTATATTTGAGGAGCACACAAGATAAGATATCAAGCTTCAAGACCAACAAGGAAGAACTTCCATTTGCTTATTATTGAAGAGCTTGTAATTGAGGAGCAACAAAAACAAACTATATTGAATTGATCATTGTGGGGATGGGGAATGCACGTAACCGAGTAAACAAATCAACAAGGAAGAAGAGATCTCAAGAAGTCATTGAAGAAGAGAAAGAAAAGAAAAGAATATACATGATGAATCGGAGGCTTTCTTTGGAAACTAATCCAAATCCAATTGTAGAGGATACCATGGTTCATCCTATTAATCCACGACAAGAGGGACCTTCAATTTCCACAATAGTTGTTGAACAAGCACCCCATGGAAGTAATCAAGAAGCAAAACGTAGGTGCTCATTAGGGGATGTTTCAATTCCCACTTCAAGTCAAAGTGATAAGTTACCATCTCAAGATGAAGCTCACGAAGAAACACCCAATTTGCTATCCGGATGTGGTTATACAAGCGATGAAGTCAGAGAGGCGTTGGACATTTTGCCTACTGTTGAAGAAGAGAATGTTATCCACACCATCGATGAGGATGTTGGACTTCCACAGACCATGGATGAGGATGTTGGACTTCCACCATCCAACTACAAGGAAGAGAATGAAGGACACCAAGCTACTACTGAAACGCCAGAGCGTCTTGGTGATGCGCTACATGGTACAATTCCAACCCCCTTACCTCCATTAGCAAGCACACGTCGAAGAACTCCAAAGCGTATACAAGTTGATGAAAGACTTATGAATTCCATTGAAGGTACGCTATCTAAACGTAGTATTGCTTATCAAACTCAACAGATACTTGATAAATATTTTGTTTCTAAATGTGATGGAGATAAATGTGGATTATTTTTATCATTGTTAAAATCTAGGAGCATGAATGTTGTTAGGAAAAAGTTAGGGATAAAGATGATAAAGAATTCTGAACCAAGTTCTCATATAGTTAAAAGCCTAGTAGATGCATTTGGTAAAATTGGTAAGAACACACGTTCAAAGGACCACAATGCTGCTCGTCGTGTGTTGTCACAATCAATTGCAGATAAGAACACCAGGGCCCTTCGTATTCTCAGGCCTACATCCGAACTAGTTAATTTGAATGTAAAAACCCTCTGTAGGTATTCTATTAGAAGAGAACATCTTGACACAACCGATCAGACAGATTTTTGGGCCTTTGTTGGTCGGTTGCCACGTCGTGACATGAAGCTAGTTGATGCAATAAAGGGACTAGTGCACAGTTTTTGGCATGATCACACAAGGCCTTCTTCAAACCGAAAGGATGTACTAAAACTAAGAAGGGGTTCAAAGGATTGTGAACCACATACTAAGCATCTTCTTGATATAGCACAAACAGAGCTTTACGAGAAATTTAAGATTGAGCATAGACAATTGAACTTGGGGCAAAGATCTTTTGAGAAATGTAAGCCATGGTATGTTAGAATAAATACTCTTCGTAACACTTGTTGTTATAGATACCATGTAGAATATGAATATTACTATGAAACATTTTTGTACATTCATCGTGTGTTGCATACTAACATTGTGCAGGATTGCTCCATGACAATACCACCGACTTCATCAAGAGAATTCATTCATAGCATCATGTGCAATAGGCCCGAGGGGAAAACATACTATGCAAAATCTTGTTTGGATGGAACATGCTCCAACTGTGCTGGAATGGCATTATTGAGCCAATGTATGCACGAGAATGGAGATAGTGAATTTGGGAAAATGGTTATAGATATGAAAAGTTTCAAATATATCAACTATGAAATAGTCCCAGGGAAAGAAAGCAAAAAAATACAATTGGTGACATCTCAGGTATGCATTTATATCTATAAAATTATGTTGTAACGGTTACATTTCAATCCTTACTTACAACAAAAAACTGACATTGAGATCATTTTGTGTCACCAGGTACAAGTTAGTGACTTCATCAAGGAATTTATTGAAAAGACACATCAATATGTTCAGCATGTCCACGTGGCACGATGGCAGGATGAGAAGTTTAGAATATGCAGAGATACATTTCCCCTTGGTACTATACTTTCAGTTGTTGATTTTGCCGAGAACTACAGTCTACAACCTCAAAATGAGATCCAAAGTCAGTATTATCACTCTGAGCAGGTTTCCTTGATGGTCCATATCACATATAGGCATGGCCCAAATAGCACTGAAGAGCAAAGAGAAATTCTGAAGGAATATCACTTCTACATAAGTGATGATAGGTGCCACAACTTCCACTATGTACGTCATTGCTTCATCATGTTCTATGATCACTTGAAGGGAAGGAACATACAGATGGACCGACCTGATGGGTGTGCTGGTCAGTTCAAAAATGCATGCATATTTCAGTGGTTGTGTTCATTGCATAAAAACTACAAAGTGCCAAATATGTGGAACTATTTTGAGACTGGGCATGGTAAAGGAGAGCATGATGGAGCCGGAGCATGTGTCAAAACATCCCTACGAAGAGAGGAATTGAAAGTATCTATAGAATCTACTATTCTAAATGCTCAATCTATAGTCAGGTGGTGCACGTCAGTAATGGGAGAGGAATCAACTATGCGAGTAGAATCCACAAGAAAGAGACATGTGGAGAGATTTTTTTGGGAGGTGGTAGACATAGATCGTTCACATGCATGGGAATGCAAGACTGTGCCTGGGACTCGTGGATTTCATTCGGTTCGAAGCTCTGATAACCCAGTATTTGAAATTTGGACCAGAAAACTCGCTTGTTTTTGCCCGCCTTGTTGTGATGGTGACTGGGATGGGTGTGAATCATTGGATTGGGTTGATGGATGGGATCGCATATCACTTCCACTTGATCAGCATGCAATTGTTGAGTTAACTCCGTTGGAAGAAGACCAATCATCTATTTCTGCAGATTTTGATCATGTCTCAGACCTTGTACAACCCGATATGATGCATTTCCTTAACATTTTTTGTTTGTTTACGTAGTCTTCAAATGCACATTAATGGCCTTGTATCGCACAAAAAATATTTTGATCATATACCTACAATCATATAATGCAGGGCACATATACGCTGTGGTTGCCTCAAAAGATACTGAATGGGGTGATGAATACTGGTTGGCACGCTGTATAGATGGAAAGAAAACCCTCATTGTGTCCATGACTGACGATGAAAATAACCACTTTCCAACTGGGTCTATGGTTGTTAAAGGTGAATACTTGACACGGGACAACAATGGAAGAAAGAAGGGTGGATATGTTTACAGGGATTACAAACCAGGTGGAAGTGTGTATCACTTTACCAACTTAATCATTGGCACAAACCTTCAGGTACGAACAATGCCTAGTCGAAATACATCGAAGGTACGCTACTTCTTACCGGATACAGAGCACGAGAGACTAATGGAGACCATCAGTATAAGAGATGATCTGGAGGGCTTGGTTGTATGATAATAGGTGGGATCTAGCATGACGAGGTACGTTACATACTTTTAATACTATACTATTTATACTATTTGTAATTGAATATTGATATATGCTCAATTTTCACATGTATGTTTCATATGAATATGTCAATTTTGCGTTCTTGATATACCAAATTTACGTTTACGTTGTTTATAAATATGCCAAAAGTTCTCTTGTATGTCAAGTTTATGAATATGCCATTTTTTACATATGATCAGTAAACCCTAAAATTATATTATGTTCATCATGTTGGTTATTGGCTTCACCCAACAAAATTAATTCAATTCATGCTCACTATATTAAACAATACACTTATATTAAATTTAATTCATGTCTTGTTAAATATTTCATAATGAATTAGCTATTTGAGAGCACCACCTTAGACCAAGCCATCATCATCAACATCTTCATCATCATCACCATCATCATCATCATGGACCTGCAAAACACTAGTTTCCAAAGTGTCTAGGCAGGTTCGGGTTAGGAACACTAGCCATACCCGCCCGGTGGATGATTTTCCAAAGTTGACCCCCGTGTGCAAAAATTGCACACTCCCACACTGAGCAAAACCCTAGTTTCCAAGATGGACCTGCAAGGTGACACATGGGCCACCGGGTAGGAGGGGAGGGGCACCCCTAGCACTATCCCGGTGTGCTGAATCCAACGGAGTCGGCGGTTTGTCGATCCGAGCCACGGTCTTCATTCTATGGCTCGTCCCATCTCACTACCAAAAGGCCTTCACGGACACCTGCTGGATACCTACCGGGGGCATAGAACTCCAACCATGCAACAAAACCAGGTTTCGGGGAGACCTGCAGGTGTGTCTAGACAGGTTCGGGCTAGGAACACTAGCCATACTTGCCCGGTGGATGATTTTCCAAAGTTGACCCCTGTCTGCAAAAATTGCACACTCCCACAATGAGAAAAACCCTAGTTTCCAAGATGGACCTGCAAGGTGACACATGGGCCACTGGGTAGGAGGGGAGGGGCACCCTTGGCACTATCCCGGTGTGCTGAATCCAATGGAGTCGACGGTTTGTCGATCCGAGACACGGTCTTCATTCTATGGCTCGTCCCATCTCACTACCAGAAGGCCTTCAGGGACACCTGCTGGATACCTACCGGGGGCATAGAACTCCAACCATGCAACAAAACTGGGTTCCGGGGAGTCCTGCAGGTGTGTCTAGACAGGTTCGGGCTAGGAACACTAGCCATACTTGCCCGGTGGATGATTTTCCAAAGTTGACCCCCGTATGCAAAAATTGCACACTCCCACACTGAGCAAAACCCTAGTTTCCAAGATGGACCTGCAAGGTGACACATGGGCCACCGAGTAGGAGGGGAGGGGCACCCCTGGCACTATCCCGGTGTGCTGAATCCAATGGAGTCGACGGTTCGTCGATCCGAGCCACGGTCTTCATTCTATGGCTCGTCCCGTCTCACTACCAGAAGGCCTTCAGGGACACCTGCTGGATACCTACCGGGGGCATAGAACTCCAACCATGCAACAAAACCGGGTTCTGGGGAGTCCTGCGGGTGTGTCTAGACAGGTTTGGGCTAGGAACACTAGCCGTACTTTCCCGGTGGATGATTTTTCAAAGTTGACCCCCGTGTGCAAAAATTGCATACTCCCACACTGAGTAAAACCCTAGTTTACGAAATGAATGCACAATGAAGCCACTGGGCCATGGGGAGACGAGGGAGAGGGCCCCCTAGAGGTAATCGCACGCCAGGAGACCAACGGAGTCGATGGTTCGTCGGTCCGATGTCCGGTTTCCGAGTTATGTCGAGTTGCAAGTCGCATGAAAATGCCGTTCAGGGACACTTGGTGAATTTCCGTCCGGGAGCCAAAAAGCAAACGAAGCAGGAAGATTGCGTGCCGTTGGCTCTTGCAAGTCTGTGTGGGCAATGCCGATGTGGGAACACTGCCGGGAGCCATAAATCCATGATAGTAAATTAATTCATGACAAAAAAAACTGAATTATTCCTTTCAATGGATGTGGTTTTCAATTTCCTATGTTGTTAGGTCAATTTGGCACATTCATTGAAAGAAATTGTAGACTTTAATGATGATCACAACAAGTGTGTTTGTTAAAACCTTGTGAAATAGAGCATCAAAAGACCTACATTGTAGGCCATATAATTGTGTTTGTTTACCTTTTGTTTGATGGACCATGCACAATAAGTAATAAAATAATTTTTGAAGTAGGTCATTTCATTTTTCTGATTTTTTCTTTTGTGGTGTTGAAAAAGACCATTGTTCTTATTGATGGGATTTCATGTGCTTATGATTCTTTGGATAATCTGGACACATACAAGGACACCATTATTAGACTAATTCATTATGAACAATTTAATATGAGTAATCTACATAAATGAATTGAAAAATTAACAAAAATAACAAACAACCCATATACCTTGGAATATAACACAAGAGTGACCATGTTAGGCAATCTTACTTATCTACTTACCTATGGTCATTTAAGTAGACCATTTGGATCATGTCTATTACTAATGATCTCCATTAACTTTTCATGTTCACAATGAGGCTTGAAGTATCATACCTTTGATGGGTGCTTCCTTGGCATTGTTTGTAGTTTGAGGTTTGTATCGAAAACTAAGTTTGTAAAGTGGTATATAGATTCACCTAGTCTAATCTTGAAATACATAACCAACCTTCTTCCATGTTTGGTCATCCAGTGTTAGATATTATCCTTTAATAACCATCAAACTGATTACAAGTTGATCACCATTGTCATCTATTAGTGAGACATGAGGGTTTGGTTCGCCTTTAAGGAACATGCCAACAAATAGTGAGTGCCCCATTCATTATGTTTAAGGGAAACCATTGCATATATGTTCATTTTAAAAAACATCAGTTCCAACGCGTGAGTCCACTAAATAGACAAAATGTAATGTATTCATGCTAGTTGATAAGATTTAATCTCATATTCACTAAACTTGGTTGTATAAGATTTGAGACATGATCATAATGTGGTGAAATGGTTGATTAGTCCTCATCCAACTAGGATAATTCAATATTTATACCTAGAATAATGGGGAGTGATAGAATATCACATCTATGAACCCAGTCCATGGATTCACAATCATCGCATTCACTGCTACTACATTAGCCACATAAGTAATACAATTTTCTTGTCCATATTTCTACTATAACATTGCTTGAGTTTCAAACTAAATGAAATCCACAAATTCCATGCATTATTCTATGTGATTGATCTACATCAACCACCTCCCAAAAATATCTTTGCACATGTCCTTTCCTTATTGAGTCCTCTTCTCGTCTTCTTGTTCCATCTACAATTATTGAAGAACACCATTCAACAATAGATTTTGTGTAACTAATGAGAGAATTTCTCGTAAACTTCCATTTTTACCTGTAGAATGTAATTTTTATGCACACAACATCTTGATAATGATCCCCTTTCCCACACTCAGTTTCAAAAGTCCTGTAAAGGCAACCTTTACATTTACATTTGCATTAACATGACAACCAAGTCTCAAAAATGAGATTGATGGTGTTTATTCTCATGCAATGTATACAGTTAGGATTAAGACAACTGTATAAATCTATGGAATTATAAATGGAGATATTAATCCAAAAGGAAGCCAATGTTGGCCTTGCCAATCTTTTCTTCCCAATGCAAACGAAATATTAGATTCCATTTTGCTATGTTTCCACGTAAAATATATTTGAAAAAAAACATATATTTGGATTATATGGAAATCCTTCTTACCTTTGACATTGTTTGGGATCTACAGTATGGGAATGAAGTATTTTTTAGGGATTAAGAGGAGTATTCAATTACGCAAACTTATGAATGCCTATTGTGACAAGCAATCCATTGATTTCAACTCCATCACATTTCTGTTTGATGGATGATGTTTGCAAGGTGAGCAAATTTAACCCACCAATGCGATATTGCATGCAATTACACTGAGCAAAACCCTAGTTTACGAAATGAATGCACAATGAAGCCACTGGGCCATGGGGAGACGAGGGAGAGGGCCCCCTATAGGTAATCACACGCCAGGAGACCAACAGAGTCGACGGTTCGTCGGTCCGACGTCCGGTTTCTGAGTTATGTCAAGTTGCAAGTCGCATGAAAATGCCGTTCAGGGACACTTGGTGAATTTCCGTTCGGGAGGCAAAAAGCAAATGGAGCAGGATGATTGCGTGCCGTTGGCTCCTGCAAGTGTGTGTGGGAAATGCCGATGTGGGAACACTGCCAACACTGGCTCGGGGGAGGTTTTTGCAGAGTTGACCCACCAATGCGAGATTGCATGCAATTACACTGAGCAAAACCCTAGTTTACGAAATGAATGCACAATGAAGCCACTGGGCCATGGGGAGATGAGGGAGAGGGCCCCCTAGAGGTAATCGCACGCCAGGAGACCAACGGAGTCGACGGTTCATCAATCCGACGTCCGGTTTACGAGTTATGTCGAGTTGCAAGTCGCATGAAAATGCCGTTCAGGGACACTTGGTGAATTTCCATCCGGGAGCCAAAAAGCAAACGGAGCAGGAAGATTGCGTGCCGTTGGCTCCTGCAAGTGTGTGTGGGAAATGCCAACGTGGCAACACTGCCAACACGGGCTCAGGGGAGGTTTTTGCAGAGTTTACCCACCAATGCGAGATTGCATGCAATTACACTGAGCAAAACCCCAGTTTACGAAATGAATGCACAATGAAGCCACTGGGCCATGGGGAGATGAGGGAGAGGGCCCCCTAGAGGTAATCGCATGTCAGGAGACCAACGGAGTTGACGGTTCGTCGATCCGACGTCCGGTTTCCGAGTTATGTCGAGTTGCAAGTCGCATGAAAATGTCGTTCAGGGACACTTGGTGAATTTCCGTCCGGGAGCCAAAAAGCAAGCGGAGCAGGAAGATTGCGTGCTGTTGGCTCCTGCAAGTGTGTGTGGGCAATGCTGACGTGGGAACACTGCCAACACTGGCTCGGGGGAGGTTTTTGCAGAGTTGACCCACCAATGCGAGATTGCATGCAATTACACTGAGCAAAACCCTAGTTTACGAAATGAATGCACAATGAAGCCACTGGGCCATGGAGAGACAAGGGAGAGGGCCCCCTATAGGTAATTGCACGCCAGGAGACCAACAGAGTCGACGGTTCGTCGGTCCGACGTCCGGTTTCTGAGTTATGTCAAGTTGCAAGTCGCATGAAAATGTCGTTCAGGGACACTTGGTGAATTTCCGTTCGGGAGGCAAAAAGCAAATGGAGCAGGATGATTGCGTGCCGTTGGCTCCTGCAAGTGTGTGTGGGCAATGCCGATGTGGGAACACTTCCAACACTGGCTCGGGGGAGGTTTTTGCAGAGTTGACCCACCAATGCGAGATTGCATGCAATTACACTGAGCAAAACCCTAGTTTACGAAATGAATGCACAATGAAGCCACTGGGCCATGGGGAGATGAGGGTGAGGGCCCCCTAGAGGTAATCGCACGCCAGGAGACCAACGGAGTTGAGGGTTCGTCGGTCCGACGTCCGGTTTCCAAGTTATGTCGAGTTGCAAGTCGCATGAAAATGCCGTTCAGGGACACTTGGTGAATTTCCGTCCGGGAGCCAAAAAGCAAACGGAGCAGGAAGATTGCGTGCCGTTGGCTCCTGCAAGTGTGTGTGGGAAATGCCGACGTGGGAACACTGCCAACACGGGCTCGGGGGAGGTTTTTGCAGAGTTGACCCACCAATGCGAGATTGCATGCAATTACACTGAGCAAAACCCTAGTTTATGAAATGAATGCACAATGAAGCCACTGGGCCATGGGGAGATGAGGGAGAGGGCCCCCTAGAGGTAATCGCATGTCAGGAGACCAACAGAGTTGACGGTTCATCGATCCGATGTCCGGTTTCCGAGTTATGTCGAGTTGCAAGTCGCATGAAAATGTCGTTAAGGGACACTTGGTGAATTTCCGTCCGGGAGCCAAAAAGAACGCGGAGCAGGAAGATTGCGTGCTGTTGGCTCCTGCAAGTGTGTGTGGGCAATGCTGATGTGGGAACACTGCCAACACTGGCTCGGGGGAGTTTTTTGCAGAGTTGACCCACGAATGCGAGATTGCATGCAATTACACTGAGCAAAACCCTCGTTTACGAAATGAATGCACAATGAAGCCACTGGGCCATGGGGAGACGAGGGAGAGGGCCCCCTAGAGGTAATCGCACACCAGGAGACCAACAGAGTCGACGGTTCATCGGTCCGACGTTCGGTTTCCGAGTTATGTCAAGTTGCAAGTCGCATGAAAATGTCGTTCAGGGACACTTGGTGAATTTCCGTCCGGGAGCCAAAAAGCAAACGGAGCAGGAATATTGCGTGCTGTTGGCTCCTGCAAGTGTGTGTGGGAAATGCCGACGTGGGAACACTGCCAACACTGGCTCGGGGGAGGTTTTTGCAGAGTTGACCCACCAATGCGAGATTGCATGCAATTAAACCGAGCAAAACCCTAGTTTACGAAATGAATGCACAATGAAGCCGCTGGGCCATGGGGAGACGAGGGAGAGGGCCGCCTAGAGGTAATCGCACGCCAGGAGATCAACGGAATTGACGGTTCGTCGGTCCGACGTCCGGTTTTCGAGTTATGTCGAGTTGCAAGTCGCATGAAAATGCCGTTCAGGGACACTTGGTGAATTTCCGCCCATTTTATAATTTAAGCCACTTTTAAATATTTGAACTTCCATATTATTTTTGAAAAAGTATAATATTTCAAAACTCCTAAAGAGACAAAAACACATGATCAAAACTCCTAAGGCTACAATTTAGAGTAGCAATAATGGGGGTGATGGAGTTGAATTTGATCCTATGGAAGATAATGATACTAATATTATTGAGAATAAAGGGATAATAGGTTGATCCATGACACCTTTGTTTGCATGGATGAGGATGCACCTATGTATGAGGCCTATGATAATATTCATGATGTACATCTTATTTATAAGGCACACAAAGGCCTATACAAGAGATCAAAGATGAGTCACTTTGTCTACTAATTTGATGTTGATAAAATTGAAGGTATTGAATGACATTTCAAACAATGGTATGACAAAGATCCTAATGTATACACAAGGTTAATATATAAGGTGCCCCATAAGGTTCTTTGTCATATCCCTATAATTATAGGTTTTTGATGATTGTTTATGTTAAAAAACATAGCACATTATATGGATTATCATGTACAAAGATAAGTGAAGATGGTATTATATGACTGGCTACAAATGGTTCTCAATTTACGATCATCAAGGAAATATTACCCATTTTTAAAGAAGAACCTCATAATGTTAGACTTTCATTGGTAGTTGATGGCAATGGGTGTGCATGAGTGAGTTCGTTGAAACCTTGAAAACATTGTATTGCATTTAGTTTGATTAAATTACACGAGCAAGAACTTTGACATAACTTGTAATGATCATCCAAAATCACAAATTTTAATTAGATACCAATTAGTGCATGCATGTAGTGAATTCGTTGAAACCTTTGAATATAATAGTTTGTTCTTTTGACATAGTGCATTCATGAGTAATAGATAATCCACACAAATCAACACATTAGATTGACACAAGTACATGTATCCAAAAGTACATATATATCCAAAAGTATCCAAAAGTGCATGTCTCCAAAAGTACATGTATATCCAAAAGTCTCCAAAAGTGCATGTCTCCAAAAGTACATGTATATCCAAAAGTATCCAAAAGTACATGTATCCAATGAAGTCAATGTACATGTCTCCAAAAGTACATGCACAATAAAGTCAATGTACATGTCTCCAAAACTGAATGTATCGAAAAGTACATATATATACAAAAGTATCCAAAAGCACATGTGTCCAAAACTATCCAAAACTATCAAAACTCAAGCTTTCTCTTGTTCTTTCCCAACGTTGATCCTCTAGGCACATCCCTAGGATCAATGTGCATCCCTGGATCCTGCAAATTAAATATCAATTGTTAAATTCAACTAACTATGTACACTAATACATTAGCTCAACAATTATCAACTGGTGCATGGAAGGTGCATGAAACACTTGGTCACTGAAGGACATCTCACCTCAACTGACAAAGGAGATTGCGTTGCTTGTGTAGCAGATGGAGCCGTCGGTTGAACATCCAGGATGGTCAAAACAGGGGGGCCAGGAACTGCTCCTGCTGGTGGTGGCTACAATGAAAAAATGTTGAAATAGTTAGAAATGCATGAATAAACAATAGGTCCAACAATAATAAACTATGTAAAGATAATGTTGAAATAGTTACATACCTGTGTGTGATCAGTCGCCACTGCAGATGCGGCACTAACTGCTGCATCAACCATTGATGCGAGGTTCTCAGTAGACAACTCGGGTTCCTGATGCAGTAAACATGCAATTCAAACATTAACAAAAATGATTTATGCACTGGATTTCAAGTTAAACAACAAATATCATCGAAGGATATACATTACCATGGTGTGAGTAAGCCCATGGTCATGGGTAGCTGGAGTCTTTCTAGGAGTAGAACGCCTCACATACACAAGACCCTTGTTCACGAATGGCCTGGAGGGAGATACAAATCCAGGCAATGGGCCAGATGTCTCGGATGGTGCCTACAGTCAGCAAGTGTTCATGTAGTTAGACATGTATGATTCAACAAACAAACATGTATTTAAAAAATGTCATTTTTAATTGTTTACCTAGAGCCTAGATGTTTCAGGGGACGGTATGACCATGGGTACTACCTCCACATTACCTTGCCCCAGTGAAGGATCTGCCATTTGCAAGTTTAATAATTGTAAATATTAGACCGTAGATAGCATTAATGAACTAAATGTAAAGTATGTGGAAATTAACAAATTAACAAGTATTAAAAAAATGAAATTTTAAAATGTTTACCTCGGTGTGAGATACGGCAATAGGTGGTATATAAGATGGGCCTACCGAATGGGTAGCATCATGCCCCCCTGTAGAGTCTGGAACATCCGGCTCTGGGGCGTCACTGCCGGTATAAAGCATCAACTGCAAGTTCACAAAATTAATATATTAGCTCAAACTATATATATGTGTACAAAGATGAAAATAAATGAAGAATTTATTACAATTAACCATCAACATACCTCTCTCAAAAACCCACTGAAGGCAACATCTGAGGCAATACCATAGCAGCGATGACCACATGATGTGCACTCGTGAGGATCAGTACTAGGATGGGGAATAGTTGATGGTCCTGCACTAGTGGATGGTCCTGATGGTCCTGCACTAGTGGATGGTCCTTATGGTCCTGCACTAGCTGATGGTATAGCATGGTGATGAGCTGGTGTATGTACCACACCAAGTACAGATGTCCCTTCCTCACCCATATGTTGAACCATCGTGCCATGGCGAACAACCGCCCGTGTCAAACTCAAAAATGCATCTCGTGTCTGCGGAATAATGCGATGTGCTGGTGGGACATCTGGCCCAGGCAACTGCCTGCGAGGTGCAGGGATAGGGCGATCCTGGTCTCGAAGCATGGCATTGGGTCGGTTTTGGGGCATCCCCCCACCGATCCCCTGAAACTGTAAGATGTCAAAATAGTTAACGTGTTTATGCAACACGAAATCTGCGTACATCTTTCGAAGGAAATATAAGGGAATTTCCCTATTGTTGTGTGGTGGCATATCAAAAACCATGTACCATCTGTCCATCCAGTTATCAACAAATGGTTGAAACATGCACCACTCAATGGAGATATGCGGCTTGCTAGCATTTGGGATTTCCCCCGTCCGAGGGTCCCTAAACAATGCAAATATAATCTCTTTGGATATTTTCAACTTTTTTACTGCATTGTAATCTAGCCCATCAGCATATTGTTGTCTTTTTCTTTCTCTATAAGATGCAATATCATATAGGACATTCGTAGATTGTGAAATGGTGTCCACAATTGCATCCAAGGTTGATGCAAGTGAACGGTGAATCCTGTCACCACCACTAAAAGCTGCACTTATGCCCCTCAATTGGGCAAGCTCAATCAATATTTCGGCATTGGTATCCATAGCCACAACTGCAATAAAGACATTAATACGAAAATCATTAGAAACATATACATGGTATATAATGACGTCTCTTCAAAATTGAACATGTATTAAATCAAACTCACATAAGCAATTTAATGGCATTCACTTACATACATTTAAAACTTAAAATTAAACATTTGACAATTAAAAAGTAAGTTAGTCAGATTGGCAGAGAGGAGGAGGAGGAGGATCAGGGCAGTGATGAGTTTGTTGATTCAGGCATGGAGGAGGAGGATCAGGGCAGTGATGAGTTTGCATCTATGTGTCTCAATGTCTCATTGTGTTTTGTGATTGTGAATGACAAATGTGTTGTGATTTGTGAATGATCTAATTTCTATTGAATATTTCATATTTGTAATTGTAAATGTAATTTCTATTGAATATTTGTAATTGTAAATGTTAAATTTTATTGGATGATCTATATGTCTATATTTTTAAATTTTAATATATTTTAAAAATATATTAATTCCGGGGGTCACCGTGTCCTACGTGTCATAATTTCGGGGGTCACCGTGTCTAGTGGGGACCAGGGATCAAATTTGAAGGGTGGGGTCCCATTTCACTATGAAGGGCTATGAGATATTGAACACTATTGAAGGGCTATGAGAAATTTATTAATATTTATTCTATGTGTATATATGGATGTGTTCATGTTGCATGGATTGGATTCTAGGTTAACCGAGGCCTTTTTAGAGCAAAGAATGGGGTAATTACTATTTGGGAACAAGTTTTTTTATGAAATGTAAATTGCGGTGATGGAAGATATTGAGGGTGCCACATGTTGTGGAGAAAGTAGTATTGATTCCTATGACGTAATAGGGAGTTCAAAAAGTCTGGTTTCAAGTATTGTCATGCGTATCTCGATTGATTTTTCTCGCGCTAGGGTTGTAGCAACTGTTATGGCTATTACTGTTAAAAGCATTGATGGGGTGGAATCCCATGAAACGATGAGTTCTTTTGTTAAGACGTAGATTCAGTGAAATTTGGTGGGAGTCTTATGTTCATTTTATGCACAAAATTCGATTACTTGATTTTGTTGCATTGTTAACTCTCCTCCTAGTCATAGCTACAATCTCTTATATAATTGTGAAGGTTATCAATCCACTCAATATATTAAAGTTGTAGTAGGCCAAAATCATCCACATATTTATTGTACTCACAAATGTTGACATTTCAATTTCTATGTAGAGCGCCCATTAACATTAGATTGTATGGGACATGTTTTTGAGGCATGATGTCATTATCTCATAACAACAAGCTTTTTATCCATAAATATGTCATCTACAAGCCAACGGAATTGTTCCTAATCCTTTATAAAACTTTGTCATAATTATATCAATACCAACATCCCTACCTATTGACTTAGCTTAGAAGATATTACACCTTCGGATAACCAAACCTGATTCCAAGGTTGGTAATCATAAACGTAAAAGCATCATCATAAGGAAATAGCATGTTCTGTTGAGGAAATTCCTTTTTTTCCATTTCCTTCTCAGGATAATATTTGGTTGTGGATCATTTAAAATGTATAATTTATTTTAATATTGGGAAGCTAAATTCAAATTCATTAATATATTAATATGATTTGATTTTTTTATTAATAATAAGTTATTCTTTTCATTTGAAAATGTAATAGTACATCAAAATTTCAATGTTTACTGACGTAGTAAAGTTGAGAGGCTTTATTTTTCAGTGGATATAGAAGACTTGTAAATTCATAGGATGTCAAAAATCTAGTCAGCCTTGAAGTTGAGCTCCTCAAAGAAAACGAATTTCTTTAAATATGTTTATGGCAGGCTGGCCTTGCCAGCTTCGCTCCGCAAACTATCTTGGAGGACTGGAGGAGATAGGGTAGGTGGAACTTGGAAGTAGCTCAACCACAGTGGAATAGGGGTATAAGAAAAATCTTGTTTCTATTCATGCAATATTATATATTGATGGTCGGAGCCATGGAAGCATGGAATTCCAGCATTGACTTGATACAACAAAGAAAACAAAAGGTGGAACTCGGGAGCTGCAGGATTGACTTGATACAACAAAGAAAACACAGGGTGTGAGGCTGGGAGCCGTAGACGGTAGGATTAACTTGATACAACAAAGAAAACACAGGGCTATAGGTAGGGGCCATGGGCAGGAGCAACAACCTGCAACATTACAAGAAGTTTATGGATTGTGGATTTTGTCTGAAATGCCAAATTCGCGGGGGCACATTAACATAATATATTATACATTGAATACTCAATTAACTCACGGAGTCAGCATTCACGAATTGGTATGTGATAACTTGTAACTTGGTAAGCCCGCTAGCAACAACACGTATGAGCCACCTTCCAGGTTTAATAATTTTGTTGATGCCATTAAATGTGTTAAACATGTAAGCGCTCGCTACAAACATGAGAACTTCGAAGCGTTCAAGCCATGGGCTACTCAGTGTAAGCCCGTCCATGTAAGTTGCTCAATGATATTATTAGAGGCCCAATGGTCCATGATCCATGGATGATCGAACACGTGGATATTGGAGAGTAACCGAGTCCCACTCCCAAGTCACCTAGCTAGTAGCCGCATTCCCAATTTCCCACTAAAAATTGTTGATGGGTGACATTTGAAGCTACCCTTCTGTTGCAATTTTAAACAGTAGTGGTTAATTTAATTATTGAAGGGCTTACCATGAAATTAAATTTTTTTTGCATGGTAAAATTTGAAGTGGCCTTCTATGAAGCGTGGGTAAAATTTGAAGTGGCCTGAAGGCTTCAAATTTGAAGCTTGGTGGGGACACTCGTGTCCCGTGTCCTCGTGTCGGGTGACTTAGATGAATACATTGTAGACAGGGGGGAGTTTTATTTTTTTCAATTTTTGGTTTGATTATGAATTTTTGAGTTTTTGAAAAGGGTTTCATTTTAATTATTCACTAATCTTGGTTGAGGGAGGTTTGAATTTAATTAGAAATTGGGTTATTCCCAATTTTATCAATATTACAAAACTAGGTTAAACAATAAAAAAATAGTAATTTGGATTAAAAAATCACAAAAAAATGGTATGGGTGAATGAATTACCTGATTAGATGAGAATGCACCGTTGAATTTGTCTCCCCTCCAGCTAAATCGAGCAACACGGATAGTTGAGTGGGCCACAAACCATCCTCGTCCAGGGTCAATTTCGCCTCTATTCGCGTTTCTGATGCGTGAGTGTCGCGAGTGGTCGGCAATCGTCGGGACTGTGTTTTTAAATTCATTTTTAGTTTTACATATCGCGTACGCGATTTTTAACTACATGACGCGTACGCGTTTTGTAACTACATAACGCGTACGCGTTATGGTTACCTAGCCTACATGTCCAATGACATGTTAGGCTCGGGTCTTACCATGGCAGGTGGTAAATATCAGAAACGCGTTATGTTTTAGGTATCAGGAACGAGATTTGAAAAAAGTAGCATTGCATCTAAAGTGACCCTCATCTTCTTGCACACACCCAACAATGTTAATTTTTCTCAATGTAAATTCTTGAAGGTACTCTTACAAGCATTCTATAAAAGAACACCTTCCTTTTTCCAAGAAAATGGTTGCCTAAGTCTCTATTTCGTGAGGATGAAACTTGGTAAGAGATGTTGTCTCTCTAGTCTGGTTTACTCATCTAACTACTTATTTATAATGGCTATTCCACTTTTATTTTCCATTCGTAATGATTGTATGCATATGTTTTACATAGGGTGGCATCAAGGGTTTGATCCCGCCACTGGTAAGGTTCATAGAGAAATAGGAATATATTACTCACTGATACCCTTCTTAAATTATGGTAAGTTTGCATCATTGTATAGCATTATCTACAATGTATAGAAATTATTTATTCCTCCTTCTTCTGGGTAACTATTGATCCTACCTTAATTTCTATGCAAACACTATTATTAGCTTGGGATGCCTTGTATTAATCACTTGTAAATGTTCGGCACCTTCCAGGTATGTTGTATCTATGCATAACAAGAGATAGGAATCCTTGAAAGGGGTTTAATGTTTGGGTTTTAACTGTCCCTTCTATCTTTTGTCAAGCTGGGCCAATACTCATTGATATGCATTGCATATGTGTAGTCTTTGTTCTTAAGGCCTAAGGCATTGCATTGTTCTTAACAACAACTAGTTAATCATACACAATTCATTATGTGTAAAGACTAGTCCATCGTATGGTGGAATTTTTTAAACATGTCCAAGTCTATGAGCATTGCAATGTTGCAATTTATGGTTACACCATTTTGCTAAAATCATATGAATGGAATTGTTTTTGTATTATTATATTGCATTACAAAGGATTGAAGAGCATAGCTAAATGATAAGCTTAATTGTACATGGTTAGCTTTAATGCTTTAATCAATGATTCTACAATTTTTGTGTTGTCTCTTAATCATTTTTATTACCCAATAAATTTATCTAAATGTGCTTTAATGGTGTAAGTTATATTCATGAACTTAGGGAGCTATGTAGACATCTAGAATATGTTTTAGTGGTCTAAGTTCTATTTGTGGACTTAGTAACTAAGTAGATATTGCTTCATGCCATATTCATTGAGATAATTAGCCCCCTTGAATAACATTATACTTCATTCAACTGAAAAACATTATTACAATTTAATAATATTGTTGAACTATGTGTGAGGTTACTTCTGGTGCCGAATCCACTGGATCCTTCTATATAGCATCCAAATTTAGTTATTCCAATGACCTGTGAAAGAGATTTCTCTACTGGGTATGTGGTAGGAACTCACATAGCATTCATTTGATTATCTCTCGTACCATGGCCTACAACGGGTTGATCCAGGACCAAAGGGATGCCCATGGATTTTAGATGTTCTCTCGGCCCAATTCTACTCATCATCAGGAGTCAGGGGCTCCCGAGAGTAGTAGGCATCACGCTTATGTCCTTTTGAATCTTTGTACATGACACCATAAGGTTTCATCTTCACATTTCCTGGGTTATAGAGTCACATTTAAATAAATACAAGATACATATGTGAGTGTTCGAAGACAAATATCAAAGCTCTGGACTATCAATGGCTATGAAACTTCATGAAAGTTACTTAAATGTAGCACACAAAGAATCATGCAGCTAAACTGCTGCAAGAAACCATATTAAATGCTACCAATGTCATTTAAAAGCAACTTAAATGCGTTAGCTTTGGCATAAAAGTTGCAAACAAATCATTAAAACAATTGCCACAACTATCTTTCACTCCGATAACGGATTTGTTAGATCAAATATACAATAATACAACCTGACCACTAAGGAATTTAAATCACATAAAACTTCATGTTGTCCTTTTCTAAGAACGGAGTATCACAATGAATTCACGTACTCAACATATTTTTATATGTAGAGATGAAAAATAAGGTAGAAGTTTACATTCACACAACATTTCCAAGAAATGAGAGGAAAACTAAATAAACAAACATATTCACTCAAAAACCAGTGAATGATTAAATCAATATGCAATATTACTTATGGAACACTACTTAGCCTAGGGATCATGAAAAGTTGGGACTTTGCTGCAAGGATCAATTCTCACAACCAATCTCTGATTTGAAGACAAGATAGATGTGTGCAACAATGCTCTTGTAGAAATGTATTTAATTTATACATCATAATTGCTTGCATAAATACATTTAATTTAATTATTACCCCTTAAATATATTTAATTTATACGTACGCTTTCATTATATTATAGCTATCCCTAATAATTTATAGTCAAACTACCTTTAACCTTATATTAAATTTTATTTGTGGATAAAATGTTTATAATGTTAATGTTCTATAAATATAAATATCATGTATTAAATTCATTTAAAAAAAAATATTAGCCTTTTGCTCCACTAAAAATATATATTTTTAAAAATAAAATCGAGTCAATAAATATACATCTTTGCTCTTCTAAAGTCGAACCAATACAGACATCTCGACATCTCTTTGATAGATAATGACATGGATATTATTAAATTATGAGAATAATGAAATTTCAATAATCATTCATTTTAGAAAACCAAAATTAGTTTTAATTAACGAAATGATATATCTTATTTTGTTTCCTAATGGGAACCACAAAGACCATTTGATCGTAAATACATATTTACGTGCATGTAAACACGTCCTTGGATGGAGAATTTACATGTTTTTTTTCATGTAAACATGTGTTTCCCAAAACCTTTGACATTCTGGGTGTCTTGGACAAAGAGGTATGCATGCATGTAAACACTTGCCGTCATGAATATGCAATATTTTTCCAAAGCATTTTCTACCACATAATTTGTTCCCTGACAACAATGCAGAGGGTCGTTCTGTTCGAGCGTTCTTTGCTCAAGGCTTCTTTGACAGTGAGCTTGCTTTCTTGGGCATCTTTCAATGATGGATATCTCAAGCAAACCAAGTAAACTACTCGACTTCAACGGAAATGATAATTCACAATATATGAATAACTCATGATGCAATAAATTAGTCAAGGTAGAATTGAGAGAGAGATGCATGAGCATTTATTGGACTGTAAAGATTCCCTAAGATCATGTTCCCTAGTCTGAATTGTTTGAACCTCATTTAATGCACTGCTGAAAAGAATTACTGTTCATGGTTTAGTGGTATTTATAATGGGGTTTCTTTAATTTATAAATTTTCTATTCCTCTCCTTTCCCTAGTTTACATCCTAATTCACCTAACTACTATTGTTTTTAAAACAAATAAATAGTTGAAATGCATAGGATGAGAAAGCTATTAATGAGACATTAGGCATAAGTGATTTTAAAAATTTGAGAACTAGCGGAACGACAGGTTAACCACTGAATTACCTACTGCATTTACTATCTGTCAGTTCAATGCTATCGTGGATAGTGAGGGGAGTTATGTTCACTCCCAAGTTCTTTAATACTCCCAATGCCGTCATGCCTAAGGAACTCGTGCAATAAAAGAGAAAGTCGAGAATTTATGAAGGTATCGTTCACCACTATTAATACCACCTGTAGACACCATACTGCACTTTCCAGACACTTGCACTGTTGCAGATGCAATTTAGTTGCAGGGTTGGAATTTCATTTTATCTGTTCCTTTCATACTATATTTTTTGACGTTTTG
The DNA here is from genome assembly GCA_027924585.1 of Larix kaempferi. Classification (NCBI taxonomy): domain Eukaryota; kingdom Viridiplantae; phylum Streptophyta; class Pinopsida; order Pinales; family Pinaceae; genus Larix; species Larix kaempferi. The sequence goes on along the minus strand of BSBM01000317.1, from coordinate 5,783,420 downwards.
AACTTTAATTTTTTCCAGTCACAAAATGTTCAGTTAAAAAAGTTACTCTTTAACTAAAACAAAAAATTGATATTAACTTAATTTCAAAAAATTCCATCATATATTTAGACAAAACTACTATTCAAAAAATACTACAATTCAACTGATTAAATGGTTAAATATCCAAAAAAAACTGGTTAAGAATCTAAATGACTGTTCAATTCAAAGCCTGGAAACGACCTTAAGTATTCATGACAAGGAAAGAGAAACAACCTACTACATGCACTGTTAGAGTTGTCCCTTCCCTGTGGTTACCGAGTATCTTGATAGGCCAATCCCTATATTACAACTAAACATAAATTTTTGACGATTTTAAAAGATAAACCAACGTCAAAAATACTTGCAGACTATTTGTTTGCCCAACCCGGCCTAGTTGTTAGGGCCTGGGGCACAAAACCCCAAGCAATGACAAAAATTCAAAAATAAAATACTTCCCTGTGGTTACCGAGTATGTTGATAGGCCAATCCCTATATTACAACTAAACATAAATTTTTAACGATTTTAAAAAATAAACCAACGTCAGAAATACTTGCAGACTATTTGTTTGCCCAAGTGTCAAAATGGCAAGGATTATGGCAATTAATAAGACCAAGGAAAACTAGATAAGAAGGAGGCATGTGATGAAGTGAGGGTGGGGTTTTTTAGTGTATGAAATGAGAAATAGTTGTTGTGTCAATTGTGACTTCATATCAATTGAACTGCCAATGAACCACACCCATGTTGGCTATTAATTGTTGTAATTAAACAATATATTTCACATGCATTCTTTAGTTCATCTCATAATCATGCTAATAAAAAATTAATCTAAATACGATATATTGCTTTTATAATAATCAATTGTTATTATTTTATATCAGGAAGATTATCTATTTACTTAATATGATAATTCTGTATAGAACAGATACAATATTTATTGTTTGTTTTATTTACAAAATATGTACAAAGAGATGTTGGGCTATTCTTTTAAATACATATAGATATTAACTAATGAATAAATAGCATACAATTGCATTTAAATAGCTCTTGAAATGTCATTAATTAAATATAAAAAGGATCAATTCATAATTTCTATCTATATTCATGTCACATAAATAAAAACATATCTATTAATCGATTGCGCATGTTACTCCTGAACTAGAAGGATTATATCTGGAGCATAGAATGATGCAAATAAAATTGTGATTCATAACATCTACCCACGTTATTTGCACAAATATAAATATGTTAACCAGAAATGGGTTCACAATCTCCGCTGGCAAACGAACCTCATACATCAAATTTCAATCCATATCTTAACGAGCAGTCCAATAATGTAAAAACTTCTTAAAGGACTTTACACAGATATCTATGACAAAGAAAAATGACAAATATTTCTGCGAACTCTGTTTATACAAGGTTTAGACAAAACCCTAATAGAGATGTGAAATATATGAATAAATCATAGTAAAAAGAGGACCTGGAGTGTACTCCTACAAATTTTTTAGTAAATCCAAGAGATTTTACTCATCCACCTTGTAGTTAGCAAAATATGAGAGTAAAGAGCATAGTATATTATATAAATTTTAATTACCAAATACAAGATCAGATATAATGGAATCTATTTAATAAAAAAAATCCAATCAAAATTAAATAGTTTAAATATAGTTTTAAAAATTCACTAATAGAAACAATGTCCTTCACTAACCAAGTATGTAAACAACTAAAAATAGGAATATAAACAAACCAAGCAAATTAACTAGCATAAAAAGTTAACTTTATATAAACAACTAAAAATAGGAATACAAACAAACCAAGTTATATAAACAATTAAAAATAAGAATACAAACAAACCAAGTTATATAAACAACTAAAAATAGGAATACAAACAAACCAAGCAAATTAACTAACATAAAAAGTTAACCTTATATAAACAACTAAAAAATAGGAATACAAACAAACCAAGCAAATTAACTAGCATAAAAGTTATAATAACGTGTAACATCCTCAACATTGTAAATTTTGGGAAATGTAAAAAACTTTTGTGATTTTACAAACCAATTCCTAATTTCCCATTTTCCACAATGTTAATAAAGAATATGACAATATTTTTCAAAAATAATAATATTCATTTCTAGTTGCATAAGCAAAAATAACTAATCCATTATTCAATACTTAACTACCCAATTCTTTCCATCTCACAACTTTTATAAACACAATGTCATACCAAAATATATAAAAATCCTCTCCTATATTATGCACATATATAATTTACCATAATTCCCATTTCAAAAGTTGAGCCCTTACAAAATCCTTAAATACATCATTTCGTAGTAAATATAGAATGCAATACTTTTCAACATAAACAAAATATGGAATGCAATACTTTTCAACATAAACAAAATACTTATCAATACGTAAATTATAATCCATAAATTTATAATTTATAATTCTTTCAAAAGTTAAGTTAAATTTATAATTTGTAATTGGCGATCCCTTTTCCATTGAAATAATATATCCATACATTGTAACTCTTTTCATCACAAGGACATAATTGGCAAATTCTTTTAACAAATATATATATATATATATGAATATATATACTTTTCCCTTCCTTTCGCTAACTATAAAACGTACCAATTATTCTTTTCAAAAAACAACAAACATATAAAATGGGCTGCTCCTTTCAAAATGATTCTTGTTTTGTTATTCTTTAAGTATATGTGTCACGATGCTTTTCCACATAACTATAATATATATTTATATATCCCATCTCGATACTTCAAATATATATATATATATATATATAACTTTAAATTTTCCATTACATACAAATACGTGAATGCATTTATTCTAGCATGCATACAATAATTCGATCTGCACAAAAAGTTGCAATTCCTTCCAACACATAGCACATCTAACCCATAATACATATCACAACTATATCATCGTTCTATTTCAAGGTATAGAGACAAATCATTGACTTAAGTTAACTTCTACGCAAATATTCATATGGCAAGCATGGTTTTGTTTGACATCTAATCACTCGGGGATATATATATGTAAAGGATGCTACCAAAAATATAGTTCAGTAAGAGCAACAAGTCGGCCGGGGCTTGTTCCTTAAACAGCAGTTGATGTTTATAGCTATATTATCATTCAACATTAGGATCGGTCATCTATTACTACATTGGGAGGAATAGCACAAGGGATAGAGGGAGACCACCCACTGAACTGCATTCAGTCTTCTTGTGAACAGTGTACAATTAACATTCTAGATAAAACCCGATATGAGAAAGATAGAGCAGTCATGCTCATCTTAACCGACATCAAGGGAAAAACACACATAAGATTTAACTACGTAGTAGATGAATATCTTCTTTTTCTTCTCTTCGGACTTCGTCGACCATAAAATAGAGAACCCCAAATTTTTACTTCGCAGTACACTTGCTTCACTAAGAATTAAGAGTAACTGCGCAATTTCAACTTTTACTTCGCAATGATTAACTGCGCGATTTCGACATTCTACTGCGCAGTAGTACTTCGCAGAGATGTGCAGTTAACTTCGCAATACTTTACTTCGCGGACTTCACAAAGACTTTGAGAATCACTTAAACAAACTTTTCATGAAATATATTTTCTAAGGCATAACAACTAAAACATCTTAGGCGAAGTTACTCCTTGTAAAAATAGAACTTTCACTGCGGTGAACTTAATTGGAAATCTTGATTTCTTTTACTACGCGTAAATGTAAACAATATTCAAGGAGAAGATGTGCGACTTGCAATATTCAACTTTCTTGGGAATGAAACATAAAAACTATGAACTTATATACTACCACAGTAAACTACACGATGCCTCAAAACATGGAAATGAGTTTTTACTTGATCTTTTACTTTCATAGAACTTGGGCTCTTGATACAATTCACGGGAGCTTCTTCTCCTTTCACTCTCCTTACACATATTTCTCAGAGTTTCAACTACGAGCTTCTACTTATAGAGTTTCCTAACAACTGACTTAAGATCACTTCACTTGGAAGCTACAGGATTGCATGAAACACAGTAATTAATCTCTACCTAAGAAATCTTGACATGTGAGATATTAACGAAGTTACATAAATATAATTTGACGTGCGTCGGATTGGCTACGAATTTACTGACAGATTGACATCATAGTCTCTGTGCGCTGCCACAAAAATACTGACAAGGTCGACTGACATAGCCGACGCAGTAGATACACGATCAGATCATTAATTACATATTTTCCAACACCCCCCCTTAATTATGAGCGAATGGGGATCTTTAAACAAAACTAAAATATTACAAAATGTTTCAGAGCAAAAAACATGCTCTGTGCATGACAAAGTTCACAGCATAGAACTTGTCACTCCCAAACAACTTCGCAGATATTGGAATGGGTACTTTGCTAATGGTTTGGTAAAGATGTCTGCTACCTGATCTTCGAACTTGCAAAATTCTAAACAAATTTCTTTGTTGTTTATCAATTCTTTGATGAAATGATACCTTGTGTCGATGTGCTTGGTTGTCTTGTGGAACACATGATTATTTGACAGTGCGATAGTTGAGTTATTGTCGCAGTAAATGACTATGGGTTTTTCCTGGTTCTGCGACATATCACTTAACATCCTCCACATCCAAACTGCTTGACATGCAACACATGTAGCTGGGACATACTTTGCTTCTGCTGAAGAAAGAGTTACTATGGGCTGTTTCTTTGAATCCCATGATACAACACCTGTTCCTAAATGAAATGTATTTCCAGATTTGTTTTTTCTATCATCTATGCTGCCTCCATTATCACTATCAGTGTATCCAGTGAGTTTGGAATTTTCTGAGCTTGAATATAGAATACCAAAATCTTTTCTTCCACTTACATACCTCAGAATTCTTTACTTGCTTGCCAATGAGATTCTTTTGGTGACTTCATGAATCTTGAGATTAAACTGACTCCATACATGATATCTAGCTTTGTTGCTGTAAAATACATAAGGCTGCCAACGAGCCTTTTAAACAATGTAGGATCTACATTGGATCCATCATCATCCTTGCTCAATTTCAAACCTGTTATCATTGGTGTTGGAGCTGTCTTACAGTTTAACATCTTAAATCTATTTAAGACATCACTTGCATATTTTGACTAAGATATAAATATCCCATTTTCAGTCTGTTGGACTTCAATGCCTAGAAAGTACTTCATAAGCCTCAAATTAGTAATTTCGAATTCACTTTCCATGACTGATCTAAATTCTTCTATGCCAAAATCACCAATAAATATTAAATCATCTACATACAAGCAAACAATTATCTTATTAACTTGCTGGTTGATTTTTGTGTATAGCGTTGGCTCACATTCACTTCTATGAAACATTCTGAATGAGGTAAGAGTCAATGCAAATGTAGCAAGCTCTAGGAGCTTGCTTCAAACCATAGAGCACCTTCTTCAGCTTGTATACTCGGTGTCCTTGTCCTGAAAATTCATAGCCTTGTGGTTGCTCCACATATACTTCTTCTTCCAAATAACCATTTAAAAATGCAGACTTAACATCCATTTGATAAAGAGGCCATGTCTTATGTGTTGTGATGGCCAAAACTGTTCTGATAGTGTCCATTCATGCTACAGGTGCAAAAGTTTCATTGAAGTCTATGCCAGGCTGCTATGTGAATCCTCTTGCTACCAATCTTGCCTTGTGCTTCTGCACATTTCCATCAGCATCTTGCTTGGTCTTATAAATCCATTTCATGCTTATCACATCCTTGTCCTTAGGAACATCAACTAGGTCCCATGTTTGATTCTTCTCAATGCATTCTATTTCTTCATCCATGGCTTGTGCCCAGATTTGATCTTCAACAACTTATTCAAATGTTAGAGGATCATTAACTTGAGAAAATAATGGAAAAACTGAGAATGAATTAGGTGTACCAGTCTCATATACCTCGCGTCGACTTCTTGTCCTTGGCGGAGTTGCTGGCGTCCAACTGCGCGAATTGGCTGCTGGGGTTTGCTGCACACTTGGATTGCTTGTTGGAGTTGCTTGTACTACGACTTGTGTCGGAGTTTCTTGTGCTGGAACATGCTATGTAGTCCTTGGAGTAGATGGAGCAGCGAAGTTTTGATTCGCATGCGGAGTCTCAACCCATCTTCTGCGATGTCATCATGTTCGACTTGTGACACAATTTTAACATTCTTCCACTAGTACAAAATGAGAGATAAGTGACCAGGAGACCAAAAAATTTGGTACTACATTTTTTTCAAGGGATAAATCACCAAAATTGAGAAATTTTAAGTGAGCTAACTAAAAATGACCAATTTGGTCACGGATAAGAATGAAACTAAAAATGACCAATTTGGTCACGGGATAAGAACTAAGCTAAAAATGACCACATAACAATTGGTCATTTTTAGTTGTATCACTCTGAAAATGGAAAATTACAATTTTGACAATGAATTTGTACAATTTACTAAATTCTAACACTGCAGATGGATTCTAAGGGGTCTCCGAATCCATCTGTAGTGTTAGAATTTAGTAAATTGTCACATTGTAGATGGATTCATATAATATCCAGTTCAATGTGCTTATCATGTCGATATCTTATTTCACCATTTATGTTTCCGTATTATAACCCCTTCAATAGATCCACCAAGTTGCATCATATGCGTCATCATAGTGTGTTGGTTGAGTTGAGTCTTGGATATTTGTCATCTTTCCCTTTGGGAATTGTCATGTGATGAAGTTGGTTTCTTTATGTTTAGCTCGTCGTATTGGTCATGTTCATATTTTATTTGAACAAAATCGTGGCCGTTTTACCCTCTCGGTAGTCTATTAAAATTTCGGCAAATTCATTTTTTTTGTGTCATGTTAGCTAAAAAATGTCAATTTTACAACCTCTATTAATTCTTCATATGCATCCATTCATTATGGTTCTCCTCGCACATGTCCCGTCGTGAAGTTGGTGTCATTGGGTTTGGCTTGTTGTATTGATTAGGATTATAATTGTGTTTGTCTTGGTTTGTTGTGAAATTGGTGTCATTGTATTTGGCTTGCGGTTAGATATACTAATTTAGGATTATTAAAATATATCTATAAAACAAAGGGAAAATGATCCATTGACATATGATCAGGGTCGTGGGATATGATCCCAAGACATATTTATGGAACTGTCTTATGACTTTGTATATTGCACAAAGTGGGAAACTGGAGGATGCACAATAAGTGTTTGACAAAATGTTTGAACAAAAATTTCGTGGACTATTGTGATAAGTGCATATGTTAATCGTGGTAAGTTGCATGTTGTACAAAAAATGTTTGACAAAATGCCTGAATGAGACGTGGTCTCCTAGAATGCAAAGACTGCAAGATATGGCCATATTGGACTAGGCGAAGAGGAAATCAACTTGTTTGGAGAGATGCAGTGAGCGGGCATGGATCCTAATTAGCGTTCCTAATTTCAATCATCTTGGTTATGATTCAGTCACTCAGTGTAGTCTTCATCTTATTGACAACTTTGGATTGGATGATGCATTTGAAAACAATTGCCTTTATTTTTTAGATGCATTAATTAATATTAATCCCTCAATTTGATCCAGCTTGTAGATGATGTAAATGCTATGGAAATTTTGAATTTTCCAATATATTTACATTGGGTTGCTTTCATTGATTTAGAGATGGAGAATCTCAGGGTTGACACATAACTCCATGGTTCTTAAGAAACCATGTTTTAAACATTAAAAACAATGACAATTGTGCATTTGCTAGTATGTTTGAAAAGATCTACCTTCATTTATTTCTATTTAAAACTAGCCCAGGGCTCAAACATAAATCCATGATGATGAGTCGTCCTTATACTTTTTCCTTCAACACAATTCTCCCTTTCTGCAATATTTGCACAATAAACTAACTTCTTGCACAATTGCACTTTATATCTCAATCTGCCAAAACTTCACATTCTTATGATTAGTCGACTTTTTGCATGTTTCTTTCCTTGTTCACCTTTATGCAACACATCCTTTTCCATCCATTCATGAAGAATTTCCTTACACATTCCTCTAGCAAATTCATTTTATTTGAGTTGAAACTATAGGCAATTATGTGCTCCTCAAATCATGTGTTTATTCTTTAATATGATCATGCACAACTAGACTTTGTTATTCAGGTGAAAACATTTCATAATTATTTTCATTGCTTTCTCTTAGACCCCATGTTATTAATTCTTTGTGCATGCTTTCCTCCACACATGTACTTATATTTCCCATCCTTGATGTTATGTTGGATTCAAATTTTGTCAAATTTATTGTTATTTTGAAGAATAACATCGTCTTTAGTATTGTAGTACACCACTTCTAGAGAAATTTTAAACTCAAATGTTTGTAAAACTACTCAAATGCGATAAAAATATAAAATACCTTTCTCATTGTGGTGGTTGGAATATTTAGGAACACAATTGCATGGACTCATAAGTGGTACAAAATAGCCTTTTAAGGAAATAAAGTCAAGGTAAGGAGCAAAGCATATATATGATGATAAGGGACTTAAAAAATACTACATTTTTTCCTAAGGAAAAGCTTGCAGGGAAAGCCAATGAATGCTTTCCCATATTCATGGTTATTGTTTGTAGTAAATATGTGGCATATAATAGTGCACCTAACAAAGATATATTTGAATTGGGTCTCTGTTGGCATGAACTAGCCAAATGCCCAGTGACATTGACGACAATCAATTGAGACACTCTCTTGAGCTTCAAGCAATACTACATATACAAGGGAGAAGGGTAGGGCTTATCAAGGTAAGCAATTTTTTTTTTTTTTTGAAAAATACTTTTGAAACTTTAAACAAGGAATCTTAAATGTCAGGTAATTTATAACCATGTACATACTAATAATATATAATAATACTTTTATTCCAACCTTTAGACATATAAAATGTAATGTAATTCTAGCTTGAAATGTAATTGAGGTCTCAATTATAAGAACTCTAAAAAAAATAATATAGTCTCTAGTTATATCCAAGTCAAGAATACATCATAATATTTACAATAAATGAAGTGCGATTTGAATTCTAAAATACAATAGATGGGGATTCTAACCATAAGAAGTTTGACATAAATACAACATTATGTTTCTTAAGTACCAACATTTCATTTCAGATGTATTATTTCATTTCGATTCTATAAATGTAAATTGACCTAAATACAATATCTTATTTCGATCTTTTCATTTCATTTTAGTTCTAAGAAATAATTAATTGATATAACTTCAAACATTATCATTCAAAACTATTAATTCATTCTGTTTCTTATGAATTAAAAATCCTTAAGTAGAATTGAAACAAATTCAAGTATTGCATTCCAACTCTTTTCTTTCGTTTCACCTCTCTGAAATAAATAGTCGATATAATTTCAAATATTATAATTCAACTATTAATTCATTCTATTTCTAATGAATTATAGTTAATAGATAGAATATGTCATGACTTGTAATATCGCATTCCAATTTCATTTCAGCTCTATAAAATCAATAATTGACATAGCTTCGGAGTTATATTTGAATACGGTTGTTTTGCTTTAGTTCGAGGTGAGATTTGAAGGCGTAGCGCCTATTCCTTGTAACAGGAATTCATGGATCTCAAACTTCGTTACAACACTTCTTCCTCAATCTTGGGCGAAACAGTTGCATGCGTTGGAAGTCAGAATCTTTTAACAATGAAACTGTCGGTGACCCTGGAGGATAGCACACAGAGCACCATCCTAAAGTATTCAGACGCCTTTAACATAATAATTTTTATTTCTGGACGCCTTTCCAAATTCGATAAGGGAACACGAATAGAACACGGTGGAATTTTAGTAATGGATGCACAAGAATGGCGAAAGGGCAGATTTAATTTGTAATTACAATTATTATGAAAACGTTGCATAAGAACTGATATACAGAGAATAAAACAATCTGGAATTTAATAAACTGTGGGACAAGGTGTAGACTCTGAACAATGGCGAAGACAGAGTGTGAACTTCAAGCTTTTAGCAAAATTAAAACCGTCTATAATAAATCTTTACAGAGATGGGTTTGGATTGTAAACTTCGACAATAGCGAATTTAAAAATAATCTACAATGTAATTTCTGGAAACGTCATACTTCCGATTTACTGGTAGATGACGCACATGATACTTCTATTAATTCAGGACGGTTCTGGTAATAAAGAAGAAAAATAATTAAAAGAAAAATCTTTGAAAATTATAACACAGAGTCTTAAATAGACCACACAGAGAAACTTGTTCGAATTTCTGGAGATGTCAGAAGAAACTTAACACACCGAAATGAATTGGGGCAGAGTTCCAATTTCGAAAACTCAGGATTAAGGATTAGTTTAAAATCGATTTGTGGAACCTGGAAACACCACACTGGGATGGGTAGAGCAGAGTTTTAAAACCAACTGAAAATCGCTGAACTAGGATTTGGTAACATCTCACCGAATGGGTAAACGCAAGGTTAAGATCAATTTGAAAATCAGATCTAGGGTATCGCCTAAGGAAGAATAGTCCAACACGAATTTTTTTATTTTTATTTTTAAAAGCGAAACTGGAAATCGAATCATCAGATCAGGGAAACGCCATGTCTGTCGAATGCATTGAGATGTGAAGAGATCATAACAAAATTTTAAGATTTTCAAACAATACAACGATCCTGAAATTGAATTCAATCGACAATATATACAGAGCATTCACTGATCGCGTCATGGCTCAAATCCACTTCAATGGTGATAAGATTTAAAAATTTTAACAACAATGAAATCCAGAGATCGTATTTCAATGGGATAATCCTGAAATCGAATCTCTATGGGATGCTAAACAGAGTATCCGCTGATCGCTGTCATGGCACAGATCGGCTTCATAGGTGAAAAGATTTAAGATTTTTTTTTTACAACAATGAAAATCCAGAGATCGTATTTCATTGGGATAATCCTGAAATCAAATCTCTATGGGATGTTAAACAGAGTATCCGTTGATCACTGTCATGGCACAGATCGGCTTCATAGGTGACAAGGCTTAAGATTTTATACAACAATGAAATCCAGAGATCGTATTTCAATGGGATAATCTTGAAATCGAATCTCTATGGGATGTTAAACAGAGTATCCGTTGTTCGCTATCATGGCACAGATCGGCTTCATAGGGACAAGATTTAAGATTTTATACAACAATGAAATCCAGAGATCATATTTCAATGGGATAATCCTGAAATCGAATCTCTATGGGATGTTCAATAGAGTATCCGCTGATCGCTGTCATGGCACAGATCGGCTTCATAGGGACAAGATTGAAGATTTTATGCAACAATGAAAATCCAGAGATCGTATTTCAATGGGATAATCCTGAAATCGAATCTCTATGGGATGTTAAACAAAGTTTGATAGTTGGGCAGTGGATCCGTTCGTTCCACTAGATTTAGTACCTCCAATCAAATTCTGGGTTGAACACAGGGTATACAGCACTCATCAAATGAACAATTAAAAAAAAACAATAACAATTCCACAACAGGGATCATTCCGATTCAACATGAATCTTGGGAATACAACGATCCACTGTTGATTAAAATGCAGAGCCGTTTTACAAATAATTTCAAGGAAAATCTAACGATGCAACAAACGCAGACAGAGTTTGATTATACAGGGTCATTCCATAACAATATATCATTCTGAACAACGTTTAAAAGAATATAGAATTTTGTAATAGAACAGAGCTAAGATATTAGCAACATATCCATCCATAATCTTGAATTCGACTCCCTTAGCTTAATTTCACAGGAAAACCTATTCATAAGATGAATAATAGAAACAAATATAATAGAATTTTTTTTTTATAAAGAAAACCAGATTGACTCTTATAACTTCTTTTGAACTAGAACTGAAATTTATTTTCCAATACCAAAAGAAAAGAGAACCAATTTTAAAAAAACACATTTGAACCTGATTAGTTTGCCGAATTCGGGGCGGGTAGACCGTTGTAGCAGTGGTTGATTCCTTGCTCCAGTCGATCCACTTGACGAAATTACCTACAACCCCTCGGTTGACCACCCTACCATATCGAGGTTACTCTTCCTCACCTCAAACCCCTGAGCTCATGGGGTCGTAAGATCACATACAAGATAGCCTCCCGAAAGGATCTCCCAATCCCTGTTCTGGGTAATCCCAATTCCAAGGATCATAACATAATTCGAGATTATGATGACCATCCAGCATTAGGGAGCAAGAGCCTTTTCTCCTTCTCCTCCCTTCTTTTATAACAAAAATCCAGGTGCCATGTATCCTCACATGCACAAATATTATTTAATTTAATATTTTATTAATTTTTATTCTCAAGTTACAAGTGTCTGTTTCTAACTCATGTGTACACTTAGTTCCCTAAATCAGTGCAAGGTAGGTGTAGTTGTCTTTAAAAGAGTTCCAATTGTGTTTGTCTTATCAAATATAGTTGTTGTATTCAACCACATGTTCATTTTAAATTTCTTTTATTCAAAACAAAATGTTTTCTAAATTATTTATTTTTTAAATAAAAGAATATTTCATTTAAAACACTTTCTACTTTATTAATTTTTTTTCTTTTTATTTTTAAAACAAAAAGAAATATATATTTTGATAAAAGAAGTGATCATTGACTTTTCAACTTTTCAATCTCCTTTCTCATAAATAATAATATAATCATCATGATAATAACAATAAAATATTAATTCAGTTATTATTAAATTTTCTAGAATCTCTTCACATGTTTTATTTTTTTTTAATTATACGTGCATGAATAATTTTATTTTTCCACTTTTCTTTGTCTGGGTACCTCTTCGGTGGGCCCTTCCGACAATCTCTTTATTTCTTCTTATGGGGAGCACTGCGTAGCGATCGGGAATCATTACCACGATCTCCCAACTACGCTCCTTGGAGACTAAGGGATGTTGAGGGATAAGGCTCTCCTTATTGCGCGCCCCTCAACTCATCGTACGTGACCAAATCATTATGGTCTTGCCCATACGGCATACACTTCCCCGAGTGAGCTGAAACGGCTTCACCTGTGCGTGGATTGCTAATTCAGGGTCGACAGTCAATCGTCGTACCCCTAAGTGTTCTTTTCGTTCTTACAACCCCGATAATTCCATTGTGGGTCAGTTGGTAAATCGTCTTACCTGCCACTGCACACACTCAAACGCATACTAGTAGCGCTGCACTATAAAATATTTGTATCCTTCTTTTCAGTATCTCAGTCAGTCGAGTATAAAACAAATCATCATTTTCATTTCAAGTAATTTCAACATTCATCATTTTTCATTTTCTCAGTCAGTCGAGTATAAAACAAATCATCATTTATCTAACCATTTTCATTTCGCATATAAAATCTAAAGTAATCATTCATGGTCCAAGTTTTTATAACTCAGGGTCACTTCAAACCAGTGCCCTCAATAGTCAAGTCAATCGTATGTCTCAAAAGTAGTCTGATCAATCATAGGTCTCAAATAATCTATTCAATCATGAGTCTAAAATAATCAAAATCAAACATAAGTGCTGAGGCGGGCATTACAAGAAGGGAAAAGTAAAAACAAAGATGATGACGAGTATTGATGTGGAATGAAATTCTAACAAAAGAGATTCTATCATATATATATAACCTGCAACATCATATTGATAACAAACACAAGTTAAACATGATCCATAAAGCATAAAATCAAAACAATGGGAAATGTTAATCCAACTCATTATTGTTGCACCCACATGCACCCACAACAGGTCAACCTAATCAACCATTATATTACTAGTTGAGACCACTAGTTTAAGCAACCCATTTTCTATTAGCATTTGATTTGTAAATATTATTTTGAATAGTTATTTTTATTTATAAAAAAAATAGCATAAAACTTTAAATTTTTAACATTTTGAATATCCCACCCTAGTCTTAATAGGTCTTCCCAATATGTAATTGGCGACATAATACCTCCAAAATCCTTTCACATCTCCGATATATGATCTCAAACCCACAAATACTTTTTCCAACTGATAGCATTATTTAAATACAATAGATATTTCCACATTTCATCATCAATAAGATCAACAAGGAATGACAAAGAAAAGTTATGAGCACAGGCAGACAGCAACCCTATTTTTGCTGCTGGATCCATGAGACTTTGGGTGGATCCATGAGATCTTGGGTGATCACCAGTGCTCAGCCAACAAAACCCATATGGAAGTGTCATCTCAGATCGAGAGATAGTTGGCATAGAACCACCAAATAAAAAACCTCCTCCAGATCTCAGCTGTAGGTGGCATCTTATAGATAGTGGGATAGACCTCAGACTATCCCTTCGAACTCTTCTAGGTCCTCTGGCCAACCACATATTAGTTGTTTCTTTTGTATGGTTTCGATTGTTAGGATAGCGTGAGTTACTACGGTTTTGGCTCAGAGGAAGGGTGAAACCCCTTCACCCCCCCTTCTCCTAATCCTCGATGACAATTGAGGGTTCCTTCTGGGTCCTTTCTGGATATGCATTCTCCCCATAAGAGGAAAAAAACCAAAAGATTGAAAGTTGGAAGGGTTCTCGTGACTACGAAATATGCCAAAATTGAGAGATTAGAGGATGCACGTGAAATGTTTGACAAAATTCCTGCACACAGACTATTTGATACAATGACAAAACGAAATGGTGTTTTATGGACTATAGTGGTTATGGGTTGATAATGTTTATTATTGCAGGAAGGGACGAAGTCCATAGCTATTACCTATGGCTAAACTGGTGAATGCCCAAAATGATTATCCTTGGCCGAGTCTGAGTTTCAAAACATTGTTTTTACCTGCCGGACATCTATCTTGACTCATCTTATGGATGAGAATTGATATATTTTAGATATCTATTGATTCTTGTAGTATATGGACATGGCTACTTTGAATATCAATGAAAATTGTTTTATTTATTTATTTAAAATATTTGTGTATATTTATTTTCTTGTATTTGTTGATTTTTTTCCTATTTGATTCAACACTTTGAATCTTTTTCCTCGCCCATTTATTGTCGATTCCGATTCTGGTAACTATCATCTCAATCGAATGGTTTTATTTGTATTCAGATCGCCTTGAGAAAAGGCGCCAAGTCCTTTGCTGAGACACGTGCATCAGGATTTTCATAATAAAATGGAACTCTTGGTGAAATGATAGAGACTGTATCTGGTAGTGACCTTGTATTACTCTTGATATCTGATGCTGCACAGGTCAGCTCCACAGTATCTATTGTTTCAGTGGAACATTTTGTATAGAATATTTTCATCTCAGAGATAGCACCGCAGTTATAATTATTGTGAATCGTGTTGATTTACTGGCATTCTGTAATATTAAACTAAACATCTTTAATTTAATTTATGGTCTTGCAGGCAGACAATTACAAGAAAATATTTTCTGCCATGAAACCAAACAACATTCTTGGTCTCTCTCATGGATTTTTAGTGGGACATATGCAGTCCTTTTGAGATGACTTCCCAGAGAACATTAGTGTGATATCTATTTTTCCAAAGGGTATGGGGCCATCTATAAGGCGCTTGTATGTCCAAGGAAAGCAGATTAATAGTGCAGGAATAAACTCTAGTTTAGCTGTTCATCACGTGTTTGTGCCTTAAAAATATATTTTTCGTGTTTTGCTTCAAAACGTTCTTTGTTGTTTAAGCTTTTAAAAAACTTCTCAAGTTGTTACTATTTTGATTATGGAGTTTTTTTCTCTGCTGTTATCCAGGATGTTGATGGGAAAGCAACAGATGTTTCTTTGGGATGGTCAGTTGCTTTGGGTTCACCATTTACATTTGCAACTACCCTTGAGGATGAGTAAAAGTGTGACATATTTGGGGAGCGTGGTAAGTATATGTTTTTGAGGACATTTTATACCATTCTCTTTATAGTTGGGCATGCTTGTATTGACTTGGTCTTTTTATGATTCACAGGGATTTTGTTGGGAGCTGTGCACAGTATAGTTGAAGCATTGTTCAAACTATATACTGAGGGTGGAATGGATGAAGAACTTGCTTACAAAAATGTTGTAGAAGGAATAACTAGGATCATATCAAAAACTATCTCAACAAAGGTATTTTCTAATTTTGGTCATTCTAAAACCAATTTTTAGGGCTCTTTGTTCATTGTTTATAGATTCTGGAATGATCATAGGATGCTATTTTGAATTATGGAACATTGAAATTTCAATTTGTAATAAGCTGTAATATTCATCTTTAATGCTCTCTTGAAATTGGTGAATTTCTGATGGTTGTTTTAAATTTGAACTTATCATTTCAGGGAATGCTTTCTATATACAATTCTTTGAATGAACAAGAAAGAAGGGATTTTGAGATGGCATACAATGCTTCATTTTATCCAATAAGCAACTACTCTATTTAAACATGAATTATTTCCAAGAGCCATGATCTCTAATGTCATTGATATGAAGTGATCTCACATGCAACAACAATGGATCTGCCATATGAACATATCAAAGCTAATGGTACAAAAATAATTCAGTTGACTTGAAAAAGGGAAATATGAATATGGAGCCTGTAACAAACAAATGCTCATTCCCATCATTTCACTAGCAGTTGAGAAAGTTCTGGGTCAATTCCAAAACTACTTTTTGCCAAGCAACTTCTCATATTGCACAATGATTAGATGCTTAGAGTAACAAGAAAACCCAAATTTGCATTTGATGTTCATACGGTTCAGGTGCAGTAATTGATGATAGAGGAATCATATTGATAACTTAACTGTCCAGACAATTCAACAAACTTTGTTTTCAATGACCACTTCATTAGTGGCTTTCAAGGTTTCCTGAAACGATAAAAAGATGGTTATTATTTTTAGACAATATCAAAACAACAGATAAATGCTTATTTATCCACTTCAACTAACATTTTCCAGGATGAGGATAATTACCATAGAATGAACCTTAAGCCCAACAGAAATCACTAGTGGCCTCGAAGAACTTGCTTTACTGTAATAATACTGGCACAAGTTACTAGATGTTTTAATACCATGTGACTCAAGGTGAATATGTTCTCGGCAAACATTAGAGATTCAGTCAAAGAACCATGTTGTTTTTTCTCAATAGAATGAAAAATAATGTTCTAGTGTGTACAAAATAATGAATGGACTATGCTCCATTGATCTTTCTATTGAAGTCAAAATATCAAGGAATATTATTTGATGAGTAAATGAGAACAGTTTCCTTGTATATCCTTTTACCATCATTGAATTAAGAAAGAGATAAGTTTGCAAAATTCTGTGTTGCTGCTACTTTGGATCTGCCAACGCCATTCCCCTGATAGACTTGATTTAGCTCTTTTTGATACATATTTGATAGTTCATAAGTTCTAGTAATATATCTTGAGTGACTGATTTACATCGATATGTGGATAGAGTCACAATGCCTGCTTTTGACATTTTAGTATAGTTTCTGTCTGAACTTTCTATTTTCTATATATTACATACAAAATTCATCCTTTTTTCATGAGTTCTTCTTCATTTTGGTTTTCAAACTTCTTTGTTTAGGATATTCCTTTGCTACTCTGCACTTATAAAACAAACAACTGTATTTTTTAGATTTGCTATACTCCCAATAGATTTTCTTTGCAAAACTGGCAGCTTTGTTTATTCTAGTATGTAGATTATCATAGAGTATGCATACCATACCAAAAATTGCCCCCACTCTATAATGCGATTATTCGTGCTATCTAGGTGGGGCTTTTCTCCTTGTTCCCATAGCCAATGCCCTTCTATTTTATATTACAATCCTCCATAATTGTGCACTCCACTGCAACTGCACAATGTCCTATTTATTTTGGTCTCCTACGAAAGTCTACTTGGTGGTGTTTGATGGGGCCTCCTCCCTTGATGACTTATTATCTTCCCTTACATGTATGTAATATCTAATATGTATATCGTTTTCTCATTTGCTCCAACCTAACCTTTTCCGGATGAGCTTTTTTTAGAAAAATTCACACCTTTTCCCTTTTCCTCGGAGGGAAGTGTATGACCTCTCTTAACCATGATGCTACAGAAAAAATTGGGGATGGGGAGAAGATTAAGGGCTTGGCAGAAATGAGACTGACAGAAAAGCAGGCTTAAGGTCCATAGGTTCAACCACTACCCATTGTACTAGAGGGATAGCCCCCAAAATTGGAAAATCCAATAAAAGCTGAAAGAAAATCAAAGCCCTTGATGCTAAGAAAATAATTGAATGACAATAGACAGTGTGCAAGGAAGATCTTACCTTAAAAGCGAGGAAGTGGGAGGACTTGTTAAAGGTTATCCCCAAATATTACCAAGAAATCTAGATTTATTGACTTTGAAGAGAGATGTCAAAAGAGATACCCAACACTTTGAAAGGAAAGGAGATATTTTAACTACAAAGCCTTGGGCTAGTTGATGCTTCATTAGGGTCTAGTGGTCAAAACAAGAGTCTGTAAAGGAAATATTTCGAACCCTTTTTGTGTTCAATATCAAAAAGAAGAATTAATTGTGGGCATGTCTTGTGGAGGTCTCCAAATAGAATTTATGTCTCTTTTCATAGCCCCCTAACATGGCGAGTTCCCCACTTAGGTGAAACTTGGATGAGTAGGGATTGTTGAAAAAAGCTATGGAAAAGAGGGTGCACAACAAGTTTTCAAGGAGACAATTCCCAACTACAGCTGGGAGAATTGACATCATTTATAAATGTTCTGGCAATTCATGTAAAGTCTAGAGTTGGTATGTTTTTGAAGGATGCAGATTCCTTGTCCCTTGTGGCACATTCCCATACATTAGCCTTCCTAGCTTTCAATGCTAGTGCATATTTGAAATAACAGATTGCATTTGATTTTTTTTTTCAAATGTGCATACAGTATTTTTGGGTTTAGTATTGGTCTACAGAATACAATGCTTCTCAATTAGCCAAATTTCGACAATTTAAATTACAGACTCTGTCTAGAGGTGCATGGATTACAAAGGAAAGATGTTTTACTTTAATATGTGATAAGTGAAATAAAGCAGTTAAAGTAATGTCTTAGACAAGGAGCATGATCAAATTATAATATTTATGTTTTTAAATTGATTGTGACTTCATATGATAATGTGCACAATAAATTGTAGGAAGTGTGTTTTGGCATTTATCTGTGTAATGATTATAAGTTAGATAAAGGGCAATTTTATTGTGTACATTGTCAAGATGTTTGAAACAAAAGGACAATCATTGGTAATACATTTACAACATCTAGAGGGATAGTATAAAATGTTCTATTAGGGTTTTAGTGTTTTTTTCTTTTGGAAATGCTGCTTACAACTGTCCTTCTGCTAAGTGGCCTTGTTACGAGGGGCATTTCTATGCCCTCAGAATCACCCAGGACTTGCACCAGGCCTCAGCCTCACTAACTCAGAGGGTTTTGAACCTGGATCTCAGCATTAATACAAGTTTGATCACTTTGCAACTTGCCTCTAGACCACACTCATGTTTGACTGCGATGATTGTTTTACTATGCTTTTTGAATTCATTTTTTTTCTTTCATTGCCTTTGTCCAACATTCACTTAGTGAAGAATGGTAAAACAATGCTCATCTTTTGATAAAATAATTCACTGTTCAAGGATAATCATTATTGAAATAGATCTCTAATGTAAGATGCCTTTACTTGATATCGTATTATTTGTCAACTCCTTCTGCAGTATTTCATATGAATTTATTCTTAATCTTATGCATGTACCTATTTCTCTTCTTGAAATTCTTGGCATCAGTTATTCCTACAACTGAATATGACTACACAATGGACTTCGCTTTGGGAAGCCCCCAACAATGATTGAAGGTAATGTGGAGATGGATTTATCATTTGACTTAACTGGTATGTTGGGGAGGGTTGTAGATTTTGGAAAGTTTCTTGTAGTTACCTGCTTGTTATTGCACGGATTGTCCCAATTGGATAGAAGTAAAATTCCAAATGACAAAGGACTGATTAACGTTCATTCTGTTATCGCCCAACCTGTACATAAGTGGGAAAAGTCCCAACCGACTAGCACAACCTAGGTGGCAACCAAGGTTGGGTGTAACTGTCACCTCCATACTAAACCTCCTTCTTTAGGCCTAAATCTAAATAAAATTCCTAGTGGGGTAACCTGAATTAATAGATTACTTATTTATTAACATCTAGATGGAATACATGACAATTAGAGTTATATAGACTAACTAAGTATATGAAAATAAAGGCAATGTGAGATTATGCACTTAGTAAAATCTTAAACACCATGTAATATATACAATAAAAATAGATGCTCAAGATTAACCAGTGAATCCACTTAGACAATAAACAATAGCAGTGCTAGACTTAGAGGGAAATCGCTCCAAATGGATATGTAATGAAAACAAGAAGCAAGACTAATCCACAGTGTAGCAATTAGGATTATTAATAGCAAGTTCTAACATGAACCCTAGAGCTTGTTATAGACCAAAGAATGATTGACCCTAGAGCCTGCAACAAACAAATGCTCATTCCCATCATTTCACTAGCAGTTGAGAAAGTTCTGGGTCAATTCCAGAACTACTTTTTGCCAAGCAACTTCTCATATTGCACAATGATCAGATGCTTGGAGTAATAAGAAAACCCAAATTTGCATTTGATGTTCATACGTTTTAGGTGTAGTAATTGATGATAAAGGAATCATCTCGATAACTTAACTGTCCAAACAACTCACCAAACTTTGTTTTCAATGACCACTTCAATAATGGTTTTCAAGGTTTCCTGAAATGATAAAAAGATGGTTATTATTTTTAGACAATATCAAAACAACAGATAAATTCTTATTTAGCCACTTCAACTAACATTTTCCAAGATGAGGATAATTACCACAGAATGATCCTTAAGCCCAATAGAAATCACTAGTGGCCTCGAAGAACCTGCTTTACTATAATAATACCAACACAAGTTACTAGATGTTTTAATACCATGTGACTCAAGGTGAGTATGTTCTCGGTAAAAATTAGAGATTCAGTAAAAGAACCATGTTGCTTTTTCTCAATAGAATGAAAAATAATGTTCTAGTGTGTACAAAATAATGAATGGACTGTGCTCCATTGATCTTTCTATTGAAGTCAAAACATCAAGGAATATTATTTGATGAGTAAAAGAGAACAGTTTCCTTGTATATCCTTTTACCATTATTGAATTAAGAAAGAGAGAAGTTTGCAAATTTTCGTGCACCTTATAATATCAATGAGTTGTCATGCACATGCCACAAGCATTAGCTGTAAGCATTAATGAGATTGCAGTTTTGGTCAACATATAGGCACCAAATGTGAAAGAAACATACTGAATTTCAATTTATTTATGTCAATCATTCATAATTTGCATGATCATCTTAAGCAACAACTATGATCATCAGAGTATCTCTACCTCATCTCAGTTTCCAAAAGTACTGACACATTGAAAATTGGATTTGTTGCAAAGCCCTCCTCCTTCCTGTACTAGAACAACAGATGTTAGTCAAGCTCTAAAGTCTAAAGATCCTTTTCAATATTATCTATGTGCACAAACTATGCAATATTAATAAAAGGCCTACCTAGAAGCAGAAAAAGAGAGTCATAAATCAAAAAGTTCAAATCTAGTACCTATATATAAATATTTAGCTTCTTTAGAAAGTGACTGTACAGAAGTGTTTAGCTTCTTTAAAACTTAGAAGAACCATGAAATAATTTTACTATTCGATGGTATTTCTTGGCACAATGATTTTTCCAACTCAAGATCACCCCCCTGCATCATTTCTTTCCTTTGCATTTGAAATCAAACGGTGCAGACTTCCAACTCCCTATCATCAGTATTCAGGTAAGTGCCCAAGGGTGAGATTATGGTGCTAAGATTTTACCAATGAAAAATAACCAAAGATATCTCAAAATATTTATTCACTCTCCGTTCAAGATACAGAGCGTACCTAATACATATTTGCCTTCAAAAAATTACTGGAGTTGACAGCATACACATTTAATTACAGAATGCTACTAGTTTCCTTAGGATAGCAATTCTTAACAAATATTCCTTTAAAAGAGCAAGGAGAATATTTTTTCATATATCACTTGGAATGAAAAAATGGTTATGTCTCCAAAATGGTAAGGATCTTAGAAAAGGCATTTCAAATTTTCAAGAAATGCAGGAATGACACACACACACACACACACATGTAGGGAATTTTGTTGTTCATCAGGTGTTTGTGCCTTAAAAATATATTTTTCGTGTTTTGCTTCAAAAAGTTCTTTGTTGTTTAAGCTTTTAAAGAACTTCTCAAGTCGTTTCTATTTTGATTATGGAGTTTTTTTCTCTGCTGTTATTGAGGATGTTGATGGGAGAGCACTAGATGTTGCTTTGGGATGGTCAGTTGCTTTGGGTTCACCATTTACATCTGCAACTACCCTTGAGGATGAGTACATGAGGGACGTTTTTGGGGAGCGTGGTAAGCATATGTTTTTGAGGACATTTTGTACCATTCTCTTTATATTTGGGCATGCTTGTATTGACTTGGTATTTTTATGATTCACAGGGATTTTGTTGGGAGCTATGCACGGTATAGTTGAAGCATTGTTTAGACGATATACTGAGGGTGGAATGGATGAAGAACTTGCTTAAAAAAATATTGTAGAAGGAATAACTGGGATCATATAAAAACTATCTCAACAAAGGTATTTTCTGATTTTGGTCATTCTAAAACCAATTTTTAGGGCTCTCTATTCATTGTTTATAGATTTTGGAATGATCATAGGATGCTATTTTGAATTATGGATCATTGAACATTAAATTTGCAATAAGCTGTAATATTCATCTTCATTTCTCTCTTGAAATTGGTGAATTTCTGATGGTTGTTTTAAATTTGAACTTATCATTTGAGGGAATGCTTTCTATATATTTGTACGAGTGCTATGAGGACATAGCTTCTGGCAATGAGATTCAGAGTGTTGTTTTGGCAGGGCATCGGTTTCTTGTAAGCTTTTTGCTTGGATGTAACTTAAGTTGGTGTTCTTGGTCTATTTTGTGGGTATTTATGTTTGTCATTTTGCATGAGCAAATCTATGTATTGAACCAGGCCTTCTAATTGCTTACGTTCCACATATAAAGGAGAAGGATGGGCTCCCAGCATTTCCCATGGGTAAGATTGACCAAACACGGATGTGGAAAGTTGGCGAATGGGTTCATGTAGTGCACCCTCCTAGTGATTTGGCTCTTCTTTATCCATTTACTATTGGTGTTTATGTCGCATTGATGATGGCACTCATACATGCACCAAACTGCGGAAAAACAAATGAAACTGGCCCTATATCAGGAGGTAGATAAAAAAGAAGGGGAAATCTGAGAGGACATCTGTATGCATATGCATTTTGCAGTTGGTTTTTACTGTTTCAACTTAACTTTGTATTGATTCATGTTTGCAAAAGAACTAAGACTTGACTGGTGATTTTCTATCTAATTATATTCAGGATTTGTTTGGGATGTTGTAAGATTGGACTAGCTAAAGGATTTAGTGTGGAATGTGTAAAAGCCACAGAAAATGTTAGGGACCAGTATATGGAGACAGATAATTTACATCAATGTTCTTTCAGTTCTTCATCTTGATGGCCAAGTTTTAACTTTTGGATAAACTGCAACACCTTATTTCTATTGAATATATAAATCATGAGCTTGAAAGGTAGGTTTTAACATGCACTGCTATCTAAATATGGTTGCGCCGAGAGGTGCATTCTATAGCCCAATAAGGGGATGGGTAACCCCTTCCATGCTCATCTTGGAGCTGACACGTGTCCTTTATAAAAAATAATAAAATTATATAAAACCAACAACAACCTAGTCTTTTTCATCAATTCGGGGTAGAAAATCAGAGCTCTCGGTGCATTTTTGTCAAACCTGGGTAGGAACAGACCCATTCAACAGTAAAAAAGGGCAGCATGAACAGATTTCAACCTCCTAACAGTAGTAAAACACATTTCTGGGCACATCCTAGGGTTGTCCATTCCAATTCTGGGATAATTTTGGGTGTTTTGGATCAATTCTCAGCTCTGTTTTGACCATAAATTAGTAGCAGTAGGCATCAATTCCAATTCTGTGCATAGTTTGAAGCAAATTCTTGAGGTTGCAACCCTGAAATCAGTGAATGTGCACAAAAACAGCTGTGTAAACAGCTCTCTTCTAATTCTGGCCATGAACAGGGCAACAGAGAAGTGTTAGATCGAACCAACATGAAGCTGATTTTTGTGTCTATTGAGGAGGGGGTCACCTTTGAAACGCTTATCTAAACATGTTTGTACCTTGATAAAACTATTTAGGTGCTTTCTCAAAGGTTAGTGTTCAGCCCTACAAACAAAGAAAGTCATCATTTGAAGCATGCTTGCACTCTTTATATAACATTTCATGAGAGATATTACATGTTTGGAGGTATAGTAGTAGTTGTTCAATTATAGTATAAGAAGAGACTTCTTCTAGTGATATTGCATATCTGTGTGCAAGTGCATACAAAGGATCATGTTTTTTTGGAATATCTCAGCCACATCACAATGACAATATTTCCTCTTAAATTCCCTAAATGTTAATTTATACTCAATTTTAGCCAAATTCAATTTTTAGGAAACTTTATTAGATATTAGAGGACTATTAGGATTTGTAATTGCAAAGTGGGCAAATTAGATATGTTTTGGTGTGCATTTGAATAGGAACCAAGGATTATTATAAGCAAGTACACGCTATTACTCAAGTTTTCCAAGAGTCTCTACTACATATATGGAGTGCTTGGTGTGAACCTCAACAAATTGATAAGGGTATGCCAATAAAGCATATAGAAAAATAAATTATAAATATAAAATATTTATTCAATGTCCATTCATATATAGATATAAACTAAAAAATGATATGAAAAGACAATTATGATTCTTGATTTGGTACCACTCGGAGAAAAATTTGACAATACAACTGCATTCTTGACTTTTGAGAGATTTTGACAAAAGAAGGTTATCATTAACATGACCATTTTTGGTGACTATTGGGTAATATTTGTTTCTTACCTAGGTATGTGACCATTTTCCAGAATTTGGCAAGATGGTGGTAAATGTTGGAAATTTTATTCTCATATCAATCCATAAGGAATTCTATTTAAGGGTGCTAGCTCAATGGTAGAGCACCTGCCTTATAGGCAGGAGGTTGGTGGTTCGATTCCTCCGTGCCCTATATATATTCTGAAACTACTAAAAAGAGATAAATGACTAAAAAAATGACCAAAATTTGCATATAAATGACCACCAGTACAACATGAGAGATAAGTTACCAAAAAAATGACCACTTTTGAGTTGGTGATCGCTGGTAACAAATTAGCGGTCATTTATCATGTCACCATTAATGACCAAATATTTTACCAAATTAATGACCAAATATA
Source organism: Larix kaempferi (assembly GCA_027924585.1). NCBI lineage: Eukaryota > Viridiplantae > Streptophyta > Pinopsida > Pinales > Pinaceae > Larix > Larix kaempferi. The sequence goes on along the minus strand of BSBM01000317.1, from coordinate 5,757,960 downwards.
TGACCACAAGATAAGCTATAAATGACCAAGCTAAATATGACCACATTTTTGGTCGCGTGATATATGGCCACTAATTTGCTACCAGTGGTCACCAACTCAAAAGTGGTCATTTATATGTGGGATTTGGTCATTTTTTTGGTCACTTATCTCTCATTTTGTACTAGTGTTCTCTACAGTTCCATCCCATGCTTCATTCTCTACAAACTGAACATCACGACTGGTGATAAGTTTTCTTGCAATAGGATCATACAACTTGTATGCTTTTGTCTTCAAAATACCCAATAAAAATGCATTTCTGTCCTTTATTGTCTAATTTCCTTCTTAGCTGATCTGGAACATGTGCATATGCTACACAACCAAAAGCTTTTAAATGCAAAACACTATGTTTCATACCTATCCATGCTTCCTGTGGAACTTTGTTCTTCACACTCTTCGTCAGGCATTGATTCATGATGTATACAGCAGTTGCCACTGCTTCATCCCAGTATTCATTTGACAGATGCATGGCTGCCAACATACTGTGTGCAATCTCCATAATGGTTCTATTTTTCCTCTCTGCGATACCATTTTGCTGCGGTGTATACCACATAGTGAATTGCTTTTGTATGCCATGATTTTTGCAAAAATGTAAGAAATCATTTGAAACATACTCACCACCTCTGTCTGTTCCTAAGATCTTGATGCTGTAACCACTCTGCTTCTCCACAAGTGCCTTGAACTGTTGAAAACAACTAAACGCATCATATTTCTGTTTTAGAAAATATACCTAGGTTTTTCTTTTGAAATCATCAATAAATGTCAGAATATAAGTGCATCATCCCATGGACGGTGTTTACATCGGTCCACAAATATCGGAGTGCACAATTTCAAGTGGTGTGCGAGCTCTGTATGACTTTTCGACTGGAAAAGTCTCTTTGTGTTGTTTTCCAAAAATACAGTGTTCACAAATTCTCCCTGGCTTTTCAATTAGTGGCAATCCTTTCACCATGTCCTTCATGTGCAGTAGCTTCAACCCACCAAAATTCAGATGTCCAAATCTGAAATGCCATAACCAGGATTCATCCCTTATTTCTGTCTGAAACACAACTTGTATTGCGCTGTCTTTTTCTTCCTTGTCATAGTGAATGTCCGTTCCTTTGCTTTCTGCTTTGAATGCAGATCCAGAATTTTCATTCTGACTTTCATGAACAACTTGATTTGTTTTTCCTTTTATGATTAGTGTTATCTTCAAAGGAAACAAGCGATTGCTTATCATCTACACTTCGGCTATCGACTGATTGCTTGGATATATGTCTTTAATCAGACATCGCTTTCTATCATATGGATTCTATAACCTTTTTCCATTAGTTTTCTAGCGCTCATCAAATTATGCTTCAAACCTTGAACATAATAAACATTAGACATATATTTCTGCTCCCCTTGTTTGGTTAGAATATCAACAGTACCCTTACCCAAAACAGTGACTTGAAAATTATTTCCAAGTGTGACATCAATTTGAACTGATTTATCTAGACTAGAAAATAGATTTAAATTACCAGTCATATGATTGCTACAACCTGAGTCTAAATACCATATGTCATTCGAACTTCCTTGGACAACATTGCATTCAAGTGGCGATGCGCATGCTAAGAACAATGAGCTGTTTGTGGTGCTGGTGTTGCTTGACTGTGTTTGGCCTTGCTTTCCTTGGTCATACTGCTTCTTCCTGCATTCCTATGCGAAGTGTCCATACTTCTTACAATAATGACATTGAATTTTTTATTTATCATACCTTTGTCAACTTGGCTGACCGGGGCTCTGATTTTGACCTCTTCTAGTGACATGTGCAGGGATGCTGCTGCGACCTCCTCTGAAAGAACTTCATTCTTTGCCTCTAGAGTTTGATCTTCCTCTGCCTCTTCCACGAATTATGGATGACTCTGTTGCGAATGCACCTTCCAGCGATGTATCTGAACCACTGATTCTATGTTCATGATTGAGTAATGAGGCTTGCAATTCATCAATGGTAAATGTGGACAGATCTTTGTTTTATTCCAGGGTTACAACTAAAGATTCAAATTTCTTTGGAAGAACTCTAAGAACTTTTTCAACAACTCTTTGGTCACCTAGAGTTTCTCCATGAGACCAATAACACGAGTATAGAATGAGTCTACTGACTCTGTATCTTTCATTGAAAGTGATTCAAAATCTCTTCTAAGAATTTGAAGTTTCACAGTCTTTACCTTGTTCAAACCTTGATATGCAGTTTCTAGTGTGTCCCATGCTTCCTTAGTTGACTGCACTGCTGCTACTCTTGGGAGTATGAATTCATGTGTCACTTGATGTATGTGGAACAATGCCTTTCCATCTTTCTTTCTCTGTTCCTTCAAGACATCCTTATCAGCTTGTGCAAGATTGTTATATGCTGCCAGATCTACTATTTCTGCATAACCATGCTGGACTATTTCCCATACATCTTGACCTGTAAACAAATCTTTCATAGTTAGAGACCAATATTCATAATTTTTACCTGAAAAGATTGGAGTTTGCAAATTACCAGAAGTAGAAGCCATCACTTTTCCCTTATAGATAGAATTCCTACTTTCCGTAAACCAGGCTCTAATACCAGATCAAGGGAAAAACACACCGCGCAATAAATAAGGTTTAACTGTGCAGTAGATGAATATATTCTTTTTCTTCTCTTCGGACTTCTTGACCATACAATAGAGAACCCCAAATTTTTACTTCGCAGTACACTTGCTTCACTAAGAATTAACTGCGCGATTTCAACTTTTACTTTTCAGTGATTAATTGCGTGATTTCGACTTTCTACTATGCAGTAGTACTTCACAGAGATGTGTAGTTAACTTCGCAATACTTTACTTCACAGACTTCACAAAGACTTTGCAAATCACTTAAACAAACTTTTCATGAAATATATTTTCTAAGGCATAACAACTAAAACATCTTACGCGAAGTTACTCCTTGTAAAAATAGAACTTTCACTGCGGTGAACTTAATTGGAAATCTTATTTTCTTTTACTGCGCGTAAATGTAAACAATATCCAAGGAGAAGATGTGTGACTTGCAATATTCAACATTTTTGGGAATGAAACATAAAAAATATGAACTTATATATTACCACAGTAAACTGCACGATGCCTCAAAACATGGAAATGAGTTTTTACTTGATCTTTTACTTTCACATAGCTTGGGCTCTTGATACAATTCATGGGAGCTTCTTCTCCTTTCACTCTTCTTACACATCTCTCTCAGATTTTCAACTATGATCTTATACTTATAGAGTTTCCTAACAACCGACTTTATATCGCTTCACTTGGAAGCTACAAGACTGCATTAAACATAGTAATTAATCTCTACCTAAAAAATCTTGACATGTGATCTATTAACACGATCACATAAATATAACTTGACGTGGACTGGATTGGCTGCAGACTTACTGGCAGACTGACATTGCAGTCTCTGCACGCTGACACAAAAAATACTGACAGGGTTGACTGACGGGTTGATTGACAGAGCCGATGCAGTAGATACGCGATCAACTCATTAATTACATATTTTCCAACATGACAATGGATTATTATAAATGTATTCCGTTACTTTAAATTGTTGCAAACATTATACAATTTGTTTACTTGACTGTCACAAGGACGAACACATCTCAACAAAAGTAATATATCATAAATATAAAGGTAGGATGATTCTCCATGGATCATAGCCATATTTGTTCTTTTATATATATATATATATATATATATATTCACTACTTCAGGATACTCAATAAACTTGAATTAGAATCCCTCACACTTATTTAAAATAAGATTAAATATGCATATACTCGATCGATGCATATTGGATCGATCGATTTACTAACCCCAAAATAAAATATACTAGCAACAACCACATTTAAAAATGTGGTTGTTGCTAGTGGACAGCTGGCGTAGCGAAGAAATACTAAAATAAAAATAAACTAAACTAGCATATCCCCAAAGCGGGGAAATGAAACGCCGAGAAGAGTGTAAATATGTTGTAAAAATGAGAGAAAGTTGTGTGTATGTAGATGATATAAGTTTATGTGTTGAAAGCAAGTCCTAAATCTATGGTAGGCATAGTAATTGATGGAATTTAAAGAAAAACTCTAGTGCAAGCACTAATAAGCATTAAATAGAAACCCATGTAATTGATGGCAAGTAAAATGAAATGTACATTAATTTGTCATACGAGAAAGTATACATATGTCATCGATGGAAAGGAGCAGTAGTGGGATACGACTAGAGGTTGTTTGAGAATATAGTTTTTTATTTATGTTTCCTATAAGGTAGGATTTAACTGTGCAGGGATACGATCAAAATGCCATGTACAATAGGTATTTCGTATGCGCTCCTAGTTTGTTAGAATGTTGTGTTTCGTAAGGCGTGTGTCTTTAGTCAAGAAACAAAAGGGATAATATAAAAGCAACTCACTCCAACAAAATTCAAGAAACACATTGGAATATTTCACTGGAATTGAAGTCAAGAGCTGCTAGACATGGAGGATTGCAGGGATAGTTCTCTTCTTCCACTTCTCTGTTTTGCATATTCCAAAGTTGGAAGCCATTGCAAGTAGGAATCTATGAAATCGGAGCCAGATAAGCAATTGAACGAGTCAGGAGATACACGACAAAATATTTGGTGAGCATGTGACAAGGGGTATTTTTTACAACATATGACAAGTTTCTTGAGCATTGATGTCTCAATCAACACTTTCTTCTGAGAGAAAACACCGATAGGAATATGAGGTTGGAACCTGTGGACATGATGTAACTATGATTCTAGTCAACATATGACGGTAGGTCCCTAATTTTCCCTTTGATTTGGAAGCATATTTGGTTTTGTATTTTAAGACAACATAACATGAGAGCACTGGTTGGCAATCCACACTTGCTCACAATGTTTGAAGTATGTTAGGAGTATGGATGTTCAAATGAGCATCATTGCGTGTTGGTTGAATTTTTTTTTGACCATTTTCATAAATGTAGACGGATTATTCATGTTGTATATTCCAAGGTCATTTATATCTGCATTCAAATGTATTCCCTTTTTTGTTGCACATATCAATTTTTCCATAAAAGTGACCACATCTTGTAATTGCAAATGTTCATATAACATAAGGTCAATTTGATAATAAGTCCGTTCTCTCCTAACAACAAATGACATACAAGCAACCAATAAAGAAGAATAAATTTTATAATAAGGCCAATCTCACCCCTATCTTTTTATAAAGAAACAAATTAATACAATCATGTGATTAATGGTAATGAAATTTAAATTTTATTATTTTTTAAAATTTTTAAAGAGATTGAATATAAAATGTATAGTTTTTATTCAATGTATTAATGTATTTATGACTAAGTTTAATAATTTGGAAACATATATCAAAATTATTGATATAAAAATCATATTTTTTAATTAATATTGAATAATAAATTTTTTATAAATATAAATTTTTATATAAATAAATTTAAAAATTAAAAGGATGTCACAAATAAAAAAAAAGTTTATTTAACATAAAATTTACATAATTGTATAATATTTTTCTTAAAAAAAATTAATTAACTTAAAAATGACTTTTTTTCAAAGAATAAAAAACATATTTATTAAAATCAATATTCAATAAAAACACATTTATTAAAATCAATATTCAATAATATTTTTTATAAAAAATTTAATTAACATAAAAATCACATTTATTAAATCAATATTGAATAATATATTTTTAAAAACCAAATATATAATAAAAATCATTCCAACACTTAAATGTCAAAAAATTCACATGTTTAACTCTTCAAATAAATAATAAACATTTATAATTATTTTTAACTATTCAAATAAATAATAAACATTTATAGTCAAGAATACGGAGTTGTTTTCTTAAGGATATTTGGAAAAATGAACAATTTTTTTAACTCACATTATTGCAGTTTTAGGTTGATTTGAAGTGAGCTCCATAATAACCCATGAATATAAAATCTACTTAATGGCCCGGTATGCCAAATTCATATTCATATTTATTGGCAATATGAGGACTCTCAGAGGTTTGTATATGTAAATATTTCAGTAGTTAATACACATGTTTTTGAATGCATTTTTTCACTCAATATTTTAAATGGATAAAATGTTATGCTAGGATTTTGAATGTTTAGATTAGCATCATTGTGTGATGGGTGATATGTTTTTTGTGTATACATGAATTTTCATTGCACTTTGTGCATCTAAGTTTATAAGTTGTTTAAAAAAAACTTTTGTGTCCCATATCACAAGGTTTGCTATTTTACAATTGTTTTCAAGACCAAAATAAGCTTTCCACCCTCCATTAATCATTCTCTCAATACTATAATTCTTCTTCTATTGATCTTATTACTAGGGTTTGGTTCTATTTCTTTTATTACTTGAAACTTCAACGAAAAACTTATTAATGAAAGATAAGAGGACTATATTGAAATTATGATAAATATCTTCTATTATTAATTTAATTTATTATATGAAATATGAAATATATGAATTATATTTATTTAATATTTAGTTTCATATATCGAATTAAAGTTAAATGTTATTAAAAAGTAATTAATAAATTAATTATCGAAAACCCAAATTATCTAACAAAACGATTAAAAATGGATACCAACAAAGTTGTGAGTGGCTCTCATACTTTGATACAATTAAACCTTTAACCAAATCCCCTTTAAGTTGTATCATAGGGTTTCCATTACACCCCTATTTTATATAGAAAGGAGTAACATATTTTTACTATATAAAAATACTTTAATAAATTATTTTTTAAATATTTTAACATTCCAAATATACCAAATCAAAACAAGTTGACTACCAAAAACTTAATCCCAACCAATATTAAGTATGGCATCTCATTTTAAAAAAAATGCTAAACCTTTTTCGATGTAGTCAACCATATCCTCTCTATATTATTGTATGACTTACCTAGAACATATATATCGTACAATTATATCCTTTCTCCATTGGTTAAAATGGAGATGGGAAAAACCAAGGCCGATATTATAGGAGCGCCTACCAAAAAAAGGGACGAAATTAATTAGCGGTTCTTTCTTTTCATTCTTCAAACTTGACATTACGAGTGATATATTAGAGCAAGGATGTATTTTTTGGGCGACTATGAGGCAGGTTTCCTCCTCTCACATAAATGCCATTTGTCACACTTCTCACATCGTGGGGTTGGGCTTTGTAATATCTAATCATATTTAATTTTTATTTTCTAAAAATATTTATTGGGCAGATTGACATATCATAACAATAGTTCCCAGATAAGCTATCGACTTACGTATAATCCAATGTTCGAGGTATCATAATATCCTAAAAATAGTTACCGTCTCTCCAACAAAATCATATGCATTTTAATAACAATAAAACATGAGTTATAAATCACTTAATTTGATAAAAACTTGTTATTAATCATTTAGTCGAAGATAATTGTATTAAAGATCATATTAGTTATAACTTTCGAGGAAAAACTATTGAAATGTGTATCTTGTAGTAAGTAAATAATCATTTAGATAATGTACACTGAAGAAAAATTAGATTAATATAAAAGTCTTTATTCAATTGGATACTTTCAAGCTGTACATGTTAACCATATGTGAATGTAAATCTTTGGAATTTGAATTTAAAATTTTAACGGCAGTCATTGTTGGTGATTCGAAGAATATGCAACAAATTTGAATATTTAATGAAGGATAGGCTTACGAAATTGGAAAAAAAGGGGTCGAATCAGTAAATCCAATTAGAAAACTTCTTCTAAACGCAATCATTTTAGGAAGAAGCTTACTCATGGTTGTGACCTTTTTGTGAATTGAATGCAATATAATAAATTCATTTTATGATCTATCGGTTAAGAGAGTAAAAGGCATTTTGATTAAAATAATTGTTTGACTGTCCGAAATATTTGAGCTCAGTTCCTTGGAAGGCGAAGCTCATGCTTTGTATAAATGTTGCTTTGTTGTTGGCTCGCCGAGAATCCCCTGTTGTTGGGAGACTCGAGGCGAATCGAATGAGCGATCCAGTGGCAAGAACCATTCCGAGCTGATGCAAATTATGGATAGAGAAATGGGGTTCTTGTTGCCGTGAAACTCACCATTGTTCAGAGCAACGAAGATATAGAAAACGCAACTATGGTGGTCACTGTGCAGAAGAAAGTGTCACCACAGGCGGTTGGAAACGGAAAAGCCAATTTATTTCTTACCCAGAAAACTCGATCCCAATCCCATCACTGTGCAAAAGAGCGTGTCTCAATGGGTGGCCGAAAATGGAAAAGCCAATTTATTTCGTACCTAGAAAGCTCAATGCCAATCCTAGGGTTCATAATGATGGTGAAAAGACGACCAGTTCGAGGGTTATGCAGAGTGGCAAGGCCGTGCAATCTGGCGTGGTGTTACCAAAGCTCACTCGTTCGATTGTTCGATAGGGTTTATTATTGACACGGGTCGGCTCCTCATTGGTCGTCTGAGAGGAACAACCCCTTAAAATACGTCTTTGACGTAAATAAATTAAATAATTAAAGTAAAGTAAATTAAATAAAAAAAAATTAAATAAAATCAAAGTAAAGTGAAAAGAAATATATAAAGTAAAATAAAGAATTAAAATAGAATAAAAAATAAACAAGTGGAAATAAAATAAAATAAAGTAAAATAAAATAGAGAAATAAAAATAAACTAAATTAAATTAAAAATAAATAAAGTAAAGTAAATAAAAATAAATTAAGAAAATAAAATAAATAAATGGAGTAAAATAAAGAAATAAAAGAAAAAAATAAAATAAATAAATATAAGTGAAAACAAATTAAATAAGTAAAAGTAAAATAAAATAGAAAATAGAAAAATATATTAAATAAAAATAAAAAATAAATTAAATAAATGTAAAAAGTTAAAGATAAGTAAAATAAAATATAAGGTAAATTGAGAATAAAATAATTAATTTATATTAAAGAAAAGTTAAATAATGGTTAGTAAAAAAATAAAAGTAAACAAAAAGATATTAAATGTAAATTAAAAATAAGAGCAGTGATATTAAAAATAATTGAAATAAATAATATTAAATATAAATCAAGAAGAAAATAATTGATATTAAAATTAATGAAATAAATATAAATAAATAAAAATGTAGTTAACATTAAGTTATATTAAATAAGAAATAAAAAAATTTAATAATTCTTATTAAATATAATTAAATGTAAAATATTAAATATTAAATAAATTAATATTATATTAATTTTTTTTGTAAGCTGCATAGTAAAATTATATTATGGTACAAAAAAGGTTACAATCATCAGGAGAGTTTGAATATAACAATTTGGAGCTACTCATAGTGCCGATATTACAAAAAAAGGCGCTATAAACAGGTCTAGAGATATGGCCTAGATAACCACAGAATAGGAAAGATAGGAAGAAAGAGTAACTCTAGACTAGACAGAGATAAAACAAACAAAAATACAGAGCATCAAAACCAGAAGTGTTGTGCTCGTAACAAGCCGCTTCAAGAACTGGCTTCCGCGTCTTTGGAGCCATGAATGCCCTTAGAGATGGGCAGGGGCCAAAGAAGTCATCTGTCCATTGCTGCTCGGGGAGCTTGATGGGCAGAGGCTCTACCTTGCGAGGGAGAATTACCTTGGCCTCTTCCTTGCCGACACACTTGTAATGAGTGACAGCAATGGTGGAGGGAACCAGAAAAGAAGTCCCAGGAGGGGGAGCACCTTGGACCACAATTGTTGTAAGAGAGTTAGGACCGAAGATGTGGTTGTGAGCAGGAGTGACATGCTCAGAAGTAGTGAGGTCCATGGAATCATGTAAGGAGCTGCTGGTAGCCTGTGCAGCCCCTTCAGTGACAACGCCTTTGTTTTGAACAACAATCGCCTCCCTAGAGCCTACAATTGCACCTTCCGGACCAACTCCTATCAACGAGATAGGATGAGGAAACAAGGAGTATCTACGACCTGTGAGGCTAGCTTCCAATGCAACAAGAACCTCGTCCAAATGGGCCATGTTGGACCTAGTGTCCATAATGGCCATCTTCGTCAAGTTCCAATTGGTGAGCATTTCCTCCACCAGAATACCAATCATATTTTTAAGAAGCCAATAGTGATTACCTAAGTGCTTGGGTTTCCAAAGGAAAGGATTTCCGCAATGCTGCATGACTCCCAGATAATGAACTGACATTGAAACATTGTCCTTGTATCCAATGTTAGTAGGAATCTCCTTCTCGGCCGCAGACACCATTTTTCTAGAGCCATGGCCAGAGCCGCGCTTAGAGGTGCCTCACATGCACTTCATGGCTGTGTTGGAAACTTCATAGGGGGACTGAGCAGGGGTCGAGCTTTCTGCAGTGGAAGCTGACAGTGAATAGCGGAGGCGGTTAATGACCGTAGGAGGATGAATGTGGATCTTCATATCCCGGAGGGGGCCTCTGGGAGGGAGATATGTCGCACGAGAGTGATTAATGGTGAGGTGAAACCAACAAGGGGGAGGGGACGTAGGAAGCTGGTCCGACATTAATGCCACCCACCAGGCCATGTGGGTGAGGAGACCTAGAGCGTGTGAGAACGCCAGCTGGAGAATGGTCAAGTCCATAGTAAATGCAGGCATCATGGGAGAAGCCCAGCCTAGGAGCTGGTGCTGGGGCGAGGTGTCGTGTCCACTCTTGTAATCCTGCTGGAAGTCGAGGTGTCACCCGGATCCAGGGGGAAGAAGTCCTTTCTGGCTTGTTGGAAGCAAAATTGCTTAAGCTGAGTGGAGGAGTTGCAAGGGCTATCTTTCTATAGAGTGTGATTACTGGAAACACCTTCATTTGCTAATCTGTCACCAAGGGAGTTAGCTAGGCGTATCACGTGCTGGAAAGTAATATTCTTGTGGTTATTCAAAGTAGCAGCCAGCCTGTGGAGTCTGCTTTCCAAACGCCAACTAGAGGAGAGTTTAGCTACTTGAGAACTGTTCTGGAGCTTCGAGGCCAGAGTAAGAATGAGCTAAGAATCTCCTTCAGCTATGAGAGGGTGGAGATTATGATCGTTAGCAACCATGAGGTCCTGTAGGAGACCATCAAGCTCTGCTGCGTTGTTGTTATCATGCCCAATATTACCATAGTAAATTCTGAGAGTATTTCCCTCATGATCATGGAAAACACCCCCAAAAGCTGCCTGACCTAGATTGCCTTTGGAGGCACCATCGAAGTTAAGCTTGTAGAGACTAGGTGGTGGGGAGGGACCAGTGGGAGGGGCTGGAGAAATGGAGGTGGGGGTGCAGTAAGGCATGGGGGGGGGATCTTGGGAGAAGTTCCAGCTGAGGAGAATGGACCGCTACAGATCGGTGGTGGGAAGGTCAGAGGTATTCCAAGGAGTGATGAATAGGGTTTTCTAGAGGTTAGTCTTGAGGGTATCCCATATTTTGTCGATTGGGTTGCATTTTCCTTCAAAGATTCTGAAGTTCCTTTCCTTCCATAAGTTCTAGACTAGGAGACTTGGGGTGAGATCCCACAGCCTATTAAGTTGATTGCTTTGAAAGGGCTTATGGTCCCAGTGCTGCAGAGTGCCAATGATGTCACTTATGACTCTGTTGGTGTGATGGAAGGACTCTGTCACTTTGTCCCAGAGCATGGAGGCTAAGCCGCATGAATCAAGCAAGTGGTCCATATTTTCGATATTTCATTTGCCAATAATGCAGATGGGGGGACCGATGAAACTTTTTTTTGTAGGATATCCCAGGTGAGAATGCTTCTATGAGCCAACAGCCAAAGAAAAGTTGAAACTTTCAGCCATAAGGAGAGGTTCCATATCTTCTTCCAGAGAGGGAAGGGTGTGATGGCATCTCTTTGAGCTAGGATGGAGTAGGCTTCTTTGACGGTGAAGGAGCCTTTAGGAAGATGCCCCCAGCGAATGATGTCATGTCCGTGGGACAGGATGATTTGCCTCGTTTGAAGATCTGTCCAAACCTCATCATAGTCTTTTGCTTGTATTCCGGGTTGCCAATGCCTCGGATTCTTCCAAATTCTGAAAGGGGGAGTCTTAGCTGGGTCCCATAAATCACGGACAATAGAGTCAGAGGTTTTCTGCAATATAGTCGGAGCAGCACTGTAGGTGGGGAGGCTTCTAAGTTTGTGCAATTGCTCCCACGAATCCTCCTAGAAGAGGGCGAAGGTTCCATCTTTGATTTCCCAAAAACTATGTTGTTGAATGAGGGATCTTTGTGAGTTAGCAGCACGCCAAATAAGAGAACCCGGGGGGTCAGATTCATACTTGATGAGTTGGGTGGGATCCTGATGGGTGGCATATTTGTGATTCTATAATTGCGCCTAGGGAGAATCATTCTTGGTGATCCATCTCCACTAGATTTAACTGAGAGTGCTTCATTACTGATGTCAGGGTCTCTTATACCAAGGCCTCCCTCATGCTTAGGGAGACAAATTATCTGCCATTTAACCAAGGCCCATCTGTTATTCTGTTGACTTTTGCCCTAAAGGAAGGACTGTTGAAGCTTTCTTAGAGACTTGAGAACCCATTTGGGTGCAGCAAGAACCAAGAAGAGGTAAAGGGGCATGGATTGGAGGACAGATTTGAGGAGAGTGAGGCGATAGGGGAGGTTAAGGGTGCAGAAGGTCCAGGAGGAGATGCGAGTGTCAATCTTGTCAAGGAGCTCTTTCCAAGAGGAGTGCTTGATAGCAGAGTCGAAGAGGGGAGCTCCAAGATACTTGGTAGGGAGAGTGTAGGTGGCAAAGCCTAGAATACGAGTGATATTGTGCTTGGTGATGGCATCAGTGTTGAAGAAGAAGATTTGAGACTTCTCAAGATTGATGGAGGTAACAGAAGCTTTAGAAAAAAGAGAGAGGATCTTGTGGAAAGAGGGAGCTTCATGCACTTAGGGATGGCCAGGAATGAGGTTATCATCTACAAATTACTGGTATGCGGTGAGGGTTCCTCCATGGAGTGAGAGACCATGAAGAGAGATGGAGGCTACCACTGCTTCAATAATTCTTCCCAAACCTTCTTCCATAAGGATGAAAAGGAACGGGGAGAGGGGATCGTCTTGACGGATGCCACGAGAAGGGGTGAAAGTGGGGGAGGGGGAATCGTTGACGAGAATGGAGTAAAAGACAGAGGAGACAAGGGAGGATATCCAGTTGGTCCAAGCTGGGCTAAAGCCATATGCACACAACATTTCCCTGATGAAAGCCCAACTAATTTGATCAAAAGCCTTGGAAAGATCTAACTTTAGGAGCATACCGGGTGTATGATGAGCTTTGAGGGAATGGGTGATTTCATGAGCAAGGATAATGTCGTCTAAAATTTGTCTGCCCTCAACATAGCCGATTTGTTCAGGGGAGATGAGCAGGGGCAGGAGAGGCTTAAGACAGTTAGCAATCACTTTTGAAATAATTTTATATATGACATTATACAGGGAGATAGGACGTAACTTACCACGATGGGAAGCTTCCTTTACTTTGGGAATGATGGAGAGATGTGTAGCATTAAGGGTAGGAAGTATACATTGCTTTTGCCCTGGATTCCTCAACCACTTCCCATACCTCTAGTTTAAGCAGATCCCAGCAGCGGTGAAAGAAGTTAGCCGTGAATGCATCCAGACCATGTGCTTTATCATCAGCCATTTGATTCATAGAATTTTCCACTTCCTCAAGAGAGATAGGCTGCATCAGGGAGCTATTGTGCTCTTCCGTAATACTAGTAGGGATATGGTGGGTGACCTGAGCAATGGCGGCACTTTCAGAGTCTGGAGGTTCAGTGAGGAGATCCTAAAAGTACCTTTTGAGTTCTTGTTCTATGTCATTTTGCTCTTCCAGAACCACACCCGAATCCCCTTTAAGCTTGTTAATACGGTTATGCATTCTATGCTGGAGGGTGGAACGATGAAAGAAGGAGGTGTTTCGGTCTCCTTCTTTGAGCCAAGAGACTCTTGATTTTTGTTTCCACAGGGTTTCTTCTTGCTGACAACGAAGATTGAGCTTTTCCAGGAGGTCCATTTCTTTGGATTTCTGCGCCTAGGATAGGCCGTATTCCATGATGTTACGTTGGAGAGAGTCGAGTTCTTCTTCGATCAGATGCTTTTCTTTGAATAGTTTCCAAAGGTGGAATGGTTCCAGTCCCTAAGCCTAGCTTGAAGGAGTTTAAGTTTTTTTTGAAGAATGGCCATTTTAGATTTTCCAACAACATGCATCTCTGCCCACCAGGTGCTGACAGTGTTTGAGAATTCAGGATGGGAGAACCATAATTTCTCAAATATGAAAGGCTTGTGAGATTGAGCACCCTGAAATTGCCACATTAAGTCAATGGGCCAATGATCAGAGCAGGCAGCTGGTAAAATAGAGGACGCAAGGGTACCACCTATAATGGTGAGGTTCTCAGAGACCAAAAATTTGTCAATGCACTTCGCAATTTGGTGCACGCCCCCTCTTCTGTTGTTCCAGGTGTAGAATCCAGAGGAAGAAGTCAGATCAACCAAATGATTATCAGCGATGAAGGCTTTGAAGAGGAGATCCTCAGGGGAGAGAGCACGAAGTCCTCCTTTTTTTTCCTCAAGGGCAGTGATCATGTTGAAATGGCCTTCGATAATGAGAGGGGAGACCGAGTGGTGGGAGACAAACTAGTTGAGATGATGAAGAAGGAAGGCTTTAAGGATGGGGGATTGGGGGCTGTAAACGTTGAGGAGAAGACCGTGAAGGTTGGTGCCGAGGATGTGGAAAGAGGCGGAGATGGCATGGGGGGTGGCGGAATAATTATCAAGGTTAAGAAAATTGGGGCTCCAGGCAATTGAAATACCCCCAGCAGCCCCATTGGCATCAATGGAAAAACTTTGGAAGCCTCTCCAGAGGTTGGACATAATGAGACTGAGTGTTTCAGAAGAGCACTTAGTTTCTTGGAGGAAGATAGTAGAGGGGGAATTTGTAAGGATTTTTCTTTTCAATAAAGGATGCTTAGATAAACCGTTGATTCCTCTAATATTCCAGGAGATAATCTTCATTGGGGTGGGTAAGGGAGGGAAAGAACTCAGTAAACTAGGCATATTTACCTGATTCCACTAGTCTTGTACCCAACAGGTTGATTCTTTGCAGATCTGATTTTCTGCCTCTTTTCTTAAGTTCCCTTAAAAGTTTATGTTGGTCTTTTTGAGGAAGGTTGTCTATTCCCAGTGTACCATGAGCTTTGACTTTAGCCAAGGATTCTCTGAGGAGTTGGATCTGGCTAGGAGGAATAGAACCAAAAGCTTTTCTCATACATGCATCTTCCAGCCCCATAAGATCAAGATCTCCCAGATCCAATTCGGTCATTTCTTCATCCATGGTGATATCTAGGGAGGGCTCCATCGGGAGTTTGAGGGAAGGGTTGGAAAGGATAGAAGAAGTACCTTGAGGCTCTGGATGGGAAGAAGATTTGTTGAGATAGCCACTACCATCCATATCAAGCGGCTGATCAGTATTATCGGGCATAGGTGGACCATCATCCTCACTGACCGATTTTTTCTTTAGATCCATTTCTAAGTCCGTGGTGTGTTCTTCCAAGGCTTCAAAGCTATTACTGGTGGGAGGAATTTCCAATTTATTTATTCTTGTAGATCTGCGATTGTGGCACCTGATTCTACTAGCTCTTTGAAAACCTTCTACATTCGTTGTGTCTTTTTGTATATCTTCTGATCGATGTTTGCTTAGGGGGAAATCATGGAAGAGGTTCCCGTGTTCACGACACTTACGGCAACAAAAAGGTATGTGCTCATAATCCAAGGGTTGGATCCGTTCCGAGTCTTCACGAGAGAGACTAATAGCATCTAGGAGGGCTTTGGTGATGTGGATGTAGACGCATATCCGAGCATAAGAGCTGTAGCGCTGAAGCTTGGTTTGGTCCACTGCTCTAACATAAGTACCTAGGGTATTCCCTATGTCTTTCAGGGTTTTTTCATCCTAGTATTCCTGATGAAGAGAATACATTCTGATCCAGACCGGAGCCCAGGTGAAGTCTTCTTTTTCAGGGAAAAATTTCTCGATGCAATTTTTCATGTATAGACCTGTAGAATTAAAGAAGTAGGGGCCATCATTTTTCACTCTTTCCTTGTCTTCCAGATGGTGGAATATTATGGTGAAGAAGCCTTTGGACCGAGTTTCAGGTCATAGTGAGATTTTGGTTTCCACTTCATTGCGATCTAGTGTTTTAGGGCCTATTCCGTGGGCCAAATTCCCATAAACTTGCAGATGAGAGCATGGTTTTTAAGATATTGTGATCTGGCATTAATCCTTTCAAGAGGAATCGTCAAACGGGGATGAGTATCCGAACGGGCTATGCATGTGCTAGTTCCAGGCATGCCATTAGCAGGAGGTGGAGCAGGGTTGGGAGTGCTCGAAGAAAATGGTTTTGTAGCCTCGGGGATTGGGATGTATTCTGAGCCAATGAGCAAGAAGGAGGCATGACCAGATGAATGAGGGAAAACAAGGGGTGTCGGAGCTGTGGTACAAGAGGGGCCCTCGAACCCCCCCCCTGTGCAGAAGTCATAGCGTGGCATAGGGCAGAAGGTCCTGAATGAAACAAGAGGGTAACAAACTGAAAGGAAGGGGGTAGAGAGCAGTCAGAAACCCTAGTCGATGATCAAACAACCATAGTTGCCGATTGTCAATGAGCATCATCCTCAATGTTGCATTGGATGCCAAATTTGTCTCTAAATTAATATTATATTAATATTAGTAATAAAATTTACTTATAAAAAAAAACATTATATAATTATATTTATATTTCAAATTAAATTTATATTTGAAAGTTATATTAAAAATAAATAAATAAATAATAATAATTTATATTTCAGATTTATTTATTAAAAAAAAAAAAAGTAAAATAATAAATCCTATTTTGAAAAAATTTATAATCATGAAATAATTAATAGTAAAAAATAGTAATATTTATGGAAAATATGGGGAGGGTATCTATGAATGTAAGATGTGAAATGACATTTGTAAATGTATTTGATATTGTGAAAGCATGGAAGTAAAAAACATATAGTGTATACAATGAAGAAAAATAATATAAGAAAAAGTTAAATATTTTGAAATTGGAATTTCTATTGAACACATACAAAAACAGTATATAGGAATAAATTTGATTTGGAAGGAAATGTACAATGCAAAAACATATTAAACACTGCATTTTTTTTTGATAAAATTATTTTTACATGAAGAGCAACTTAAACCTTAGGAACTACATCATCAATTGAATCCATATTAGGATAAAATAGAAAGAGCGAAATATTTTGAATGAGCTCATGCACATTTGTAGGTGTTGGACTATTAAGTCCAAAATGTCTCGATTGTAATACTTCACCAACAACTACATCATCATAAATAGTCGTACTCAAGTCATAGAAGGAAAAGTGAAGTCGACTGTACTTGCACATAAGCAAGTACTTATGAATTGAAGAAACAACAAAATATCTAGGGTAGTTCATATTGATGGCCGAGCTGAACCAAGATAAAAGCTTCCATCGCAAACCATGTCCATGCTGTAAAGAGTTGGTTGCCAAATTACCTTGCACTAGTGGAGTAGTTGCATAGGTAGTATCTTCTAATAACCATACTGTAGTCGAGCCTTCATTAATGAAACAAAGTAGTTGATTGGAATGAATCGCTAAGAAAATAGACCATGTACCAAGTGATTGTTGAATAAAATTGAAGTCCCATTTGTCTTTGGCAACATCTATCCAATATATCTTGTGTGAACATATGGGGCTGACTAAAGAAACAACATGAGTATGCACCCAATACATTTTTCCATTATACATAGTGGCATTTTTTTGAAGGAAGAACATCACCATCTGAAGGAAACGTTAGTCTCCAATACATGTGGAGACTGCTAAAAATGAAATATTTTGATTGAAATGTGCTATAAACATGTTTGAGAACCACCCAATCATATTTTGGTTGCTGCACATTTCTTTCTACATTTTTCAGCAGTATAAAAAAACCATAATCACCAAGATCAAGGCACCCTATATAAGTAGAAGTCATTCTGAAGGGGTTAATTATGTAGTACTTCCTTATTCTATATGAGGTAGTGGGTAAGGAAACCAAAACAAGTGAACCACCTGTAGATTCAACTTTATATCTATTACTAAAAAATGGCATAGATAAGGTTGAAAAATTTCCCACTTGATTTATTTAATCTGCTTGGAAATGACTCTCATATTCAGAAGGAAGGTGAACTAAAACTCCAAGTTCTTTTTGTCCACATTGTTTCCATGATGACCTAAAATTGTCATCTGATAATCTTTGACTCCAATCCTTGCAAACACTTGTAAAACAGAAAATAGAGGATAAAGGCAACCATAGAAATATCATTTCAAGTATCTCTGTTGGTAGGGAGCTCTAGATGGTTGGCAACAAATCCATTTCTATAATATAACATAAGAAAATACATTAGTATAGATGATGACATAGAAAACAATTTGTTTCAGAAATTAGAAGAACTTTGTAAATGATGGAATGAAAAAAACATGATATATAAATTTGTGATATAAAAAATGTATGATTAAATGGTATACAAAAGTGTATCACAATATTTATTATTATTATTATTTATTTAAGGAAAAAATGTACTATCTCATATATATTCAAACATAAGATGTTTATTTCAGAACCAATATTGATCCAACATAGGTAAAAAGATCATTGTGAGAAAAAGAAATAGAAGAGTGTAAATTAAAACTATGTAGAACATAAATTTATTGAAAAAAGTAGAATGTGTTATGCACATTATAAATATGAATATACTAAGGCTTTAAATCTATAAAAGTGTATCTTAAAAATTACTATAAAACTTTCAAAAAAATATACAATAAATATTCGAATGCAAAAATGAAAGAAATATTTAAATACTATATCCATGACAAATGCACGACCAATAAATGTTAACACCGAGACTTAGACATGTATCTTCAAGATGGATGATTGATGTCTTAAGCCTAGAAAAAAATTGAAGTGTATAGTCAAAAAGATGTGCCGGAGTAGCAAGCAAGCTAAAGATTATATTGTGTATATGATTGAAAAATTGTTCTTGCTTGGAAATCTTTGAAGAAATCCAAGTAAATTTAGAAAATTCTTTGTTTTCAAGAACTCTGCATCAAGAGAAAGAAAAGAAATAAATATACATGTTGTTATATAAATAGTAGAGGAGGAAAAAAAGAAATATTAAAAAAATAATAAAAAGTAAAAGACATACCTAAAAGAAGAAACGACGTTGCTATAAGAAAAGTTTGCTAATATCTCGCCATTTTCAAATCCACAACCAGATTCATGACATATCCAACACCAATATAGGTCAACTTTGATATGTTGACCCCATTTCCTATACAACCATTCTTTTCTAAGCTTTCTGCCAACCTCTCTTTGACATATATGTTTAAATTGCTGAAGTATTGATTTAATCTTAGATAAAATATAAAGGGTATCATTGAACAAGTTGCATGGAGAACCATTTTCGATACTGATCTTATTTTGAAAATAAGAAAGAAAATCCTCTTGCAAAGTTGTCTCATGGATAGCAAAGAAAAATATAGAAAGAAGAGCATTATCCATAACTGTGGAGAAACAAAACAAACAATATGTTTTGTAATAAAATGTAAAAAAAAAGTTGTGCGAAATTATGAAAGAAAATCTAAAATAAACTAAATTTTAATAAAATGTAAAACAAAGTTGTGGGAAATTATGAAAGTAAAAAAAAATGTTTAGCCGAAATAATGTAAGAAAATGTAAATTGCAATAATTCCAATGGATAGAAAATGTAAAATTGAAACTCCATTTCATTCAAGCAAATGAAAGAAATGCATAAGTATGTGGATGAATATGCAACTAAAAATATGAAAAGTTGGGATACATAGCAATGAGAAGTTTTTTTTTCTACGAGGAATGAAGTATGTACATAATGAAAGTAGTTGTGCATGGTGTGAATGTTTATGTCATATAGCTTTAATTGAAACAAAATTTTGTTAAGTTGCAAAATGTTCATGATTGTCAATGCTATGTACATCAAGATGGAATGCCTTATATAAAATGTTTCCATAGTTATGAACAAATAGTTGTCATATTTTACAATGGAAATACTCCGTATATGCATATTCTTCATAGATCTTCATCATTGATTTATTTGCATGAAAATGTTTATGTTATATAGCTTTACTTGAATGTGATGTTTGTGTCATATAGATTTATACGGATGTGAATGTAGTCTAGTTGCATACTATGAGGGGTTGTTAATGGTTTTTGATAAATGTATTGGAATGGTATTTTCTTGGGAATGGTTTTTGATAAATTTGATTTATGTAAAAAGCAGAAATAGAAATTTCAGTCATGTAAAACATGTCGTGGAAGAGATGTTTTAGCAAGAATGGAAATGCAATACAACATATTGAATAAAAAAGTGAGAATGATATCGCAACTTTATATAAAAAATTAAAATAAATGAAGGTCATGGAAAACATGAATGAAATGAATTTTTTTTGTCCTTAGTTACAATGTTAGGCCTTTCAAACGTTCTTCTTCTTGTTTGTGCAATGTCACATAAGCATAATTTTCCATCTTCAGATATCATTCAAAAGAAAAAGGTGGAGATATGCACAATCCATCCATGGATTTAACACGTGAAATCGCAGTGAAAGTCATTCCTTTTCATTCGGTATTGCGGATATCAATAGTTGCTTGTTCTAATGTGAGGCCCTGTGACTTGTGGGTAGTTAAAGCCCACACCATCTTTAGAGGAATCTATTTTTGTTTGCCTCTAACAACAGGAGGTATAGGCACAATATTAGGGTTTCTTATTCCAAATGGAATACCATAGTAATTGTCAAAGAGAAAATTTGTGTACATTCGGAGTTGAGGAGGTTTTGTTCTAGCCATATAACAAACATTTCGAATGTAACCCAATGCACCATTTACCACACCTGACTCAACCCACAAGTTTCAAGTCAACATAAAACGTTGTTGAGGGCATAGTATAACCTCATGATCAAGTTGGTCATCATCATATCCAAGCAATTCTGTATGACGGCCATGCTCTGCAATACACCTTGCAATAGGAGAGTTCAAAGATTTCAACATCTTCCTATTATGCGAGGAGACTAGATTGTTTGAAGGGAAAAGATGCACATCTACATCAAATAATGTCCTTTCTATCAAAGGCAAACAACTGTGGGATCGAGACATCAGAACATCCCAATCATCTATGGAAGGTTGTGCATTACATATGTTACTCAATAATTGCCGAAAGGAAGCTTGGCGGGGATTATCACCCTATTGACGAAAGATTGTTTCAAGGGTCACAACAATGCTGAAGCTGTTCCATAAGACCTGTGCTGCTTTTTTCTTGCACACATTGGCTTATCTTTGACAGGTGGCAATTGACCCAAGTCACCCACAAGAATTACAGATCTACCACCGAAAAGAGTATTTCTTTTATTTGGAAATGCTTCCCGCAATCGAGAATCAATCTGTAGTAACGACCTTGGCCCTATAAAACTCATTTCATCAATCAATACATAATGTATATGTTTCATTTCCTCTTGAAACACAGAAAGAGCTCGACCTTGCAGGGGTCGCATGTCACGAATAGGAATTCGTACAACCAAATGGATTGTGCGGGCATGTATATTAAATGCAGATATCCTTGTTGGAGCATGTAAAAGAAAAGGATTTTTTCCATTTCCACTTGAAGAATCAAGCACATGATAAATACAATTAATTAGATAGGACTTTCCAATTCCAGTTATACCTTGAATAATCATTTTGAATGGTTCTTTCTATTCAACCTCCATAGAATGATGCAAAACCATGTCAAAAGCAAGTCGTTGCTTAGCAGACAACAAAGATGTATTTGGAATATTATCATCTGCAACTTGTATTAGTTCACCAAGTGAACGAGCAGTTGTTATAAAAGTGGTTTCCTCTTCTGCAACAACAACATCTATCGTTAGGTCCTCCCAATTGAACTCAAATCAAAGTCTCTTCGTCCAAGAGTGCAAAGATATGAAATATTAATATTATGTGGAGGAACCAAATGAGACAAGAACTCCCATTCATCCAAATCTTCATCCACATGGACACCTTCATCATCTACATCCATATTTTCATCAATAGCATCTTCCACCATTGGTGCACGATTGACATGCCAAGGACGGTAATGAAGATGCCTCCAATTTTCAATAATTGTTTCCCTTGAAAGTCCTATATCTTTCTCAATGTCTCTAAAAGGTTTGTACAAAAGAAATTCACTCCAACAAAATGTCTCAAAATCGTTAGAATCCTTTTGAGGAATGGAGAAATAATGTGGCCATACACGAACAACAACAAAGGATTTTCTAGCTTTCCAAGGCTCCTTCTTACGGTTCTCATTATAGGTCCAAGATCATGCAGTTTCAGTCATGCATAAATGGCCCAAGAATGCAGGATGCATTCAATATAAATCTATGAAATTAGATGACATAGAAATAGCATTCGGGTTGGTAGATACTTTTCGTAATATCTTCCTACCGACATTCAATGAGAATATTTATCGACGACATATCACAAGTGGAAGTTTCAATAACATATGACAGGTTTCATGTGATCCAATGTCTTGATCAACTAACGTTTCACCCAAAAAAAATTTATAAGCCGACATATAAGGATCTATAGAGTCTGAAATGTTTGCAATTCTTGTTAGCATATCATGATAAATTTTAGACCTTTTTTTGTTTTAGATGCATACTTGCTGATATAATGCAAGACAACATGGGTCAAGACAACTGGATGGAAATCCACATTTACACGCCATATTGCAAGAATAGAAGAATTATGAACATTGAGCCTATCATCATTCCATGCAGGTTCATATTTTTTCTCCCCTTTTTCATTTTTTTTAGGATAGATTCATCGTGAACCTCCCATGGAGTGTTGTAACGACATTTAAGTAAAGAACCCTTTTTTCTTAAACAAGAATAGAGACTTCATTTTGAATGTCTCTGAACACAATTCACTAAAAGATCATAATCTTCAAGTGGGTTGCATTCAAAGATCTTCCTAGTGTTCAAGAGGCAAGGATTATCATTCAAAGATCTAGGGAAAATGGTATTTATTCTGTGAATATCACGAGGTTTCCAAGCATTCACATATCTATCAAAATAATCCTTTGCATCCTACGTGGTAGATGCATTAGACCAATCCAACATGTCCATGTCAGGAGCATGTTGAAGCCACAAAAATCCATCTATATGTGCGATCCTCGATGTTGCCACTCATACCTACAACAAATCCATATACTATAAGAATATAACTATCTATGAAGAGAAAAGGAAGAAAATCACTTTCTTATAGAAGTAGGCACATAGAAGAATGCAAACCTATACCGCATGTCTTTTACTATAAGATAATTTTTGAGTATTTGTTCACAAAAAATTGTAAACCTATGGTGCATACACAATGCAACAATATGTGGGTAATCAATAACATGTTGAATCTTTGTAACATTTTCGTTAAAATATTTATAAGGTCACTTGTACGGCATCAACAAATGCAAGTCGGGCCACTTTGTATCAGCTACAGACAACGTAAAGAAAAATGTGGGGCATCCCAATTGAGTGATCATGTCCATTAAATCACCACGACACTTATTCCAGTATGTTCGTGTACCTCTAAGCAAAGAACCAAACCTCATTAAACTCTCAGCCAACTTACTATTAGGAAGTTCGGTTAGTTGTTGACGTAAATCTTATATTGTCATGGGATAAGCATCATGCATATTCTTTTGAATGAACACACAAGTTGAAGCTTGGCTGCGATGATGCATAATCATGTTCAACAACAAATAATGAAAGCGAGCGTGTCTCCCAAAGTGGTGGTCAGAGTACCTTAGAAGGTGCAGTCCATATTCATGCAATGCAACAGTACATATTCTTGGTTGCAATCAATCAGCAACACCTGTTGGGAACAATGTGGGGAATGCCATATCAAACAACCCTTTTGTATTATATTCATTTATAGGACCAAGACCAATATCTGGCCATTGGATTTGTTGTATATCTTAACCATATACATTTTCAATAAAATATCTAATCTCTTCCATCTCTCTACGTGCATTTGGTTGGCGAGCAGCAAAAGATGAAGGATGAGCATGCAAGCAATGACTTTCCATGCCTTCCTCTTCGTCATCTGCACTGTCATCACATTGTTCTTGAATATTAGAATCAACGAAATTTAGCCTATTTGAAACATCTGTCACAACTTCAGGCAAAGAAGTTAGAGAGTCAAGGTCAATTTCGACATCCCTATAATATTTATACATCTGGAGCTTGTAGCACAATGCATTTAAGACTCATGATCTCTTAACATTACAATCATAATATCTACCTTGTGGGCCTTATCTCCAAACAATGATGATGTCAAGGTCTTCTACACGACATGGAAGGGATTTCACAACCATAGATATATCATGTGGAAATAAAATACTATGGCCACTATATTTATATTGGCCACCACAAGCATGCAAGACTTGCAATATAGGGTTTACATGAGCTATCAACATCTCCTCCACTTGTGTAAGGACACTCAAAACATTAGGTTGTTCACCAGGATCCATTTCATTCTAATGAGAAAATTGGTGCGACCCTCGCTCATTTTTACATAGTATACAAACAACTCCATCTGGCATTCTTTGCACTTTCAACCCAACATAGGATTCATGGAAGAAGACATGACACATTTGCACAACTGAGAGGCTGTTAATCCTAGAACGTAAATTTTTATGGCAAGTCAGCATTGCATCATCAAAATGGGGAGAAAAATGATTATAGTGACCAACATTATGGGAATTTGGTGCACACTGTCGTTGTTGAACAACATGATTTCCAAAACGTCGCCCAGGGTGGATACCATCGGCATATGTAACATGGTCAAACAAATTTTCTGCAGGTCCATTAAGACAAGTACTTTCATGGACTATTTCTTTACGGACGCCCAACTGATTGCATTGGATAGTGTCCTGAATGGGCATGTAAAGTGAAGAAAATATTAGCCACGTAGATATTTTACTATTGTTGCAAGCATGTAAGAAAAGAGGAACTCTTACATCTATTACTCAAAATAAATCTTAGAGATGGATCTCTTACTGGTGGAGAAAGAGGGAAAGAGAACGGGAAATTGTCAACAACACTTACAGAATATTTAAAATGTGAAGGTTCTGCTTCAAAATTATCTTTACCCTATCTCTGAGCAAATTGATTCATCTCAATATTGTCCTGTGCAACAAAAGCATAAAAGTACAACATAGTGACGCTTGTCAAAGAAGTAGATAAAAGAAACGATGTTTGCAATTCAAAAGAAGATAATATATATTCATAAATGGACGACTCACAACATGGAGATTATTTGATGTAGTTGATTTATGTCTAACATGTGATTCCATACAAAAGCCATCAAAATGTATTTCAGCAACATTTCGATGAAGAAGTCCTTTAGATCGACCAGTGTCCTGTGATTACACAAAGAAGGAAAAAAGAATGAAGGCGATAAGGAAAAGCAAAAGCATATGTAGAAGAGAAATAATTAGACAAACGGGTATAAAGGATTGATCAATACCTTCATTGTGCCAAGGGAAATAGTATGTGGCACAACACACTCAACTAGTGTTGGAATATTGTATTGACATAGTTCAACTACATTATGGTGAATAGTTGCATTTTTGTCTTGTGCTTGGTTAACTTCATGAAACAATTGATGAAGCACATCCGAGCCAGACAATAGGGAAGATTATTTTCTTTCTCTTTGTAAACAATGTGGATTGACATCAGGTATGTGCACATTTTCCCCATGTTGCAATGTTTGAGAAAGATGCGGAGACGATTGAATGTATTCGTTGATAGCAACGTTTCCAGTTGCACGACCTTTTGAACAAAAAAACATTGGCAAAGCCAAAGAGAAAGTGTTTTCTAATATCTTCTTAAACATAATATGGGAAAAGGACAAGAAAGTGAAAGAATGTTTGCATAAGAATAATGTACGTTTTTATACATACCATTCAAAGAAATATAAGAGGGGACTGAAGTTGTTGAACTTCTTAAACAATACAACTCTCGACGTCGTGCATTGTGCACTTCCTTAGTTTCAGCATACCTTAATTGAGCAGCTGCATTTCTTTTCATTAGTGAAGCTACAGAACTTGAACGTTTGGGTTTATGAACAAACGATGGGTTTCTTCAAGACCATGTTCATATTCTCTATGGTAAACAATTCCAGTTTTCTCCTCTGAATGCTTAACTTCATCCAAAAACTGATGAAGCACATTGTTGGTAGATAAGACAGGAGATTGTTGTCTTTCTCTTTGTAAATGAGATTTTCTAACAGTAGGTATCTGTAAGTTTTCCCCATGCCACATAGTTGGAGAAAGAGGCAATGTACACAAAGTGGGTTGGTTCACAACATGATTTTCTTGGGAACCCTATTGAGCATCATGGTTGTTCTTTACTTCAACATTATTTGAATATGTATGCACTTTTTGTTGCATATCCATTTTCATTTTTGATGTAGATGGTTATTGGTATTTGAAGGTCCTCCTTCCCCTCTACCACGACATTGTTCGAAGGGAAGTGTGGTTCGCATGATATCGACCAAACTCTTATTCTTACGAGACTTTGTTCATGAATGGGCGAATTCCATGTGTAGTGCAATATTTTCATAATTCGTATCTCCAAAGTTTGACTGTTCAAGTCTAGTCAATTGTCCATGTGAAAATGGAGAACCATGTCATTTGTTTGTTGCTTTAAATGTTCTATCAGATTCCATTAGCAAGAGTTGTGGAAAGTTGAAACACCTTTTCAATAAGTGTAAAAGAAATTGTGTTAAACAGAAGGTAAAAAAAATGTGAAGTAATGATTTGTGGAATATATGCCAAGCAATGCATTTGACAACAAAAATATAGAAAATTGGGGATGTAGAAGAAAATAACTGAAATGTGGACAATGAAATCTATTGGACAAATAAAAATGTTAAAACTAATTTATGAATGTTGATTTAATAATGCTTAAACTCATTTAATGTGGTAATTTCTAAAAAAAATGTGTTACCGTATAATGCTTTAATAATCAAATGAATAAAGTTTAATATGGTTAAATTGTGAACATAAATTAAAATATGCAATTAGTAATAAAAGTGCAATATTCAATTAGGAAAAAATAATAGGTGGATGATTTATTGGTAGCTTCATAATTAATCTTTAACCATATTATTGGACTAATAGGTGTATTTCTAATTCCAATGTTCAGTGTTTAATAATGGCAATGTGTAATGTGCTAAGTTTAATGATGCTAATAATGCTAATGTGTAATGCTAAACTATTGATGTTTAATGTCTTTCTAAGTTCTAATGGCAACTTAACATTTTCAAATGGTTACCAATGGTTGATCAATGTTTTATTAATGATTTTATAAACATTAAATTTATGTATAGAAATCACCTAATAACATTAATGTTTAATAATGTTATTTAATGTTTATTATTGTTTAATAATCCTAATGTTTAATAATGTTTAATAATGTTATTTAATGTATTTTTAATTTCTAATGGCATCCTTAATTTCTAATGTGTTTCTAATTTCTAATGTTATTAATGTTTAATGTTATTTAATTTTATTAATGATTTTATAAACATTAAATTCATATTTAGAAATCATTAATAAAGATTAAAAAAACATTAATGTAAAGAAAAAAATATTAATGTTTAATAATGTTATTTAATGTTTATTATTGTTTAATAATGTTATTTAATGTTTATTATTGTTTAATAATGTTATTTAATATTTAATAATGTTTAATAATGTTATTTAATTTCTTTCTAATGTCTAATGGTATCTTTAATTTTAAATATCTTTCTAATTTTTAATGACATCTTTAATAATGTTTAATGTCCTTTTAATTTCTAATAGCATCTTAATGTTCTGCAATGTTTACCAATGTTTACCAATGGTTGATTAATGTTGATCACACATTGCAATATTTTATAATGCTTTATCAATGTTTAAGAATGTTTTTATTAATGTTTTCGAATGTTCTATTAATGTTTAGTAATATTTTTGTATGTTATTTAATGTTTAATAATGTTATTTAATGTCTTGCTAATGTCTAATTACATTTTTTTTATTTCTAATGTTTTTCTAATTTATAATGACATCTTTAATAATATTTAATAATGTTATTTAACGTTTAATAATGTTATTTAATGTTTAATAATGTTTTTATTAATGTTTTCTAATGTTTTATTAATGTTCAATAATATTTTTTTAATGTTTCCTAATGTTATATTAATGTTTAGTAATGTATATTAATGTTTAGTAATGTATATTAATGTTTTCAAATGTTATTTTAATATTTTCCAATATTTATTAATGCTTTAAAGTAAAGTCTTTTTAATAATTTGTAATGTGTGTTAATAGATTTCTTAATGCTTTCTAACGTGCAATGTTTATTGCTGCTTAAGTTAATTTTTTGTAGTGTTTATTAATATTTTATCAATGTTTTTTAATATCTTCTTAATGTTTTCTAATGTTTCTTAATGTTTAGTAATGTTTATATAATGTTTTCCCAAAGCTTATTAATATTTAATGTTTTAAAAATGTCTAATGACATGTGGAAGAACATTTTAAGCAACAAACAAATGTTTAATGCCTTTTCTTAACGTCTATTAATGTTTAATCAATGTCTTTTTAATATCTTGTTAACGTTTAATAATGTTTTCTAATGTTTCTTAATGTTTAGTAATGTTTATATAATGGTTTGTCAATGTTTATTAATGTTTAATCTTTTTCAATTGTCTAATGGCATGTGGAAGAACATTTTAAGAAACAAATAAATGTTAATGTATTTTCTTAAAGTCTATTACTGCTTAATGTTATTCTAATTTCTAATGACATCTTAATGTTTTCTAATCTTTACGAATGGTTGATCAATGTATTATTAATGTTTAATAATGTTTATCAATATTTAATAATGTTTTTAAGAATGAACATTAATGCATTCTAATGTTCTATTAATGTGTAGTAAATATTTTCTTAATGTTAAATAATTTTTTCTAATATTTCTTAATAGTTTATCCATGTTTATAAATATTTTCTTAATGTTTTGCAATGTTTAATGTTTTATAATTACCAAATTTTAATATGGTTATATTGTAAATAATAAATATTATTATGGAATTATTATAAATAAAAGGTACATTAATAAATGTTTAAAAATGTTTATCAATGTTTTATAATGCTTTATAAATGTTTAATAATGTTTTGATTAATGTTTTCTAATGTTATACTAATGTTAAGTAATATTTTTTTAATATTTTTTAATGTTATATTAATGTTTAGTAATGTATATTAATGTTTTCAAATGTTATTTTAATGTTTTCTAATATTTATTAATGCTCTAAATTAAAGTCTTTTTAATATTTTATAATGTGTGTTAATATAATTCTTAATGCTTTCTAATTTGCAATGTTTCTTGTTGCTTAAGTTAATTTTTTGTAGTGTTTATTAATGTTTTTATCAATGTTTCTTAATATCTTCTTAATATTTCCTAATGTTTCTTAATGTTTAGTAATGTTTATATAATGTTTTCCCAATGTTTATTAATGTTTAATTTTTTTCAAATATCTAATGAGAGGTGGAAGAACATTTTAAGCAACAAACAAATATGTTAATATATTTATTAATGCTTTCTAATGTGTGTTAATATATTTCTTAATGCTTGTCTAATGTGTGTTAATATATTTCTTAATGCTTTCTAATGTGTGTTAATATATTTCTTAATGCTTTTCTAATGTGTGTTAATATATTTCTTAATGCTTTCTAATGTGCAATGTTTATTGTTGCTTAAGTTAATTTTTTGTAGTGTTTATTAATGTTTTATCAATGTTTTTAATATCTTCTTAATTTTTTGTAATGTTTCTTAATGTTTAGTAATGTTTATATAATGTTTTCCCATGTTTATTAATGTTTAACATTTTTCAAATGTCTAATGACATGCAGAAGAACATTTTAAGCCATAAACAAATGTGTTAATATATTTCTTAATGCTTTCTAATGTTTATATAATGTTTTGTCAATGTTTATTAATGTTTAATCATTTTCAATTTTTTATTTTTTTTAAAGTCTATTAATGTTTAATGTCATTCTAATTGCTAATGATATCTTAATGTTTTCTAATCTTTACGAATGGTTAATCAATATATTAATAATGTTTAATAATGTTTATAAATGTTTAATAATGTTTTTAGGAATGGACATTAATGCTTTTTAATGTTATATTAATGTGTAGTAAATATCTTCTTAATATTTTATAATCACCAAAGTTTAATATGGTTATATTGTAAATAATAAATATTATTTTGGAATTATTATAAATAAAAGGTGCATTAATAAATGTTGATGTTTTATAATGTTTTATGAATGTTTATTAATGTTTTTATTAATGTTTTCTAATGTTCTATTAATGTTCAGTAATATTTTTTTAATGGTTTTTAATGATTCCTAATGTTATATTAATGTTTAGTAATGTATATTAATGTTTTCAAATGTTATAGTAATGTATTATTAATATTTGAAATTCCATTAACAAAAGCTGTAAACTAATAGGAAAACATATTAGTAAAATATTAATGATACGTTTTTAAAAATAATAATAAATTGAAAATAATAAATATAAAATACAGTAGAATATTTTGAAATACCAATATAGAAAGAACAATTTAGTTATGTGTAAATGTTATGTAATAACATGAATGATGAAAATAAAATAAGTTTGATAGATCAACCATAGAAAAACAACCAAATATTAATATTTCAAATTCAATTATCAATTCATAACTTAATAAAAAGTGTTTCACCATATCATTCAGAAATAATGAACACATGAAAAAAACTCTATAAAAAACATATTAGTAAAAATTGTTTGTGATATTTTGAAACACCAATCCAAAAAGAACAATTTAGTTATGTCTAAATGTAATGTAAATATAAAGTAAGATAGAAAGATGTTCCATTAATATAAAAAAAGTATTTATTTACTTACATGGTTCAAAGTTGAAAAAAAACTTTGAACAATCATAAAGATGAAGCAAGGAAGGGAATGTCAGACGTAGAGTCAAGACCTGGGGATAGAGGGAAAATATTGCCACTAAGAATGAAATCAGTACAGGTATGGTCTTTGGGCATGGGAAGATGAATATGTCAAGATAGTGATAAGTCATCAACCCCGACAAACTTTGTTGTCCGACTTGTCAAATCATAGTATAACAAAGATCTTTGAGAAAAATTGCACATAAGTATCATGTTTGAAATTGCACAGAAAGGAATATATCCACTGCACTTGTTGTTAATATTTGATGTGAGGTCTTTCACAAGAGTCCAACTCATTCCGCTACCATCTTCCAAATATCCATTTCTGCATTTTGGAGGGCACTTAAGAGGTTCAAAATCGGGTATGATATTAGCAGACCAAACAACTGTCTAACGTTTATGTACAATCCATAACAATCGATTTTCATGAAGTGCTAGGCACATAGATCCCCTACTAAATTCACGATGTACAAAATGGATAGTTCATTTGTTATTCTCGATATCAAAAGAAAATAACTTGTGCTTGAATCTTGGGTATCCGCCAAAGAACATGTTAGCACGTAACCAATATATTTTTCCCTTATAGAAGACCACATCCCCAAGAGTTGCGGGTTCTGCATCATAGAAGTCTATATCTTTCCATGTTGTATTAATACTGCTACAAACACTATATCTTGACACATTTCCATCAAAAGCGTGTTTAAGGTGTATCCAATCATATTTGTGTTCACTAATATTACTCAAGATGGTGAAGAAACCCAAATACCTTGTTTCAATACAACCTATGAATGTGCATACTTTGATAAAAAGGTTCAACACATAATAATGTTGACATGATAGATTTGGACCAGGGAGAGATAACAAATTAAGGCAACCACAAGAATGTTCAACAATATACATTAGGTATGGGAAAGGGATAAAAAGAGGCGATAGCAAACCTTTTATATTAATGTATGAACATATAGAATGATTAGGATATGGATTCCATTCATCAATAAAGAGACCAATTTCCTCTCTGCATTTTATGTGACATCTTTGAATAAGATGATGGTTGCATATTATTAGATTCCACATCTTTGACAAAGTTTGAAACCGAAACAAAGCCGGGAGAGGGAGTCACATAAATATCAATTCAAGCAACTCAACCGGCAAGAAACTCCATATAGTAGGATCCATATCAAATGTACTATACATTGCAAAAAGCAACAAAAAAAAAAGACTTAATAATAGAAAATTATTTGTATATGGGAAAGAAAAGAAAGTGTATTTAAGAAACAAGTATGTAATAATACTTAGAAAACAACCACATTTCTATATAATTATAGAAATAAAAATAAACATTTTGTGAATATCGGAATTAAATTCATATGTTTTAAGGATAAGAACAAGGTTTCATTTTTTAGCCACCCCCTTGTCCTTACTTGTTTGTGAAACCATAAAAGAAACCTACCTTACAACATTCTTTACAACTTTATGTGAGCTGGGATATTACTTCTTTTTAAAAGAAATCAACATACATATTTCAAATCCATCTTGAATGACCTATTGTCTATTCATTTATGAGACTCAACGGTTGAATAATGGTGTCCCACCTATTTTCCATTAAGGATAACGGTTAACCCTTTCTAAAGGAGAATACTGTTAACTAAATATGACACATAGAGATATGTTCGTAGTGATTTGCATTTATCTTTATTTATACTAATTTGGTTACATATAATAATGAGTAAATCATAGTTTCAAGTGTGTCCAATGGAAAAATATTAGTCATCTCCAGATATTATAATCAATGGAAAAATAATAATTGAAAGTTCTATGAGAAGTTTAATCCATCATCAATGGAGCTAGAGGGAGGCAGGAAGATGAAAGCTAGGAAAGCATAGCAGAAACATTAATGTTATTTTTGTTATGAACCGTGGCATGGCATAGCATAGATCAGGCAGGCATCTCCTAAAGTTATTCATAACTTATTGAGTTTGACAACTAAGAGTATATTGGTATAATCTGAACATGTCCATTTTTGCCTTTAAATTGAGAGTATTTGGTTTCCACATATGTAAGTGAACAACATTGTTGTCTCCAATTCTATTGTGGTATTAAATATATATAATTTTAGATAAACAAAGGTGGAAGATGAGGTCGGTATTAGAATTAACAAGTTATAATTAGTATTAGTATTAGTGAATTGGGGTTTGATGGGATGGTGAGCTCATTCTTACAATTACGAATTCAATAGTTAAGAGGCTTTAAATTGGATATATGTGGAGAGTTAAGGCTAGGTTGAATTATAATTGGGAGTATGTTTGATATTCGAGACAAATTTACTGGAATGTGGGCTTCATTAGTAGGGGATTCTCTCTAATGGTATTTATGGTGTATGTAGCACCAAGAGTAAATGGTTGTATACATTGGCTGGCACTAATATAGATCAAAGGGTTTCCACTATGTCCAAATTTTAGGGATATTATAGATGTTGATAGTACTGGTTGTTTCGAGCATTTTTATTATCCAAATCCATTTGATATTTGAAAAAGGAGTTCAAGAGTTCTTCCATGATTTTTCTAGTCTTTAAAAATATATGAGAAAAATTAAGCTTTCATCCAATATACCTCAGTTTGGGCATGTAGACGAGTGCATAGTTCCATGTTAGCATATATTTGACAGATTATTATGACTCTGTATAATGTAGTGGAACTCTCCAAACCAAAGTTCAAGGTTCTACCTCAGTTTAGGACTTAATATAGTTAGTCTGTGTAGATAAGGATATTTTCATTTATTCATTCACGACAAATCACTATCCTAGAAAACTCTCATAACTCGGCTTATCACTAAGGTTATCAAAGTGTTCTTTCCTCCAGCACATTTGAGTAATTTGCTGC
Source organism: Larix kaempferi (assembly GCA_027924585.1). Lineage (NCBI taxonomy): Eukaryota > Viridiplantae > Streptophyta > Pinopsida > Pinales > Pinaceae > Larix > Larix kaempferi. The sequence goes on along the minus strand of BSBM01000317.1, from coordinate 5,723,923 downwards.
TATGTTAGACTATTTGACAGATTATTATGACATGCAAGGTTAGGACTGTCATTTTGTCAAAACCAAAGTATCATATGTTGTATATGTCTTGTAAAGATGACTTTCTACGCATTTACTGTCTTTGGGAAATAAAATATTAGAAAGAAAATATTAGGATCCAACCTCCTTGTCGAAGATCTGTTGATTGATATTGACCTGGAAATGATGATAAATAAATAGCCACAATAGGCCAGAGAGATGGCCCCCATGTTCTCAATGGTTAGTTAGATCATGACCAATGGTCGTGGTCAGTGGTCGTAGCTAGCTAGTCATTGACATAGGGCCATTGCTAATATCCCATTGCCCAGTAGGTCATAGTCTCAGTCATAGGCAATCGTAGTCATACAGTCATAGCTTCTGTATATCACATAGACAATCATTGGAAAAAGGTCAGTTGATAGATGATCTCATTGCTGATCACTAGCTAGTCATAGGCAGTTTCGAGTACGCAACTAATAATGCAGATGTCTGGGTTTTGGACAATATCTCAAATTTTACATATAATGAGGAATGGCTCCATAAATCTAGTATTAATCCAAATCTCGCCCATATTTTGGACGGACAATAGGCTACTATGTTAGACTATTTGACAGATTATTATGACATGCCAGGTTAGGACTGTAATTCTGTCAAAAACCTTTAAGTGTCAGGGTGATTTATTTTTATTGCAATTCACAACACTAAAAATTAATGCATATAATAACTTAATTATATCCACCATTACCATCTTTATTTGCAATTTTATTTACCAAAACATTTATATATTTCAAAAGCATTTTATTCAAAAGGATTTTTAATTGCTACAGTACATTAAATGGTGTGAAATGATATGTGCTCGCACTCTTCAAACTCGTTTACAGGATTTTTCCCACAACTCCATAAACCACAGGACAACAGGATTTTATTCAAAAGGATTTTAAACTGCTATAGTTCATTAAATGGTCTGAAATGATCTGTTCTTGCACTCTTCAAACTCGTTTATAGGATTACAAATAAACCACAAATTATGCACAGAACTCCATAAAAAGAAACTGGAATTTAGATGATGTATTACAAATAATCCAGAAACTCTGCACAGAACTTTGTAAAAACAATTTTTGTAAACAATACTTCTAGTAAAAATTTGAACAAACTTATAAGAAAATAAAAATGTTGTAACCTAAATGAAGACGGTAAGCCTTGGGTGAAAGCAATGAAAATAAAAATACAACTGAAAGCAATAAACTGATTTACAGATTTAAACTTTCGCATAATTACAATTATTTCATTTTACAAAGTTGTTGAAGCACAAGTTCAAATAGAAGTTCAGAAAGGATGCATTAGAGAGATTTTGAGGTCAAAAAATGGCCTCCTAAGAGATGTACTAAAAAAGTATGAGATATATTAAAATATTATGAATTGGGGGTTTTATGGGGTAGGTATATATGACAAGTCACCTCCTACACTATTTTCTATGCACAATATAAATAACCATGATTGAGCTATTTTTCAAAATTTACTAAAAATAAAATTAATAAAATAACTCTACATTGATGTGACTAACATTCATTGTAAATTCCCAAAACTTTATAGTTCTTTAAAATTTATTTGATATTTTAAGAGCTATTTTTTTAATTTATGTTGACTTTTTATATTTAGTATTTTTCTCATCAATTTAGTATAATGTGATTTAATTGAAAATTTATTTACATGGAAAATGTTAATAATATTATTATAATCTACATTGCATTATTGTTATTAATCTTTATTCATTAAATCTACATTGGTAAATTAATATCAAAATCATAAAAAAATTTGGGATATTTATTTTACTGTAAATGAATGTTATAATTAAGTCTCTCATAAAAAATTATAAAACTTAATTTATTCTTAAAAATTGAGTAGTAAATATATATATATATATATATATATATATTTTAAATATTACTATTATCTTTAGAACATTATTATTTTATAAATCATGTTTCTTTAAAGCTTTGAAAATTGTGATGAAATTTAATTTTTTTGAAATATTTTAACTTGTTGTCATGTATTATTATTGAAATAAAATGGATAGTTTATATGTGTGTGTGCGCATACTTATAAATTAGTTTGGCATTATAATATTAATTAAAATGGAGTGAATATATAATTAAAAATTAAAAATATGACAATGAGAAAAATAGTATTTTATGACAAAATGTGAAATGAATATATATATATATATATATATATATATATATTAGTTTGGCATTATGATATTAAATAGAATGGAGTGAATATATAATTTAAAATTAAAAACATGAAAATGACAATAATATTATTTTATGAAAAAATGTTAAAGGACTTTCATTATGAGTACTTTACTTTATGACTTAAAAGTACTTATACCACTACCTTGGTTAACTATGGGTTTTCATCCACCATAAAAAATTTGACAAATAAGCATTCTCAACTCATGCAATGCCACCTCAACCATGGGGAATGATTTCATCTACTAGAATGTGATTGGATGATTTTTATAGTACATTTTCTCTAATGCACCTTGTGATGTTGCCGTGCTGCTGATGTTGTTGGTGATGTTGCTGTGCTGATGATGCTGTTGTGCTGATGTTGTTGCTGGTGATGTTGTTGTTTTAGGGTTTTAAAGGAGAGAGTGCGAATAGGAAAGGAATCATGCACTGAGGCGTTACAAAGAATGGATGGAGGCATTAGAAACAATGACACTTGTTGACATTCATAATGATTCTCTTTCTGTATAGTAACGACACTTGGAACAGAGGCGTTTTCATATGCACACATAGATAATGCTTAGGCGTTTGCAATAGAGGCGTGAATATATAATTTAAAATTAAAAATATGAAAATGACAATATATTATTTTATAAAAAAATGTGAAATGACCTTATTATGACTTATGAGTACTTTACTTGAAAACGACAATAATATTATTTTATAAGAAAGTGTGAAAAGACATTCATTATGAGTATTTTACTTGAAAATGACAATAATATTATTTTATGAAAAATTGTTAAAGGACTTTCATTATGAGTACTTTACTTTATGACTTAAAAGTACTTATACCACTACCTTGGTTAACTATGGGTTTTCATCCACCATAGAAAATTTGACAAATAAGCATTCTTAACTCATGGAATGCCACCTCAACTATGGGGGATGATGTCATCTACTAGAATGCGATTAGTTGATTTTTATAGTACATTTTCTTTGTTTTGAGGTCCATTTTTTACCTCAAAAATTCTCTAATACACCTTGTGATGCTACTCGTGATGTTGCTGTGTTGCTGATGTTGTTGTGGTGATGTTGTTGCTAGTGATGTTGTTGTGCTAGAGTTTTAAAGGAGAGAGTGCGAATAGGAAAGGAATCATGCAGTGAGGTGTTGCAAAGAATTGTTGGAGGCGTTAGAAACAACGACACTTGCTGACATTCATAATGATTTTCTTTCTGTATAGTAATGATACTTGGAACAGAGGCATTTTCATATGCACACATAGACAATGCTTAGCGTTTGCAATAGAGGCATTTTCATATTGCAACAAAGGCGTTTTCATATTGCAACATAGGCGTTTTATATGCAAAAAAAGGCTTGACCTCGCAACCGATTGAACAGGTTTGGTAGTAATTCATCTCTTAGCCGGCAGTATTAATTAGCGGTTTTTATGTGTGTACGAGAACAACTGATATATGTTTTTGTTAGTAGCATCTTAGCTGATATATGTGTTTGCTAGTAGCATGTTTGTTAGTAGCATCTTAGCTGATATATACTAAATTGCTCAATTCTAAACTTAAACTCTAAGCATTATTCTAAAATCCTTAACTCTTATTCTATGTTATTCCTCAATGCTTACCTGATCATTACATTGGACTTTCAGGTATTCGATATCGCTAATAAGTACAGAGGAACCTATTCTGGGGTCTTCCTGTTCTATTGCTCATACTCAAGATATTAGGCAAGCTTAAATAAGCTCAATTATGAGCTGATTCTCAGCCTACAGAATTAAAATTGAATAGTGAGCTCGGGATTATGTATTTGGGTGGGACAACAAACATGCAGGAGCTTGAATACTTGTATCAAAGGTATAATAATATTGACATTTAAGATTTCTCAGCGATTATGAAACGATCTTTCATTTGGTCTTGCTTGTGTCTTTGATTTTTTGTGCTTCCCATTTTCTATTTGGCTTCCATGCCACGTAAGTATTAAATAAATAGCATGCGGTAAATATTCGAAGTTATTTTCATTTAATTCAAATTTATTGGATCGAACTGTTTAGTTTCGTGAAGAAACCAGAACGGGTGGTGGGATTATCAATTTTTATTTAATTAATCGATGCCTTTATGCTCATTTTGCAAGTTCCGCTACATTATATAGAGTCATAATAATCTCTCAAATATCTGCTAACATGGAATTATGCACTGGTCTACATGCCCAAGCTGAGGTATATTGGATGAAAGCTTAATTCTTCTCATATATTTTTAAAGACCAGAAAAATCATGGATTATGTATTTGTGTGGGACAACAAACATACAGGAGCCATGTAAGTATTGAGTTCCGCTACATTATACATAGTCATAATAATCTGTCAATTAGTTGGGTGATGATGAAGGTCTTCAATTTCATGAGTTTAGTATTTTCTATGTTGCTTGCAGTCTCGCTTAGTATTGAAGGTGCTCTTAATCTAGGGTTCAATTCCTCTCTGAGTAGTAATTCCGAGCTCGATGTAGCTCGAGTAAATAAAAATGAATCCGCTGAAAAAGCGAATATTATGAAGGCAGTCATGGAACTGAAACATGATAATCTTGAGAATCATGTGCCAAACGTTTCGAAGCTGAAGGTTCGACTGCGGCCGTCTGTTGAGATTCTCTGAGGAGTTTCTCATTTTGTCAAAGTCGATGAGATTAACAGGAAAAAGAAGAAACACGACACGCTCATTCGACTGGGATATAGCGCTCAACTTGGCCACAATAATTTTCCTAGACATGGACATAGCGAATCTAATGACACTCCATAACCCTGGGAAATGCTGCAAGCTTGCAGAAATATCTATCAACAGAGCGTTTGCGGTTTCAACTTCCTGCAAACTGTTCATCTATCAACAGGTTTCAACCAGTGCATCAACACTATCAACAATCTGCAAACCATTCATCAACACTATCAAGATCCCATCAGTGTTGGTTCAGATATTAACATTCACTTATTTCTTGTATCCATTCAATTAACTATCTAAGTTTATACGATACATTCAATTAACTATCTAAGTTTTCACATATAAGATTTGGTGTGCATTGAAAATAAATATCTAGGAGTTTTGTGATTACTGAACAAACATTCTATTTTGTATAGTGGCAAGCCACAGAGACATAGACCCATGGTTGCACTTTCACAGCCAACAGCCAATACTCAATTTTTTCCATCCTTGGGCATTCTCTGTATTGCTTCTAATTATTTCTCCCCATTCTTCCTTTAGTGGGGATTACTTCATAACCAATTCAAATTCAAACATTACATGGATGTATTTCTAACCTCAAATTCATCGAATGGGTTCCATCTTTCTAACATTGTTGCATATAATTAACTATCTAAGTAGTGTTACAGCATGATACCATTGTACTAAGTATTGTTTCAACTCGATAGGATAGAACAGGTTCAATTTATAATACTCACAGGTTAACCATTATAAAAGGATACCCTATTAAATGTTACATATATGGATTGTGTAGATTCTCGTAGCCATGGAAAGAGTCAATATTGGACCTCGCAAGGAAGCGGGGTATCCAGTGTCACGTCCCAAAATTTTCTTGTGAGTATTTTTGAAAAAAGGAAAAATTTGTTTATTTTTCACATTAACTACTTAGCTTATAATTATAAGGCACTTCATTGATCATCTATTTCCAGATCTCTTAATGTTAAAGACCGACGGTCATCCTTGCATCTATATGCTTTTATAACACATGTTAAATAAACATTTTAATTTGAACTATAACCATTATTCTTAACTTACAATATCATGTCACTTCATTAACCTTGCATAACACAACAACTTCACTATGTCAAATCTTGCATAACTCTATAATTTAAACAACATATTTTCTTCATTTCGGACAAACTAACGTCTTCATAAGTGTGCACACAATACAAACATACATTTCAAATTCAATATAAAATAACAACAATTTTACTTTTACCATAACTTTACTGATGGGTGTGTACAGACGATAAAACCATCCTCAAAGTTCAAGAGATGACAACACATAAGCATATATAAAAGATACCACACATAGGAGACCCAAAACAAATACAGATGAGACACATAAAAAATAGAGACCTCTTTTACGTGGTTCACCCAATCTAGGGCTACGTCCACAAAAGTGTTATTTTATTATTCATCAAATAAGATTGAGGAATACAATCAACAATGCAGTTGTTGCTTTTCCAATTTCTATAGTCTTTCTTATGGATAGCCTATTCATGGCTAAGTATTAACATACTTACACGCTAATAACTTTACTCAACATATTCATACCTTTCTTCGGATAAAAGGAGAAATACCCCTTTTTACTCCATGCATTAGAGTGGTTAAGTATTAATATACTTGTCCTATAATAATTTTTACTTTACAAAAAAAGTAACTATACCCTTATTTAATATTTGAACAAGGGGTAGCATAACCTTTTACTTGCTTATTCTATTTCTTATCAACATATATATAATAATCTTTATTTAGTAAAAGAACCAAGGTAACCTAACCTTTTGATTTGTGCATTAACATATCTTAACATCATATTTATATAAATTCTTTATATCTTTTAGTTAGTAAAATGAACAAAGGCTTAAATTATAAAATACCCTAAGGTTACCTAGATCTCTCTAAAGCCAAAACAAAAAGACCTATATCATGACTAAGGAAATAGTATTCAAATGTATAATATAACTAAATATATTTATACTTAAAGATCCCCTAGGAACCTTTATCTAGCCTAAGGGCCTCAATCATATATATAACATATATAGATATGGAACTTAAACCGACGATGGTTGCCTTAGGTTAAAAATAAAAATGATCTGTTGCCATGGTCAGCGTTGTTTTCGTAAAACAGAGGTATAATAGCATTAACAAAAATAAACGATCCTTCGATCATCAAATGAGGAACGCAGTCAACACAAAGATAAAAACCTATTCTATCGATCAAAGCTAGAATGCTGGTATAAATACAGAGGTCAAAAAAGAATAGAAAGGTTAAATCTGTCAAACATGAAGATGAGAAGAGAATACGACTCTATCAACACGAAAAAGGATCAACTCGGTTTATTTGCAGCATAATACGGCTGAATCTATCAAGGACTATAATACAGCCAAGTCTGTGCCGCATACACATACAGGGTTCTGTAACAACATTACACATAGAACAATAAAAAAAAATGCAAACGGAGGCACCGTAATCTGTATGCATTTAACAACGTAATAAACATTGCATGACATGGAGGCATCGTAACTCTGTTAAGAAACCCTACCCCAAAAGAATACCGATAACGCTAACCTATGTTCAAGACATGCCGAGGCATCACAACGATGAAATATTTATGGCAGCGTAAGATTATAACAAAGATCTAAGATACAAAGTGTGTCAAAGATCTCTCTCAGATAAAAAAAAATGTAAAATATGAATCCCCAGCTATCACGCATTCACACATAAAACATAAAACACAGGTAGCAGCTGAGTTTCAAAATCTGACTATCCCTCATTCAGAACATGTCGTGATCAACCTCTTGTTCTATTATAAAAAAAAAAACTATGGGCAGATGCTACGGCTACTATGCAGAGTTCGAACTAGAACCTAACTATATACATATATAAATATATAACAATCTGACTACCACTTGCATTATGGACAGAATTCGGACTAATACCTATCTATACATAAACTAGAGGCAAGATGCAACTGCCAAAGGTACTGTGTGTAGAGGAATTCTTAGATACCAATTCAAAACCATCATTGAGTTAAGCATTCATCCAAAAATCTAGAAAAGGGAATATGCAAAGATCCCGAATACGTTTCCAACTCCAGAAATGAAATAATTATAATTCCAACATATGAATTCGATCTAGTAAAGAGGAAAAGAATGTGAAAATCCTCACATCAAATCTAAGAGATGATGTATACCTCACAAGAGAATAATTATGATTAAGCAGGAAAATAGAAGAAGAGTGGTCAATGCAGTATAATGAGCAACAGAATAATAATACAGTAGAACTTGGATAGAAGCAAAAATACTTCACACACACTAATTAATTAATCACAATATGGACAAATAAGTAGTACAATGCATGAGGATTCGAATGCCAAGGTGGCAATTCAAATTAGCCTTCATGGAGTGATCAAAAGATCACTCGAGTGTCATTGGAGCACAACTAGTAGTCTATCTCATCATCAGTGGAGTCATCAATGCTCAAGTAATTGTCAACCATCAGTCAAACTGAGTCTAACTCAGTGTGGTAGGTGTAACTGAGTGTAACTGGAACTAATTGAATGAAGGAGGTTCAATGGAGGGTGCATGAGGAGCTAATTGAAGTCAGAATGGGCAGTCAAGTCTCACTGGAGGTCCATCGGAGTGATACAGTCAGTTGAGAGTCAATCTAGCCTTAAATTAAGGAAAGAACTGAAGGTAACTAAATGGTAGGTAAGGAAGGGTGCCTTTCTCATGCATTAGGTGAAAGGAGAGCGCACTAAGCACTAGGAGGGATGAAACTGAGTGGAAAGAAGCTCCAAGGGATAGCTAGCTGAGGGATAGGTGTTGGTACTGATGACTGGGATGCATGCAAACCCTAAATAATGCATGCAAACCCTAAAAGTGCATGCATGACTGAAAATGCAAAGGATGAAAATGCTAGTAGGACTAGGATGGAGTATAGGAATATCCTGACACCCCCCCTTAATCCATCCTGGGCCCTAGTAACTAAGACCAAAGATCACCCAATACAATGAATAATAATAATAGTCAATAAACCGAGTAAATGGGGAAAACCTCATGGGAAAAATATCCCCCCTGAAAATAGACTGTAAGGCACACACAAAAATAAATGCTCCAAACTCAAGCAGGTGTGATGCTTGGTCATATGTCTAGAGGTATCTTCTTCTTGGGAAGAAGTGGATCATGCTAAAAAAACATGTGTTTGTACTTGCTCTTCAGATCAAGTATGATGAGAACAAATCCAGTAGTATGAGGATGATCCTTGAACTTGTGATTCGAATCAGTTGAGGTAGGATCAAATCTACTAATGTGCAGATAGTCTTTTGTCTTCTCCTTCGAACCATCATGGGTGAGATTATGCAAAAAAGAACCATAAAATAATAGTAAATGTTTTGAATCCAAATCAGATCCAAGACTTAAAGAATGGTTTCTTGAGATCTCCTTTGAACCAACAGGGGTGAGATCAAAACCGTCATATGCATGAGAAATTATCCCAAGTAGTGATTGCTTAGAATCCAAATTAGATCCAAGACTTGAATCATGGTTTCTTGAGATATCCTTTGAACCATTAGAGGTGAGATCAAAACCAATAAGTGCATGAGAAGTGATCCCAAGCGAATGGCAATGGTTTCTTGAGATCTCCTTTGAACCAGCAGGGGTGAGATCAAAACCATGGTCTTCAATAACCTTCTGAAAGCATGAAATAATGATCATATAGTAGTAAATAAGAGGTGATTGATCAGGGAGAGTGAATGCATTACCTCCAATGGCTGATTTTACCTCCGAAACATTCATGTGATCATGATGCAAACCAACAAACTCTGGTGCAAGAGAGGATTTAGGACCTTCTGCAATTTCTAGAGTGTAAGCTGGCACAAAATTTGAAATAGAAGAAATTTGGAGCATGAGTGTAGAAACTGCAAGTTCTTCTTCTTTGTGGACAACTTCAATATGAGATATATTTGATACTAATTCATGATTAGTGAGATCATCAAGGAGGGAGAATGCATCACTTTGCTTGCTCTCGAAGGGGTTTGGACCAATTCCTTCATTATGCTTGCCAAATCTCTCATCCACACCGGCCCATAGCTCTTTTGGATAATAATAATCATCAAAATCAAGGAAGTGGTTTACCATGTATCGAGACATAGCAAACAACATGGCTGCACTGACTCTTTCACCTTCATTTAACCAGTCATACTTTTCTTTAGAGGATTCGAACTCTCTTTCAAAACAATGATCGAAGAGATCATTTTTCTTCAAATATGCTATCATTTGAAGTTTCCATTCATCATAGTTGAATGGAGAAAGAAGATCATAGTTGAATGGAGGAAGAGGAGGGATTTCTTCTGAGTACATGGAAGCTGTAGAAGACCTGGAAAAGCAATAGAAAATATCTGCAACTGCTACTGCTACATAAATGCAGAAACTGCTGCACTCGAAATCTTGATAATAACTTGCAAAAACTCTCAGGAATGGAGATAAACAATACTCTCAACATGCTCTGATACCATGTGAAAATCCTCATAGCAGATCTAAGAGATGATGTATACGTCACAAGAGAATAATTATGATTAAGCAAGAAAATAGAAGAAGAGTGGTCAATGCAGTATAATGAGCAACAAAATAATAATACAGTAGAACTCGGATAGAAGCAAAAATACTTCACACACACTAATTGATTAATCACAATATGGAAAAATAAGTAGTACAATGCATGAGGATTCAAATGCCAAGGTGGCAATTCGAATTAGCCTTCATGGAGTGATCGAAAGATCACTGGAGTGTCATCGAAGCACAGCTAGTAGTCTATCTCATCATCAGTGGAGTCATCAATGCTCAAGTAACTGTCAAACATTAGTCAAATTGAGTCTAACTGACTGTGGTAGGTGTAACTGCAACTAACTGAATGAAGGAGGCTCAGTGGAGAGTGCATGAGGAGCTAACTGAAGTTAGAATGTGTAGTCAAGTCTCACTGGAGGTCCATCAGAGTGATACAGTCAGTTGAGAGTCAGTCTAGCCTTAAATCAAGGAAAGAACTGAGGATAACTGAAGATATTTGAATGGTAGGTAAGGAAGGGCACCTTTCTCATGCAGTAGGTGAAAGGAGGGTGCACTAAGCAATAGGAGGGCTAAAACTGAGTGGAAAGAAGCCCCGGGGGCTAGCTAACTAAGGGCTAGGTCCTGGGACTGATTACTGGGATGCATGAAAATGCACGAAAACCCTAAATAATGCATGCAAACCCTAAAATTGCATGCATGACTAAAAATTCAAAGGATGAAAATGCCAGTAGGACTAGGATGGAGTATAGGAATATCCTAACAAAGAAGAGATACAGGGTTTGTATATACTTTACGTCAAACATAGTGTAATGCAGGAATTTCTTGTTAAATGGTAGTGCGCATGAATCCAGGATTGGGTCAACCCGTCGCACAAATGATCACCTATGAACACTAGCAAGGATCACGTCCTTTCTCTCTCCCTCCTTAACATTTTTCTGAGATCAAACACATGCAGAGGCCTTCTGATGCGATTCTCTTCAGCAAGACTCCATAATAGTGGTGTTGCTGCCAAATCCCATTCCCCCAAGGTTGGCATGACTTCCCCATTTTGATTGTAGACCCCGGATCCAGTATCCCCCTACCCTTCTTATTTCACTAGGAAAATCCACTGTCGAAGTGGTTAGAATGGATCCCAACAACCTCTCTTCACCAAGGTTACAATTGTCAATTTCTCTTTAAGTTTTGGCGCTTTAGGTGAGGGACATACTCGCTTAAATTACTCCACTAGTTTTCTTCCATGATTCCCATACCAAGGAGTGATCACTGTAGCCCTTCAACGAAAATACTCCTCCTTATTTTATGGGATATTGTCCCAAAAATTTAACTCTTCCCGAGAGTGGTTGATGATAAAAAGAAAACTAGATGATCGTAGAACTAAGTAATGATTCATAGTCATTAAACACTCCTTGTGGAGTCATCAAATATGGACAACCCTCTACACTTTTCATTATATAAAACTACTTACGATGAGATATATATATATATATATTTATATATACCGCTAATCATTTTTCGAATAGTATATAAACATACTTCATGAGTTATGTTTAATATAATATATTAAGTGAACCATTTCATTATGAAAAACAATAGTATATATATATACTATATGAGTATAATATATATATATATATTAAACAAACCATTCTATTAGTATACTATATACTAAACAAACCATTTTATTAGTATAGTATATACATACTTTATGACTTGCATCTATAATATATATATATATATATATATATATATATATATATATATATATATATAAATGTATAATATAGCATTTTATTTGTATATAAAATTTCAATGGTACCTCACATTCTTCACTAATTTTTAAAGTATAGATGATATCTAACTATTAAGATTTATTTAATAGTACCTAGCTTTATGCTAGAAGATAGGTTGTAGGAGTTCTTTAGTACCTTACGACCAATAACAGTTCTTTTTGTAATCTTACTTGGGACTGAAAGTTAACTCTAGCTCATAATCCTAAGACGACACTTAAGCTTAACGTTATCAAGTAAGTGTTTGAGGTATTAAGAGAACCCCATCGTTTAGTTGCATCAAACTTCAGTCTTCCGATCCATCCTCGACATTTACAGCTTAAGAACTAAGCTAAAATCACATACAAGGTTTACTTACTGGTGAGTCCTTGGTCTTGAGCTCATCAGTAGGGTCATGTACATAGTTACAATATATGTTTATAAAAATTAAGGCTTAAAAGGAGGGATGTTACATCCTCGTCCCCTTAAGAATAACACCTTCCTCGGTGTTCATACTTCTTCGCAATTCGTCAACTCTTCTGGATTCATCTTTCTTTAGTTCACTTACTGTCTCCCCTTTGGTATTCTTGATCGTCTTCGAACTTCCATAATTTTTATAAGTCTTTATGGTTCATACTTCTTTTACAACCTACACATTGTCCATCCCATACAATTTCTTTTAATATTCTTGATCATAACATAATTATACTTCATAAAATTTCAAAATCGTAAATGTTTATCATCATTCATCCTCATCCTTGAGGGAATATTTTCTTACTCTAGCATTCATAACATTCACACATAAATACATCTCATAGTCTAGTTACAAGACAATCATTAACTTTTTCTTATATCATAAAACAATTCTTTCAACAAAATTTTGTTGATCATCAAACACTTTTGTACTTCAGCAATCATGGAGACTTGCATACAAAACACGCTTTTGTACTTCAGCAATCGTGAAGGCTTGCATACAAAACACTCTTTTGTACTTTAGCAATCATGGAGACTTGCATACAAAACACACTTTTGCACTTAAACAATCATGGAGACTTGCATACAAAACACACTCTCTGCAAACTCAACAGGAAAATATGACAGTCTTACTCTGCAACACATTAGCTAGCTTCTCCTCATCGAATCTCTTGTGTGCTCAATTCTAACAACACAAGGAAAAGTTGTGAGCCAACAACTCAATTCGATGGCTATAAAATATTGCCTAGGTCTTTTGGGTCAGTTTCACAGTTAATGAGCCACCAGCTCAGTTCCACCATCCTTGGGGAACATGACCATATTTTTAGGTAAGTTGTCCCATAACAACAGCTAGTATGTGAGTGTGGGATGCAGTCCCTCTTTCTGAGTCCAGTAAATTATTCTTTTCCCCTCAAACCTTCTCATTTGAGTCTAGAAAATATTATTTTCCCCTCAAACCTTCCCGTTTGAGTTCAGGGAATTTACTTAGTAACAATCATTTATTATTTCTTGCATGCCACATGCAACATAATGGCAAAAAAATATTAAAATATATTCACCTATTTACTTATCTTATTCTATGCATCAATCATAAGTCTTACCACCAATCGTGATTCATAAAATCCTATAAATAAAATTTAAATTAAATCATTACTTACTCTTGAGTGATTTAGCTCAACTTATTTATATAAGTGATTTTATAATCAGCGTTCCTTTTTTATCATGACATCAGTCGTAGTTAAGATCACTTCCTTAAATGTTAGTATAAAGAAAAATTTATTTACTTTAGTTGCTCAACATTTGAACACATTAGTTCCATAGCATTACACGCATGCTCATTCAATTAACTTGTGCATCCTCTTCAATTCATCCCGATGTAAACTCTTCAATATCCTTAATGTGAGTTTGAGGTCAAGTCTACTAACAACAAACATGTTAGTATCTTAATTTAAACAGTAGTTGCATATAGATTCATTTCCATCTAAGACTCATTATCTAAAGATTATTTTCTTTATAATCTTTCCATACACTTTTTAAAATGTCCTATGATCAATCAATCATAACAAGATTTAGGATACTTCTATTTCTATAATCAAACTCCTACAATTAACAAAATATTTTAACTTGATACTAATCAATCTTTATTAGAAAATATAACAAATCCTACCAGGGGTCTATCTAAGAAGAAATAATTAGAATCATATGCATTCTAAAATAAGATCATTTAAACACCCTAGGAATACTCCTTGCAATTCCATACAGTAATACACCTTTAAGCTTATACTTACAATTCTAATAACGATAAGAAGTTCTAAAATGAAAATACAATTTATGTTAAGTAATAAAATCTTAACATTTAACAAAATGACGATTTTTCATAAACAAAAATAATATTTAAACACATGAGTCATCTTATCACATGAGTTCGTTCACGTCTTTAAACATACCTTGTAACCTAGTATGTCAAATTCATCCTCACTATCAATGCTCAAGATTAATAATTACTTAAGCTATGGACTCCATACTATTGGATCCATGGAAAAATATGAAAGAAAGTCAACAAATAATTTGCAATAAGCAAAACCTAAGTAAAAACGATGTACATTCTATCATTGGTGCTTGAGGACCAAATTTTATTTCGAAGAATGCACTTATTAATATGTAACTATAACTTCCTACCCATTATATTAAACAAGTATCAATCATATTCTGTAATATCTACGAAGCAATATTTTTTGATATAACATTCCATGCAGTTCGCGTAACAACTATTCATTATCAAGTAATATGTAACTATTAAAATTGAAGACATTTAAGTGACTTCGCCTAACCAAACAGGCTCACTTCTTTGGAGTATACCAATAATACTACTCTTAACCTAAAGAAGCTCATAGGTAGTGCACTTAGTAATACCAACAACTAAAATGCGTATTTACTTGATACTCTTTTGCAATTTTGCAATTACCTATTTAGCTAATGTGCATGTTTAGAACATTATTCCTAACCTTTGTTTGGTCCAAGTAATAACATGTTTCTCCAAAAGTCTTCCATATTTTTATCTATTTCATAGACTAGCACTTACCAATGACAAAAATTATGAATCAACAATCCATAAAACAGATTATGATGCTTCTATTCCTTTTAACAAAGTTAATCAATAATGATATCGAAATCATTATATTTCACATCAATCTCTGAAAAGACAAAAAAACAACATCTATATCGATTCATCCTTCATATGAAATAATTTACATCCTAGTGTAACTTCCCAAAACCTTTCATGTATTTTTCATGTGTATGTTACCCAAACTAACCGACTTTTTAACAAATGTACATCAATTTTGATCTTGATGACTATGTTCTAGAATGTTATAGCCTTGATTAGAGTATTACATATGTGTTTACTATCATATATTTCAAATGGAAGTACATCACTCACACACTTGTATCAATAAATAAAATCAACTAGGTATGAGTAATTTCTAGCTTATGTAAATATCATAACCCTTTTCACAAATACTTGAATTATTTTGATTAGAATACCACATTCCCTAACAATACTATTCAAGAATGTGAGCATCTATATCTTGTATCTAGCAAGGAAATTTTTCGACAGAGATAACATACTTTACTACCTATTTTGTAATAAAATACTTATCTTTACTCTTTTGGAGAACTTGAAGTTGAACTTTGAATAACATTACCCCATCATCCATTCCATTCCATGCATCCAAAACAAAACAAAAACAACTTGATTAGTTTTTCAACTTTCATGTTTACTTATCTCATGTTGAGCCCAATAGGCCCGAGTGCTGTAACCTAGTGCTCTGATACGATATGTCACGTCCCCAAAATTCCTTATGAGTATTTTTGTAAATTTTTTTTATTTTTCACATTAACTACTTAGCTTATAATTGTAAGGCACTTCATTGATCATCTATTTCCAGATCTCTTAATGTTAAAGACCGAAGTTCCATCATCCTTGCATCTATATGTTTTTATAACACATATTAAATAAACATTTTAATTTGAACTATAACCATTATTCTTAACTTACAATATCATACCACTTCATTAACCTTGCTACGTCCACATAAGTGTTATTTTATTATTCATCAAATAAGATCGAGGAATACAATGAGCAACACAGCTGTTGCTTTTTCGATTTCTATAGTCTTTCTTATGGATAGCCTATTCATGGCTAAGTATTAACATACTTACACACTAATTACTTTACTCAACGTATTCATACTTTTATTTGGGTAAAAGGAGAAATACCTCTTTTTACTCCATGCATTAGAGTGGTTAAGTATTAATATACTTGTGCTATAATAATTTCTACTTTACAAAAAAATGTAACTATACCCTTATTTAGTATTTGAACAAGGGGTAGCATAATCTTTTACTTTCTTATTCTATTTCTTATCAACATATATATAATAATCTTTATTTAGTAAAAGAACCAAGGCACTAGGTTTTTTGGACCCAAAATTCGACAGCATATATGTCAGTTTTTTTACATCTTGCCATCGACCATTCGACAACCTTAATGTTTTTTAAACATCAGTCAAAATTTGGCTGATATCTGATGGAAGGCCAACCCGTCGGATATCCAACACCAACTTCCCACAGATCTGACGTCGGTTATCCGACAGCCAACACTTAGGATAACATTGGATATCAGACGACCATTCAATGTAAAATGGCCGTCGTCTAGCGTTCTTAGCTGTCGGTGGTATGGAAAGAATGTCGGATATGATAGACGTGGAAGTCGGATATCCGACGACAGTTCCATGCAAAAACAGCCGATACCCGATGTTCTTAGCCGATGGTGGTATGGAAAGAACGTCGGATATTTTAGAAGTGGTAGTCGGATGTGAGCGTCGGATATCTGACAACGTGTTTGTATTTAAAAAAAAAAACCTCTAAGGTGATGTCCTAGGGTCATAGAGTACAATTCCTTTAGGGTCATAGAGTACCCCGCGACTTGCCACCCCTAGAGGCTCATGACAATTGTTAGTTTCCAACAAAAATATTATTTATTTATTTCGTAAATGGATATTATTCATCCTTACACATGTCACCTCCATGCACAACTTTGTAATATTTAAATGCATAAATGATGGAGGACAGAAATTATACAAGCACTTCCATAGATTGAGGACACAAATTATACAAGCGCTTCCATAGATGGAGGACACAAATTATACATTTTCCATCACATCAGAGTTGTTGAAAAAAAATGAAATGACCTTCCACATGGAACATCTGTTAGGAGAGAAAATTTTGAGGATGAATACGGTAACACGCGTGAGGAAGTTGTTGGATTTGGGTTACATGGCCAGCATTCCCTAAGCATAAGTACCATATTTGTAAATATCCTTGCATGAAGGCTGAAGCCGATGTTCTAAATTTCGTCACTTCAAGTTTTGTCAACTTTGATACATGTAAAAAAATTTCACCGAAACTATGTGCGAGGCCTAAATTACGATAAGGTACTCAAGGACATGATCATTAATTTATGGCCGTACTTTAATGGGATTTGAAAGATACAACTACCACGAACCAAACTCTTAAACGGATCTGGTGTCAATACACAAAACGTGTAACATCCCTCAAATTCGACCCTCATTACAATTATTACTATTACTATCATTGTAAATGTATTTGTAAATATGTAAATGGCCCTACTGAGGAGCTCAAGGCCAAGGCCCCCCTAGTGGACCAGGAAACTACTATTTTGTTTGTAAGTGTTATTTTACACTTAGGGGACTTCAGGATGACGCATTTACAAAATGACAACTAAATTCACTAAGGCAATAACGAATAACGATAATGGATCATTCTAATGCTACTAGCATTAGAGCAAAAGTAAATCGACGTAACTAGAGCCTTAAGGATAAAGTCAAAATCTAGGTGAAGAGACTAAAGAATATAACCATTATACTACAGCAGTCGAGTTCGACAAACTCAGTATTTCCTAAGTTTAAGGACTTAACCTATTTTACACATGTTGAATGGCTAAGCTAAAAATCGTAAGGACAATACAATTACTTAGCAAAATAAATTGCTTGCTTAAATGACTAAGCGATGGGTATATATATATATATATATATATATAAAAGGAAAGAAGATAAATATTAATATATGTAAATGTATAAAGGGGACTTCTTAAATAACACAAATATGTGCATGAAATTGTTGTGATATTGATACAATATATATATACCATTATAATTGCTGCCCATTTATATATATATAAAAGATCATGTTTATTTAAATAGCATACATTTATATGCTAAACTATATATATTGATAGCCATAGGTTATTGAAACCACCACTCGACAAAGGAGAATTTATAGATAAGTTAGATTCTCGTCTAAAATATGATAACCGAGTAGATAGTGGCGCAATTAATCTAAAAATAATGGAAAGTAAGTATATATATATATATATATAAAAAGTAAATTTCGTCTTGGAGAAAGAAATGCATGATACGTCGCCTTTCGTATGTTTCGTTTGCTTAACCATTACATCAATTAGGAGCGAATCCTCGCTTATTTATAGAAGAGACATCCTCGCTTATTTATCGGAGCGAATCAATCACGCCTTCTTTCTTATTAGACGTTGGCGTTGGAGTAGCATAACTCCCATAACTACTACTTGGCAAACCGAGCCCTACCATATGCCTGTTAAAAAGACACTTATCGCCATCATGTGGAGAAACTCGACTTCGTATCATTGTTGGTCTCCTCATTAAAGAGAGGGAAACTCCTGAGGGCCGCCATTTGGCCAAGGGGTTGCTGTCAGTTTAAAAGAATAGGTATTTTTCTGTAATGGATTTCCTGTGCGTAGGTTAGTGGCGGATTTTAGGGAGGAGCTCCACCCAAGTTTGATGAGGATCCTAGGCGAACACTCAGAGGTAGTGGCTCAGCTAACCGTTGGAAGGAAGCTTGGTCACACTGTATAAAAATGCCATCGGAGGGGAGATTACGGGGGTGGCAAAAAATCCACAAAGGCAGATCTACAGTTGATGGAATGCGTTAATCTCTAATGGCCTGTAGCTTTTCAGAGTTTCCCCTTGGTTGTTATGTTTTGCAGCAAAGACTTAGCTTAGTGAAGCCAGTTACATCACCAAGAATTGTCGCGAGTCCCTCTCACTCGTATCGTCCCTATTTCAGTAGGACATGCTCACCGATCAAAGATAACTAGTTGCCTCGGTGAATTGAGGTAATAAAGTGTTGTTTTTAATTCTTTCAAATTTTGAGTAGATGCATCCGTTGGCTTGACAGAGATGGGATTAGGGGCGATATCATGCATAAGTGGACTCATATCAAATGAAGGTTTAGTATTAATTTTATTTTTCTAGCCCTGTCCATATATAACCCAAGTCGTCTTGGTTTTCGTTAACTTTGATCCTCGAGCAACTCTGGCTGGTCTCTTATGCTTGAATTAAATTACTATGTGTTACCTCCGTTAGTGACGTCTTGTCTATGAAGTAGTACTTAAATCCGGTTTAGTTCTCTATCGTTATTTCTTTTACTGCGTGAATGCCGCCATCATTTTTGGATAGATTATTGTTTTAATTGATGTTGCTAAAACGTATGTGAGTGAATCAGATCTCTTAGATAGATTATGCTGCCAAAATAATTAAGTGTTGGATCCTGACTCATGGTCCTATTTAATATTTTTGCCTTGAAATAAGTTTTGATCCTTGAATTGGATCTCAGTCTAACTGAACTTGGTCGAGTCGTTTGAATTTGTCAAGAATCATTCATTATGCTACGCAGGAATTAGATTGAAATCTGCCGAATTTTAGTTTTGCTCCAAGTTAATTTGGATCCATTTTTGGATACCTTATTGATACATGTACAGCTCTCTATGCTAGAAGCTTAGAGGAAGATGAAAGAGAACTTAAGCAATAAATATGTTTGGATCCATTTTTGGATACCTTATTGATACATGTACAGCTATGTGCTAGAAGCTTAGAGGAAGATGAAAGAGACCTTAAGCAATAAATATGTTGCTGGATGTAATCCTTTGAACTCGATAATTAATAAAACGTCACAAATCCCTTTGTGGACATAGCACAAAATGCGGGTGAACCACGTGAAAAAGATCTCTCTATGTGATGTCTCTTTTATGTATTCACTTGATAATGTGTTTTAAATTCTTTGATAATGCGATGACTCTTTTATATATTCATCTGAATGATTTGATTAGGCAAGTAGAGACAAAAATATGAACTAGTTGAAGAATAATAAGATATCATAATATGTTGAGTGTGGTTAACCATATGAATGTATTATTTGGTGCAGATAAGTTTATGTTTGAATAAAGAACCTTATGATTATATTCATGGGTAAATTCTAGTATCCTCCAAACTCGAACTAATACAATTAGGTTAGAAAAGGTATTAAATTTATACTTTTACTATGTAGGAAAGGTTAATTAGAAATAATTGTTATTACTCAGTGTGGATGATTTGACAATTGGCATGTTGTTTGGAAACCCTTACATAAGAAAGTATGTTTTAATTAAAGTAATTATAGTAGAAATTAAATGTATGGGTGGATTATATATCTCATATCTCATTGATAAATGTTCATCGTGAAAATTTTTAAAAATTCACAAATTTTACTAACTCTCAATTTGGTTATGTGATAGAACGGGATTAAATTAATGAAATCACATGTAAGCTGACAATAAAATATTCGCATTAGTGGAAAGATCTCGAAAATAAATGTAACAAAACCCTGATAGAAGTTTCCATGTAATAAACACCATCAAGATCTTTAAGGGCTTTGTTACATTTATTTTCAAGATCTTTCCACTAATGCGAATATTTTATTGTCATCTTACATGCGATTTCATTAATTTAATCTCATTCTGTGTATTGACACCGGATCCGTTTAAGAGTTTGGTTCGTGGTAGTTGTATCTTTCAAATCCCATTAAAGTATGGCCATAAATTAATGATCATGTCCTTGAGTACCTTATCGTAATTTAGGCCTTGTAGACAGTTTTGGTGAAATTTTTTTACCTATATCAAAGTCGGCAAAACTTGAAGGGGGAGTGGAATTTAGAACATCGACTTCAGCCTTCATGCAAGGATATTTACAAATATGGTACTTACGATTAGGGAATGATGGCCATGTAACCCAAATCCAACAAATTCCTCACGCGTGTTACCGTCTTCATCCTCAAAATTTTCTCTCCTAACACATCTTCCGTGTGGAAGGTCATTTCATTTTGTTTCCACAACTCTGATGTGTTTCATTATGTTTCATTTTTTTTAATGAAAATAATTAATGTATCTACCCTATGTCGAAACCATTTTCAATGTTGATGCCACTACCCTCCTTATTGTCTTACAAAAAGGCATGAAAATGAGGAAGAAGTCTTAAAATTGTGGACTTCACCTTCAAAGAGTGCCTTACAATCACATTGATAAGGAGTGATAAGAAGATCATGACAATCCAACGTGTCAAATCTTAGTTGATAGCGTCAATTAAATACTTATATGGTAAATTTAATATAAGACTTACTTATAGTTGTCTCTTACCCTTTACATCTTGACACATTTGATATTTTATGGTTGTCTATGCGTCCTGACCAAATTGACATTATAAGGTGAGGATGTGCATGCATGATAAAGGCTTAGTTATGACTATGAGATGAGGATTTAAAGAGAAGACGATGTAAAGACATGCAATTTTTATATGTCTTTTGGCAGTGAGAGCCAAAGACAAATGTGGTGAGAATAATCCTTAGTTATAATGACGATGAGATGAGGATTTAAAATGAAGAGGATGTAAAGACATGTAATTTTTATACATATTTTGGTGGTGTGTAATTTTTAAAGACATGTAATCTTTATACTTAAATTACCTGGTGACTCGATATTAACAATCCCCATTATCACAAGGGGATACATAAAGTTAACAAAGGAAATTAAAGAAAACATATAAAGGGATATGTAAAGTTGACAAAGGAAATTAAAGAAAACATATAATTTGCATCAAAAAAATAATAGGGTATGAACTGAACTGAGGAGATTCGAACCTACGACCTATATCTAGTCCCATCACCATTTCCTCTCATACGATGTCCCACAACCATTTCTCTCGACACCCACTCTTCATTCATTCTGCATGCATTTCACTGTGCAAACGTCTCAGATTATCACTATGTTTTCCCTCAATTAGTTTATCAATTCAGTATGACCCACGCCTGTCGTCCAAGGAGTGTTTCTAGCAGTATTGAGTTTTATCCTAGCAACGGTGACGATTCATGGTATTATGTTTCCTTTCGGCTGCAATACGGAAAAATCATAGTTCACTACGAAGGTTTGTCTGACAAATGTGACGGTTTGGGTTTCGTGCACCCGGAGCAATTCCTCCAAGTGTCCCTAAATGGCACCGGGGTTACAGAACCCAAACCATCACATTTGTTAGACAAACCTTCATAGTGAACTTTGAGTTTGCCACATTGTAGCCGAAGGGAAACATAATACCATGAATCGTCACCGTTTCCAGGCTGAAACTCAAGACCGCTAGCAACACTCCTCGGATGGTGACCATGGGTCATACTGAATTGAGAAACTAATTGAGGGAAAACATAGTGAGAATCTGAGATGGTTGCATAGTGAAATGCATACAGAATGAATCAAGCTTGAAGGTGGTATCCCGCCGTCTCCCATTGTGAAATGCATGTAGAATGAATCAAGCTTGAAGGTCATCTCCCATTGTCAGTTGCACTTCAAGATTGAAGGTGGTAGCCTTGTGACTAGACATAGGTCGCAGGTTCGAATCTCCTCAGTTTAGTTCCTACCTTATTATTTTTTCGATGCAAAAAGATTGAGATTGATGTTGATTTAAAATGTGGAATTCCCTAGCGTAAGAGGAGCCATTATGGGCAAGTTGTATCCCTAAAAAATGATGAACATTGACAACAAGAAACATGTTTCTAATTGTTGTTGGTGTATGCTAGATTAGTTGCAAATATTATGCTTCAGAAGCCAAGCTTCAATGGTAAATATACCATTTTGGAAGACTTGTAACCAACACTTCACCTTACTCTACACCAAGATTTCTATCACCATACCTACAACAAGTCTACAACTACCATGCGCATCACATCCAAATCAATACTTACGCCTAGAACCAAAACCAATAGGTGTCTTTGATATAGGGGTTGATCCAAGCAACAGATTCTAGTTACAAGATTCAAGGATTATATTGTGGATTAGTAATGCCATGTTCACTGATTACACATTTGTGGAATATTTCACCCTAGGAACAATGGGATACACTTAATGGATTATCTTACTTCAAATCCAAAGAAATGCAAATCCTACAAAGGAACCTTTCTTCTTTGAAATGTTGGGGACCCCTTGTAATATCCCTTAAGTTTATTTTTTTCTCGATAAAACATTTATCATCCTTATTTTGTTGCTATTTAATAGATGTTTAGTAAACATTTTAACATGCAAGCACCACAATACATTGTTTCTTAATAGTGGCGAGATTGTACTTTTGTACATAACTAAGTGTTTAATTAAAAATAATTATATAATATAATATGACTTGGGTGGGCATGATAAAGGAACGAGCCATGATTCCACAAGTGGGAAAATTAATTATAACAATGTGTCAACCTCTAAGAAATCATATCCTAACTTCCTAAGAGGTTGAGACCCACTCACCTAGGTTGGTAGTTATGTTTTATAAAATCTAGG
This sequence comes from Larix kaempferi, assembly GCA_027924585.1. Lineage (NCBI taxonomy): Eukaryota > Viridiplantae > Streptophyta > Pinopsida > Pinales > Pinaceae > Larix > Larix kaempferi. The sequence continues at coordinate 5,699,871 of BSBM01000317.1, read as the reverse complement.
GGGGTGTGTGAAAGAAGGGGGAGATAGATATACTTTGATTTTGAAGGGAAGGGGATCAAGAGACAAAGAAGGGATAAAGTTTTTATTTCTTGAAAAACCATTTTTGTCCAACTTTAATATAGACCATTAAAAGACCAGAATACTCTCTCTGATAATATTGGAAATACAATTTGTATTGTATGATGCACTAGATTGGGAGTGATTAATAAGGTCATCCCATGATATTGGTAAAATTATTTTCTTGGAAAGAATGAACCATAAAAGAAAAGAACTATTGCTTCTATATTGTTCTAAGAAATTTAAAGTTTTAGGTATGTCAAGTTTGTGAGATATATGTTGGTTCATAAAAGATGAAAAAGGTTTAATTGTTGAATGTTGAAGACAATCCAAAGAGGTTGTAGTACCTAAGATTTATTTTTCCCTAGTGGAATCATGGATTGGATCGGGGGTGGAATCAGAGACAAAGATTAATTTTTTATGGATTTTCCTATGGTTGGGAGGTTCGTGGACCATGAACATACACCTAGAACCAAAACCGTTAAGTCACATAATTGTTTCATCAAAGTCAAAACTCATAAATAGAATCACTTTCTAATTACATTAGCTACAGGTTCGAATCTCTTAGCCAAAATACTTGTTCCCAGAGTCCAAAACAAATAGCTACAAGATCGATTTTTACCCATTTACTTAACAGAGTATAAAAACCCATGTTTAAAAACAAAGCTAGTATTTACACACAGCGAAACCCCAATTCATTTTCCAAACCATCAATTTACACACAGGATTAAATTACAGAGGTAAGTCAAAATCATGGATTAAATTACAAACAGGGTTTACAACCATTGATGGCCATGACCAAGTCATAAACACCCACAATGGGCATACTCCATTACTTTAAACGTGCCATAAACAAACTGCCAAAACACTCATTCGAAGTACATTTCCATTATGGGTCAAAACCATTCCATTTTCTCACTGCCCACGACTTGCCCCAAATCGAAAATTAGTTACAGAAACCCCGAGGGGTACCAAACACAATATACAATAAAAAACCCTCATCAAAACTGTCAATGAGGACAACATTGTTGATGATGCAAATGTTGTGATTATCTGTGTCATTGATGCTTGTGTGGAGGATATTAACACCACGAGGGAAAATCCTAGAAGCCCCAAGCTTTGATTGGACAAGTAATCTGCGGAGGATGCCACAAGAAATTGTCTTTGGCGATGAATGTGAGTTTGATGTTTATGATGATGAATATGAACTTGTTTCGAATACTGACAATATTACGGATACTAAAAAGGAGATTGTTCAACAAGATGAAAATGAGCATTAAGTTGAAGAAGGAGAATATAGAGAAACAAGGCTTCATAATTGGGTTAAAGAAGATACAGGAGAAGAACAAGAAGATAAACATGTTGATTATGATGATTCTAATGGTAGAGATGTTGATGATCTTGGCTTGGATATGGATGACAAAGGGAAATATGTGGAACATGAAAAAAATTGGGATGATGACCAACAATCTGAAATGGAAGAAAAATTTGACAATGATAGTCATCATGAGGAACATGATTCACAATTTGACGGAGTTGTTCAAATAAGTCAAGCTGGGAAAGAAGGCACAAAATGTGAATCGGTGGAAGCTAAAATAGATATTCAACATACTACTAAGAAGCATGAATATAAAGGTGATAGCAATGTATCTCAAACAACTGAAGTATTAGGCGAAGACATAAATTTGGAGGTTGAACTAAAATGCCACCAAGATCAAAATAAGGGTGTTGCTACAAAGTCAAGGGAAGGGAGGTTCTTCTACCATGGAAAAATTTTTCTAGATGGGATCAATTGCCTCCATCTTGGAGGATTGCGCACACAAAGATGGAGTTCGGTAATGGCCAAAGTGTGTAATGCCCTTCAATGTTAATGCACGTCGATGTTAATGTGATTTGAGGTTTGATAGAGCAAAAATGGGAGATGGGAGAAGTGTGTAAGGCCCATCGACTTTGCAAACTTAATCATGTAAATTCTTCAAACACAATCAAACTTGCAAAGGTGTCAGCATCTTTCCAAATACATTGTAGGGTTTAGGGTATCTCCTCTGCTCCTTTTCTCCTGTCAATTGCCCACACCAAAAGAGGATTGCATGTGGAGGATTTCCCATGCCATGATGGAGTTAGGTAGTGGCCGAAGTGTGTAATGCTCGTCGTTTTGTTTTTTTTTATAAAAAAATCAGCAATGTGTTGCTTAGGAGACAATCAACTGATGACAGTGTCGGTGTTTTTGGGAAGGCGAATGGTGTTTTTGGGATGGAGAATGTTGGTGTTTTTGGGAAGGTGAATGCTATCAAGCTTTAGATGAAAGGGGAGGTGCGCAATGGTCCAAATTTACTAGGTCCAATTGACATCTTCGAAACACTTGCAGACAAGAACCACCCACGCCCCAACTTGCTACTCCAAATACCACTCACCCTGCCACAGAAACAAAACATGGTTAACAACATTCCATGAATACAAATGAATAAACAAATCAAAATGAAATTTATGGACATAGCTTAATTGAACAAACCACTTACCAGGTTGTTGTTCCATGAGCCATGCACTCCTTACCACCAGAATGAGGGCATGCCTGAGCTATGCTCATGGCGTAGGCCCCATGACCACCAACGTTAAACCATTAAAGGAGCTCTGCCTCCTCCAAAAACTCAAAACAGTGAAATGACAAATGAATAAGCCAAGCAATGAAATTGTGGAGTTTTGCCACACTAGCTAGGGTTCATTTCGATTTTAGGTTTGAAATAAATGTTTCCAAGTGTTTAAATTTTTGCACCCACTTCATATAGTAGGAGAGAGATATTATAAACCAACTCTTTGCTACTTAAACCAACTCTTTTCTATTTAAACCATCAAACTTTCACCAAGACATCATTCAATTATCCATAGCTATAAAAACATGATGTTGTTAGACAACTTAGGTAAGGTATTCTACACCTGCGAAGGAAATCAAAAGATGACATAGATAACTACTCACTTTAATAATGGGATAAAAATCTATTATGTTATGTTGCAAATTTTCTTTAAAGAGCTAGCTTAAGGATCTTTTCCTTAAACACCTCCAAAATAAGGGTAAGTCATGAGTTAACATTTAAGCTAAGTAAGTTGGGACCATAGTCACCTTTCCCCAAACCTTCAAGCTCTTAGAGTTTACAATATATATCTAAAGAGCATTTTCACCTATTAAAAATAAAACCATTAGAGTTTAGTAACAACGCACATTGTTAACCAGCCAAAACAAGCACATAAATACTGGATACAAACAAGTGAGTAAATTCATTTTGCATAGTATATAAATGGAAGCCTTGGGAGGCCCTTAATCACTTCTATCCTATAGTGAGATCTCTCCATTTGAATTGGATTGTTCTTCAATGATGATTGTCTATGGTGATCCTTTGTGTGACTACATGAGGGTAAGCCCTTGGTAAAATTGACTTGGTTCTTACTTAAGACATTTTATAAGAAGGGACACTAGTCTTCAAATGCCATGATTGACTTGCAATAAAGAGAATTGATGCCAAGGTGTAACATCCCGAAAATCACAAAAATTTAAAATTTTTCAGAGTAGCATTAATTGCTATAAATATCGTGTGGAAGTATATAAGTGTTCATTTGTTTATTTAAACATCATGCTATAACAACATGTTATAATGATCATGTATGTATAATGTATAACAAGTTGTGTGAAATGTATTTATATCTATATTGAGATGTTGTTGGATGTTTTTCTTGCCCCATTCATGCATCCTAGATCACTTATGAATACTTAAATTTGATGTCAATGCTTTATAGATTTAACTTGATATTGATTCCATTATAAGTGCTAACTGTTTATTTTTTCCTTATTGATGATGAAGGGGTCCTATGGGAACACCGCGACTTACTTATCTATTAGCTAAAGCATTTGAAATTTCTGTCGCAGATTGCACGTAAGAATGATACTGTTTTCTAAAGTGTATAAGGAGGTCCTAATTATCATCAGTTAGATTTCGAGTTTTAAAAAGAGAAAATAGAATAACTTGAAAACATTTTCAGGGTGAGATCCATTCCGGTTATTTCTTTAGCTAAAATCTGTAATAAGTTGTTTATATGATCTCATAACCATTACACTCTATTCTCAGCATTTATGTTGTTTGTAATACACATGTATTTGTATAATGTTTGAAAGTATTGTGCGTCGAGATTAGTGTTTAAGTGTTTTACACCCTACACCCAAGAATTACAATATGTATTCAATTACCTATGATAATAGGATGGTGTTCTAAACTCTAATGTCTTTTATTGAAGTTCTAAGCCTATCTTCTGATCTGCACACTATATGCATAACCTATTTGATAGTGTTATTATGGTAATCTAACAATGTCTATAGTTGTAAACTATACTATACTCTCTTCTATTAAGTTAAACCATGGATAATTATAATGTTAGGGAATTATAATTTTAACTACGCAATAGTTTGATATGCGCTTAAAGGTCTTATTACCATATATAAAGGTTTGATTTCAAAATTATGTTCCACGTAATACTTTAGTTGTTACTTTTCAAGGGTTTAGAAATATGCAAACTTTAAAATGATGGAATATAACTATATTATCTTGAGGTCATAAATCTCCCATGTTGTTGGTCAAGGTCTTATCCTTGGACTTAGTGCAAGGGTGAATCCTATGTAATACTTGGATAAATTACATAATGGTAAACTTGACCTTTGGTATCTTGTAACCATATCATATTATGATGGTAATGTATATAGTAAGGGAAGGCTGATTGATAAAATTAATGCATGGTTATGCTGATAGGTTTCACGTACGGTGTTAGCTGTGAATATTAAAGTGCAATAAAGAGTATTATAGTGGAATGCCTAATGGAATCCATCATGGAGATATTCACGTGGATTTCTTGGTAGTAGTGGCAGACCGTAAGTGTCTTTGGACTTACCTCGACGAGAGCACAATCTCGGCATTCATTTGGTAGGGAGTGGGGAGTTGGAGAGGCCGATCGGCCTGAGGGTTCTTAGGGTTTATAGAGGCATTTTGGAGGCACCTCTCTAGGGTTCGATACCCCGACCTGAGACTTGTAAACTTTTCTCAATGAATTCTAGGAGCCGAGTATTTCTTATGTTGAGTTTGTTAAAGGTGCATTTTGGCTGTAGTTCTCGTCGGATGCTGGAGTTTCTGGTTCAAAAGCAAAGCTCTCTTGAAAAGCTAATGTCTATGTTCCTTTCTTGCTACTCATGATAGTTATAATGTTACAGCTGTCTTATTTGTTTTTAGCTTCATATTTCAACTTTTAACCACGTTATGTGTTGTATGGCAGGTGCTCTTCAGCTTTGGATTTCCATGTTCGAAACTAAGTGGGAAATGTGCTTAAAATCCGGTAAGCCTCGGTGATTTCCTATAGGTTTCAACTTGGAAAACGATTGGCCGTTGTCTTGTTTCATCCGAAACTTCAATTTGTGGTCTGGCTGTGGATGTTACCGTCATTTGTAATGTTTGTAAGCCGAATGGAAAGTGTAGGGAGGATTGAATCCTCGACCTACCTCGACATTGAATCTACGGCATTTTATTGTGTATCAAAATGTTGATAAGTGTAACAAAAAAGGGTTCAACCCTTGGCAATCTTGATGAAATGAAAAAAGATTATGATAACTGTTATGTGTTTTGAATCTTAATGTTATATTATATGAGCTGTGCCTATGAGCACTGCTCCTGGTAGCCTGTGTTAATTTCAACGATGTTTATAATACAATGATAAGGGAAACAACACACTTCTGGATGTTTATAAAATGTTGAGTTTTGTTTAAAGGCCGAGAGCCAAAATGGCCAATTGCCTAGCCTGTCTATTTTCAAAAACCCTGTACTTGTTTTGTAAAATTTAAAAGAATTGTGTAACTGCTCTTTGTATTTGCTGAGACCTAGTCTCGTGTGTAACTTTTCATTTCGTCGAATGTTGGCTTATTATCTTAGGTTTGTTTTGAAAAATTTCAATTGTTTTAATGTAAATGTCCTTGAGCCCTTTGTCGAATGTAGTTTCTCCGTTAAGGTTAGGTTTGTACAGAATGTGACTGTGTTACTATTATACAAGGCATAATACCTTGGTTCAAAACCCTGTATAAACGATTTCTATGTTTTTAAAGTTAAATGGTTTTGGTTATAAGGGTTGTGAAACCCTAACCAATACTAGTATTATTTTGTTTTACTTACTGTATAAAATAATAAGGGTTTTGAATGGAAAAATAACATGTACCTGAAGGGTTTCATGTAATTGTGTTGTCTTTCTATTTTGAGTTGAGAAGAAAAATTTAACTTAGTTTATTTGAGAAAAACAAGGGTTTGAGACTTAGGACATTCGTCCGAAATAGAAGTTGTTCTATGTTTAAATGATCTATGATAAAATGAGTACTAGTAGTTCTGCATACTAGGTATGTTTGTTTTTCGATCTCCTTTATAGTTGTTTCGATTCATAAATATTGATGAAGTTATACAGTGAAAGTTTCGATACTAAAATGTAGATTACTAATATGTATTACTAGGATATTCAAATGAAAAGAAAAATAATAAGATAATATATATTATTTGTCTTTTGCAAAGAAATAGTTAACCTATATTGAATCATAGGTTTATGCAAAAATATGGTAATGTTTATGCCTCATTTACTTATGTTGCTACAATTGTAAGGATATTACAATGTCTGAATAGTATGGATGTTGCTATGTTTTCTATGACTGAAACATAAGATATTTTAAATTGAAATTTGTAAACAGATAAGGAAATACAGGAAAACATAACAGAGTTTGTCTATTCAATCATTCTATCTACTGCATATCATTTATCTAATTTTAAACATCCTTCCTTGTACTAGAGTACGACACAAGGACAATGCGTAGAAAAATATAGGGAAGTAATCTATTCTATCATTTCAGATAACTTATTCAACAATTTACAGAATCATAATCGGTTTAGAAAATCAAACATTTACTTCTGCATGATGATAGCTATCAACATTCAGCTAATAAATGATAAATCAACAGTTATAAAAAAAATAAATTATAACTACTGAGGAAATGAAATAATAGTAGATCCTACAAATGTAGATATGGTGGACAAACACCCGAAGAGGCCTGTTCCTTCCAACCTTCTCCAAAAGAAGAAGCCAATATCACTTGCTCCTTTGGACCCTCGAGCCTGTTTACTGAACCACTAGGTAGAAGAATCTGTGTAGAAGCAAGTCACACAGGTTGTACTTTCAGCAATCAATGGAGTCTTGCAGTACACCTCAAAATAACTCTCTACACTCAGTAGTAAACTCTGCACTTAGCAGAAGTGAAATAGACTTACACTACAACTCAAAACATAGCTTCCCCTCATCGAATATCTTGCGTGCATACAACAGAACCACAAGGTAAATTTTCTTGTCAGAAAAAGTGTGAGCCTCTGCTCAAATTCGATGGCTTATAAAGATGCCTAGGTCTTTTAGTGGTCAGTTTCCAAATAAATGAGCCTCGAGCTCTAGTCCCATCTTTTAGGGAACTTTGACCACAAATCAAGGGAGTTGTACCATAACAATAGCTAGTTATTGATTTCCTGATGCTGCCACTTGTCCATTTACTTATACCCCAGATTCCATTCCACCTAGTGGGTGAGTAAACACTCTTTCAAGTATAGTCTCTTTGGGTGAGTGTCTCCTATTTTATTTTATTAAATAATAATATTGTGCAATCACAGTCAACCTTGGCCACTTGGCCAAATATAAAACTTTACAATAAAAGTTAAGATAATGTTTTTCTCAAACATAAAATGTTTCAGTAATGGGTATGTTAGAAACACCCCCACTTAAGCTCAACATCGTCCTCGATGTTGCTTATTCTTCCATAGAGCCTCCCTGGAACAGAATTGGATATGCTGCCCGCATATTACTTTCCAATTCCTAGGTAGCTTCATCAAGGCTAAGGTGCTTCCATTGCACCTATACCTACCCTATGGTCTGATTTCGGAGCATAAGTTCCCTCCTGTCGAGGATACAGTCCGGTTCCACCTAAAAATATCCTTCGGGTTCAACCTGTATGTCATTCCAATTCAGCACATGAGTAGCATCATGCACATACTTCTTTAAAACAGAAATGTGAAAAATATTATGGATTCTTAAATTATATGGTAGAGCCAACTGATATGCAACTGGTCCAATCCTTGATAGGACTTCGAATGGCCCACAATACCTTGGTGCTAGTTTAGCACAACTCCCAAGATTAAAATAACTTTTCTTGGGTTTTAACTTTACAAAGACATGATCTCCAACTTGAAGTTCTCTTTTAGTTCGTTTCAGATCTGCATAACATTTTTGTCTATCTTGTGCAACTTTTAAATTTCCTTATACCTGTTTCATGGTTAGATCCATCTCTCTTAACAAATCTGGTCCTAACATTAATCTGTCAACAGGATTATCCCAAGAAATAGGAGTACTACATTTCCTTCCATATAAAATTTCAAATGGACTAAGTCTAGCAGATGCTTGATAATGGTTATTGTAAGAAAATTCAGCTAAATGCAAATAGTCTTCCCACTTAGTTAGCTAATCCTTAACATACATTCTTAACATGTCTTCTAAAATCTGATAAACCCTTTCAGTTTTTCCATCAGTTTGTGGATGGAAAGAAGTACTGAAATTCAATTTAGTATTTAGACCTTTAAACAATGTTGTCCAGAAATTTCCAGTAAACTTGGAATCTTGATCAGAAATAATTACCTTTGGAATTCCATGTAAGCAGAAGATTTGCTTCATAAACACATCTGCAATGTTAGCAGTTTTAAAAGTAGTCTTAACATAAATAAAATGAGTATATTTACTAAGTTTATCCACAACCACCATTATTGAGTCATTCTGTTTTTGATTCTTAGGAAAACCAGTTATGAAATTGATACTTATAATTTCCCATTTCCATTTCGGAATTGGCAATGGTTGCAATAGGCCACCTCGGTGTTGATGTTCATCCTTAATTGTCTGACATTCAAAACACCTAGCTATGTATTTAGCCACTTCATTCTTCATGTTGGGCCAAAAGTAATCCTTCCTTAACATAGTTATCATTTTCTGATAACCAGGGTGTCCCGAATAATGACTTTTATGAACTTCATCCAAAATCAACAGTTTAACTTTTGACACATTAGGTACATAAATTCTATTTTTATAATTCATTAAACCCTTTTCATTAATGCCGTAATCTATTATTAAATTTTAAGATAAATTTTCAGCAACTTTATCATGCAATTTTTGATCATTTTCATCTTGCTTAATTCCTTGTTTGATCTGATTTTCCAGATTTGTTTTAAATGTGTTGATTGTTGCCACAAAACTTAATTTGGCGTTTCTGCTCAAGGCATCAACAACTTTGTTTTCTTTACCCTTAATGTGTTGAATCTCGAAATCATACTCACTGAGGAAAGCTATCCACCTAGCTTGCCTTCCATTAAGATTTGTTTGATCCAACAAGTATTTTAAGCTTTTATTATCTGTCATTAGTGAAAGCTTTATTCCATTCAAGTGATGGCACCAAATTTTTAGTGCATGTATCATGGCTGCCAGCTCTAGATCATAAGTTGCGTAGTTATTTTCATGGATTTTTAACTTCCTTGACTCATAAGCATAACATGACCTTCTTGAGTTAAGACCCCACCAAGTCCATTGTTGCATGCATTAGTGCATACAACGAAGTCCTTATTAGGATCAACAATTTTTAATATAGGTGTTGTTGTTAATAACTCTTTTAACTTCTTAAAACTTTCTTCGCATTTCTGATCCCAGATGAATTTCTTTCCCTTCTTCTGCAAAGAAGTTATGGGATTCGCAATTCTGAAGAATCCTTCAATAAACTTTCTCTAGTAACTTGTTATCCCCATGAATGACTGTACGTCAGTTACGTCTTTAGGGACAACCCACTCATTAATTTCTCTTATTTTATCTTGGTCGATAGAAATTCCGTCCTTAGATCTTATGTGACCTAAGTACTGTATTTTATCTTTATAAAAGTCACATTTACTGAACTTAGTGTAAAGTTGATGTTCTCTTAAAACTTGCAGAATTATTCTTAAATGTTCGTCATGTTCTTCTTTAGTTTTTGAATAAATTAGAATATCATCAATGAACACAATTACAAACTTATCTAAGTACTTGTGCAGAACCTTGTTCATTAAACACATGAAGATTGTCGGTGCCTTAGTTAGCCCAAAAGGCATAACTACAAACTCGTAATGTCTATAACGAGTTCTGAAAGCAGTTTTGAAAATGTCTTCATCCTTCATTCTAACTTGATGATATCTAGACCTTAAGTCAATTTTAGTGAATATCTCTGCTCTACATACCTGATCGAATAGATCGTAAATGCGGGTCAAGGGATATCAATTTTTAATAGTCATTTGATTAAGTTGATGGTAATCTATGCATAGTCGCAAAGTACCGTCCTTCTTTTTAACAAAGATAACCGGTGCTTCCCAAGGAGACATAGTTGGCCTTATGTAGTTCTTATGAATTAATTCTTTCAGCTGAGATTTTAGTTCATTTAATTCCAGAATATTCATTCTGTAAGGAGCCTTTGACTTTGGTACTGCACCCGATACTAACTTAATGGTGAAATCAAGTTCCCTTTTTGGAGGTAGTCCCGGAATTTCTTGTGGGAATACATCAGAAAAGTCCTTGAGAATATGTATGTCTTCTAGTTTTATCTTATCTTCTTTAGATGAACATTCATCATTAATCACATTCACAGCAAACATTTTACAGCCCTTTCTTATAGCTTTCTTTACTTGTAGAGCATAAATTTGTCTAACATATGTTTTCCCAGAAATTCCTTTTACTATTTTAGTTTCCCCTTTGTTATTCAAACAAGTAAAAGAATTCTCATAACAATTAAGTACTACTCTATGTTGTTCAAGCCAGCCCATGCCAATTAATACATCGTATGACCCTAATGGAAAAACATTCAATTTAACTTGAGTTTTCAGTTGACTCATAAGTAAATCACAACTTTTGACAAATTATGTGACTTTTCTTTTAGTGCTTGTTGCTAGCTGAACTGAACATGAATTATCAAATGTTTCTACCTTTAACTTGCAACTTTTCACTAAATCAGGTGATATGTAACTCAAACTTGCACCGGGATCTATTAAAATTGAAATAGATTTGTTTTGTATCATACCTTCGATCTCAACCATAGAAGTTTGATGGTTTGCCTGTCAATTTTCTAGCGTTGCATTAATCTTGGGCATTTCTCTTGCTACATCACCAACTATTGGTTCCGCTTGTATGGTGTGAATGTTGTTGACTGTCTTTCTTCTGAGTTGGCAGTTTGCTATGGTATGTGGTCCATTGCAGTCAAAACACTTCAAAGGTGGCCTTTGTTCAAAATTTTTGGTATTATTATTATTGTTGTTGTTATTATTATTAGGCACATTCCTTGCAGCAGTAAAATTCTGTGGTGCATTACCTCTGTAATTATTATTATTCTGAAAATTTCTGTTATTGAAATTTTTATTATTTCCAGAATTCTTAAAATTAAAATTTTTCTTCCTATGCTCATAATTACTTGGTTTATTATTCTTCCAACTAGATGAAAACCTTCTCTTCTCTTATTATGTTCAAAACTGAAATTAGCCTTCCTCATTGTTGGCAGGCGATTTGATGAAGAAATGTCGCAGTACCACCAACGCTGTGACACATCGAATGAGGGCATGAAAGGAATATTTTGTGCTAAAGAATATTGCAGTTGGTGGGTTTTTGGGTCACTTGGACCATATGTTATGTAATAGTGAGTCAGTTGTACCGCGGTATGCGGGTTTTTGGGGTCATTTGGACCGAGTCAGTTAGATAGTGGGTCATTTGTCCATAAGTGTCGGTTAGGAAGTCACTTGTAAGTGGACAAATATTGTAATGGCAGAAGCCTATAAATAGATGAGAGTTGTAGGTGTTAAAGAAGCAGTTGAAGTCGGAGTAAGCAAGAGATGCATGTATGCGGAGATCTATGTTTTGTTTTCTGGTTTATGACTGTGGCCGTAGTATAATGATGATGTTCTGGTACAATCTTTGTGCAATATTGCGATATTGAAATGTTGTTATATTTTCTTAATGCAATGTCTGTTTACTGTTGCCGAGATGATAAATGCAGTGATTAAATATGATTTATGTTCAACATAATGGTAAATGCTGCGATTATAGCTCCTTGCCGAATGTTTAAAGTTTTTGGTTAAATACTGCAATAGAGTTAGTCTGTGTAGCCACAACTTTCCTCCTCCTCCCTCGGTGGAAACATGGTTCGGTCTACTCTGCCTAGACGCGTCGAGTGAGACCTCATCCGCTCTGTGGGTGTTGCTGGGCGGGATCAAACCTGCCCGGGCCAGTGCCCAGGGAGACTGCGGTGTGTGTCGACAGTGAGGTGAACCCCTGTCGACTAAGGTCGCATTGGTTTTGGTCAACAAATGGTTCCGTTGCCGGGACCATGTGCAGAGTAGAAGGAGGTCATGTTGTGGCACCCAACAAAGCTGGAGATATAGAAATGGCTTGATCAAAATCTATGGGAGTTTGCTGAAGAAGAAAGCCAGAACACGCGACTGACAATAGATCACTGGCTGGGAAGATATATTTGTGACAGTCTGCATGAATGGTTTTTCTGTGAATTCCTGGTTATTCTGCATGAATGGTTGTCGAAGCTGACCTTCTAGAAGAGGAACTTCCAGGGTGGTGAGCCAACGGCTTGGACCTTGGAGTTGGAGCTGCAGGAAGTCGATAATAAGGCATCACGGGCTATTGAATTTTGGCTTGATAGTATCTTGGAAGGATATATCACTGAATTTGCGGTCAACATGAAGAAATCCTATATTGAAGCTGAAAGATACTTCTTCCGAGGACCAAGGGGAAGGTTTTTGCTGTCACTTCAATTGTCGATTAAGATGCTAATCTATGAAAAGCGTATATTAAAGATGCACCTTGATTAGTAAACAGCCTGGTGGACGGAGGCCGTGGATACCGCGACTGCTGGGGGATGGTACATGGAATGGTAAGGGGTAGATGGGTGCAGACCATGAGAATACTGTGAGCGAAGTCGAGGAAGAAAGTGGTCTTACAAGAAGAGGAGCAAGGTTTCGACAGGAGAAGAGGCAGAGGACGGGAGAAGGTCTTGTTGCGATCGGACCGCAAGATCGTTAAGGAAGACCACACGGGACGAAGTGACCTCATAGTCCTGATAGGGACGACCGGGCTATGCCTAGGATAGAGGCAAGACCAACCCCCAGCACCAACGTACCCACACCTCCACTCATTGACTCTCAAACGACAAGGAATACTAGTTCGACACCGCTAAGTTCGTCAATTCCATAGAAGTTAATTAGTAGTAGTAGCACAACGACAGGAGGAAGGAAGCCTAGGATGGTGGGCGATGATGCTAAATTACCATTGTTCCATGGAAGTGCGACAAACAACCCAAAATAGTATTGGTTTTTGTGTGAAGCGGTCTGGACTATGAAACAGATCACTGATGCGGATGCTAAGAAAGGACAGTTAGCCACGAATCTACGAGGTCGTGCATTAGATTGGTTGATGAAGTTTATTCTAGTCCCTATGGGGGCCCCAGAGAAGTCACTAAATGAGATTTGGGATGGACTGATTGATGAATTTAGACGGCCTAATTTGAAGGCCCAGTACATTACTGAATTGAAGGAAATCAAGCAGTATCCCAATGAGACAGTATGGGATTTCAACCAATGATTCAAGACACTGATGGCAAAGGTTAGTTTCGATATGAGCTTTGTCTAACATAAAGAATGGTTCATTGCGGCACTGCTACCCCACATTCGGCTGCCGCCGATGCAGCAAAACATATAGATGCCTAGTGAAGCTCTAGAAATTGCAATGTGCTTGGAGGTGTCACCGATTGGAGATAATGCAGTCGGGATGTCGCAGATACAGACACAGCTCGCCAACCTGGCCATAGAGTTACAAGATTTGAAGAAGTACAAGGAACAATGTGATGAAGTATGGTGTACGCGATGCCGAGGAGCAGGGCATACGAAGGATAATTGCCCAGATTTCTGTAATTATTTGGTGTCAGGTGCACCAAACCTACTGAATGGCGACAGTATGCCGTGGTGTCGCGTTTTCCAGGTCTATGGGCACAGTCATGATAATTTCCTGTATATGCAGAAAATGGTCACAACCTTATGAAATCTTTATTGCACATTTTGTAAATCGGTGGGTCATGATGATAAGGATTTCCGTGCATATGGGTTGCTACAAGAGAGAATGTGTGATGCCTTCTATGTTAAGGATGATTAGCGTGCCGTACAACATCCACAACTGCAACCACAGCAGTTTGTGTCACAATATGCTCCTATGCAGGTGGCTCCACAGCAGCCACAATATGTCCAGCAACCACAATATGCACCGCAAGGGCAAGGTATGCAATAGAATCCCATGCATCCAGAGTACCAATAGCAAGGCGGATTTCAAGGAGGATATCGGGGTGGACGCGGTGGAGGATTTGGTCACAGAGGAGGAGGCCGAGGTGGTCGTGGACCTATTCAGTGTTACCACTATGCGGTATGGGGGCATTATTAGTGAGACTGTCCACTGCTGCAGAATCAGTGTACGTTTTTTTTTGTTAATGATCATACGATTGAGAATTGTCCGTAGTTGATTACAAGATGGCAGGATGGGAATGCTCCACAGCTACAGAATCAGGCCCAGCCATAGCAACCAGTACAGAATCGGGTAACACAACTAGTGCAGAACTATCCCCTGCAACCACCGTCGAACTTCAATCTGACTATCAATCAACCGGGGAATGTACCGCAGAACCAAATGCAGGGTACAAATATTGTGACTATTTCTGCAGAACTGCTACCGCAAGATGCTTCGGTGGCTGTTGTGACTCGTGGAGGAAAAATGACTGGGGAAGATAGCTTGCAACCAATGATTCGGTTGGCAGGTCAGAAGACAGTATCATTTGACATCGATGTGGAACAGGAGGGATTCCTCCAGGTGCATCGTCCCCTGGAGGAAGACCACGAGAAGGTTGTTGTTTGCGATGTGTCACCTGTCTTTGATACTACATCAGAAGGCGGTCTGTCGACACCATCGGGAACATTGCAAAAGTTTCTTGAAAATTGTATGTTATTAGCCCGAGACCTGGCTGCCCTGGTTAAGATTGAGGGATTGTTGAAGCGGCTTCCGAAAGAACGACAAGAGTCGGCAGTAAACTCTCTACAGCGATCGAAGACTGGAAAGGAGATGCAAATGAATATTCAGATTGGTGGATATGATGTTGAATCTATGATTCTTGACCTTGGTTCGGATGTTAACATCTTAACCAAGCAGGCGTGGTAGAAGATGGGGAGTCCCCCATTGAGCTAGTCCCCTGTGCAGCTTCGGTTGGCTAACCATGCAAGGGTAACACCCATTGGACGAGTTTCACGGCTCATGATCGATATTGAGGGTATGAAAACTTACGCTAACTTCGATGTTATTGAAGTAGTTGAGGGAGGAAGCTCCTATCCCACTCTATTGGGGATTTGATGGGCTACCGATAGTAAAGGTGTAATCAACTTCAAGAAGCGCATGATGACCTTTGAGAACCGCAATTTTAGAGTCATTGCCCCATTAGATCCGGCTGAAGGGCGTCGATATATTGAGCCTGTGAAAGATGATGATCCTGCTATATGGGACCATGTGATCAATATTTCTGAAGATTATATTCATCCTACTGCCTACGGTGAGTTGGAGTGGTGCAGTGAGAGTTCTGTGTCTTCTGACTCTAACGATGCATTGGAACATTGGCAGAACCAAATGCATGAAGTACCATTCTGGAAATGTGGGTTAGTTATGCAATCCTTATGTTGTGTTGCGACAGAAACAATCACATTGCCTACCTATGAGGGGTTTCCTGGCATAAACACCTTTTTAGCAAAATTTGAAGACCATGTCCTAGGACCACATCGATTGTTGGCCTTGGAGGAAGCATTGAAGGCTGCTCTAGAAAAGATGGTGGGTGACACATAAGAAATTCATTAAAGGTTGGTCATAGTGTCAAGGGTTGATGATGGTTTGGTTCGGAGATACTGAGGTTTATCACGCTGGCAAGTACGATGGCTGGACTGATCCCAATGATCATGTGATGGAGTGCCAACGCTTATGGGTAGCACGACCCAGAGATGAGTGGGTCCATGCTTTTGTCCACACTTTGGATGAGATACCACGCTCGTGGTACATTGCAGCCGAGTTGCACCGAGACATTACGACATGGGGAGAGTTGACAATCTATTTTACTCATATGTTCACTTTTGCAGATGCCAACCCTGATGTCCACAACGCCCTGCAGCTTATCCACGACGTGACATTTCAGGTTGTTCCAACGGCCTATCCTGTCGACGCGCACACACACTGTCGTATGCAGTCTCTCATGGAGTGCTTCAACATTAGTGGCGGTTCGGAGGACGAGGATGATCCCTGGAATGTTAACATTCCCGAATCTGAAGGAAGTCGCGATGTGGTCCCACTTGCTGCACCAAGTAAACCGTTCAGTCAACCATTGCAGCTTCGCAAGATCAATATCGGCACCGAGGCTACTACAAAGTTTTCTAATGTTGGGGATTATTGGGACGATGAAATGATGAGTAAGGTTACTGAGTTACTTCATGAGTTTCAATATGTGTTTCCCACGAAGTTTTTCGAAATGAACGGAATCCTAGGTGATTTAGGAGAAATGAGGATTCCATTGAAACCAGATGCTAATCCGGTCCGACAACGACCTTATCGGTTGAACCCGTGACATAAAGAAAAGGTCAAGGCGAAACTTGATCACATGTTGGATGCTGGCAATATTGAACCTATGGAGGAGTCCGAATGGATCAGTCCTATGGTAGTATAGGATAAGAAAATCGTTGAAGTGCACATTTGTGTCGACTTGCAAAAGTTGAACGATGCTTGCTTGCATGACCCTTTTCCAACCCCGTTCACTGATGAAGTACTTGAAGGAGTGGGTGGCTAGGAGATGTACTCTTTCACAAATGGATTCTCTGGCTACCATCAGATTCACATTGCTAAGGAAGATCACCATAAGACAACTTTCGTTACTGAATGGGGTTGCTTTTAGTACACAGTAATGCCGTTTGGTTTGAAGAATGCACCCGCGATATTCTCCCAGGTCATTGTTGTTACATTCAAATATTTTATTCGGAAGTTTTTGCAGGTATATATGGATGATTGGACAGTTTACGGGTTGATTCGCGATCATCTGGCCAATTTGCGGTTAATGCTTGAACGATGCCGACAACACCAGATATCGCTGAACTTGAAGAAATGTATTTTCTGTGCACCATTTGGGATCTTGTTGGGTCACATCGTGTGTAAGCAAGGATTGCTGGTTGATCTAGCCAAAATTGCGCTCATTTTAGGGTTGCAACCGCCAACCACCATTAAGCACTTGCGCACAACTTTGGGTCATACGAGATATTACCACAAATTTATCAGGGGTTATGTTATGATTACTAACCCTATGGAAAAGTTGTTGAAGAAGGACGCGACATTCCAGTGGAGCTCGGAATGTCAGGCTAGCTTCAAAATGCTCAAAGCAAAGATGGCGTTGGCCCCAATCTTGGTCTTTCCAGACTGGAGTAAGGAATTCCATGTCCATGTTGATGCTTCATCAATTGCATTGGGTGTGTTGTTGGCTCAACTTGGCAAAGGCGACCTTGATCATCCTATTGCTTTTGCCAGTCAGAAGCTGTCCTCTGCAAAATGCAATTACACTACCACAGAACAAGAAGGTATGGCCATTGTTTACACGTTGCAGAAATTCAGGCATTATTTGTTGGGTGGACACTTTAAAATGTTCACTGATCATTCTGCATTAAAATACTTGGTCAATAAGCCTGTGTTGGGGGGGAAGATCTGTCGTTGGCTACTTTTGTTTCAAGAGTCTGATTTTGAAGTCATTGTGAAACCGGGACAGTTGAATGCTGGACCAAATCATTTGTCACGAATTCACACGGGGGAGGAACCAACTAATATTGAAGATGGGTTGCCGGATGCCCAACTATTTAAAGTTGTCATTGCTGATCAATATTTCGATGATATCCTTCAGTTTTTAACAATGGGCACTGCACCGGAGGAGTTCACGACCAGTCAGAAGAAGCAGTTGGTTGTCAAGGCTGCTAACTTTCAGCTCATCGTAGGAGGGTTGTATAAATTGGGTGCTGATGAGATATTGCACATATGTATCTTACAACATGAGCAAGCGCAGATACTGGTTGAGGCACATGTTGGAGTAGCGGGAGGACACTATGGCGGTCAGGTGATTGCCAGAAAGGTACTGTGTGCAGGGATTTGGTGGCCCACATTACATAATGATGCAACAGACTATGTGTGGTCTTGCGATGTTTGTCACTGAACTAGCAAACTGTCGAGACGTGACGAGATGCCGCTGCTACCTCAAGCGACATTGCAATCGTTTGACAAATGGGCTATGGATTTTGTAGGACCAATCAATCCACTAGGGAAACGGATAGGTGCCCGATGGGCCGAGGTGGCACCTGTAGCTGATTGTTCTGCCGTCACAGTTGCTCGATTTTTGTTTGATCACATTATCACTCATTTCGGCTACCCTAAGATATTGCTGAGTGATCAAGGTAGCCACTTTCTTAATTGCACTATAAGCGCAATGACGAAGGAGTTGCAGATACAGCATAAGAAGAGTACACCCTATCACCCATAGGCAAATGGAACAGTGGAGGCATTTAACAAGATATTGGAGCATGCGTTGACAAAGGTGTGCAATTCGAACCACGATGACTGGGATCTAAAAATCCCAGTAGTATTGTGGGCCTATCGCACCACCTGTAAAAGGTTGACTGGTCAGACACCTTTTAGGCTGGTATATGGGATAGAAGTGATTATGCCAATGGAATACATTGTTCTGAGTCTACGAATTGTAGCTATTACATGCATGGATGATGTTGCAGCATTAGATGAGCATCTAGCACAATTAGTACAGCTAGAAGGGGATCAATTTATCGCTGGCTTTCACCAAGGGGTGGATAAGGATCGTTAGAAGGCATGGCATGATCGCCACATAAAAAATAAGCAGTTTCAGCAGGGCAACTTGGTGCTATTATATGACAACAAGTTTATGAAACATCCAAGGAAGTTGCAGATGCATTGGCTGGGTGCATATTGCATCAATAGTATTACTTCAGGAGGAGTGGTTTAGTTGCAGCAGTTGGATGGGGTGATACTCCCCAAGTTGGTAAATGGCCACAGATTGAATCCTATCGCTCGGGCTTGGAGCAGTGCGATGTCTGAGTCACATAAAAAAAAATGAATAAATGAAATGCGTTTGTTGCAGGTTGCTTGGTGGCAGATGGCGCACCAACAAAAGAAGGAATGAGACACAGGGAGACTTGTACCACAAGTTTGGAGCAGTTGGAGACTCATGGCAGTATTGCGACCAGGATAGACGGCAAACATTGTTCAAGGATTTTGTGATGATTACGAAGGATTTGGGGGGTACGGAATGACTACCATTGTCGCTGCTGTCCATCATCCCTATACATGATTACACTTAATAGACTCAGCCAGATTACCATAAGATGATGACATGTTTTGCACATGGCACGCTGGGCCAGTATGATCAACATGATCTGAGGAGATGGATCACATGTTGGCACGTAGGATCTTCGGTAACAGTATGGTCACCCCCCTGGTTGGGTTAGGTGATGGGTTCAAACACACAGATGAGAGGTAGTGGGACATAATTCCCACCGTCGTGACCCAAAAATGGTCTCGCTATAAGTAGCCGAGCCAGCTGGTTATTCATTACAATGACGATTGTTCTGAAATAGAGTGGTTATGCTGGTTGATCAAGTTGTGAGTTCAGTTGTGAGGAATTCCAAGGAGGTTGTGGAAATGATTCACTTCATTTCCCGTGGAAACACCCTAGGGGCCCTGCAAGCCCAAACGATGAGTGTCCCTGAGCGCCTTGATACGGCAGGTGCACTTACACTGTGTTATGCTCGAGCCAAGGGCCGGTCCAGCATGGTTAAGTACGCAGTAGTTGTTCGAAGGTTTGTGCTCTTCTTACCCAATGAGACGATTGGGGTGGTCCCTCCCTGACCATAGTAGTACTTTCCAGCCAGTGTGAAACATATGTTCCAGATTCATTTGCTAATTTCGCACCTTGGTACTGTTCGTCCTCTTTTTCTTCCCCTCAATACCATTCCAAGAGACTGGAGGATGAGCTTGAGAAGTACATGACAACAAGTTGGGCAGTGACCATTTTGGGTTACAAGTACATGGAAATCAGTCGATGATCAGTATTGTTGAAGACATAGGACAACACTGTGTTATCTAGATAGCAATAACAGTTACCGAAACATTCTGTCCAATAGTTGATGTGGCTCGAGGGTGAGCCACAAGATTGTGTTGGGGGCCTGTTGGAAAGCGGTTTGATGAAGAAATGTCGCAGTACCGTCGACACTGCGACACATCAGATGAGGGCACGAAAGGAATATTTTGTGCTAAAGAATACAACAGTTGGCGGGTTTTTGGGTCACTTGGACCACATAGTATGTAATAGTGAGTCAGTTGTACCGTGGTATGCAGGTTTTTGGGGTCATTTGGACCGAGTCAGTTAGATAGTGGGTCAATTGTCCATAAGTGTCAGTTAGGAAGTCGTTTGTAAGTGGACAGATATTGTAATGGCAGAATCCTATAAATAGATGAGAGTTGTAGGTGTTAAGGAAGCAGTTGAAGTCGGAGTAAGCAAGAGATGCATGTATGCGGAGATCTATGTTTTGTTTTCTAGTTTATGACTGCGGCCGTAGTATAATGATGATGTTCTGGTACAACATTTGTGCAATATTGTGATATTGAAATGTTGTTATATTTTCTTAATGCAATGTCTGTTTACTGTTGCTGAGATGATAAATGCTGTGATTAAATATGCTCTATGTTGAACGTAATGGTAAATGCTGCAATTATAGCTCCTTGTGTTAACTTTTGAGCATTAATTCAATATACTCTAGGATCTTTACTGAGAGAATAACATGTACAGTATATCAATGCATAATAATCATATCAAGCATGTCAAGCATCACAAGAATCGAAATCATAAGAGACAAGAGACACAGAGTTTCCGTGGGGAAAACCCTAAGGTGAAAAACCCCACAACTTCCTCAGAGATAGAGAGAGCAATGGCTCAACCAAAGTACAACCAAAATACACTAAGATAGTCTCCTAGTAGTAGATGATCCTCCTCCTCACTAGTGCACCACTTTTTGAGTGAGAGAAGTATGAGTTTCTGAGTGATCAAATAGAGATCTCCCAATATCTATTTATACTTAATATTGTTTTCCCAGTTACACTATGGGGCCGACTTGTCTAGCTAGGTACATCCACAATATAATATATATTTCAGGGCTGACCCCAGACATGGTGGTCTAACAACCCATCAGCAAGTACACACACTTGCGACACTTGTCAATACACATGACAACACTTCCTTATAGAGGAATAACACATCTCTTATAAGGGTACAATAAATATATATGAAATACATAGATGAAATACATTCCAAAGTTACATATACATCAACACTCCCTCTTAACTAGGAAGGTATTTCACGACATAGATTTGCTAGACAAGTCTTCTTCTCGGGATCATCGTCATCGATGCATCGTCATCATCATCGTCACTGCTACTACTATCTCAACCAATCTCTGACTCTACTCGTCATAGGAAGTTCTACAGAGCCAGTCCTTTTTCATACTGGATGTAGGCCCACCACCTACAAGTCTTCATCATCTGTGTGAACAGTCTGATAGAGGTGGCCTCTCAGGACTAATTTTATGTGTGGATGCAATACTGGAAAGAGTATCCCAGTAACATTTATGTGCCTAAGCACGACCGACAAGATCTCCTAGGACTGATTACATGCATCTCCTCCACAATACCTTTAAATATCATCCCAGGAACATTTATGTGCCGCAGCACGACCAGAAAGATCTCTAAAGAGCATCCCAGGACTTATTACGAGCACATAGCTCAACCTCTCGGATCTCCAGGACTGATTACATGTGGATAGACAAAACCTTTAAAGAGCATCCCAGGAACATTTATGTGCCGCAGCACGACCAACAAGATCTCTAAAGAGCATCCCAAGACTAATTACGAGCACACAGCTCAACCTCTCGGATCTCCAGGACTGATTACATGTCTCCGTAGTAATACCTCATCCCAGGACTGATTACAAGAACACAACTCAACCTATCGGATATTTGAGGACTAATTACATACTACATAGCAATACTGGAAACAGTATCCCAGGAACATTTATGTGCTGCAGCACGACCAACAAGATCTCCCAGGGCTGATTACATGCTATTTGCACAACCTGCCACATATCATCTCTGACCTCCAAGTATCAACCTGATACTCATGATCCAATGGATCATCTTCGCACAAAGCATCATCCTGATGCTCATGATCACACTGATCATCATCACTGTACCATCCTGATACATATCATCTGGAGCAACACCCTGAAGCTTGTCATCATGATCATCCTAACCATCCTGATCATACAATTCATCCACCTGATGCATACGAAGTATCTACCTGATACATATCATCATACATGATACATATCAACATACATGATTTACCTGATCATACAATGTATCCACCTAATACATATACAGATACATGGTCCAAGCATCCAACATGATGCATATACAAAATACATACAAATGATCCAACCGATCATATCCAGCATCCAACATGATGCGTACATGCATATACATATAAATGATCCAACAGATCATACAAAGTAGAAACTAGAATATCATCATGATGCTCATCATCCAATGCTTACATCCAAACCCATGCGAAGGATCCTCCTTCCAACATGCTTGGAATGGATTCATCAAATGTGTCCATCATTTCTTACTCGAAGTGTCATCGATCTGAAGAACACCAAGCCTCTCCCTGAAGTATTCGAACTTTACTCTAGGTAGTGGCTTCATCAGTACATCTGCAATCTACTCGTCCATCGCAACATACAGGAGATTCACAGCTCCTCTCTGCACCATATTCCTGATATAGTGATATTTGATCTGTATGTGTTTCAACCTGTCATGAAACACTTGGTTCTCGGATAGCTTCACACAACTCTGGTTATCACAAAAGATACCAGTAGCATCCAGCGGGAGATCAAATAACTTAGACAGTAGCTTCCGTAGCCATACTGCCTCACAACTAGCTGAATAGGCTACAACATACTTTGCCTCAGTTGTACTCACTGCTACGTAGGAATGCTTCTTTCTAAACCAATAGATCACACCTGATCCCATATTGAAGCAGCATCCAGATGTGCTCTTCCTATCTGCAGCACTGCTAGCCCAATCTAAATCAACATAACCCTGCAGGTTAAACTTTTGATTCACTTCATACTTGGGCCCATAATCCACTGTACCCTTCAGGTACCTCAGAACATGCTTTACAACAATCAGATAAACACTCCTTGGATCTATCAGGAACTGACTCAATGTGTTCACAGCAAAGCAAATATTTGGTCTCGTGTTCGTCAGGTACATCAAGGACCCAATCATCTGACGATACATAGAGATATCAACTAGCTCAGATGAAGCATCACATAGAAGCTTCAGGTTCGATGCCATAGGTGTAGCCATGGCCTAGTAATCCATCATCCTGAATCTCTTCAGGATATCTACTGTGTACTTCCCTTGACCAAGGAAGATCCCACCTGCACTCTGCCACACCTCCATACCTAGGAAATAATGCATCATTCCCAAATCTTTCATATCGAACTCAGCAGCAAGCTTCCTCTTAGTATCTACAATCAATCTGTCATCTCCTGTTACAAATAAGTCATCCACATACAGGAGTAGAATCATAGGATTCCCTTCCTCAACCTTGTAGTAAAGGTTGGAATCCGCTTGACTCTTGGTAAAGCCCAAACTAGATAGGGAACTGTCCATCCTACCATACCAAGTTCTAGGAGCTTGCTTCAAGCCATACAAGGCTTTCTTCAATCTGCACACATATGACTCCCTGTCATGTATTTCAAAACCGAGTGGCTAAACCACATATACTTCCTCTTTAACTACACCATTCAAGAAAGCAATCTTGACATCCATCTGGTGTATTTTCCATTTCACTATTGCAGCTAGGGAAAGTACTATTCTGATGGAAGTATACCTAGCTATAGGTGCAAAAGTTTCTTTATAATCTATTCCCTCTTTCTGAGAGAAGCCACGAGCTACAAATCTTGCCTTGTATTTCTCTACACTGCCATCTGCAGCATGCTTGATTTTGATAGATCCATATGGAATTCATAACAAACTTCCCTTTAGGTCTTGGAACTACATCCCAAACATCATTCTTCATGATCGATGGGTCATGGCATTCTTCCCATATCCTAGGACCTTCAATATCTTCAATAGATATCTTTGTTGCTGGAACAAATGTTGTAGTCCTTCTTTTGTAGGTGAAGGTATATGGTCTTTCCTATAAAACAAGTTAAATTGCATGATTAGAAACATCTCATAATTTTTAGAACAAATTCTTACACATAAAGAAATATGTCACACAGTCATGCAATTATCTTAGCCAATGCTTCAATACAACATTTATCCATATCCCGTAACTTTTCTAGATGCTTGCCAATCTCTACCAGAACATTGTTAAGAGTGTGCACAACTCTCAACATGTCAGCAAAGAGGTTTCATTCTAGATAATTAGCAATGGAATGTTGTATAGTTCCATAGGCCACTTACCCATCACATGCGTATCAGTAGTATACTATTCATTAATGCAATCATTCTAATATGCACAATTACTTAAACAAACAAATATGCAAGAAATGATAATTGAAATACTTATCTTTGTTTGTTTGTTGGGTAGACTCCCTCTAAGTGTTTTGATTCCTTGTAGGAGCTGCAGAAGTAGCTTTTTCTACACCTTCCTGTTGTGAAATGTAGAGGGATGGTCAACTCCCTCTGGATATCTGCATCCTTGCAGAAACTACTGGAGTGTGCTCCCTCTTGATCTTTGCTTCCTGGATTACCTGTCCTTGAACTTATATACATCCTTGGTCCCTATGCATGCTTATTAGTATCATCATTGTGTTAACCTTGAGGTCTCACACATAATCATTAGTATAATCTTAATATTATCAAAACACAATAATCCCAAGCATGTATAGTCAAGATCATTTCAAACATAAATAATAAGCATTCTTATGGTTAGTCATAAACATAATATACCTAAACCTGTGATTACTCAAACCTATGACTCTTCTAGTTAGTCATATCATTAATTAAGGTAAGAAACATAATATGCATAAGTTCTAGATTACTCAAACTTGTAACTTCAAGAGTAATCATTATCAATCATACAAAAGTATACGATATATATAACAAAACATACCTGGTCATCATATTTGCTAGTTATGTCTAGTAATGTGTTCTTGTTCTCTTCAATGACCTGCATAACTCATTAGTTAACTTTTGCAAAAGCAAATTATACATACCTCTATGTGATCCATGACTATGGATGATTCTTTGTCTTCATAGCATGTTTAGGTTGTCCCTTTAATTTGTACAATCCTCCCTCTTGCTCTCTAAACACTACTGCATCATCTATGGTCTTTCCCTTTGACCACATTCGAACTTGGCCATCCACAAATGCAACCCTCATACCTTTTGCATCCAATGCAGAGATGGAGAGTAGGTTCTTCTTGAGCCCAGGTACATAAAGGACTTCTTTCATCTTCAATGATTTTCCAGAATCTAGGTTGAAGGAGGCTTCACCACTTCCTTTGATGGGGTATTGATAATCATCCCCAAGTTTCACTTTATGGGGTGATTCATGTTCAGATAGATTTACAAAAGATTCTTTAAACCCAGTCATGTGTTTAGAAGCCCCACTATCAATTAATCAATCATTACAACCATGGGAGATTGTACCTGTGAGAGCAGAGATTAGGACATACTCTTCTTCACTTGATGAGTCATCATCACTTTCTACCCTAGCTTTCTTCTTTGGAGGTTCATCATGTTCGGCAGCATGAGCATGGTACCTTCTTTTGATACCCTTCTTCTTCTTGTTGGATTTGTTGTTGTTGTGGTTGTCCCTTTTGTTCTTGGGACATTCTGAAGCAAAGTGACCCTTCTCATTACAAGTGAAACACCTTAGATCTTTCTTGTCTTTGTGATAATGATCAGAAGATTTCTTCTTCTAATGGGATGGCTCCCTCTTGAACTTGCCCTTCTTAATGTGAGCTGTAAGAGCTTGATCTTCATTTCCCATCTTTTCTTCTCTTTCCACAAGCCTTGCTTCTTCTTGAGAACATTCCTCCCACAATCTACTGAAGGAGATTAATTTCTTTCTCGCATAGATCCCCTGGATAAAAGAGTCTCATGACCTAGGTAGGCCATTCAAAGTGGTCATAACAATTTCACCATTCTCCACCATTTCATCTACAGCTTCAAGTTGTTCCTTGACCTGAGAGACCTTGGAGAAATAGGATTGAATGGTTTCTCCATTCGACATCTTGACTCCTTTCAATTGATTTCACAAGGTCATCTTCTGATTTATGTTCTTCCCTTCAAATAGCTTGGTCAAAGAGTCAAACATCTCCTTAGGTGTCTTTAGAAAAGACACATGGGGTAGGAGATGGTCTTTGATAGAATCAACAATGATTCTCTTTGCCTTGACCAAGTTCTTCTTATGCAATACCTTAGCCTCTTCATCCTCTGGGATTGGGATGTCTTCTTTTATATATGAGTCCAACTCATTCTCTTCCAGGATTAACCCAATCCTATACTTCCAAGCTCGGAAGTTATCATCCCCTTCAAGCTTATCCTCAAGATTGGTATGGTGAGACATCTTAAAGAGTACTTCAAATGGAAATAGAAAAGATTTAGGTCTTACCACTTGAAATGCTGAAAACTGGATCTGGTCCTGGATTAGTGTTTGTCGAAAAAACCCTAAAAATTCAAAATGTGAATTTCAACTTTCTGAAAGGATAGAAAGATGCGTCATGATGAGCTGATCATCCTGGTGTATTCAGAATTTGAGATCTACAAAGCTACACCCTTCAAAAATGCCTTTCTGTCTTCCCGGATTCACTAAGGAGAGCCCTGAGTTAGGGTTTGAGTTTCTCGGAGATCTACCAAGCCAAAATTCTCGATCCAAATCTCTAAACTTCGATATGTGCAAGGAGCTTCTAGCTATGTCTTCAAATTCCAGAAATTCCTATTTTTGTGGAAACCCTAATTTTTAAGGCCAAATATGAAAATGCTCAGAATTGAATTCTGATTGGACAGATAGATTCTCCTTGATGCGTAGAGTCAATCTACTATACAGCTTTTCCAAAATCTATGGAGAGAAACCCAATAAACAAGAAAGCCTAGTTTCCATCATTGCACAATGTCTTCTTCTGAGGTTAGCTCTAATACCATGTTAACTTTTGAGCATTAATTCAATATATTCTAGGATCTTTACTGAGAGAATAACATGTATAGTATATCAATGCATAACAATCATATCAAGCATGTCAAGCATCACAAGAATCAAAAGCATGAGAGACAAGAGACACATAGTTTCTGTGGGGAAAACCCTAAGGTGAAAACCCCACAACTTCCTCAGAGATAGAGAGAGCAATGGCTCAACCAAAGTACAACCAAAATACACTAAGATAGTCTCCTAGTAGCAGATGATCCTCCTCCTCACTAGTGTGCCACTTTCTGAGTGAGAGAAGTATGAGTTTCTGAGTGATCAAATAGAGATCTCCCGTTCTCTATTTATACTTAATCCTGTTTGCCCAGTTACATTATGGGGCCGACTTGTCTAGCTAGGTACATCCACAATATAATATATATTTTAGGGCCGACCCCACACATGGTGGTCTAATAACCCATCAACAAGTACACACACTTGCGACACTTGTGAATACACATGACGACACTTCCTTATAAAGGAATAACACATCTCTTATAAGGGTACAATAAATATATATGAAATACATAGATGAAATACATTCCGAAGTTACATATACATCAACACCTTGTTGAATGTTTAAAGTTTCTGGTTAAATACTACAATAGAGTTAGTTTGTGTAGCCACAACTTTCCTCCTCCTCCCTCAGCGGAAACATAGTTCTGTCTGCTCTTCCTAGATGCCTCAGGTGAGACCTCATCCGCTCTGCGGGTGTTGCTGGGCGGGCTCAAACCTGCCTGGGCAGTTTCCCAGGGAGACTGCAGTGTGTGTTGACAGTGAGGTGAACCCCTGTCGACTGAGGTCGTGTTGGGTTTGGTCAACACTCATGGTTTCTTCAACAATTGAAGCATTATCGTATTCAATTCTGTCCTTTATGTTGAACGGTAAGCAGCTTAGAAACCTTTGTATCTTAGGTTTTTCTTCAGCTAGGTAAGGTACATACCTTAACAAGCTAAAACATTTGCTGCATAACTCCTTCATAGTCATAGGACCCATCTTTAAATCATAAAATTCCGTTGACTTATCTTCATAGTACTGTTCGAATAAAAACTTTTTCTTAAACATTTTCTTAAATGTACTCCATTTTATATTCTTGTCTTTAAGGCTTTTAACTCTTTTGATATCTTGCCGCCAAATGTTTGCCCTTCCTGTCAGATTGTATATGGCCATCTTAGCTTTTAATTGAAATGAGTAATTATAAATCTGAAAATACTTCTTCATCCCAGACAGCCATGCTTCAGCTGCCTCTCCCTTTTCATTTTTTCCATTAAAAGTTGGAGGTTTTATCGTTTTAAACTCTCCTGAAATTTGTTCATAATTTTTATGCCTTTTCTTAGGACCACAGTCACTGTCACTGCTATCCTGATCAGAATTATATTTTCTACGATAAGTTTTATCATCAGATTCAAAAGAAGAAGAGTTACTTTCAGTTTCATAGCATTTCACTTTATTATCTTTGTGTTTGTAGGACATTGTTCCAGATTCGAATTTTACTTCTGTTCTCTTATCTTTTTCATCTTGATGGTACTTTTCTAGTAGAATTTGATTTAATTCCTCTTGTGCTCTTAAAATTCTTTCATTTTCTTCCTTAACACTTCTTATTTCAGTTTTTAAATCCTTAACAATACGTAATAATTAAGATGATTGATCATTTAGTTCTATGTAGATTTCTTCATTAATATTTTCATGTTCGTTATTATTGTGTTCATTATGAGGAGATCTATCCTCTGTTGATTCCTCTGGTATGTCCATACCTGCAAATTAAATGTGAAGCTGTTCTGTACATAAACAAATTTAAATTAAAGTTAGTAACTAAATTTTCTGGTTTCATTTTATGTTTTACGCGCGTGAGCCTATTTCAGGGCTAAAGTTTGAACTCGTGCTCTGATACCACATGTAACATCCCGAAAATCACAAAAATTTAAAATTTTTCAGAGTAGCATTAATTGCTATAAATTTCGTGCGGAAGTATATAAGTGTTCATTTGTTTACTTAAACGTCATGTTGTAATAACATGTTAAAATGATCATGTATGTATAATGTATCACAAGTTGTGTGAAATGTATTTATATCTATATTGAGATGCTGTTGGATGTTTTTATTGCCCCATTCATGCATCCTAGATCACTTATGAATACTTAAATTTGATGTCGATGCTTTATATATTTAACTTGATATTGATTTCATTATAAGTGCTAACTGTTTATTTTTTTCTTATTGATGATGAAGGGGTCCTATGGGCACCCCATGGCTTACTTGGCTATTAGCTAAAGCATTTGAAACTTCTATTGCAGATCGTAGGTAAGAATGATACTGTTTTCCGAAGTGTATAAGGAGGTCCTAATTATCATCAGTTAGCTTTCGAGTTTTAAAAAGAGAAAATAGAATAACTTGAAAACATTTTCAGGGTGAGATCTATTCCAGTTATTTCTTTAGCTAAAATCTGTAATAAGTTGTTTATATTATCTCATAACCATTACACTCTATCCTCAACATTTATGTTGTTTGTAATACACATGTATTTGTATAATGTTTGAAAGTATTGTGCGTCGAGATCAATGTTTAAGTGTTTTACACCCTACACCCAAGAATTACAATATGTATTCAATTATCTATGATAATAGGATCGTGTTCTAAACTCTAATGTCTTTTATTGAAGTTCTAAGCCTATCTTCTGACCTGCGCACTATATGAAAAACCTATTGGATAGTGTTATTATGGTAACCTAACAATGTCTATAGTTGTAAACTATACTATACTCTCTGCTATTAAGTTAAACCATGGATAAGTATAATGTTAGGGAATTATAATTTTAACTATGCAATAGTTTGATATGTGCTTAAAGGTCTTATTACCATATATAAAGGTTTGATTTCAAAATTATGTTCCACGTAATACTTTAGTTGTTACTTTGCAATGGTTTAGAAATATGCAAACTTTAAAATGATCGAATATAACTATATTACCTTAAGATCATAAATCTCCCATGTCGTTGGTCGATGTCTTATCCTTGGACTTAGTGCAAAGGTGAATCCTACGTAATACTTGGATAAATTACATAATGGTAAACTTGACCTTTGGTATCTCGTAACCATATCATATTACGATGGTAATGTTTATAGTAAGGGAAGGCTAATTGATAAAATTAATGAATGGTTATGCTGATAGGTTTCATGTACGGTGTTAACTGTGAATATTAAAGTGCAATAAAGAGTATTATAGTGGAATGCCTAATGGCATCCATCGTGGAGATCTTCACGTGGATTTCTTGGTAGTAGTGGCAAACTGTAAGTGTCTTTGGACTTACCTCAATGAGAGCACAATCTTGGCATTCATTTGGCAAGGA
This sequence comes from Larix kaempferi, assembly GCA_027924585.1. Taxonomy (NCBI): domain Eukaryota; kingdom Viridiplantae; phylum Streptophyta; class Pinopsida; order Pinales; family Pinaceae; genus Larix; species Larix kaempferi. The sequence goes on along the minus strand of BSBM01000317.1, from coordinate 5,668,919 downwards.
GTGGGGTGTTGGAGAGGCCGACCGACCTGCGGGTTCTTAGGGTTTATAGAGGCATTTTGGAGGCACCTCTCAAGGGTTTGATACCCCAACCTGAGACTTGTAAGCGTTTCTTAGTGAATTCTAGGAGCCGAGTCTTTCTTATGTTGATTTCGTTAGAGGTGCATTTTGGCTCTGGTTCTTGTTGGATGCTGGAGCTTCTAGTTCAAAAACAAAGTTCTCTTGAAAAGGTAATGTTTGTGTTCCTTTCTTGCTACTCCTGATAGTTATAATGTTGCAGTTGTCTTATTTGTTTTGAGCTTCATATTTCAAATTTTAACCACGTTATGTGTTGTATGGAAGGTGCTCCTCGGCTTTAGATTTCCATGTTCAAAACTAAGTGGGAAATGTGCTTAAAATCTGGTAAGCCTTAGTGGTTTCCTATAGGTTTCAACTTGGAAAACTATTGGCCGTTGTCTGGTTTCATCTGAAACTTCAGTTTGTGGTCTGGCTATGGATGTTGCCACTGTTTGTAATGTTTGTAAGCCGAATGACAAGTGTAGGGAGGATTGAATCCTCGACCTACCTCGACATTGAATCTACAGCATTTTATTGTGTATCAAAATGTTGATAAGTGTAACAAAAAAGGGTTCAACCCTTGGAAATCTTGATGAAATGAAAAAGTATTATGATAGCTGTTATGTGTTTTGAATCTTAATGTTATATTATATGAGCTGCGTCTGTGACCATTGCTCCTGGCAGCCTGCGTTAATTTCAACGATGTTTATAATACAATGATAAGGGAAACAACCCACTTCTGGATGTTTATAAAATGTTGAGTTGTTTAAAGGTCGAGAGCCGAAATGGCCAATCACCTAGCCTGTTTGTTTTCAAAAACCATGTACTTGTTTTGTAAAATTTAAAAGAATTGTGTGACCGCTCTTTTTTATTTTCCGAGACCTACTCTTGTGTGTAGCTTTTCATTTCATCGAATGCTGGCTTATTATCTTAGGTTTGTTTTGCAAAATTTCAGTTGTTTTAATGTAAATGGCCTTGAGCCCTTTGTCGAATCTAGTTTTTGCATTAAGGTTAGGTTTGTACAGAATGTGACTATGTTACTATTATACAAGGCATACTACCTTGGTTCAAAACCCTGTATAAATGATTTCTATGTTTTTAAAGTTAAAGGGTGTCAGTTATAAGGGTTGTGAAACACTAACCAATACTAGTATTATTTTGTTTTACTTACTGTATAAAATAATAAGGGTTTTGAATGGAAAAATAACATGTACCTGAAGGGTTTCATGTAATCGAGCTGTCTTTCTATTTTGAGTTGATAAGAAAAAGTTAACTTAGTTTATTTGAGAAAAACAAGGGTTTGAGACTTAGGACATTCGTCCGAAATAGAAGTTGTTATCTGTTTAAATGATGTATGATAAAATGAGTAGTAGTAGTTCTGCATACTAGGTATGTTTGTTTTTCGATCTCCTTTACAGTTGTTTCGATTCATAAATATTGATGAAGTTATACAGTGAAAGTTTCGATACTAAAATGTAGATTACTAATATGTATTACGAGGATATTCAAATGAAAAGAAAAATAATAAGAGAATAGATATTATTTGTCTTCTGCAAAGAAATAGTTAGCCTATACTGAATCTTAGGATTATGCAGAAATATGGTAATGTTTATGCCTCATTTACTTTTGTTGCTACAATTGTAAGGATATTACAATGTCTGAATAGTATGGATGTTACTATGTTTTCTATGACTGAAACATAAGATATTTTAAATTGAAATTTGTAAACAAATAAGGAAATATAGGAAAACATAACAGATTTTGTCTATTCAATCATTGTATCTACTGCATATTATTTATCTAATTTTAAACATCCTTCCCTGTACTAGAGTATGGCACAAGGATAGTGCGTGGAAAAATATAGGGAAGTAATCTATTCTATCATTTCATATAACTTCTTCAACAATTTACAGAATCATAATTAGTTTAGAAAATTAGACATTTACTTCTGCATGATGTCATGTACTCACCCATCCATCCAAGGCAAGGGAGGGAACATGATGGCAATCTCTGGGCCTTTCACATAAAACTCAGCCCATTCATTAGATTCACAGCCATAAATTCAATGTGTGCAGATGCAAATCAGTTAAACATGCACAATGGAATAAAACATATTCATCCACACACTTTTCATATGCATTCAACATATCAATAAAAGTCATTAATTTAAGCATTGCAGAAGTAGATACATAGACAGAAAGCACTTATCTTCATTTTTGCAATTGTCCCAAACAACTAGCTATGTCGCTGCAATGTTCCACCCAACCATAAGCTCTTTGACAGCTTATACTGAGTCCGTCCGAAGGCCACCCCCGAGCTAGGCATGATTCTCAAGAGGAAAGGGAACATTCAGCTCATACACAACCCATTTCTCATTTCATCTCAGCTAAGCCAGTGCACATATATAACATATACATATATGGAACGTAAACCAATGGTGGCCACCTTAGGTTAAATAAATACCAATGATATGTTGCCATGGTCAATGTTGTTTTCGTAAAGTAGAGGTATAATAGCATTAACGGAAATAAATGATCCTTCGATCATCAAATGTGGAACGCAGTCAACACAAAGATAAAAGCCTATTCTATCCATCAAAGGCAGAATGTTGGTATAAATACAGAGGTTGAAAATGAATAGAAAGGTTAACCCTGTCAAACATGAAATAAGCCAAGACTCGACTCTTTCAAACATGAAGATGGGTAGAGAATTCGACTCTGTCAACACGAAAAAGGATCAATTCGGTTTATTGGCAGCATAATATGACTGAATCTATCAAGGACTATAATACGTCCAAGTCTGCTTCGCATACATGTGCAAGTTATGTAACAATGTTACACACAAAGAAATAAACAAAAACAAAAACAGAGGCACCGTAATCTGTATGCTTTTAACAACGTAATAAACATTGTGTTAGGATATTTAGACACTTAGGAGTTAGTTAAGATCAACTTGTGTAATAGATCCATTAGGGATAGTGTGTTTCTTTAGTATGTATTAGTATGCATTTGTAAATACTTAATCTGACGGTCACGATATGTTCCCAACATAGAGTGATCCAATGACTCAACTTCTCTTAGATCAAACCTAACCTTGATTGGTGGCTTAACACCCGATTGGTCCATGATCTCTATTTAAAGAGCATGGAGGGTCATTGTTTAGTTGACCGATTATGAGAAGCTCATTTGTAACTTTCTTTCTTTGCATAATAAATTGTCCCATAGAAGCTATTTGGCAGGGGCCGTGGAGTGTTTCCCTCAAGAGGGTTTAAACCACGTCAAAACATTGGTGTGTTGATCTGTGATCTGTTTGTGTGAAGTGGTTGCTCTTGGTGTTCAGTCCTTTGGTAGTACCCTGTGTACTCGAACATGGTATCAGAGCTTTTATGAAGTGCCGCTTTCGGTTATGATCTAGATCTTGAACTGCTGTTGCCGAAACTCGAAAGGGTTTCTATTTTTGGTATTTCTGTACATTGTTGGGTTGTGGGAAGTGTTCCATTGCATCCGAAGCATTGTTTCCATTGGGAAATAGTTTTCGTTTGATAGAAAATGGTTCCCGGTTGCTCCAGAAACGCGTATTTCATCAGATCTAAAGGTATAATATTACAATGATGCATTTTTTTATTTTTATTTTTTTTAAAGGAAAAAATCTCATATTTCATCATTTTTTACTGTTAGATTTTTTTGGGTTCGGATTGTTGCTTTCCCGTCTGCGTATGCTCTTTGCCTTGCACCTTGAGCGATCTCGACAAATCAGAAACAGAAAGAGAAAGGGTTTTTCTTAGCTGCGTATGCTCTTTGCCGTGCACCTTGGGCGATCTTGGCAAATCAGAAACAGAGAGAAAACATAGACTTTCCGGGCAAGCTAACAAGATCTAACTCCACAAGTGTGGAAAAGTTTTTTTTGTTTCGATTTGTGGTTTGTTTTGTAGGAAAAAGTGAACCATTTTATTATGAAAAACCATAGTATATATATGTATACTATATGAGTATAATATATATATATTAAACAAACCATTCTATTAGTATAGTATATACTAAACAAATCATTCTATTAGTATAGTATATACATACTTTATGAGTTGCATCTAATAGATATATATATGTATAATATACCATTTTATTTGTATATCAAATTTTAATGGTACCTCCTCACATTCTTCACTAATTTTTAAAGTATAGATCATATCTAACTATTAAAATTTATTTAATAGTACCTAGCTTTATGCTAGCAGGTAGGTTGTATGAGTTCTTTAGTACCTTACGACCAATAATAGTCCTTTTTTTAATCTTACTTGGGTCTAAAAGTTAACTCTAGCTCATAATCCTAAGACGACACTTAAGCTTAAGGTTATCAAGTAAGTGTTTGAGGTATTAAGATAACCCCATCATTTAGTTGCATCAAACTTCAATCTTCCGATTCATCCTCGACATTTACAACTTAAGAACTAAGCTAACATCACATACAAGGTTTACTTACTAGTGGGGCCTTGGCCTTGAGCTCCTCATCAGGGCCATGTAGATAGTTACAATATACGTTTATAAAAATTAAGGCTTAAAAAGAGGGAGTTTACACCTAGGATGCTCAGCTATGATGCACATCATCAGATGACGACAGGGCCCATGTATCAAATGACAACATTGTTCTAATAAATTATGAGAATGGTTTTTGGGAAGAGGTAGATGGTGTGGTTCCACCATGAATGACAATGCTATCATCACCCACAGTTCCAACATTTCCCATATTGCCACCATCTTTTATAGTGCAAGGTGCCATTTCAACGAAGAAAATCACTACTATTAGAGGATGGACAAAAGAAGACATGTTGAATGCAATTGACGATGTCGAATTCAAGAGGTTTTCTATTAGATAAGTGGAAAAAAAATATCTGATTGCATCCATGTCAATCCATTACCGGATAAATGGCCCAACCCATACCAAGAGGAGAGGTCCTCTTACAGTCATGACTGGACAGGAGGAGGAGGTGGTGGTGGTGTGGTGTGGTGTGAGGAGATTGTCGAATTAGGATATGGGATAGAGTTGATACAACTGAAATCAACTGTTGCTCAAATATGTTAGGGGAGGCCAACCCCATTCAATGATGGGTTTCCAGATAAATCATGGTGGGATGGTTTCTAAAAAAGGCATCCAAAGCTTGTGTTACAAATAACAGAGGGCCTTGATAGAGATAGGGAATTGAATCTAAGCCCCACTTTTGTGTCCAGTTTCTATGACACTCTTTCTATTGCATATGAGAAACACTCTTATGCTCCAGACCATATTTGGAACTATGATGAGATAGGGTTACAGGAAGGAAGGAATTGTGGCATGCAGGTAATTGCAAAGAGAGGGAACCAGAATGTGCCAAATATTCAACCCAAGAACAGGGAGTGGATAACCATTCTATGTTGTGTGAATGCAATTGGTATGACAATCCCAAGATTTTATTTGTTCAAGGGAAAACTAGGCTGCAAAACTATATCAAAAACTGTGAACTTGGGGCATGCATGGCTGCACATACCCATGCATGGATGACTAAAGAACTTTTTCTTGAATTGGCTTTGCCACTTTGTAGCATCTGTACTAGGAAGTGTCTCCCCTGAAAATAGACACCTACTGGTTTTAGATGGCCATGGAAGCCACATTGCTGTGCAAACCATCGAGGAGGAAAACAGGTTAGGCATTGACTTGTTAACACTTCCTGCTCACACCACTCATAGGTTGCAACCCTTGTATGTGAATGTGTTTGGGCCTTTCAAGGATTTTTTCAAGTCGGAACGTGTTGCATGGATGGCGAAGAACCCAGGGGTAGAGGTAAATAGGTTTGAGTTAGCTGATCTTGCAAGCAAGGCTTTCAAAAGGGCTCTCACATCCTCGAATATCAAGGATGGATTTAGGAGAATAGGTATCTAGCCATTGAATTATGATGGTCTTATGTAAGACACCGGTTGTAGCCGAGCATTTGTTGTGGATGGCCAATAATATGTGGCAGGAGAAGACCTTGTGGACATCGAAGAGCATTTGGATGGGAAGTAAGAGGTAAATGCTGTGGACAATATGATGTCCCTTTCTCAAGGAAACTACCAAGGAGTTGGTGCTACTGATGATGATGAACAGGTCAACACTACACAATTCGATGATGAAGCAACGGAATATAACATCAGGCTAGGTGGTCCAGTTGGCACACATGTGGATTATGTGGAACATACTAATGTGGTCGACGATTTTCGTAGTCCAAGAAGCAACATTGACACATTGACATTGATAATGCAAGTATCCCAACTATCATGGATGGCAGAGGCCATGATGAACTTGAAAAAACACATTGGCGGTTCCACCAACGATGAAAGCATGAACATGCCTTCGCAGCTGACATTCATACAAGATGAGATTGTCCAGTTTTATGTTGATGGTGGGTTGATAGAATAACCTAACATAGACAACGAGGATGCAACCGAAGAATATACTACAATAGAAGAACCTCTCATAGTAGAAGAACCACTGCCAGGGAACAAACCAAGGCTTGGTCAATTCCTAAAGTTTTCAGTGGCGATAGTGTCAATGAAAGGAAGCCAAGGAAAATCAGACATTCTCCGATTGGGCCGGAGTTCAAAACTAATAACTTCAGAAGAGTACATAATCTTTTTGGTTGAATCTTAAAAAAAGAAACATGCTTTACAGGAATTAAAACAAAGGAAGAAAGATCTTGCAAAGGAAAAGAAGGAAGTAAGGATGATTACAGCTGAACATCGGGCATAGGAAAGGATTGCAAGAGAGGCTAATCGACAATAAAAAGAGCACCAGAAATAGTTGGAAAGGAAATCAAAGGATGCAAGGAAGGCGCAATAGATGAACCAAAATTATGCAAGAGAAATCGAGGAAAGGAATGTGATGGATGATACTACAAGAACAACCAAGGAAAGGAACATGATGGAAGGATTGTTACAAACATTTGCAAACAGTGCACGATTCTACCAAGATCTTATTAACATTTAGATACCCCACTATAATCAGATAGGTTTACACCCCTCACTCTATTCCTACTAGTGAAGCGGCCCATTCTATGTTATCTTATCCAACACCCGCAATTATTCCAGGGGTCTCAAGCAAAGGTCAGGCATATGGCTATTCAATTGCTCCTTAGTTGCGAGTAAATTGGCCTCAATCTGTTTCCACCAACCCCACCCATCCTAATCAAACATGCTCAGTATGGTCACCCTACTTGTCTCAAACTGGAAGCCCGACAAGAAATGACGGGGAAGGTACCCAACCTCGTGAAGAATAGGATATCTGGTGTATAGCCTACCCAAATGCTATTTCATTCTCAAGGATTGTTTTTTTTGCAGCTTCAATCAAGCATGAGGAGGGATTGACATAACCGAAAACCTAGGTGACAATTTTCATGCAGACTACAAATCCCAGGCCTTGTCATCTACTACAAATAGAGGCATTGTATTTCAGTACTATTAATATAAACTGCAGTTGTTTTATTATACATGAGAAGGTTTTATTTATGATTGTTTATTTCCATTATATGAATGTTTGATCATAATGGCCAAGGAAATATAGGCTATAATAATAATATAGGATACAATAACCATATATGGAATAAATCATAAATCAACTGCCAACACTAAAAGCAATGCACAAACAATCACATTGAATGATAGGCCATGCCAAATTTCAAAAATGTAAGCGAACACAATAACAATGTATTCACAACATTTTATTTTTATGCAGCTTCAATCAAGCATGATGATGGATTGACATAAACTAAAACCCATGTGCCATTTTTCACACAGACTATAAATCCCAGGCCTTTCCACCCACTACAAATAGAGGCATTGTATTTCATAACGATTAATATAAATTGCGGTTGTTTTATTATACATGAGCAGGTTTTATTTGTGAATGTTTGTCTCCATTGTATGATTGTTTGATCATAATGACCAAAGTAATCTAGGCTATAATAATAATGTAGGCTACAATAACCATCACCAGAATTAATCATAATTCAACTGCCAACACCGAAAGCAATGCACAAACAATCACACTAAACGACAAGCCATGCCAAATTTCACAATTGTCATCAAACACAATGACAATGTATCCACAACATTTTATTTTTTTGCAGCTTCAATCAAGAATGACGAGGACTTGACATAATCTAAAACCAAGTTCAAAGTTTTGAAACCTACTGCAAATCGCGGGGCTCAATATCTACTACAATATGAATATGAAGATGAATATAAAGTTCAAACACCTACTGCTGCAAATTTTGCAGCAATATGAATATAAAATACAGTCATTATAACCAAAATGTATAACAATATTTCTGCCAATAATCCATGCTACAATAATCATAGACACAATATATAACAATATTTCTGCCAACAATGACAACAACCATCATTCATCCACACAATAAGACATGCCATGCCAAATTTTAAAATTGTCAACCAACACATTTACAATGTATTGTCTGCATATGTCTACTAAAAATTCACGAACTGAATCCAAAAGCCAAATGTAATCTGCATTAAAAACAAAGAATCCTCTATGAAACCCTCCACCGCCAACCTTAAACAAAAAATATTTTAACTACTATATAATTTCTATATAACTAATCAATTAATTCATTGTTGTAATGTCTCCTTCAAAAACAAATAGGTGGAACCATCACCAAATTAGACGAAGGCCCAAATTACAATCACGTATAATTGTAATGCAATAACCACACACGTGGACGCATCAACCATACCCATAATCATTAACAAACATGTGGAAGCATCAACCATACCCATAACAGTATGCAATAACCACATAGGGTTTAAAATAGATTCAAGAGACACCCATATTCATCCAGAGTCTGCAATAGCCCTTATTGCTCCAAACGTTTAGACCAACAGTGTCAAGTATACACAGTTCCCTTAGAACCAGAGACACCCAAAATATTTCAACAAGTTGAATCATCACATAATTACCCAAAAAATGGTTTGCAATAACCAAACAGGGTCCTAAATACATTCAAAACTCACCCATAATCCACCACGGTAGTTGGACAGAATGAAGGCCAATAAATCCATTAACATGCAACCATTTTCCATCAAACTTTTGTGCAAAAATACCCTAAAAACCTCCTCACAGCCAAAGAAACCGTAAAAACAAAAATAAGTTAAGGTATTGCAACATTAGCCAAAGAATGGTATTCCATTATCACAAATACAACATCACTATGACAAAACGAAGTAAGGTCATCCCCGAAACAAATCAAGGATTGCAATTACAATGAAAATACAACTAGACAAACCCACTGGGGACGACCATAGATACCCAAACAAACCTGCTTCCAAAGACATAGATATAGCCACAGAGCAACTGTTGGAAAGGTATAACGACATCATCCATAAGGAGGTGTAAAGTGTTGACAAACACTGTCAAGAAACTGGTAAGGATGAAACCCTACCAGACTAGTCGTCGGGGCAATGCCAGTTGCAGGATGGTCGAAGCTGAGGCCCATCGAACCACCACTACAATCCGCTCTTCGAGTAAAAAATGAAACCGTCGTTAGCCACCTTGAACCTGTAGCTGGCACCGGATTTTACAAGCACTGAGCTAGGTAGGATCATCAACCAGAAGCCGAATGCATTGTCGAAATCTACTGCCGAGAAAATCCAAACGAGTGGCCATGCCACAACTCGTATCCCATGCAATCAATAGACATGTATGACAACCCAAAACTCTGAGCAGAGTGTGCAATAAACGAAGAAGCGTGTCTCTGTGTTACCTCCCAACAGATATTAGCATAAACACCAAAATGTCATAGTAATAGAACCCCGACGGACCAGTACCAGGGCGGTAGAATGGTTACATAATGGCCCCAAACAAGAATACACAAAGAGTTGGTGTAGCTACGGGAAACCGCTCCTTCGAACAAGTTAAACTGTGTGGAAACCCTAGCATTCAATGCCACCACCTACCTAACATGCGGCGCCACCTTTTCAAACCATGCCGTACAACTCGAGGACACTGCCAAGTGTCCTCCAACATGGTATAAGGGACCCCGCACACGTATTGGTGTCTCTCCCGTAGTCTTTGTTCTTTTTGTTTTGATTAATAGCGTGTAATGATTAGATTTCCTTTATTATTATATTTTATTTATGATTATATCATATAATTATAACATAAAGGTTTATAGTGCAAAGAAGCTTAATGTCCGATGTAACCACATAAAATCTCTAAGATATATTGAAAAAAATTATGACAGCTCATTTAGAAAAGTGAAACAATTAAGTAAACTATCTTCATTTAAAGTTGAGCTTTAAGACTCGATGGATGCTTAGAAAACTAATCTAATTTTACAAATACTCTTATTTAGAATGAGATCAAACTTAGATTCCATTTTTCAATAATTTTAAGAGGATTTTGCAAATATAAAACATTTGAATGATTGTTATAAATTTAATATACAACCATATTACACACAAAAAGAAAATGATAATAAGCTTAGTGTTTAATCTAATAAAATAATTCAAAAAATAATTTAAACAAATTATAGAAAATATGATTTGATATAAAATCTTAAATTGTTTGATTGATTCAATCATTATTTTTATGATCTTGAGAAATTTGAAAAAATAAAAATAAGTAACACAATTACATTATGAAAGATGAAACATTAATATTTTTAGAAATGATTAAAATTGACTATCCCAATAGTCCACGTTGGTAGAGCAATTGGTAATGAGTAAATGAGATGAGCAGTTGTAAATGGAATGTCACAAGTTCAAATCCTTATAGGTACTAGCTTAAAAAAAAATGACTATCCCAATTAGAATAACCTAAATCATTTTTTTTATTATAACAATAATGTTGATAATCATATTATGTAGCAGATTCGAGAGGGTAGCATTTTTAATCATTTATATATATATATATATATATAAATAATTTATAAATAATTTAGTTAATATTTGTTAAGTGTTTTAATGAGTGATATTGGTCACCATATGATATAGTGGAATCAAGAGGCTAGCATTGTTAAACAAACTAATAGTTACACACAAAATAAAGTGTTTGGTGGTTTAATGGGATATGATGTTTCCATTAAAATGCAGCATAGATTACTTGGGAAAACACTATGTTTCTTTACACTTTAAGATAATGTTTTTAATCCCAACCTGATTTCATGAATTTCATATAATCTAATATTCTATCTCATACCGTATCACACAATGGACCGTATCACACAATGGTCCAACTCCCTTTCAAGTATGTTTGACTGAGTGAGATACACACTTGGCTGTAAACACTCATTATTCACTGTAAAATGGTAGATTATAGTATTACTCGCATTAATACTGTATGTAACCTAACTTCGCCTACCCAGATAGAGATAGTAACCCCTCTCGGGCCCATATTGCCTAGATAGATTCATTCTTTCCTCGCCACTGTAAGCATCAGAAGAAATGTCACGCGAGTCAAGAAAAGTAAGAACAACCATAAGAAAAATAAATAATGCTTGGAATGTAGAAATAATATTCCATTCATGTTTTATGATTTAATGATTGAGATTTTAAATCAAGATACAAAAGTTTAAAAAACACATAATTGGGTTAATTTATTTTGAATTTATATGAAAGTATATTAATAATGGTGTAGTCTAAATATTTTATGTTTTCAATTTTTTTTAGCATATTTTCTGTCTAATTTTGTTTGGTATTTTATTGGAAATTTAAAAACAAAATTAGTATTACATATATTAGCTATGGAAATTGCATAATTTGGATGTTATAGAGTATTTGAAGGTGCTGAATATATTTATGGATTCAAAAATACGATTTGAGGCATAAAAATTTGGATTTTACCAAAAAATTACATATTCCAACAAAAACCCATCCTAAAAATAAATAAACTACTCCTATTAATAATTAATATATGTCAGCTTCTTTCTTTTAATAATTTATTTTATTAATCATACCACAATTTTCTATATTTTTTTCATAATATTTTCTTCAAACAAATGTATTAATTAGTTCAACACATTTTAATAGTTCTAACATTTACTTCCACACCTCCTTTTATGAATTTGACCCATATATGATGTTTTCAAAAGCAATATTCATATGCAAGTCTATGAAATTACTTAAGAAATAAATGTGATTACAAACAAATTGATCAAAATTCTCATTATAAAAGAAAAATTATCTCCCAATTAAAAAAGGTTACGTGATATGAAGATATTTGCCAAATTTATCCCCTACTTGACGTGAAGATATTTACCGAATTTATCTCCAAATTAACTTAAGTAACCTAATAAACTAAAAGAATAGAGCAAGAATAACAAGACGTACTGCATCCCACTTGTTCATTCCACCTTTACAATTTGAAGTGGATCACGTCTTGGAATTAAGGAGTTACAATCCATTTAGTATTTAATAAGTGTCGGGACGAGGTTGTTCGATAGGATGTTCAAGAACGACAAGAAGCAACGTTTGCCGCTCAAACTGGTCAATAGCCGCTTAGAAAATACTTTCACTGTAACCATGACGTCACGAATACGTCCGTCATTTATGTGGGAAATGGAGGGATCATGCGTGATGCGTGGCCAAAAGTTGTGATCGTGGATTCGTGCGGACATGGACGCCTATTTTTGCGGCCGAAAAAGGGCGTTAATTCGAGGCCGAAGGCCGAATCATTGTGTAAAGCTATTCGCGAGTAGCCCGTTACACCGAACAGATCCTCGGGAATCGGATCGGCCAGGTTCTTGAACCCCACCCGTAAAAACCTAATTTTTTTTCCCAAACATGACGCATAAACAATACCTGTCAGCGGGATTTGGTCCACTGTATATCTTCCTTTCGGCGTATACACCCCTGTCTCTGAACAAGTCAAATAAGTCAATCATTGGACGAACTATTTTTATTTCGCGATTTTTTTTGGGTTTAAATCTGGTAGTATCTATATCAGGATATATATCCGGTATTGTTATTTGAAATTTTTATCGTGGTTTTACAGGAAAAAGTTTTGTCATATTATAAAACTGTCTAAATTTACACAAACATAAACAGATGAATCCAAATCAACTCCGCAGTACAGATTTTCCGCAACTGAGAATCCGGAGAAAAGTGAGCATTCGTCGGCATTCTTCTCAGTGTCGGCCCTTCCGATCTACTTCATGGTCGTCGGCCGAGACTCCCCACCCCACAATGGGACAGTGGGAGTGAAATAACAGTGGAAAAGTCTGCCACATTTTCTTCTTTTTGGGTGGCAGCCATGTGACGGGTGCCCACCACTCGCAGTCGCGCCTATGACATAAGAAGGGTTGTTGCGGACAATGAGGTTCTTACAGACGTGACCATAATTTGCTTCACGGATTTCAATTAGTGCATGGTGTGGGGTACCGGTCGCTCGTTGGAAAGGGAAATGTTTGGGTCAGGTGATGCATGCCTACCTAATGTGCAGTGAAATTAGAGATAGCCCTTCCTTTCCTTCCTTAATGATGGCATCTTGGAAACATGCCTTGCAGCTTTCATGGTGTCGGCAGGTTTCCGAGACAGCACACCATGAACATTCCTTCTTTAACATAACCGTTAGGTAATTGGTCACCATTGTATATATCAATTGAGTGGAGATCGTTAGGTAATTGGTCACCATTGTATATATCAATTGAGTGGAGATAGAGTGGTTGGAACTTGGGAGGTTGTTATCTTCCTCATCAGGATTTAAATCTAGAGAATTGAGCTAATTCTAACTGAATAGAAAATTCATAATACAGAAGAAATCTTATTTGAAATTGAAGACATAATCCCGATTTAAATCAAGATAATCTAGTTAATTCTAATTGAATAGGACATTCATAATACAAAACAAACCTTATTTGAAATTGAAGACATACAATATTGGTAATCACATTTAAAAAAAATAGTTATGCTATCAAGGATTCAAATTATTTTTAAGACTTCAATATATCAACACAATCTGTTATAAAAAGTTTTCAAATTCAAATTTCAACCAACAAATTTAACAAGCACATTTTCATCAGTTGAGAAGAAACGTAGATAGGGGAGGGACACCAATTGTGGTGCGGGGTCCACGTGAGCATGTCAACGGACACCCGGCAGTCCACGTTTGTTGTACAAAAGGTGCCCATTGTATGCCGACGCGTGTCCAGCACATGCAAAAGGAAGAATGTAGGGTTTTCGCGAGTTTTAGGGTTGCCATTTTCACGTTTTGCCCGGGCTGCTCTACCACCGTGTGCAATGTTGTTCGGGTCCGGTGTGTGGCCATTTCAAAACCTCGATAGTGGTCCGCCGGGGCTCCATTTCCCGTGCAGGCTTGCGTCTATGGTTATTCACCTTTGTGCTGTTGACGAAGCAGAGCAGAACCCTTCGACTCGTGCCCTTGTCCCCATTTTGGTTGGCATTCCTCCTATTGTGGTTCGGTTCGCATGGTTTGTAGAGTTGTTCGGCTGGTGGCTTCATTCGGCGGGCGTTCTCCTTGGTGCACCACTCTCCGTGTTGGCGATCCTGATAATGGCAGTGTTCACATCCTCCTGTGCCGGCTGTGGGGTCGTGAAGGTTGGCGATGGCGGTTTCTTCCTTCGGCAGGCATGCTACAGGTAGGGTTTCCTACCAGCTTCTGAACAGTGTTTATAAACACTCCACATCGCTTCATGGATGTGGTTAACTCTTTGGCTCGTTTTCTCGGTGGTTGGATGTGTTTGCTTGTTTGTATTGTGTTTGTCCCTTGGCTTTGCCTATTCGATGGCCTTCGATTCTGCATCCTGCCCTCGATAGGGTTTCCTACCAGCTTCTCCACAGTGTTTTTTAACACTTCCACAGTGTTTTTTTAACACTTCACATCTCGTCATGGAAGTTTTCGTTAACACTTTGGGTCGGGTAGGGTTGTCTCGGATTTTCTGTGGTTTCTTGGGTTTGTCTGGCAGTTTGCAAGTGCAATTATGGGTTAGTGTTGATTAGTTTTTTGGACCCTGTCTGGTTATTGTTTTTTTACGGTGGTGAAGCCCTGACAAAATGGCAAATGGCGTGTTGAACCGCCTGCGATTGTGTAATGTGGTTCCGGTTGCTGCAGAACTAAATGCTTTTTTCAAACCCCCGTTGGGTGTCTCTGGTTCTAAGGAAGTTTCTACAGTTCTGCCTCTGCGTGCATGGTTGTAACTTGGGACAGGGTCCGAAAAAATGGTATAAACATCTTGCCTGAATTGGCTTCCACCGGTTTCTCTTTGGGTAATTATACAGTTGTATACTTGTTCGTTGTTTAGGGTTGGCCTGGGAGGGTTTCGTATGGGATTCTTTGTTTTTCTGTAGCTTAGATTGGGCGTTTTGGGGCATATATTTGGCATTTTCAGTTGCAGCTTATATTTGGCGTTTTTGGGCATATGCGGTCACAATTTTGCAAATGTGGTGGTTGAGGGGTTTTTGGTTTTGGCATGGTATGCACAATTGGGTGGATGAATGATGTTTGCGTTTGGTTTTGGCAGACAAATATTGGGTGGATAAATGAACTTGATTCTGTTAATTTAGGTCATTTTGCAGCAGTAGGTTTCTGAATGATGTGGAAATGAAATTTGCATGGCCCTGTGGGATATGAAAATGTTGCCAATATGAAATTTATTGTGAAATTTTGCTGGTTGAATTATGGATATGCTTACTGTAGATTAGTGGTAACTGGGAGCAATATTGCAATAAGATTTTGAAAAATTTGCAGCGTAGGTTTTAGAACTTGATATTCATCTTTATTTCCCTTTACTGTTTGAGGCTGCAAAAGAAGTAAAGGCTGCAATAAGACTTAAGCAACCTTGCATATTTCCCTTGCTTTTGTTATATTCTTATTTATGAATGACTTTTTTACATTAAGGTTGATAGTTGGCTACATAATTGCTTGAGACATATTTTTTTATTCAAATTTGGTTATAAGGGTCATTGTGAATTTATTGGGTACAAGGGTTGTATTGGGCTTCAATTTGCAAAGGTTCCCTTGGAATTAGGACCACCATATATTGAAGAAGGGGTTTTGGCCCAACCATTGGGAATTATGGGAACTGTAGGAAACCACACCCATCTTAGTCGATGTCGTTTATGTGAATTTTATGAAATCCATAGGATATTAAGAAGACAAGAAGAACTAATAGCAAGCAACAACACATCCATTTCTTAGCAACAAGGCAGGCTTATGCTCGAGAGGAAATTCAATGGTTGGTTGGTTGAATGCTGGTTCCATTATGGTTATGCTCGCTGTAATATATAGTGTGAATGTTTGTTGGTTGAATGTTGGTTCAATTATGATTTTGGTTATGTTTCTGGTAATTTTGTAGCAGTATGTTTTTGAACTTGATATTCATCTTTATATTACTGTTTGAGGCTGCAAATTAAGTAGATGATGTGGATATTCGGTTTGGTGTGGCCCCTCGTGGATATGAAAATTTTGTGGATTTGAAAAATAGTGTGAATGTTGGTTGAATGCTGGTTCAATTATGGTTATGCTCACTGTTATATATAGTGTGAATGTTTGTTGGTTGAATGCTGCTTCAATTATGGTTCAATTAAGATTTTGGGTATGTTTCTGGTAATTTTGCAGCAGTATGTTTTTGAAGTTGATATTCATCTTTATATTACTGTGTGAGGCTGCAAAATAAGTAGATATTTGAGAGAATATTTATGATTTTTGAGTGACTGTTATGGTTACCTTCCTTGTTATGGTTAACTTCCTTGTTTATGGAAACAAACATAAATAAATAATAACTGCTCATTTATAATTAAACAACTGCACTTTATAACAATAGTACTGAAATACAAATACAATAACTCTATCTGAAGTAGATGTCGAAACAATGTCTCTGTCTGAAGTAGATGTCAAAACAATGCCTCTGTTTGCAGTAGATGTCAATGACTAGGATTTAGGTTATATCAAGCCATCACCATGCTCGATTGGGGCTGCACAAAAAGAAAATGCCTTGATCACAAAATACCATTTGGTTGGTCTATACACTGCCTCTGTCTGAAGTAGATGTCAAAACAATGCCTCTGTTTGCAGTAGATGTTAATGACTGGGATTTAGGTTATATCAAGCCCTCACCATGCTTGGTTGGGGCTACACAAAAAGAAAATTCCTTGATCACAAAATACCAATTGGTTGGTCTATACACCGGCTACCCTATTCTTCAAGAGGTTCGTCACCTCCCACATCATTTCTTGTAGGGTTTCCATCTTGAGACAAGTAGGGTGACCTTACCGAGCATGTTTGATTAGGAAGAGTGGGGTTGGTGGAAACAGATTGAGGCCAATTTTATCCTTGCAACCAAGGAGGAATTGAATAGCCATAGGCCTGACTTGTGCATGGGACCCCTAGAATATTTGCTGGTGTTGGATAAGCTAACATAGGATGGGACCCTGCAGTAGTAGGAATAGAGGTGGGGTGTAAACTTGCATGATTATAGCGGGGTATATGAATGTCAATAAGATCCTCGTAGAATCGTGCACTACTTGCAAACGCTTCTAATGATCCTTCCATCATGTTCCTTTCACTGGTTGTTCTTGGAGTATCAGCCATCACATTCCTTTCCTCCATTTGTGATGCATTATTTTGGTTCATCTGTTGCACCTTCCTTGCTTCCTTTGCTTGCCTTGCCAACTGCTTCTAGTGTGCTTTTTCTTGTCGATTAGCCTCTCTTGCAATCCTTTCCTGTGCCTGCTGTCCAACTGCAATCATCCTTGCTTCGTTCTTTTCCTTTGCAAGATCTTTCTTCCTTTGTTTTAATTCCTGCAAATCATGTTTCTTTTGTTCAGATTCAACCAAGAGGCTCATGTACTCTTCTGAAGTGAGCAGTTGTGAACTTTGGCCCAATCAGAGAATGTTTGTCTGTCCTTCCCTTTCTTGTGTTGACACTCTCTCCATTGGCAACTTTAGGAATCTGCCAAGCCTTGGTGTGTTCCCTGGCAGTGGTTCTTTAGCTATGAGAGGTTCTTCTGCTGCAATATATTCTTCAACTGCATCCTTGTTGTCTATGCTAGGATCTGCTACCAACCCACCATCAACATAAAAATGGACAATCTCATCTAGCTGTGAAGCCATGTTCATGCTTTCATCGCTGGTGGAACCACCAATGTGTCTATTCAAGTTCCTCATGACCTCTGCCATCCATGATGGTTGAGATAATTGGGTTGGCACTGTCAATGTGTCATTGTTGCTACCTGGACTACGACAACCATCGACCACATTTATATTTGCCCCAGAATCCACTTGTGTGCCAGCTGGACCACCTAAACCCATGTTATCTTCTGCTGCATCATCATCGAATTATGTAGCGTAGACCTATTCATCATCATCAGAAGCACCAACTCCTTCACAGTTTCCTTGAGAAAGGGACATGATGTTGTCCACAACATCTGCCTCTTGCTGGCCATCCAATTGGTCTTCGACATCCTCAAGATCTTCTCCAGCTACAACTTCTTTGCCATCCACATCAAATGATCGGCTAGACCCAGTGTCATGCATAAGAGCATCATAATTAAATGGCCAAATACCTGTTCTCCTAAAGCTAGCCTTGATATTGGGGGGTTGAGAGCGCTTTTGAAAGCCTTGCTTGCAAGCTCAGCTAAATCAAACCTCTTTACCTCTACCCCTGGGTTCTGAGCCATCCATGCAGCACGTTCCAACCTGAAATAAGCCTTGAAAGGCCCAAACACACTCACATCCACGGGCTACAACCTGTGAGTGGTGTGAGCAAGAAGTGTTAACAATTCAATGCCCAACCTGTTTGCCTCCTCGATGGTTTGCACAACAATGTAGCTGCCATGGCCATCTAAAACCAACATGTGTCTGTTTTCAGGAGAGACACCGCCTGGTATGGATGCTGCAAAGTGGCAAAGCCAATTCAGGAAAAGTTCTTTAGTCATCCATGCATGGGGATGTGCAGCCATGCACGCCCCAGGTTCACAGTTTTTGATATAGTTTTGCAGCAGAGTTTTTCCCTTGAACAAATAAAACCACGGGATTTCTGAGCCAATTGCATTCACACATGATAGAATGGTTATCCACTCCCTGCTCTTGGGCAGAATCTTCGGCACATTCTTGCTCCATCTCTATTCAATGACCCGCATGCCACAATTCCTTCCTGCCTGTAACCCTGTCTCGTCGTAGTTCCAAATATGGTTTGGACTGTAAGAGTGTTTCTCATATGCAGAAGAAAGAGTGTCATAGAACTTGGAAACAACCGTGGGGCATAGATTCAATGCCCTATCTCTGTCCAAACCCTCTGCAGTTCGTAGCACTAGCTCAAGATGTCGTTTTTTGAAACCAGCTCACCAAGACTTACGTGGAAACCCATCTTTGAATGGGTTTGACCTCCCCTAACAGATTTGAGCAACAGTTGATTTCAGTTGTATCAACTCTAACCCATGTCCCAATTCGGCCATCTCCTTGCACCACACCACTTCCTCCTCCTCCTCCTGTTCAGTCATGACTGTAAGAGGACCTCTCCTCTTGGTATGGGTTAGGCCATTTATCTAGTAATGGATTGACGTGGGTGCAATCCCATGTTTTTTGGCCGCTGCTCTAACTAAAAACCCCTTGAGTTCGACATTGTCAATTGCAGCCAGCATGTCTTCTTTGGTCCATGCTCTAATTGCACTGATTTTCTTCATTGAAATGACACCTTGCACTGTGGAAGATGGTGGGAGAATGGGCGATGCTGGAACTGTGGGTGGTGATGGCTCTGTCATTAATGGTGGAACCACACCGTCTACATCTTCCATAGGACCATTCTCAGAATTTGTTGTAACAATGTTGTCATTTCAAACACGGGGCCTTTCGTCATCCGATGATGTGCATTGTATCTGGGTACCTCGCTTCCTTATGTTCCTTGTACGATGTGCAATATTGACTCTTGGAATGGCTATGAGAATCTGCAACATCCAGATAAATAACTTGTGAGTATTATAGATCCTTATGCAATGGAATTACAAACAAATCCACAAAATTGCTCATGTTTAAGATTTCAATGCTAAACAAGAATGAAATTCTTTCACTTATCTAGGGATTCCATTTTTTTAGGGAAGCATGTTTTGAAAGATTGGAGAAATGTGATTGATAAAATCAGAAAAAAGATGGAATATTGATCTTCGCAATGGTTGAGTTTGGTATGGAGTTTTGTTGGTTTTAATAATTTTCAATATGTGAATTGCTTAACAATGAAGGTTTGAAAATTGAGAAAATGTGGACTTGTTAAAGAGAAGTGAGTAACACTACCATCACACTGCTATCATGCATGTATGTTGATTGTGGCCATTTTAATACTTAACAATGGAGGTTTGAAAATTGAGAAAATGTGGACTTGTAAAGAGAAGTGAGTAACACTACTATCACACTGCTATCATGTATGTATGTTTATTGTGGCCATTTTAATGTTTGCTTGGTTGGTATTGAAATGTTCATATGAATATAGCTTCTCCCAGTGTTAAATCACCCCTACTCTGCTCACCTGAGGCTCTTAATATACTGCCCGTGATCTCATTTTTTAGCTACTGAACTATTCATAGATGTCACTGAACTATTAATTATAAGAATTTTGATCATCAATTGCTCTTATGCTTTCACTCTTTCCATAGTCTATTTTGGTTTTATTGCACTTATTGCCATGATACTTGTGTTGACAAAAGCATAGAGATTATGTAAACTATATTGCTTCGAAAGTGAGGATATCAATGGAACGTTACAAAAGCATAGAGATTATGTAAATAATTTTCATATTGTTATGGATATTAAAATTAATTGAAAAAGTTCTCAAGATAGTTTTCAAATTGTTATGGATATTAAGCAAAGTTGAAAGAAGTGATAACCATTATATACTTGTTGCTTTTATCATTCTCATTTTCCTGCTTGCTTATTTCAATAGATGGTTAATCGAATACAACAGGTAGGTTACTATACATACCTGTCACACAGTGCACACACTGCTGGGCTATTGATGTATGGTTGACACTGTGCACACAACCTTTGGGATGTTGATGGATGGTTGAGTCGTCGCTGATAAATGCACTGCTTGGCTGATAAACGCACTGCTTGGCTGAGTCCTGGCTGATAAATGCACTGCTTGGCAATTCATCTAGCACACACTGTTTGAAAGCTAGATGAATTGAATGGATGCAAATGGGTTCAATTGTGTGCAAAGAGGTTGTTTTATAGTTTTTTTATGTTGAAAAAGATTGCATGGGGGAAATGACATGGATTGCAGGGTTAATTCTTGGAATGGGAGGCTGGGATTGATTTGGCACCAATCCAATGGCTGGAGATTTGGGTTTGCATGATCCATGTGCTCTTTGTTGTTGGCTAGCTGCTTTGGTTGAGTTCAATGCTTGATTTGATGTTCAGTTTAATGGATGATTTGATTTTTTTATTTGCAGAGTTTATGGCATACATGATATGGCAGTTCAAATTCTGTTTGGACATTTGTAGAGGATGGCAGTTCGAATTTTGTTTCCTGAGTTAATGGTTTAATGGATGATTTGATTTTTTTATTTGTAGAGTTTAATGCATTTTTTCTTTTGGGCATTCGTAGAGGTTGGCAGCTCCTTTGGATTTGATTAATTTTAATGGGTGATTTGATTTTTTCCGTGGGTTGGGGCATTTATTGAGGTTGCATGTGTGAGTTGTTGAATAACTCTGTACCAGATGCTGACCCTCCTTTCCACTTGCAGTGCGCAGGTGGTAATGGGTGATGGAACACTGGATCCTATTGCTTGATTGTTGCTTCTCTAGTTGTGGTTCATGAGGGATGATGTGATGCCCAGGATGTACTTAGTAGATTGAGTATGAGAGGGTTTTTTGATGTTTAATTTGTAATTAATGGCAAGACGGAGTGGATTCTCAATGGGACTGGATGGTTTTTAATGTTGGCATTAAATGGACTGAATACTGTCAACTGGGCCCCAATCAGTTTTACTCCTATTTTGGACTTAATATAATATATATCTGTGCAAAAATATGTTGTTTAATGTTTTTTAATTAACTTTTTCATGTGCAAGATTTGGGTGGTTGATGTGATAGGAACCATGACCAGTACTGGTTCCCGCACAACAATAGGAGCCTCTCCCCTAGATGCTGCGAGCAAGCAACTCTTTTGGTGGACACCAAAAATTAATGGCACAACATGAACAACATTTTGGAGAATAATGGGCCTGCACTGGCATTATAGTTTTAAGATAACAAAACACTTAAAACTGTCATTGTGGTCGTCATCATTGAAATGCACAGATGCTTTCGTATTTTTGTATGTGCATCATGTACTTCCATTTCCATTTGAAGGATACCTGTAAATACAAAAGCTTAACTGGATTTTTTTCAGACACATTATAAATTTTAAGTGACACTTTTCCGAAGTTTTATTTTCTCTTCTTCAAACTTACACAAAAAAATTATTAAATTATTATAGAATAGATAAAACATATGTACAACGTAAAACTTGAGAACAACTTATTTGTGAGAACAACTTATTTAACAATTGCACACAAGTAAAAAATAATTATTTCCATTTATCACTGAGTACAGTTCTCTTAGAATCAGAGATTGAGCAAAGTAGATAGTGAAAGAAGTGATAACAAGAGTATTTCTTGATCCCAGTTTGTCTGCTTCTTTAACCCACGATCTTTCATCTTCCTTAACCCATAAGATCATAAGATGATAAGTGGATCATAATTCTTATAACAATTATTTATATAATAATTATGTGAACATTTATAAGTTATAAGTTAAATGATTGTGCTAGTGTTTACTCTATAAATAAAAACTAAATGGAAAATAAATTATTGAGAGGCTAGCAGTTTTAAATCCAAACAGATAGATAGATTGTTTCACTATCAACACAAAGCATTTGAAGCAAACTTATTCCTAAGCAAATAAAATTTGAATCGTCTCTATAAAAAATTCATGGATATGTTATACTCAAGCATGTTCACTATATTGTGCCTTTGAAACCATAGTAGCATAATTCGGTCGTATTGGCATTTCCCATATGGAAATTCAGAGCAATTAGAATTCGTGGAAATATTCGGTATAGGTATGATTCTTACTAATGAAAAAGTAAATTTTAAAAATTAAATTTTAAAAACAAAATTTTAATTATTTAATAACTATAAAATATAAATAACATTCAATCTATTACTTTCTTATGAAATCGAATAGTTTTTAATGCTAATTTGGTTTATATATTTGATTAAAAGTATTATATATAAGAAGTCTACTTCCGTATTGTATTGCATTTTTTTATTACTTATTTTTTCCCTATCCAATCGTATTCGTACTGGAATTATGCTACTATGTTTGAAATTCGATACTCGATAGCTCTGTTACTTCCACTAAAAAAAGATATATCCTCGAAACTCGGTGTCTAAAGAAATCCATGGATATGTTATATTCAATCCCGTTCACTAGATTGTGCCTTTGAAACTCCATCGCTCTGTTATTTCCACTAGAAAATATCTATTTTTAAAGCTTGGTCTCTATTGAAGTCGACGTGTTATGTTGAAGCTCGATATCTATTATATGGGTGCACAATTCCTTTTAGCATTTACTTCTAGCATTTTAATTACAATGATGCGTAGTTCACACCACCCATTTCTAGTATTAAAACTAAAATCCAATTAAAAATTTAAAACTATGCTTAATAGTAACTTTTCAGCGCTTGAAGATAAGATTATAAATCCAACAGAAAATCGAATCTCGAATGAAGATTCGGAAAATTTCACATGTTGGAAAAAAAAGAGGTTGAACAAGATACGAATCGATTTTATGAATAGAGATTCTAATTTACATGTGATAACTACTAATGATGTATGGATAATGAGCATATAATACTTCATTTTTAACTTTGTAATATCCCGACTTTTTGACTAACTATGCTATGACGTCATGTCGGGTCACGGCCCCAGTATATGTGATTTATTATGTTTTACATAGAATTAACATGTTTTGATTTTTTTCCTTTATGAGTTGATGTATTGGGCATGGACCTTGATTTGTTTCATTATTAAATATATGCGGGGCAGGAAAGCTGAATGAAGAAACTATGTTGTATTTCAAGAAATGATTACAAAATTATGATATACTGAGATTATCTCTTTTGTTACATTATACTATGCAGAGCATGATTTACATGGTTGATTAGTTACTGTGTTGAGCGTGGACTCAGGAACACACAAAAGACCTATATACTGGGCCTAAGCTCTGATGTACATTGAGTGTTGGGCATGAGCCCTGGAGCACTCCAAGCTTGAAAGAAATGATTACCGGATCCGAGGACATGTAATTATCCTAGACGTGCCTCGCAACCACATTCTATCTCTAGTGTTGAGAAGAGGCTCTGGAATTGCACTAGCGTAACGCCCATGTGAGAGTGTTGAGTTGAAAGGATTTGAAGAGCACTCGGGGTTACTACTTCTCAAGTGTTGAGTCAAAGAGGAATCTAAATAGCACTTGTGTGTCTTATCACAACTATTTCGACTTGATTAAATAAATTCTATTATCATCATCTACTACGGGAACTACCATGTTAAAACAAGGGAATCTGACATGCAAAGGGAGAGACTAGAGGTGCCTTTATCAGCTTACCGAAACCATCCAAAGAAGTGGACCCTTTCCTTAAAAAGAACTAAAAGAAGCATCTTGTAAAACAAATGCTTAAGACCACTAGTAGTATTATTATTTAGGAGCTTCGAATATATATTGGTTAAATATTATATATATATATATTCCTTTATAAATGTTTACACTTTATAGATATATATAGTTATGCATAAGTGGGATGCCACTTACTAAATGTTAATTATTAATATTTAGATGGTATTATAAATTGTATACTATTATTATTATGAAAACATCTAAAAGATTAAATAAACACCTTAATCAAACAGGTTGAGAAGTCCTAGTTCCTAATAAACTAATAGTTAAAGTAAACAAATATTATTTTATAAATTAATTGTTTTAAAGAAACCAGTAAATTCCAACAGTCCTAATTTCAAGATTTTCCTACTTAAAGAGGACAGATCCCAAAGTTTGGGAGATCTTCTTTTTCTTTTGGGTATTATTGTACCAAGAAGAACTCTGCTTATAATTTTTTCAGATATGAACCAGTTACTATCTAGGGCCTCTATTTCTCATTTTGCATGTCAGAACCAGCTCAGGGGGATTCATACTGAACTAGGAACGGTTGTAGAATCATGGTTGGGAGGAACGTGGTAGTCCCAAAGTCATCCAATCCAAGAACAATTATCAGGTCAGCTAAGAGTCAGCAGTTTCCTTAACTAGTTGGCTGAGTGTGCAGGTCAGAATCAATAAAGAGAAGTTACCAAGATCAGTAGGTTGTCATCAGCTCGACAAGCTACAAACATCAACAAGTATGAGATATTGATAAAACCCTCCTACGTTTCATATTCCTATTATAAATGCCATGTTAAAATAGAAATGTTCTTATTATCGGTTTTATTAAATCAAGTGTTACCAAAATCAAATGGCATGCCCAGCAAGACTAGCCAGCTAGTCTTTTCTAGGCATTGTATTGCTTAGATTGTTAGAACCGGCGAGTTCGTGATGTGAACTCAACAAAATATTTATAGTATTTTACTTCTCAGATCTAAACCCTTGTTTTAAAATCATCCACATAATTGCCTAGCTATTTGAAAATCAAACTTATGACAGAAATCGTGGACTCACATGTACACCAATCGAAAACCCAGCTATACAAACTATGATAAAAGAGAATGCAGATATAATTGCTTACTTATAAGTGTTCCCCATATAGTTCAAATTCAAGACCGATTTTTTATTGCCCATTCTCTATTGATTTATTTTAGTTTCCCTATCAAACCATATATATACCATATTTTAAATAAAGATACCAAAAACAAAAGACAGAAGTCGTATACAGGTTGTTACCATTACTTTTTCATACCCAATTTATCATTAACCCTATGCCAAATCATTAGACAGCCTAAGACCTTTCTTTTATTTATTTTCAACATACAGACATACGATAGCTACCTATAGGAAAACATTCTTCAATGCACAAAATAGCAAACTCTGGAAGGGGATAGAGAACGAAACCCATAACCACATTGTAGCTACGTTACCAAATAAAAATACAGCGAAGTAAGCTAAAGTCTTCTTCTTCTTACCAATCAACACATCACATTTCACCATAGCCAAAAGGAACAAATAAACCCAGTATGGGCGCAGCTCATAAAATGGTCATACATCGAGACAGTTCGAGAGTAAAACCCCATTGTTCAAAATCTTTTAATTTATAGAAATACAAAGTATACAGAAGTTCACCATTAGAATTCGTTATGAACTATTCCGAATCTTTCCCACAACCAAAACATAAATCATAGGGCTTATACAAAACAGAAAATGAAACCCTTGAAATCATTTCAACTGTACCGGGTCATATTTCAACGACATTACATTTTAAAAACGCTCATAAAATTTCGTAGAGCCATGTAATAGGTAAGACTCAAGTGCTACATAGTTCTTTTAGATCACAGTCCCGGAGCTCGTTAAGCTAGTTAGCTACATTGAAACCTCATCCTGCCTAGTCCATCCAATAGGCGACTATTAGACCTCCCCAAAGCGAATCAATAATCCTATGCCTTACGGGAGTCTCACCCAAAAGCAACCAGGCCAAATGCATACACACAATGGCGGAGCTATAGAAGATAGGGCTCGAAAGAGGGAAGCCAGACTCACCATTTTTGCGTCACCTCGAATCCTAGCAGCTCCCTTAACAAAGCATTTTTCTATCTGTCACAAACGATATACAAAATAGGTTAGCAACCATATTCTTTCTCATACAACAGAAGAAAGATAAAAACATCAGTTATGGAGGGGAAATAATTCATTGCCTGGGTGGAGCAAGGTTGTATTACGCCATATACAAGCTCAACATTTAACCAACAGACTGACCACGAGCAGAGCTCGGGTCAGTACTCAACATAGTAACCATATCCATGAAGTGCAGAACCAAAATGATGAATAAGTTGAATGCTGGAGTGATGGGAAAAGCCCCAAATCGTTTCCTCCAAACCCTCGTGACAAGCTGTCTTCCATACTCAATTAAAGTGCATTAATGATATACCAAACTCACCCTAGTGGAGGCCAAATGTATTGGCAAAATTTTATAGTGGAGTCGTGGAGTCAACTATGTTAACAATTTCAAAGGGTTCGATATTTACACTAAGCCCATAGGCATAACTTTTGAAACAATACACCTTTGTTTATATCACCATAAGCTACTAGTCGTGAACCCTACCATGGGTAATCTTTCATGTCATGAATTTCCCATGATTGTGGGATCATCGCCCTTCTCTAATGCCTTAGCAATTGCATGGGATTTAGTACCAGTAGTAAACGAAGTGCCAGACATTAGAGGTAAGACTCGCATATGGACTTCACCTGTAAAACACGAAGACAAAGTAGGACGTTAGTAAGATGCTAAGTGAGTCCAACAACCATCACCCACCCATACCTTCCGGAAACTTTGCCGAGGTATGTAATTACCTGTCTAGGAGTATCATAAAACCCCCATGTGAAAAACATATCGTCATTAAAGGAGCTCATTACCTGAAGGTGTGATTAGACATTTATAATTAAAATCACATGTGTTCTCAAATAGTAAACAGTATTATATTCTACCTTTTGAACCATCCTTTACAACCACAATAAAAACATGATCTCATTTATTTTCCGTAGCGCTTCCACAATTCTAAACTTACACACAGATTTGATCATGCAAAATAGAAGTACTAGGATTACATTGGTTTCATGCTAGAATGGATGTTTTAACAATTCTAGATTTAATGTATGAGTCTTTTACTATAAAATTGATGAATATTACATGCAGGAAAAGTTTTAAAATTTTTGCTATTTTATGGGTTATTACAAACTTGCAGTTTACCAAAGCTATGCTAATGATAAATCAGGTCTGTTGTTTTTTTAAACTTAAATTTTAACACGTTCAAAAAAATTAAACCTCCAAAAATTTGATTTCTGTGGGTAAGATATATTGATATGAAATCAGGTCTATAGTTTTTTTTAACTTAAATTCTAACACGTTCAAAAAAATTAAAGCTCCAAAAATTTGATTTCTTTGGGTAAGATATATTGATATGTATTACCTACTTCACATGGCCCATGCATTGTATAACTATTTCCAGGGGCATCAGATCACTTCATTTTGCAAGTAGATGGATACCTAACGCAATGTTTGATGGCTTTTTTTTTTTTACTAGTGGTAGTGGTAAACTGTTTAGTTTTGTTTATCAAACTATCGACTTAACTGCTTGTTAAGTTCGGTGTGGTTATGGTTTTTTTAGTTGTCTTCTTGACAGCCATGGTAGCTAGTTATAGTTATAATACACTATGTGGCTTTCATCATTACAAGGAAAAACTCATCATAACAGAAGTTTTTAGTGTTACAAGATTGGAAAAAATTGTCAAAAAAACTGCTACGATCTCCACCATTAGTAGCGGATGTTTTGACGGAGGTGATAACGGATACAATTTATAACTAAAAAATATTCGGCGGCCGAAGGTTTTAGCGAAGGTTAGCTTACTAGTGCGCATAACATAAATTAAACATACTGGTGCGTTTTAATCTATAATGCATCGGTGTTGTATAATCAGAACCTACGCACCAGTGCACTCAACTAGAACAAGCACCAAAAAGAATCAAATTGCAATGCCACACTGGTGCTTGAGTATATTAAATTCCTACTAGGGAATCCACATACGAAATAAACGCACCACTACAATATTTTATATCATAAGTACTATACATCTTTTCATTACATTTATATTTAACGGTGCCGTACATTTATTTGGCCACACTGGTGCATTTACGTACGAACGCACCAATGCATTTATAAGTAGAATGCATTGATCCTTACAAAATATCAACCTGGCCTGGTGCATTTAAACACATGGAACGCACCGCTAGGATTAAAAACTGAAATTCAGTTGCCATAAGTTGTGATTGTTCTTGGTGCGCATAATCAATCTAAATGCATCGGTGCGATTAATATAATAAAATGAACATGTGCAGAATATTGTAAATGCGCGAGTGCGTAATCATTTTACACGCACCAGGGGCTATTGTTCGTCTATATGCACCGATGTGTAATGTTAGTATGTA
The DNA here is from genome assembly GCA_027924585.1 of Larix kaempferi. NCBI lineage: Eukaryota > Viridiplantae > Streptophyta > Pinopsida > Pinales > Pinaceae > Larix > Larix kaempferi. The sequence goes on along the minus strand of BSBM01000317.1, from coordinate 5,639,665 downwards.
TAATAGCCCCAGTGTGACATATATTATTAAAAGTACCAAATAGGATTATGTTAAGAATGGCTATTGATATTTCATTCAAATATATATCTTATAATTTTTATTTTTTTAATTCCATTATTCATCTGAAATATTTGCTTATAGTAAAATTCATTTCACTTTTAATGATTGAAATTGTTTATTTGGATTAATTTCGTATATCATAGATGCAAAAATCTGTTGTAATATTTAATCATCCACACATTTAATTACCAGTTTACCATTTACAAGTGGTGTGTGGCAGGGTATTTTTTAAGATAAAAATATGCTTAAGTGTAGTATTTTAGGCGATTATTTTGGATTGAAAAAAACATAAATATAGATTGGTAGGCAGACATTAAATATGAAACATACAATCTACTACTGAAACTTGTAAATTTTGGTGAATATTATGATAAAAAAACTATATTTTATGTAAATATAGGCGATATTAAAGACTAAAAATGACCAAATAACAAATTTAATTTTTGAAAAAAGGTCCCAAAAATAGCCAATTGGCGAAATTTCGCAACTAAAAATGTCCCTCGTGTGTGGCAGTGAATAATTTATTTTTGCTCCACATTGAATGAAAATACACATTTTTTTATTGGAAAAAAATTACCAATATACCATTTCACATTTTCTATTTGATAATAATATTGAAGAATGCAATAGATTAATTTTTTTTATTATGTATATATATCAATACAAATTCCTAAATGTTATACAAAATACGACAACATAGAGACAATAGTAATCTAAATGTCAACATGCATGTAATTAATGTTACACTTATTGGTAGCTCGTCTTTCAATTCAGACACTATGTCCAGTACATTATTATACAAAATGTCTGATTTTCAAAAACAATTACTTCAAAATATACAACAAGCTACAATAGCTTGCATTAACATCAAAATTAAATATGGAGCATCATTATTCGTTCGAACTATTATGGGTCCTCGAGCCACTTGCATCAATTGCGTTATTTGGTGGAATGTTTTGTTGATTGGCTCGATTGTTTTCCTATTCTTCATCGTCCATCTGTAAACATAAAAAAAAAGTATACTGAGTGTATCTACATTACGAGTGAGAAGAAAGAAAAATAATTAGATAGTACACACTAATGTAAATTGAAAAGCGACATACCATAAAAATAATCGACTCATGAATGATACACATTCTCTAAAAAAAAAGATATCATGCCTTCTATAAACAAGTCTTCTGTTGGCTCCACTCCATACTTTTTTTCCTACAAGTGTTATGCCCCATAACAAATCATAGATTCAATATAAAATTTATTTGTTGTTTTATTAATTATAAAATGAAAGAAGTAAAACAACATAGAGACTTACAAAATCCATAATTAATTTTTGATACGTTAGTTCATATACTCACAACCCTTTGCTTAACCCAATGTCAATCAATTCTTCTGATGGCTCCTCTTTGTATGTTAACACTTGTTTGAGGGCATGCAAGGATTTCCAGTGAAAAAAAAATTAAAAAAATATACCAATCACAACCACTACGAAATGTTTATTTCTTACAATGAAATAAAACATACTAACAAACATTTCTATCAACCCCTTTTTCCTTGTTGTCATGTCTTGTGTGCTGACTGGGTTCCATTTTGTTTTCTTTTCTGCAACAAAACAATTGAAAATTAATACTTTTAATGCCAAATTAATTAATGAAATGTATAGCATAAACCTGAAAAATCAATGATTTTATACATTTGAAGCACGTTCTTGTTGAGATGGCTCTTCATACGATGTAATTATATCCATTTCCTTAACCATATCCTTATACACTTTCTTGGACATCCCTATTGGAACATTTCGCATATCACCTTGTTCATCCTTTGGGATTCTCATAATCTTCCTGAAAATGTAAAATGAAATTAAGCTATTTCTCTGTTGATATGAAAAATATATATGATAGAATTAAAATTATTGAATGAATGAAGCTTAATTTGTAATAATTTTAGATACATCTTCTACATAGACATGTTTCGGAATTAACATTACCTTTTGAATGATTCTTTTTTGATGTTGTATGTTTTTTCTATTGCAAGCCTGATAGGTCTCATTGACCATTGCGTTGGGAACGTCTTTTGTAGTTTACATATGACCCGATTCTTTGAATCATTTGATTGGTTTCTGTATTGTAAGTGAAAAGTACGTCTGTACATTCTTTCCACTAAATCTCTCATAGTATTATAAAATTATTTGCCCCTTCTATTAACTTCCAACACCACTCCAGTTGAGCTAAGGACCAATTAATCATCAGTTGCATCTTCCATAATTTGTTTTTCTTATGATAACATTGACTTTTGTTGTTGTCAGTACCTGCATAACATTCATCATATGTGAATTGCGTCATTTGAAAAATATTACTGAATATTCTTAATTAAGTAGATTATTAATCAAATATCATTAAATAATTCAAATTGACTTATTTTTTATTCATGTGATTCATCCATTTGCAACTTATGCATCAACTTTTTACACTACTCTGAAGTTAGTTTGGTAAGAACCTTATCGATCTTCCTCATTTTTTGGACTGCATGTCACACATTAACCAATACATATTAGTTAACTTTACAAATAATTCAAACAAATTGATTTAAATACAAAAAATAATTAAAAACACTTTTCTTCTTCGTAATTCTCGATGTGTTGTCATCATGTTGATTAAAGTTGTTGTTCATTGAACTCATAGCATGTATTTTCTATCAATAAACAACCTATGCCACTAAATAAAGAATCAATCAATATATTATATAAAAAAATTACAAACCTTCAAAATATGAAAAAAAAATCTATTAAAAAAGAACAAATATGATTCCAAGGCACTTGTATACATTAAACGCCCTGGTGTATTAGTTACACTACTACACTGGGGCATTAATTCCAATATCTCGCATTGGTAACAGAGAATCGAATTACTAATATAGTCTTTTTTCCTTTTTGTAAAATGATAAAAAATGACAAGTTATAATAAATACGGTGCGTTACAACAAATGAGATGCATCGAGAAGAGAGAACTAAGACACGAAAAACATTTTTTGCGTTTTTATAAAATAACTAAAAATGAAGCGACACAGGTAAAAATCGGTGAATTATTTAAATGTACATGTGGATGCATTCCTGTAATACAAACGCATCGATTTTGATGCATGCCTTTTTTAATTAAAATAACCCAAAACTTGAAAAGGCCTACATGATTACGGATTCGACCAAGTAGGTGGACCCATATCACCCTATGCTTTCTATATATAATCACAAGCTAAGTAAATCCAAAATCCCTAAAATGTGAAATTGTATTTCTATATAAAAATAGAGCGATTTAAACCCTAATGAATAATTTTTTAGCCACATAAAATGAAAAGAAGCAGGGAGAAAATAATGGTTGCGACATTGAATGTAAGTATGAAGATTTTTTTTGTAAATTTAGTTAAAATCTAAATAAGGTTATAAGATCTATAGTAATACTTACATGCTTGAAATTTTTATCATGGAGGGTTTGGTTTCATTCATCATACCTAAGAAATTTCAACCCTCAAAACTCCTTCGAGTTGCTTCAAACTCTTTCCACATAAGTCTCTCTTCTAGAATTCTCCCCTAAAAATTTGGGAAAAAAAGTGAGTTACTGGTTAGGATTTATAGACTATTTAGACTTACTTTTCGAGTTTAAAATTGCCGCCCTTTTTTTAAATTTAGGGCCAAAAGGGTTCATGCGATTTTTTTTAATTTTTATTTTCGGCTTTTTTGGTGTGCCTTTTTTTAATTCGCATCGGTGCGTACACAAGTAAAACATACTATATTTAAAACTTGTACGGTGGTGCATGTAATGTTATGCCGCACCGGTGCACTTATGTGTAGTAAACGCACTGGAACGAATTATTTTTTGAAAATGCATGTAGAAGTATCTGCTACCAAATGTAGTAGATATTTTCCACCGCGGGGGCTTTTGTGGATATTCTTTAATGGTTGGTTTATATTTGTTATGCACCGGTGCATCTGTGTGTTTTAGTGCACCAGTGCATTTATGAATCAATAAGCGCGCCGATTTATTTTTTAAATTCTATGTTTTTATGTGTCCACCTAAAATGATATATTCATACTGAATGTCCTTTTACTATTTAAACACGCCAATTTCAATATTTCACAGTATATATATGTTGATTGTTGATTTGGCTCAAAAGTAGGAAGAAAAGTTTGTATTATCAAATCGCCAATTCTTCAGATTCCAGCTCATACCATCTTGTTCAAAGTTCGACGAGTTCCCCTTTCTGTACTTGGGATTTCAGGTTTTATTTATTTTTTGAATACTTATTTCAATTGATTTTACTTATCCATGTGAATTTGAATATCGATTTATTCTGTATTGGAAGGTCACGATTACGATTCAAGTTCAGATGCACAAGACATTCCACCAGTTTCAAAACGTTGTAATCTCTTATCAGGAGAAAGATACCGTAAGCAATTCGTGGATGAAAATGGGAATCCACTTTACCCCACCAATTGTAACATGCCATCTTCAAGCCTCCATCCTGGTTCATCGACGATAATTCATCGTGAGATGGAACTCTTTTATGACACCCCAGAAGTTTGTGGTTGTTCAAAATATCAAGGGTTGAAGGAGAAGCCTGGGCATGTCACACTCACCCATTACACCAATTATAGATTACCTAATGTTGACGGTCGACTAATTGCCCGTACTGCAGTAAAAAATCCAGTAGGTGATATAGAAAAGACAAAAGGAACAGTTATGCTAATTTTTGAAAAAATTGGAAGCCAAAACAGCTATGTCTCATCCTAAATTGAAAAACCCCTCAGCTTATGTTCAATCATCTAAAATTTCTAGTGATCCAAATTATGATATGAATTCCACCTAAACCATCTCTACTAGAAGATCCAAAAATTTGCATGAGTTGAGAGCAAAACTGTCCAAGTACACATCGAGGTCCATCCAATTGTTTCTCCCTTCCTATGAATTTGCAAAGTAAATATAAAACTTCTTACAACCGTGCTTTATATGGCACTTGGCCATCCTCTCTACCTGTTCCTAATGTGGGAACTGAATTCTCGTGCTTCTGTAATAATTCTTTTCTATAATGCGAGATCAAACCAATTGCATTGTGCTTACTAACATCATTGATGTAGTGTTCAATATTTTTGAAATTAGGATTCTGATGATGAGAAACCTGCCTACCATCTTCTGCTGCACCCGAGTACAATGTCAAATCGATAGAAGGATGAAAAAATAATGCAACTTGGAGAGGAAGCATACCAAGCATTGTTTAATACAACGTTGTTCACCCAAGATGGGCTACGTCCACACAAAATTTTTCAGTCCTTATTATGATACCATAAAAAAATGAAAGGATATAGCCTACAACACATCCGCTACAACTTCCTCTTCAATCTCTCACAGTCTCTCTCACACAATCATAGAGATCTTTACAATTCCACAATACGCAACCATATTACAATGCATTCCCTTTAAAGAGTGATTATCATGGGAAATACTATGGAACACCCAACACCATGGGCTCTTAAATCACCCATTATTGACAAAGTCATGACTATGAAATTACAACATTTTACAAGGCATTTTTTCCAAAATTTTTGCTACAAGGGTTTTGCTCCTGACCCCCTACTAGGGGGGGAATCCCAAACTAGTAGCTCCCCTCCCCTTGACCCCCCATGGTGACTCTTTTTTGTGGGAAATCCCACTATCATGCGATGGGATCCAAACATGGATGAAACACGAACTCTGAATAAGGAATATCAGGCTCCACAACCAACACAAAGCTTCCCACTACGCACCAGAAACTGATAAGGCCGAAGGATGTTGTCATCAACATATCTCTGAAAATATACCAACTTATTTGTTTCTAAAAATCCAAATGGAACCTTAGGGAATTGAGGAAGGTCCTCACCTCTCCTAGAGAGCTCGGTGATAAAGTAAATTTCCTCCTTAGTGGGATGGAACCATTCATCGGGACCAACTCTAAAGGCCTTCCTAAGATGATCCCAACGTGTGATCAACTAGGTCAACAACTCTTCCCCTTGAGTGATCTCACTTCATCATAGAACTTGAGTAGGTCGACAAATATAAAGAGGTGTCTAGTCTAAAGCATAATGGGATGAGGATATAAATATCTCTCTGTAACATCCCAAAAATCGCTAAAAATTTAAAATTTTTGATATAGCAAAATCATAGAGAAAATGCCAACTGCAGAATGAAAGATGTTTTAAAATTTATCGAATGGCATCTTCACATTATTATTTCTAAACATAAAAGATAGCAGATTTATAAATTAAAGGCGATATAACAATATCTATATTTTCATGTTTAAATGATTCTAGTAATAAGTACTGATGACTTGTTTGCATATTTCTGAAGGGGTTCCTACAGGGTTCCCTTGGGTTTACTTAGATTTTATAGCTAAAGAATTGGATTCTTTTCTTTCACAAATCTGCAGGTAAGGTAATAGAGTAATTCCAGTATTTCAAGTCAAGTTATAAGCTTCAGCTAGTCGTCTCTGTTTTAAAGATAAATGTATATACTGTCGTGCATGAAGATGTCGATGGTATGAAATTCTTAGCTTTCTTAATCAACTTGTATCGTTTTTATAATAACACTTGTAAGTGTCGCTAATGATGTTTACACTACACTTCTGTTGTAACTGTTGGTAGAATCAAAGGTATTACGGCTTATAATAACAGTTTGAAATTGCGACAAGGTTGATCAATTAATGACCTTGGTAGATAATGCCACATTCGATTATAGTGGAACTTCTGGAAATGACATCCTGCATTATTTTAAGCTTGAAATGAAAATGTATAATAATGTTCTATTATGTCACTTTATAGGCAAGATGTTGCCTAGTTTAAGCGATTGCGACAATATTCCAATTGTTGTCCAACCCTAGATTTCTAAGCAGATTAAGGTTAATGTTTATAATGTATTAGCATTATGCAAAATGTCTTGACTTATGAAATCATCGTGCATTTTAATATATGAATGAACTATATGTTTAAAGCTAAAGTGCCTACAAACTAAGGCTTGTATTGATATTCTAAACATGCTTGATATATGAATTTATAGTAGCTTTTGATTTTCAATGTATAATTGCTATGCGAAAATATTGGGCATTGAAAACATGATATGCATATCCTATGGTTCGAATTGCAATGCACATATGCTGTATGAACTAAAACATGGTTTGAAACTTAAAGCGTGAATGTATTACGGTAGTGATATTATATTACCCTATGGTTTGAAAACTATGCAACGGGTTGTATTACAGTTGTAATATAATGGTGATATAATCCTGAGATCATCTTGTAAACATAACTTAGCGCTGTCATGAATTTAATGCAGTTGCAGGCAATGGCTTGGCAGTTGATACGTGAGCTCCAGCATTAAATGTAAACCCTGTGAAATGGTAGTGGTTTGTCTTGATGGCATCAAAGTGTGTCCGGCTCCATGTGATGTAGTTGGTAAAAATGGTAAGAACTCGTCGAGCTGTAGGCTTTGCCCTGGTGATATGGCACTCCAACTATGCTAGTTATTTAATGATGTTATTAATGGTGATTGATCGTATCTCTGCCTTGGTACTGTCGTGGCTTTGCTGGCCAAATCTTGATCGTTGATCTGTTTGCCTTGATCATTGAGATCTAAAACCCTAAGGCAGTCTTGCATTATTGTTTGTTGTTTTCCTTAATGCATTCATTTGGAGTTTTTGTTTAGGGAAGAGGCCGACAGGCCGTTGGATAACAGTGCTCGACCCTGGGTGGTTTGTTGATGGCTCTGTAACTCCATTCTCTGTAATTTTTATGGTGAAACTTACTGTATAAGTTGCTCAGGTTCGAAGGGGTGTAAGGCAATCAAGCCCTGTGGCTTTCATGGTGTGACAGGTTAGGTTTTGGTGTGATTTAAAACTCTGAATTTGATAAAAGTTCAGTTGCATGCTTCCTTGTTGCGTTGGTTGGAGAAATTTGAACTATGAAGCATTCCATCCATCTGTCAAAGTGAAGGTAAGTCGACTCATAACAGTGTTTATATAATACAGTTTTAGTTTATGAACATTCGTTGGAACTCGTTTTTAACTTCTTGTAGTTCATGTGGCAGGCACTGCCTTCATTGTGGATTTTACAGTGCTGGGTTTAATGGCAATGGATGGCACACTACACATTGGTAAGCCACGGTGGCATAACCCTCCGTAGGTCCTCCTGGCAGATTTTGACCATCGTTTAAAGTTGTAACAATTTTTACCTAGAAATCATGGTTCAAAACCCATGTTGTTTGTGTTACGCCTGTGTTAGGATGCTTCTCGGCTTACAGAGTCAATGTAAATAGTTTGGTAGATTACTGTACAGTGTTTAAGGTTCTAAGATTGAACTGGGCAATGTGCCTTTGTCAATGAGGGTCTTAATAAAAGAATGTTTACCAATCTATGTTGCAGTAACTATTTGTGTTCATTGTTTTAGGGCTTGGTCTGTGAACAAAACCTATGAATCGCCGATTTACAATGTGGAATGAAATTGTGTGTTAGCAGACCTCTACGTTCGAATTTGATGTAATACGAAATAGTTTGTGCAACTATGTTTTAACAAACCTATTGCTATCATTTTCTTTTTGGACTGTGAACTTATGAGTTGTTTAAACAATTGGAAAAGGGAATCGTGTACTATATATGAATAATGAGAATATTTCTACTGTCATTAAAAAATGGTTAGATGTTTGTAATACATGATAGGCTTCGTCGATTTGTAAAAGATGTTTGTGTTTTCGATTTATAAGCTTTGTCAAGGGTTAGGGTTTAACTCTGTTTAAAAAGTATGGATATTAGTTTATTTGTCAACAAGCCTTGGGAAAACCCAAACATGTTTTTACTTCTACTATTTAGAGGCATTCTACTGTAAATGAAAGAAAGGAACTTCTAAATGATAGTGAGTTTGTTTAACTAGCTCGATTATGTAGGAAAGAATGGAGCTGTGTAATTTTGTTTTATGGCAATAGAAAAATGTGAATGAATACTAAGTTGAGGGTTGTTTAAATAAAAGATACTTTTTAATATCTTTGTGGCTAATGTTCGATGATAAATTCAATTGTTTGAATGTATGGATTTGAAAGTGAAATATGCAAACCCTAGGTTTGTAATATGAGACTTATGTTTGCTTATTTATTCTGTAAGTACAGCAGTAAAAATAGCAGTAGACTATAGTAAACTTTTGAGAAGAAAATATGGAAATTACAAACCCTAAATTGAAACTTGAAAATGACATATTAGTTCTATATGATAAGATTATGCAATATTCTTTAATTTCTGTATTATCAATGATTTCAATAATAAATATAAATCACAGTATAATCTTTAAGACAATAAACTCCTATTTGATGAAATAAAAATTGTACTGTCAACAAAATGCAGTAATCAATATTAATTACTAACAATAGGAAGATTAATAGTTTATACAGAGTTGTTCTTTTCATCATCTTGGAAAATGCCTATCATATCTATCTATCTTTATTAATTTATCTTTGTACTAGAGTACGATGTTGTTCCTTTTTGCATGGGGAAAAATGCAGAGACTGTTTTATTCAATCAAATCAATTTCATACATAATTATTAATTTACTCAGGAAAAGGAAATAGCTTATAAAAATAAAACAGTAAAAATTAATATGTGATGGAACTTTAAGATATTTGAAAATAGATAAGATAATGGAACCTGTAGATGAAGATAGGACTGGAAAACACCCAAGGAGGCCTGTTCCTCCCAACCTATTCCAGAAGAAGCATCCCAACTGCTGGCTTCTTGTGAACCCCCGAGCCTAATTACTGAACCACTAAGTAGATGGAATCTGTGTAGAAGCAAGGCACTCAACATCAACCTCCTGAAATAACATGCCTTCTCCACTCAGCATCAACCTCCTGAACTCAATAAGAGTTTGGAAGACTCACAACATGATCAAGCACATAGCATATCTCCTCATCAAATCTCTTAGGTGCAAACACAGCAAAACCCCAAGGTAAATTTCCTCATCAGGAAAAGTGATGAACCTCAGTTCAAAATTTGATGTCTATTATATAGACTGCCTAGGTCTTTTAGTGGTAAGTTTGGAATAAATGAGCTTCAAGCTCCAGTCCCATTTTTCAGGGCACTATGACAACATTTCAAGGGAGTTGTCCCATACCAACAGCTAGTTAGTTGCATCGTGTTGCTGCCACTTGTCCATTTCCTTCTATCCCAGATTCCATTCCACCTAGTCGATCAGTAACCACTCTTTCAACAATCATATTAGGTGTTTTTCTCCTATTTTATTTATTTAATAATAATATATTGTGCAAATTATAGTCATCCTTGGACACCTGTCCAACATAAAACTTTACAATAAAAGTTATAATAATGTTTGCTAACACAAAATGTTTTTTCAGCAAAAAGGGTATGTTACAAACACCCCCACTTAAGCTCAACATCGTCCTCAATGTTGCTTATTCATCATCAAGTTCCTCATGGAACATAACTGGATATGCTTCCCGCATATTACTTTCCAGCTCCCAAGTAGCTTCATCAGGGCTAAGGTGCTTCCATTGCACTTTTACCTGTCCTATGGTGCGATTCCAAAGCATAATTTCCCACCGGTTGAGAATACAGTCTGGTTCCACCTGAAAATATCCTTCGGGTTCCACCTATCTGTCATTCCAATTCAGCACATGAGTAGCATTGTGCACATACTTCTTTAAAATAGAAATGTGAAAAACATTGTGGATTTTTAAATTATATGGCAATGCCAATTGATATGCAACAGCTCCAATCCTTGATAGGATTTTGAATGGTCCACAATACCTTGGTGCTAATTTATCACAACTCCCAAGCTGCAAAGAACTTTTCTTGGGCTTTACCTTTATAAAAACATGGTCTCCTACCTGAAATTCTCTTTTAGTGCATTTCAAATCAACATAGTTTTTCTGCCGATCTTGGGCAACCTTTAAGTTACCTTGAACATGTTTCATGGTTAGCTGAATTTCTTTCAATAAATCTGGTCCTAACATCAATCTGTCTACAAGATTATCCCAAGAAATTGGAGTACAACATTTTCTTCCATACATAATCTCAAATGGGCTTAACTTAGCAGATGCTTGATAATTATTATTCTAGGCAAATTCTGCTAAGTGTAAGAAATCTTCCCACTTACATGGCTGATATTTAACACACAATCTTAACATGTTTTCTAAAATCTGATTTACCCTCTCTGTTTTACCATCAGTTTGTGGGTGGAAAGAAGTGCTGAAATTTAATTTAGTATTTAATTCTTTAAATAGTGTTGTCCAAAAATTATTGGTGAACTTAGAGTCTCGGTCTGAAATAATTACCTTTGGAATTCTGTGCAAGTGAAAAATTTTCTTCATGAAAATATCTGCAATGTTAGAAGCCTTGAAAGTAGTTTTAATAGGAATAAAATGAGCAGCTTTACTAAGTTTATCAACAACGACCATGATTGAGTCATTCTGCTTCTGATTTTTAGGCAAACCTGTAATAAATTCAATGCTTATAATTTCCCATTTCCATTCTGGAATTAGTAAGGGTTGCAATAGCCCAGCTGGATATTGGTGTTCAGCTTTGATAGTCTGACATTCAAAACATCTAGCTATATATTCAACAACTTCACTTTTCATGTTGGGCCAAAAATACTCATTTCTTAACATAGTTATCATTTTCTGATAACCAGGATGCCCTGAATAAGGACTCTTGTGAACTTCATCTAAAATCAGCAACTTAACCTTCGAAAAATTAGGTACATAAATTCCGTTTTTATATGTTAAGAAGCATTTTTCATTAATACTGTAATCTGTTATAAAATTTTCAGATGAATTTTCAGCCACTTTATCATGTAATTTTTGGTAATTTTTGTCTTGCTTAATTCCTTCTTCGATCTGACTTTCCAACTCAATTTTAAAAGTACTGATTGCTGCCACAAAACTCAATCTAGCATTTCTACTCAATGCATCAACAACCTTATTCTCCTTTCCATTAATGTGATGAATCTCAAAATCATACTCACTAAGGAAAGCTAACCACCTAGATTGCCTTGCGTTAAGATTTTTTTGATCCAATAAATAATTTAAGCCCTTATTATCAGTCATTAAAATGAATTTTCTTCCGATCAAGTGATGGCGCCACATTTCTAATGCATGTATCACGGCTACAAACTCAACATCATAAGTAGCATAATTATTTTCATGTATTTTTAACTTCCTTGACTCAAAAGCAATTGCTTGACCTTCCTGACTTAAGACCCCTCCAAGTCCATCGTTGCATGCATCCGTGCATACGACGAAATCCTTATTGGGATCTACAATTTTTAAGATGGGTGCAGTAGTTAATAATTCTTTTAACTTATTAAAACTTTCTTGACACTTTTGATCCCATACGAATTTCTTCCCTTTCTTCTGCAAAGAAATGATGGGGTTAGCAATTCTAGAGAACCCTTCAATAAACTTTCTATAATAACCTGTTATTCCCATGAATGACCGTACATCAGTTACGTCTTTAGGGACAGGCCATTCATTAATTTATTTTATCTTATCAGGATCAACAAAAATACCATCTTTAGAAATTATGTGACCCAAGTACTGAATTTTATCTTTATAAAAATCACACTTACTGAACATAGCGTAGAATTGATGTTCTCTAAATACTTGTAAAATGATTTTTAAATGTTCGTCATCCTCTTCTTTAGTTTTTGAGTAAACCAGAATATCATCAATGAATACAACTACGAACTTATCCAAATATTTATGCAGAATGTTGTTCATTAAACACATGAACAATGCCGGTGTGTTGGTTAGCCCAAAAGGCATAACTATGAACTCGTAGCGTCCATAACGCGTTCTGAATGCAGTTTTGAATATGTCCTCATCTTGTTGATGTATATGTAACTTCGGAATGTATTTCATCTGTGTATTATATATATAATTATTGTACCCTTATAAGAGATGTGTTATTCCTCTATAAGGAAGTGTCGTCATGTGGATTGACAAGTGTCGCAAGTGTGTGTACTTGCCGATGGGTTATTAGACCACCTTATGGGGTCGGCCCTAATTAATATATAATATAATGTGGATGTATCCAAGTAGACAAGTCGGCCCCAGTAGGTCACTCGGCAAAAAGGTGAGTATAAATAGAGATAGGAGATCTCTATTTTACTCACTCGGAAAAGCAACTATCTCTCTCTCTGAAAAGTGGCGCACTAGTGAGGAGGAGGAGGATCATCTGCTAGGAGACTATCTCAGTGTTATTTGGTTGTATTTTGGTTGAGCCATTGCTCTCTCTATCTCTGAGGAAGTTGTGGGGTTTTTCACCTTAGGGTTTTCCCCACGGAAACTCTGTGTCTCTTGTCTCTATGCTTTTGATTCTTGTGATGCTTGTGATACTTGTCATATTATGATTGTCATGCATTGATATACTGTAGATGTTATTCTCTCAGCAAAGATCCTATAGTATTGTGATTTAATACTAAAAATTTAACATGGTATCAAAGCTTAACTGAGAAGAAGACATTTTGCAGTGACGGAAGCTTGTATTCCTTGTTTATTGGGTTTCTCTCCACAGATTTCTGAAATTCAGTATAGTAGATTGGATCTACTCATCAAGGCGCATCTATCTGTCCAATCAGAATTCAGTTCCGAGCATTTTCAGATTTGGCCCTAAAAATTAGGGTTTCCACAAAAATAGGAATTTCTAGAAACTGAAGGCATAGATGGAAGCTCCTTGCACAAATCGAAGGTTAGAGCTTTGGATCGAGATTTTTGGTTGGGTAGATCTCCGGGAAACTCAAACCCTAATTCAGGGCTCTCCCTAGTGAACCCGGGAGGACAAAAAGGCAATTTTGAAGGGAAAGACTTTGCTGATCTCAAATTCTGAATGTACTAGGCTGATCATCTCTCCAAGGCACATCTTTCTATCCTTTCGGAATTTTGAAATTCACATTTTGAATTTTTAGGGTTTCTCTGACAAACCCTAATCTGGGACCAGATCCAGTTTTCAGCACTTCAAGTGGTAAGTCCTAAATATTTTCTATTTCCATTTGAAGTACTCTTAAAGATGTCTCTCCACACTAAGCTTGAGGATAAGCTTGACGGGGCTGACAACTTCTGAGCCTGGAAGTATAGGATTGGGTTAATCCTGGAAGAGAATGAGTTGGACTCATATGTGAAAGAAGACATCCCTATCCCAGAGGATGAAGAAGCCAAGGCATTGCACAAGAAGAACTTGGTCAAGGCAAAGAGAATCATCGCTGATTCTATCAAAGACCATCTCATACCTCATGTGTCTTCTCTTAAGACACCCAAAGAGATGTTTGAATCCTTGACCAAGCTATTTGAAGGAAAGAACATAAATCGGAAGATGACCCTGCGGAACCAATTGAAAGCAGTGAAGTTTCAGAATGGAGAAACCATTCAATCTTACTTTTCAAGGGTCTCCCAGATCAAGGAACAATTAGAAGCAGTAGATGAAATGGTGGAGAATGGTGAAGTGGTGATGACCACTCTAAATGGCCTACCCAAGTCATGGGATTCCTTTATTCAAGGAATTTGTGCAAGGAAGAAATTGATCTCCTTCAACAGATTGAGGGAAGAATGCTCTCAAGAAGAAGCTAGACTCATAGCTCGTGAGGAAAAGATGGGAGGAGAAGATCAAGCTCTTGCAGCTCACACCAAGAGAAGCAAAACCAAGAAGGATCACTCTCACCACAAAAGATTCCATCAAAAGAGTAAGAAGGACCTAAGATGCTTCACATGCAATGAGAAGAGTCACTTTGCTTCAGATTGTCCCAAGAACAAAATGGATAATAACAACAACTCTAGTAAGAAGAAGAAGGGAAGCAAGAGAAGGTTTCATGCTCATGCTGTTGAAGATGATGAACCTCCAAAGAAGAAGGCTAGGGAAGAAAGTAGTAGTGATGATGACTCATCAAGTGAAGAAGAATATGTTCTAATTTCTGCTCTTACAGGTACCATCTCCCATGGATGTAATGATTGGTTGATTGATAGTGGGTATTCCAAACACATGACTGGGTTTAAAGAATCCTTTGTGAACCTATTTGAACATGAATCACCCCATAAGGTGAAACATGGGGATGATTATCAATACCCAATCAAAGGAAGTGGTGAAGCCTCCTACAACCTAGATTCTGAAAAATCATTAAAGATGAAAGAAGTACTTTATGTACCTGGGCTCAAGAAGAACTTACTCTCCATCTCTGTATTGGATGCAAAAGGTATGAGGGTTGCATTTGTGGATGGCCAAGTCCTAATGTGGCCAAAGGGAAAGACCATAGATGATGCAGTAGTGATTGGAGAGCAAGAGGGAGGCTTGTATAAATTGAAGGGACAACCTGAACATGCCATGGTACATGAATCCATGGAGCCAAGTGAACTTTGGCATAGAAGACTTGCTCATATGCACTATAGGGCACTTCCAAATTGCAAACAAGGCAGTAGAGGGTCTTCCTAAAATCAAGACCAAACATGAAGGTGTTTGCAAAGGATGTGCAAAAGGTAAGAACATTAAGAAGGCTTTCCCAAGCAGTGAAAGCAAGGCAAAAGACATCCTGGAAATCATCCACTCAGATGTATGTGGCCCTATGTCATCCAGCTCCCTGAGTGGGTATGTTTACTATGTATCATTTATCGATGACTTCTCCAGGAAGACTTGGGTATACTTCTTGAAGGGAAAAGATGAGGTGCTTGATAAATTCAAGGAATTCAAAACCTTGATGGAGAATCAAACTGACAAGAAAATCAAGACATTCAGATCTGACAATGGTGAAGAATTCACCTCAAATGACTTCAAGAAGCTTTGCAGTGATTTAGGGATTAAGAGGGAGTTGACTGCTCCTTATAATCCTCAATAGAATGGAGTTACAGAAAGGAAGAACAGAACTGTCATGGAAACAGCAAGGGCAATGCTGCATGACCAGGATCTACCTATGCATCTATGGGCAGAAGCAGTTAGAACAGTTGTATATGTGCAGAACAGAACTCCCCACAAGATATTGGACAACAAGACACCAGAAGAGGTCTTTTATGGGTTCAAGAATATTGATGTCAGCAAAGATGAATATAAGGACAGGTAATCCAGGAAGCAAAGATAAAAAGGGAGCACACTCCAGCAGCTCCTGCAAGGATGCAGATCTTCAGAGGGAGTTGACCATCTTCCTACATTCCACAACAGAAAGGTGTAGAAGAAGCTACTTCAGCAGCTCCTACCAAGAAGCAAAGACTCAGAGGGATTCCACCCAAACAAAGAAACAAAGATAAGTATTTCAATTATCATTTCTTGCCTATTTTGTTTGTTTAATAATATTATGGTTATGTTCCTAGACTTAGGAGATGTATTGTGCATATTTGAATGATTGCATTAATGAACAGTATACTACTAATATGCATGTGATGAGTAAGTGGCTTATGGCACTGTACAACATTACAGTGCTACTTATCTAGAATGAAACCTCTTTGCTGACATGTTGGTAGTAGTGCAAACTCTTAAACAATGTTCTGGTAGAGACTGGAAGGCATCTAGAAATTTGTGGAACATGGATAAATGTTGTATTGAAGCATTGGCTAAGATAACTGCATGACTGCATGACATATTTCTTTATGTGTAAAGAATTTGTTCTGAAAATTATGAGATGTTTCTAATCATGCAATTTAACTTGTTTTGTAGGAAAGACCGTATATCTTCACCTACAAAAAGGACTACAACATTTGTTCCAGCAAGAAAGATATCTATTGAAGATATTGAAGTTCCCAGGATATAGGATGAAGAAATGGAATGCCATGATCCGTAGATCATGAAGAAGATGTTTGGGATGCAATCCCAAGACCTGACAGGGAGTCATATGTATGCAGATTGAAGAAAGCCTTGTATGGCTTGAAGCAAGCTCCCAGAACCTGGTATGGTAGGATGGACAGTTTCCTATCTAGCTTGGAATTTACCAAGAGTAAAGCAGATTCCAATCTTTACTACAAGGTTGAGGAAGGGAATCCAGTGATTCTACTCCTGTATGTGGATGACCTATTTGTGACAGGAGATGACAGACTGATTGCAGATACTAAGAGGAAGCTTGTAGCTGAACTCGATATGAAAGATTTGGCAATGATGCACTATTTCCTAGGTATGGAGGTGTGGCAGAATGCAGGTGGAATCTTCCTTGGTCAAGGGAAGTACACAGTAGATATCCTGAAGAGATTCGGGATTATGGATTGCAAGGTCATGGCCACACCTATGGCATCGAATCTAAAGCTTCTATGTGATGCTTCATCTGAGCCGATTGATGTCTCTATGTATCGTCAGATGCTTGGGTCCTTGATGTACCTGACGAACACTAGACTAGACATTTGCTTTGCTGTGAACACATTGAGCCAGTTCCTGACGGATCCGAGGAGTGTTCACCTGGTTGCTATAAAGCATGTTCTGAGGTACCTGAAGGGTACAGTGGATTATGGGCTCAGGTATGAGGCGAATCAAAAGTTTAACCTGCAGGGTTATGTTGATTTAGATTGGGTTGGCAGTGCTGTAGATAGGAAGAGCACATCTGGGTGCTGCTTCAGTATGGGATCAGGTGTGATCTCTTGGTTAAGCAGGAAGCAGTCCTGCGTAGCACTGAGTACAGTTGAGGCAGAGTATGTTGTAGCCTGCTTAGCTAGTTGTGAGGCAGTATGGCTACGGAAGCTACTGTCTGAGTTATTTGATCTCCCGTTGGAGGCTATTGGTATCTTCTGTGATAACCAGAGTTGTGTGAAGCTGTCCGAGAACCTAGTGTTTTATGACAGGTCGAAACACATAGAGATCAAATATCACTATATCAGGGATATGGTGCAGAGAGGAGCTGTGAAGCTTCTGTATGTTGCGACAGACGAGCAGATTGCAGATGTGCTGACGAAGCCACTAGCCAGAGTGAAGTTCGAGTACTTCAGAGAGAGGCTTGGCGTTCTTCAGATCAAGGACACTTCAAGGAAGAAGTGATGGACACATTTGTTGAAGCCATTCCAAGCATGTTGGAAGTAGGATCCTTCACATGGCTATGGATGTAAGCACTGGATAATGGGCATCAGGATGATGTTCTGGTTTCTGCTAGATATGATCAGTTGGATCATTTTTATGTATGTATGTACGCATCATGTTCGATGTTGGATATGATCAGTTGGATCATTTATGTATGTATGCATCATGTTGGATGCTGGATATGATCAGGTGGATCATTTATGTATGTATGTGCATCATGTTGGATGCTTGGACCATGTATCTGTATATGTATCAGGTGGATACATTGTATGATCAGGTGGATCATGTATGGTGATATGTATCATGTATCAGGTAGATACTTGGTATGCATCAGGTGGATGCATTGATGAGCTTCAGGATGTTGCTCCAGATGACATGCAGCAGGATGTTGCAGTGATGATCAGGATGATCATGGATGATGAGCTTCAGGATGTTGCTCCAGATGACATGCAGCAGGACGTTGCAGTGATGATGATCAGGATGATCATGAGTACATCAGGATGATGTATGGTGAGTATCAGGTTGATACTCTGTGACCATGGATCAGGTTGTGCAGATGAGCATGTCTGGGAGATCCTATAGGTCGGAGTTGTGTACCCTTAACAGCCTGGGATGCTCTTTCGAGACATTGCTTTGGGAGGACATGTAATAGCGCCCTGGGAGATCTCAGGTCATATTTGTGTACCCGTAACATCCTGAGATGCTCTTGCGAGGTTTTGTCCTATGGCATGTAATTTGGGCCCTGGGAGATTTCAGGTCGGAGTTGTGTACCCACAACATCCTAAGATGCTCTTGCGAGGTTTTGCCATGACCACATGTAATTTGTGCCCTGGGAGATTTCAGGTCGGATTTGTGTACCCGTAACATCCTGAGATGCTCTTGCTAGGTTTTGTGGTGGACCACATGTAATTTGTGCCCTGGGAGATTTCAGGTCGGATTTGTGTACCCGTAACATCCTGAGATGCTCTTTCGAGGTTTTGTGGTGGGGTCACATGTAATAGCGCCCTGGGAGATCCCACAGGTCGGAGTTGTGTACCCATAACATCCTGGGATGCTCTTTCGAGGTTTTGTGATGCACGTAATAAGTCCTGAGGATTCCACAGTATGGCCAGTGATGACGAAGACCTGCAGGTGGTGGGCCTACATCCAGTATGAAAAAGGACTGGCTCTGTAGAACTTCCTATGACGAGTAGAGTCAGAGATTGGTTGAGATAGTAGCAACAGTGAGGATGATGATGACGATGCATCGATGATGATGATCCAGAGAAGAAGACTTGTCTATCAGATCTGTGTCGAGAAATACCTTCCTAGTTAAGAGGGAGTGTTGATGTATATGTAACTTCGGAATGTATTTCATATGTGTATTATATATATAATTATTGTACCCTTATAAGAGATGTGTTATTCCTCTATAAGGAAGTGTCGTCATGTGGATTGACAAGTGTCGCAAGTGTGTGTACTTGTCGATGGGTTATTAGACCACCTTATGGGGTCGGCCCTAATTAATATATAACATAATGTGGATGTATCCAAGTAGACAAGTCGGCCCCAGTAGGTCACTGGGAAAAAAGGTGAGTATAAATAGAGATAGGAGATCTCTATTTTACTCACTCAGAAAAGCAACTATCTCTCTCTCTGAAAAGTGGCGCACTAGTGAGGAGGAGGAGGATCATCTGCTAGGAGACTATCTCAGTGTTATTTGGTTGTATTTTGGTTGAGCCATTGCTCTCTCTATCTCTGAGGAAGTTGTGGGGTTTTTCACCTTAGGGTTTTCCCCATGGAAACTTTGTGTCTCTTGTCTCTATGCTTTTGGTTCTTGTGATGCTTGTGATACTTGTCATATTATGATTGTCATGCATTGATATACTGTAGATGTTATTCTCTCAGCAAAGATCCTATAGTATTGTGATTTAATACTAAAAATTTAACACATCTTTTATCCTAACTTGATGATAACTCGAACTTAAATCAATTTTAGTGAATATCTCTGTTTCGCGTACTTGATCAAATAGATCATCTATGCGGGGTAAGAGATATCGGATCTTAATTGTCATCTTATTAAGCTAACGGTAATCAATGCACAAACGCATGGTACCGTCCTTCTTTTTAACAAAAATTACTGGTGTTCTCCAAGGGGACACATTGGGTCTTATGTAGTTTTTATCTATTAATTCTTTCAGCTAAGATTTTAACTCATTTAACTCCGGAATATTTGTCCTATAGGGAGCCTTCAAGTTTGGTACCGCACCGGGTACTAACTCAATGGTGAAATCAAGTTCTCTTTTCGGAGGTAATCCGGGAATTTCTTCCGGGAATACATTAGAAAAGTCCCTAAAGATGGGAATATCCTCTAGTTTTAACTTGTCTTCTTTAGATGTACACTTGTCATTAACAACAAACATTTTACAACCTTTTCTGGAAGCTCTCTTTACTTGTAGAGCAGAAATTTGCCTTACTGAAATCTTTCTATGAATTCCTTTTACGGTTTTTGAATTATCTTCATTATTTACACATGTAAAATATTTATCATAACAATTCAGTAAAACTCTATGTTGTTCAAGCCAATCCATACCTATCAACAACTCATATGACCCTAAGGGTAAAACATTAAGATTAATTTACATTTCCAACTCACTTAAAAATACTTCACAATTCTTGACATAATCTGTAACCTTTCTTTTAGTTCCTGTTGCAAGCTGAACTAACCATGCATGATCAAATTTCTCTATTTTTAGCTTGCAATGGTTTACTAAAGTAGGTGAAATATAACTCAGATTTGCACCTGGATCTATTAGAATAGAAATAGACTTATTTTGTATCATACCTTCAATTTCGGCCATGGATGTTTGATGGTCCGCTTGATGATTCTCTAGTGCTGCATTTATCCTGGGCATTTCTCTTGCGATATCTCCAACTGTAGGTTATGCTTGCATAGTATGAATATTGTTGGCTGTCCTCTTGTTGCGTGGGCAATCTACTCTCTTATGTGGTCCACCACATTCATAGCATTTTATGGGTCCCTTCTGTTCAGCATACCTATTGTTGTTATTATTGTTGTTGATGTGATTATTATTATTAGGTACGTTTCTTGCAGCAGTAAAGTTCTGAGGTGCATTATTCTTGTAATTAATAGGAAGTTTTCTGTTATTAAAGTTTTTCTTAAAACCTCCAGAATTATGATTAAAATTCTTCTTTTTATAGTCAAATTGATTAGTCTTACTGCTCTTCCAACTAGTTGTTCCTTCTCTTTTTCTGTTTTGATCAAAACAAAACTTTTATTTTAGAATTAATGCACATGGTCAGCCAAAGATTTGAAGCCCGAAGACAAGGCCCCGAGATCTTGTGGGATAGCCATTTTCTTTGTTTTATTTTATGTACAGAAAAAAGTGAAAAACACTAATGTGAGGTTTTTTGAAATTTTGGGAGCCACCCAATGGATGAGGAACTTGGTCTACAGGTTCTTTGCCACCTCACAGGGAGGGTGGCATCCCCAATTGGAGCGATTTGTTAGCACTAGTTTTGGTTTGAAGGGTTTAGAGCCTTGAAAATAATGAGTAAGGTGCTAGGTTTCTGAGTCATATGACCAAGAGGAACACTAAGTAAAACCCCTGCGTGTTTATGTTTTGGGTTGGGATGGAAAGGATTAAAATACTTGAGTTTCTACTTTGCAAATGAGGAAAAAATCTAACAAAGTTATAGGAGGGGACCAATGAATGGAGCAGATTTGTGGAGATGGAGATCGATGGATGAAAGGAAACTTCGCTGAAGTAAGATGGGGTGGTTTAAGTGTGGGAGGAATGTTGTTATCCTCTGGGAAAATTGGAGGTCGGATCAATGGATGGGAAGACAGATCTACAGTCGTCAAGTACTTCGTTGATTTGACATGCGTGGAGAAATGAACTTTTCAAAATTCCGAAGTGGCGGTAGGCTCCACATCATGCGATGGTGCAGATCTGCTGGGGAAAGGAATCAACGGTGGATGTTTAGTTTGCAGATTGAACATGCATGGATTATCGACACTTTCCAAGTCTGCAAACCTTGGTAGGAGATGCACCTTTATGCGGTTGGGATGCAGATAGGATCTGGGTCAATTGTTGACAATGGCTACGTAGATCCAAAGTGCTACGAACGCAACACTTGAAAGATTGAAAACTGAGGAGTTAAGCAGAGAAATGATCAATGATGTAGGGTTGATCGTGCAAATGAACGACTAAACAAGCTCCTTCACTATGACAAATGCAGGAATGATAGGAGAGGAAAATAATATAAAAATACTTCTGCACGGGGATCTGGATACTATTTGTCCGGTTGCATTAGAAAGTGAAAGATGAGGAATGTGATGAACACAGACAACTCAACCAGGATCTCAAACTAGTTGTCAATAACTAGATAGGCCTCCTGTCTTCTTACTAAACTATTTAAATGGCTGAGCTTGGAGAAGTAGTGCCCCCATGTTTTGAACACCAGAATATAGAAGAACTGTTAGAAGATAAAGATGTTGACGTCTATGACACTATATTGACCAATGGACCCATTGAAGGAGTAAAGGATATACTGGAAGTGATTAGGAACTAGGGTATAGATGTGCATATGGTATACAGGTCATTTCTTAAGTTTTTCACAATCCACTGAACCCTAGGATGCCCTAAATTCGTCGACTCATGCGCTAGTAATTACTCCCCCTCTGAAAGGGTAATTATGGATGCATCTAGTTCAAATGTCTTGTGTCCTGTCAATCCTATTCTTATAAGAAAGTCCTTGTCAATCCCTGGTGAATTCATCCTAAATTCCAAAGAGTACACGGAAGAATCCCTAATTCAGTATTTTAGACAGTCAACAGTCGATTTAAAGCAAACTTTATACAGGATTTGCCTAAAACCTAGTGTCTTGTTGCAAGACCATGCTTTCGCAGTCGAATTCCACCTCTTTACTAAAGAATCCAAGTGTGTTATAACCTTGCTAAGCCAATTTTTAGGACTAGACACAAACATGTATGTCACTGAGCCCCTCATGAGCCTACTATTTGTCCTTAGCACTTTCCCATTGGAGTATGAGGATTCTGACTAGTATATCCAATGTGCTTGCCTTAAATTTGATGAGTCCCTAGCTGAGAATATCCATTGTCTGCTAGTGGACTTCCATAAGCCCAGGAGTTTAACGTTTCAAGCATATTTACTGAGGATGTTCTTGTCATTTAATCAAGAAAATCTGTAGCTTCCTGAGATGAAGCTCACAAAGGAAATGAACAGAAATTACATAATATTCATGAACAACCTCATGTCATAGGTTTACATTTTTTTTTTATCAGAAAAGATTTCCCAGGGTGTTAACAGAGATGAAGGAGATGTTGCATCCTTCTCCTGAAAAGAGAATAGGTGACTAGTTTCTCTTGGAACACAACACAGTAATCAAAGTGTACTGGTTTTCTCACCCACCCTATGCTCTGCCAGCATTTCTAACTCCTAGAGTGTTTTCTCTAGAATTCATTAGGAAAAAGTTAAGGGTAGAAACTGAACATTTTTTGGATCATAAGAAGGCTTTAGACATCACATTTCCATGGGCTGTAGGCAAATTCATCATTAATAATAAAGATGCCCTTTCATCCATTGAGTGTATGATAAGAGAGATGGGATTTCAAACAAAGGTGGCCATCAACTGTGATCCCCATCACATTATATCCAATAGAAGGAAAGAAAGTAAACGAAAGGGCTTTGTGCACTTTGAGATTGCAGGCATGGAAGAGACTGTTAACTAGTTGGAATATCCCAGCAAAATTCAGATGGATGTATATATACAATATGATCGCACCTCCCTTTTACAAGGAGCCACCACCACAACCTGGAACATCTAGCTTGGTCCCAATAGTTGGGTCAATTGTACCCCTTGCCAGTTGTTCTGAAAAACCCAACACAGTTGAAATCATTGATGCCATGGATGTAGAAGAGGAGGTCACATAAATAGCCCCAAAGAGACAACAGGTGGAAAAGGTAGAGCAGCAGATTGTACAGGTGAAGACTGGTAGAGGTAAGAAGAAATAGGTGGAGGCCAAAGTACCTGCCTTCGAAATAAAGGAATATGTATTTGATAAAGAAGCTATTGAGCCTGCTCCACAAGGCAAGAGTAGGTCACAATTGTTGGATGAATATAAGGAGAGTGAATAGGTAGCTTCAGAAGAATCAAAGTTGCATGAAAAATTTAGGAAGATATCCAACAAGAATATGTCTTTAGTCACTGTCAGGAGCCGAGCTCATAACACTTTAAATTTGTCCCTAGCAACCAAAGATAGGGCCACTGAGGTGAAAATGCACCTGGGGGACATTCCCATTCCTGAGATGATGCATCTACATAAAGAGACCAGAGATGTTATTTATGCTGAACTGTTGAAATTTGCATTAGAGCTATCCAAATCGCAATCTAGTAAGGATAAGGTTGGGAATCAACTTAGACAAGAAAGAGTGGAGAATAAATCCCACAAGGAATAAATCAAGAAGCTGCAAGTTGAAATATTGGCTACTGAAGACCAAGCAGACCATAGGGCTAGTATCCAAAATTTGTTGAATGAGAAGTATAGTACCATTCAATCATTAAAAAAGATATTGAAGATTCCTTCCACCTAGCTGGTAGAAGCTTCAGAGTTGATAGAGCTGGAGGAGAAAAGAGAAGTGATAAAAAATGAACTAACAGACTATAAGGCCAATTTACTAAAAATTGAAGAGAAAGAAAAACAATGGCCAAAGGACATGGATCATATGGTGGAAAGCAAAAAGAAGTGGAAAGCTAAGTCTCAGGATTTGGAAGGAAAATCGCAGGAAAAGGGAAAATAATTGGAGAGCATGGTCACCTCCTCCTCCATTGAATTTGGGGATTTATCCATTGTTCAAGCAATGGCACAGTCAAGTATGAGGGATCTAGAGCTAGAAAAGTTGCAGAAGCAGAACATAGATCTCGAAAGCGGAGTTTCAGAAGAAGAGTAGGAGAGGAAGACTTGGGAAGCTAAGTACCTAGATTTATAGGTTAAGTATCATGAATTAATGAAGCGGTCTACAGGTCAGACTTCACTGTAGGAAGCAAAGCAAGTAATCTGGGATGATGTTATAGCCGAGGAAAACAAATTAAGACCTTACCTTGATTTTATTTTAGATAAGGAACTGTCATCAAGTTGGCCAAGCAGAGTGTAACAACAACAAAGGAAAAAGTGAACAAGAAGCCTATTCAATGCGCTGCAAATTCCATAGAGTTCTTGAATGGCCTAACTGAAGGTAAAGTGAAAGCAACATGCATAAAGGATAGATTATCCACCATCATCTGGGCTAGGAAGATGATAAACAAACATCAACAGTTAGCTACAGCCCAGGCTAGAATAGATATTATGGCCCACCAATTGAAACTCTTCAAATATATGTTTGATCCACTGTTTAAGAAAGGGATTCCACTCTTTTGGGAAGAATATGGCACCATCTTGACATAGAAAGAGTATTAAGACAAGTTGATGGGATGTAGGTTAGATTATACAGACTTTGCTGGCATGACCCAATCATTGTCTGGAAAAATGGTGGTGGATAAGTTGACAAGAGAGTTTGAATTGGTCCTAGTTTTCAAAGAGGCTTGTGCACACCTTCAGAGCTATTCATATAGAGACCGTACATAATTATGGGTATTGCTAAGGAGGTGGCCACATCATATTTCCCAGCTGCCGACCAATGGAAGCTTGTGGAAAAGTATGGAAAGGGAAAGATAACGCTGCATGCATGAAGATTGTCAAAGATCGTGGGAACGTGCAACCTGAAGAATTAGTTACTTAGGATTTTTGCTTATTTACTAGGGTTTGTTATCAACTAGAAAATGGCTATTGACACTTGTAAAAGGAAGTTAAGCCTATTTTTTTAGCACTTGTATTTATGTTGTAACTAATTCTTGAGGATGATAGACCTCTTTGTATAGGTGTCATCTCTCTTGTAACAAATTTCTATTTTGGAGATTAGGTCAGAATATTTCGAGTTGGACTAGGGTTGATGTATAATCTCCTATATATTCATATGTAATAGAAGGAAGAAAGGGTTGAAACCCATGAGACTTGAGCTTGTTTTTGAGATCTATCCTTAATAAAATTACAGAGTCGAGGCTGGCATTTTGCAGAGATTCCTATGTTATTTTCTTTACAGTTTGTATCTTCTTTCCTTATGTGAATGTGTTCCTTGTTATCTATTCCATTTTGTTATATTTTTCATGTCTAAAATGAGTGTTTAATAGTGCAGAATTCATACATATATGCTATGTCGATTGATTTCAGATATTCACCAAATATTTCCACTAAAGTTAGCATTGGATTCATCCTTGTTAGATGCCCATGTTAATGGATTGTTCTTAATTTCTTCTTTATCACCAGACAACAAGATTTTGACTGTGAAATGAGTAGCTACCTTGCCTTTGTTATAAAATTCCATGCCAAAGCACTGTTGATTGATATATGTGTTATATTTTGATTCCTTTTCCCAATGAATGCTTACCTTGTTTCAACCAAACAATAATATGATTTTAGTTTTTATTCATATATCTGGCATGGGGGGTTCACTGGAGAGGCAATATCATATCACGTCCATTCATATTGGGGGTTTGAATACTCTTAAAAACCTCAAAAATATATTTCCCTGTATTAAGGGGTCAAGGGGTTTTTTTAATTTGACATAGTAATATAAATATTGGGGGTTATTTTATTTGGTTCAGCTCAGGAATAACCTCCAATTCGTGGGATGGATTCATACCTCCAAATCATGGGATCAATTCATACCCACCTAAAACTTAAGGAACCTCCATTTTTATTTGATATTTCTTACGATCCTAAGTTTTGCATAAATATGATAATAGTGTACCAATGATAATATCGATGGAGGTCTCTTTGGATTACTAGCCTTGAGCAATACTCATTTAATATCTTATTTAGGCTTGGTTTGAAGTGATGTTATATTGTTTTTCACCTTTAATTTAAAATATGTAGATAATTGGGAGTTCCAAGGTTGAACAATTGTATTTTATTTTTTGTAGGAATTCGAGTAAAAGATCTAACTCTTCAGGTTGAGGTTTAGGTGGGTATTGAGATTCAATCAAACCTTGCTCCATGAAAACCAAGAAAAGTGAGATCAATCCTTCTTGGCTCACTAGAACCAAGAAAAGTTAGATGAATATTTCTTGACTAATTATTTCTTTCAACCTTTTGTATTCTTCTTTAACATTTTCACATTACGAGTTAGGAATAGTTGTTAGATTGAGTTATATTTAACACATTCATAATTGTAATTTCAATTATTATATGCAAGGCATCCGTCTTAATATTGTATTGGAATTGACATGAACATAGGTGAAAATATAAATCCTTATTTACATACCCTATGTGTTATCGTTACCATGAAATGGTATCATATAAGTTTCACCATCTGTGTATCTTTATAACTATTGCATGCTTTAAACCTAACAATGGATATTTTTTACTTCCGTGTAAATATAATAAAAAAAAAACTAGATATAACCTAAGAAAAGGTAACTAAATCTTGTTAATTCCCTTGATTGCAAGAATAAATGTAGAGGAAGTGGAGGAAATTCACTGCATCTTGTGAATGACCCAAATCCATGCTATGCACATGATCATATGGTGTTATTGGAAAGTAAGAGGAATTTTGCTATGTTCATTTGGGTTCAAACATCAATGATGTTGCTATTCAAGTAGTTGTAACAAACATTGTAAATTAGTTTGAGTAGAGCCGACCGAATTAAGATAGTCGTGATGAGGAGCAAATACCCAAATTGAGGTGTATGTTGAAGCTAAGTACGTACACATTGGATCAGTTGGGCGTAAAAACATGTCTTTAAAGAGATTTTTTTGATAGGAAGGTAGGGGAGTCTATCCATGAAAGGGTTTCAATTTTGAATTTTAATGGAGTTTAATTTATTAAGATTATAGAAAACATGAGCTCTCTATGGATATACTTATATTTACATTATATAAAATTGGTAGATTGGCAGGTTGTGGTGTGAAACATCTGCAATTCTCATCTTTTCTAAGCATTGCACTAACTAATGGACTATCAATCTTTTACATTATTTGTTTGGTTGATCTCTTGACTGGGTTTCCTTTTACGCATTTTTCCTATCCAGTACTATTTCGTTGGGTCTTCGACTATCCAACGCTACAAATTGATCAGTCACCCCTGCATCATTATTAGAATTATAGTATTATTTTATTTAGCATCATGTTTGCTTATACTAAGATGTGTTATGGCTCCTATTTGTTACAAATTGATAATATGATATAAAGGGGGTATTAAAAATGGGTTGATAAAAATGGATACACACAATATCTAGCGAAATTAGTGGTTTTCTTAATTGGAAAGACATATTGGGAGGGGGGTTCAATAATACAATTTTAGGAGAAATTTTCCAATATTTAGTGAAATTAGGGATATTCTTTAATATCATGCGAACGATCATGCTATGTAACAAGTTCACTGAGTGAAGCCCCCGTGATATCTATCCTTGTTAAACAATCAGTGAGAGATCTCTCTCTAGAAAGAAAGAAGCTAGCTCTCTTTCATAAAGCTTTGTTTTGCGTGTTACCTCGAGGAGACCTTTCCCACAACTTGAGGGTCAATTTGAGTGCTAACACATGGTCAATCATATCCAAACATGGTCATCATGGTAAATCATAATCATCCATAATCAAATATGATCTTCGACAGTCCACCATGGTAGTGTAGAACACACCAAGATACTGAGAGGGGGGGGTGAATCATTATATCCTACAAATTAGCTATTTCACCTTTTGTCTATTTAATTCAATAAATGAACAATAAGAACATATGCATCAATACACCATTAAAAAAAGGGTACAATAAATGTATTTAGAAAAATCAATATATAATATTGATAAAAACCATATGAAGGATTACATCAAATTAAGGAGACTTCAATATCCAATTATCACCAGCTACAATTGGCGAGAGGCTCCAATCTCCTAGTTTCTTCAACTCCAACTGAATTCCAACACCCTACTTCTCTAGTTCCGACTAGAAGGAGGCTACAATCCCTTGTCTTAATAATATCTAACTGATAGGAAGCTTCCAAATACCACTGGAAGGAGGCTATGAACCCCTCACACACTTCCTCTACTACAACAAAATGGAGGATAAAACCCCCTCACACCCTTCCACTACTGCAGAGGGATGGAGGCTACAAACCCTTTCTCTTTTGTGATGGGATGGAGGTTTCACCCCCCTTTGCACACTTTATTCAACTTACTCTGAACTCTGCACTGCACACTCTTCTAAGATTTCTCTATACTTCATAGTTTCCCCAATATTACTTTGTACTTCACACTCTCATTGGATTTCTCTGTTGTTCTCACTCTATTCAACTCACTCAACTTTATTCCCTTTATGTTATACTTCACACACAATACTTTTCTCTATACACTCTGATCTATAAATTTGAATCTACTTTCTCAACTAGATCTGTCCTGAGCTCATCATACTTTCCACTCCTTTCTTTGCATTGTGCACTCTCTATAGCTTTCTTTGCACTGCCCACTTTCTACTTCTTAATTTGTACTGCACACTCTCCATAGTTTACTCTACAATGCACACTCTTTTCTACACACTTTGCTCAGAGCACTCTTTTATGCACAACTCCTTTCTACTCACTCTACGCTATGCACTTATTCAGTGCACCAACTTTCATGCCAAGCGACAATTGGCTCTTCACACCTTCTTTAGCTTACTTCGTAGTACACATATACACACTTTCCTCATTTGAATCTGGAATGATTACTATGCATACTTTCCTCATCTATGTTTTGATCGGCACTTTGATAAGAACACTGATATTCCTCTCAAGTGACACTCAACTCTTTGCACCTTCTTCAACTTTACTCTATATTGCAACTTCGTACTTCATTGTGCTCCAAAATCTATCCTTCTTCCGAGCTAAGAATTTGTACCACCTTCGCCTTCTTTCTTCCAAACTGTGAACCCTTTGGCTTCCTTTTTCTGAACAGTGACCCCTTCTCCTTCATTCTTCTCAACTTTGAACCCTTCTCCTTCCTTCTTTTGAACTGTGAACCCTTCCCCTTCCTTCTTCCGAACATCGAACCCCTTTGTCTTCCTTCTTCTGAATTGTGAAACCTTTGCTTTCCTTTTTTGAACCCTTTTCCTTCGTTCTTACAACTTGTGAACCCTTTGCCTTACATTTTATCAGTTCATTCCCTCTGAGTTCATCCTCACAATGATCATCATGCTCTTATTTATACATGGATGACCTCCCCTTCTATTTTGAGTAAGAGGGTAGACCAAGATGGTCAACTTGATTTACGTTCTTTCTTAAGCCGACGTGTCTTGACATTTGTACTAACTTAAATTTCATTGTTGGTGGGTTATATTCCAACCAGGGATCCATATTTTGGGTTACAAGACCCTGACACAACACCCACTCTAATGCACATGCTCTCTTTTGGGTTGTAGGACCCTGACACACCACCTACTCCACTATGTTCTTTTATTCATACTCTCTTCAACATTCTATTCTATATACTTCTTCAAATTGGATTCTAATTACATCAAGTCTATAAATTTTACTCCCATTTGACATCAATGACAACACTAGGTCCAAAAATATTCCCCTTTGGCATTGATGTTAACACCAAGTGAAATTGAGTGAAATTGAGCTCCTCCTAAGTATCAGATCCTCCTTGATGCTTCTCCTCTGATCAATTCCCCCTAATTTGCATCTTGCTCATCTATTGATACTTTTATCCCCATCCCCCCTGACTTGCAGCCCTTGTTTTATTGTCAATATCCCCATTTAACATAAATCGAAAAGGGATACTCCCCCTATACTCATGCTTCATCTTTCTATTGCTCCCTAATTTCACTTCAATTCATTGTTCATTCTTTAATTGTTTCTATTTACTTCTTCTAATTCATTGATTTTGTACAAAAAAATCCTCATTGGTTTGCTCAAGTGCAATTTTCATTCTTCTGCTTCTTTTACTGTTATCTTCCTTAACATGATTAGGTTATCCTAATTTAAGGATGTTGTCATAATGCAACACTAAACAGATCTCAAAGTATCCATTCTTTTAACCTTCAACATCTTGTTTCATCTTTGCCTATCTCATTGACAAGTGTCTCAACATGCTCGAGTCCATTTCATTGGAGTATCACTCATCTACATCTAGACTTTTGGGCTGCTACAACATTCAAATTAGAAGACTACTTCACATTATTATTGTTCTTCACTTCTTGAGGCTTATAAGCTTTAGAAAACATGTGCTTCCAATCTGAGTTTGTGATCATCTCCCCCTGTGTCTAAGTTGGATTATTATTAATAGGTTTCATGTTCTTGACTCCGATTCCCCTTGCTAGCTAGGCTTGTTCAAATCATTGAACTTTCTCTCCTTTAATGGTAGGCTTCAATTTTGTTAGCTTGTTACATTATTTCTTCGGAACTTGATTGATAAGTCGAGCTCTATAGAAAACTATCTTAAATAATTTATATTTGAATTTTCTTTTCATCATAATGGTTCTCAAATTCATCATAGACTTCAATAGTTTCATAGATTTGCAAATCCCCATAATGTTATGACAATCTACTTTTTTCATTCTTCATGATGTTGTTCCTACACTTGCTCTATTTAGTCATTTAAGAGACAATTAATTAGAATAAGGTAGAATATCTTGCATGGTCTTCATAGTCTAGATCCTTGTCTTCACTTTTGTTATGATCAATAGTTTGGATTTCTTTAGTACTACAATTTTCAATTGATTTCTTCTTCCATACTTTTGCATCTTTATGTACAAGATCTTTGAAACTTATGTTGATTGAACCAATAGATTTATTTCTTTATGCTTTTGAGTGTTCTTATCTAGGAGGGTTTGTTGGATTACTTATGTAATGTCATGTTATATGTCCATAGGTGTGGCAATTGTAACATTGATGGTTGAAGGAACTCATACCACTAGTTCTTGTTGGAATATACCTGTCATAAGATCTGTAGTGGAATATACAGGTGTAACAACTACCATGAAAGATATTTGAATACCGACAAGTAGCTATTTTTTCCCGGGATGAAGATATTTGAAATTAAGTCCTTTTTATTTCTTGCTTGATCCAATTTTGTTGCTCGGTCCATCCTTGCATACCATTCCTTTTATGTTGAATTCCAACTTCATTGTATCTTGAATTATGATTATTCTTCTCATATTCTCTTCATTGTGACTTGGATTCTTCAGTATTACGTCAAAATCCAATTCCTCTTTTGTCTCTTGAATCTCTTTGCTTCCTTAAGAGATCATGCAAGTCTAATGTACTTTTATCAAACTTTACACCAATGATGCTTTCCTTGTTCAAACTCCCATGTAAGCTATTGATTTCATTGTCCTTTTCTTGAAGCTTGCTTGCCATTTATTCTCTCTTAATCCTCATTTGTTCTAGCTGGCCCTTGAGCGATGTGACTTATTTACATTGATCCTGTTTGTTGCAATAACCATTTCTAATTAACCTTTTTAGAAGACATTCTCGACCTCTCTAGCATGACAGATTCCATCTTTCTCCTTTAGCTCACTAGTTAGAGGCTCCTTGAATCTTGCAAGTTATTCAACTTGGAATTTCAGATCAATGATAGTATTTGAGTCCTTTTTCATGCTCTTCATGTTTCTCTTGCTCAATTTTTTCTAATAGTTTTTGTTGCATAACATTATTTTACTACGATTTCTTTAATCCTTCTAGAGCATGCAAAGTATTTCTTTCAAGTTTTTCAAGAGCATCCATGGGTACTTGAATATATAAATTATATTCTTTTTTCCCATATCTTAGTATTATTTCCTTGAGCTGCTCATTTTCCTTTCTTGATTTTTCTATTTCTTCTAGAGAACAAATAAGTTATCCTTTTCAATCCACCACATATTATATTTCACTCAAATTTTCAACTTTATTTTCATCCTCTTGACCAAGTGGGAATACTTCTTCATCATTTATATAAGAGCAATGAGCAATATTAGATTTGCAAATAGAATGTTCAGGAGTATTCTCACTTTCAAAGTTGGATGAGTTATGGACTGGGTCTTTGATGGAGCTAGCTTTTGTTTCCTATGTCTTCTCTTATTCATTTGCGTAGAAGTCTTTTAGTTTGAGCCATAGTTCTCTTACTGAGATGCATTGTCTCACATTATCTTTTAAGGTATCTATTTGTCCATTAAGCATACTTTCTATGGCTAAGAAGTTATTCTTCCTTGCATCTTTTTGAGATGTAGACTTCACTTTCTTTAGTGGAGTGTATCCAATGAAAACTGAGTTCCATATGTGAAGTCTTATTTTCATTAGGTACCACTTAATTCTTATACTCCATAACACATAGCTTGTTAAATAAAAAAGGGTACTTCCTTGATTGAAAGAACTCCTTGTTTGTCCGTTCATGTGTTTGAGGATCTCCTTCAAGTTGGTCAAACTTGTATGAACAAACTTTCTTTGATATAAATTTTAGAACACATTGAGATACTCAGTGCACGGGGGTGCGGGGGGGGGGGGGGGGGGGGGGGCGGTGAATCAATATCGCCTAGAAATTAACTATTCCACTTTTTATCTATTTAATTCATCAAACGAAAAAATAAGAACATATGCATCAATACACCATTCATAGGAGAGTACACTGAATGTATATGGAAAATTCAATATATAGTATTGATAAAAACCTATAATGTCCCTTATTAGGAATTTTATTAAAATTGCAATTTTCCACTTTTTTTCCCTAGTTCGACCTTTGACTAGTTTTGATCTCTAGGTCCCAAATTTGCCCCAAATGATGCAAAATATTCTGAGAAGGTATATGAATGATATTAGAACATAAATATGTGTTTCAGGGATGCCTTTGGACCTTTAAAATACTTTTGCAATTCATCTTTCAATTCAGGTCAATGTATATAACTTGTAATTTCCCTTTGACTAGTATTGGTCTCTAGGTCTCAAATTGACTCCAAATGCCTTAAAATCTTCAAGGAAGGTGTATGAATGATATTAAGACTTGAATATGATGTTCAGGGATGAAATATGGCTACCAAAATACCTCTGCAAACTCTCTTAATATTCTGGACCAAGTATGCAATTTTACTAGTAATTTGGGGTTCAAATCCCCCTGGGGTAAGTACTGAAAATGGCTTCCCAAATGCATCCAAACCCACTCAAATTTATGAACAGAGGTATGTAATGTATTAATTATTTTATTAAAGTCTCATATGCACCATTAATGGATTATTACAACTGTTTTCACCCTCTCCCATTCAACTGCAAAAATCACCAATTCGACCCTTGGGGAAATGGCACTATTTCTTCTCCCAATGCAATTAAACTGAGTAAAAATACTTCAAATGCTCAAGTACAGTACATGAAACTTGTAAAATACATCAATGGCAGTCCATTAATAACAAATTCATCATAGAATCATCCATTCATTCGAAATCATCAGCATTACATTGATTCACAACAAGGTAGTGGGGAAATGGCATTGTTCTTCCATGAAAATTGAGATTTATACATTTCTAATTGGAATTTAGACCTGAAACTTTTTGTAGATGAAGAAAAGATCATTTACTTCATATTACAAAAAAAATGGGTCATTAAAATCTTCCCCAAAGAGGACAATAGCTCACCAAAAATGCCCTCCCTCAAGGATCAAGAATATGCCATCAAAACTGGAAATGGTTGAAGGAGTGAGCTGCAATAGAAGAAACCATGAGATTCCTTGTATCTTACACCTACAAATAAAGACTCCATTAAATCTCCAAATGAAAGATCTGAATGGCCTTTCCAATTACCAACATGGATGGGAATCTTTCACCCTCGAAATTGGCTAAGGCAAGAAACTAGTCATCCACTAGCTCTCCCTCTTCACGAATGCAATTGCAAATTCTACAAATGATAAAAATATGGTTTCATTCTTTTTTATTGACATTTATAAACTTCTAATGTCCTCCAGGGGTCGAATTCCTTCCAAGAGACTCATTCCATCTCAAGTTGGGAAGAGATTCCAAAGAACACCACTTGTACAACAATTCCTAGTCTCCCACTTCCACCAAATCACATGTGGAAGCATCTTAGCTTCCCTAACACCCTTGAGCGCCCTATTGGACTCTACTTTTAGCCCTGATATGTCATATATGTCATATGTCAGCCTTCAGGTCTGATTTGTGTCATAGGTGTCATAGCATCTTCATCATTGTTGTCATAGAGCTAGGGAATCTAGCCCAAGTGTCTCACTAGCTCCAAATTGCCTCTTCGTCCTCCATGGGAGTTAGTCTTCCTCTATATTTCGACCTTGGATGAGTCATGCAATTAATAATACCTTTTGGAATCCCCCAAGTATGTTACCATTCACCTTGAATTCGAATTGGTGAGAGAATGATGCCAAGTGTAGTGGGGAAATCTAGCCATATGTGGGTCCCACTTCCTCCATGTGTCTTCATGATCAAATGCCACTTTGATTTTCACTTGTATATATTTATTTATCTCCTTTATTAAATATTTATGCCATTCTAATGTTCAAACATCATTTATTATCCCCATTATTCCAAATCCCAAAGCTTCCACCCCAAACCTAGGAAACTAGTAATTTTCCTCTTTGGCAATTATTTGACCTTTAGCATCAATTCGAAAAACTCTAATGAATAGGGCCAATGTGATTAGGCCATTGTGACCCAATGCCAAATTTGGGACATGACAAATCCTCCCTTCCCAATATTGCTTGTCCTCAAGCAATTTTAAACATGGGTGTTGAAGAACCTGCTTTCTATATAATTCTTTGAAGTTGCCATTGAATTGCCCAACCTTGAGTCTTTGAGTTTCCATGAAGATTTTAGAGAGGAACCACCCTGCTTGCTGCTGCACTACTCTGATAAAAATCACTTTATTTAGTGGGAAATCCATCTCCCATACTTCTTGTTTCCCCCCCAAAATTGAAACCAATGAGACAAAAATTATTCTAGGATCCCATTGCTTGTATTGCACCCAAACAATTAAGAGTGCTCTCCAACCCATACCATCAGATAAGAGGATTCCTGGATCCCATTTTCTTGTATGCATTCTTCCAAACATCATGAGTACAAAATATATATCATCAAAGTACATAACTACATAATGAAAATTAATATCAAGGAGGTGCTTCATCAAAGAATCATGAAAGTGCTTATACCTCCAAGCAAGTAGACCACCGTTTTCCAATTGCATACAAGCTTCAAGTGACCAATCAAATCTGATCCAATGACATAGATGAGGATCCCATGTCCTATAAATCTGCTCCAAAAAGATGTGATATGAATCAAAATATTCAGCCATGTATTCTTTCATCCAAGAAGTGAATGAAGAATCTCCACTAAAATCTGAACCAAATAATGAGCAGAAAAAACAAGGAGACTTCGCATGACTCAAAGAAGTCTCACTCATACATCCCTGAATGTGATCATCATAAAGATATAACAAAGTATGTGGCTTCCAACAAAAATGTTCTCCAATCATAAATCTATTCACCCAAGTGTTGGATGAAGTTCCTCCAACATCAAATGAATCAAGTGTTGAGCAAGGAAAACCATGAGTCTTCAAGTGACTCAAATGCATATCATACGTGCATCCATGTAGATGTGCATCATCATAAAGTAACAAAGGATGCTGCTGCAAATGTGAATAAGAAGGTGCTCAAACCATATAATCATAAAAAGTAAATCTAGGAGTTCCATACTCCTCATGGGACACCATCAAAAAGAACCCTTTCACCCATACTTCATTGAGACTATGTTGCAAAACATGGAATTGTAGGATGTAGGAGAATGAACCAAATCACCCAAATTATCAAAAAGTACAGAAGTTTCATCATGGGAAGGATCCATATGGGTAGTATCATGCAGCTCCTTCAAAAGTGTGAACTCTTTGTCATAGTTTGGTTCGAATGTAGAGGAATCATGCTCTTCTTTAAAAATTGCATAACCTTCATCAAGAGACAATTCAAATTCCTCTTCCACCACATAAAGTGTTTAGATCTCTTCAAATTCATCTTCAAACACATCAAGAACATTCAAATTTTCACATTTCTCATGATCCACCATGTCATGAGAATCATCCAAACAATCTACCATTTGACAATCTGAAACATAGGAGGAAAAACAAGTATCTTGCAACTTTTCAAGAACTTGCTCATTTTGAATTGTGAGCTTATGATTATCCTCATTATTCTTCAAGTATGCATCATGTAACAATTCATTAAGCTCAAACAAATGGTTTCTATCAAAAAGCAAATACATTAAATTACCTTTGATGTGGCACATTGCTCTTTGAATCTTCTCCATGTCTTCAAGGAAGGATGTTTCCTCCAATGAAGTAGCTCTCCAACAAGAATTTGACACCAATGCTTGAGTGTCATGGAGAATGCTGAGGGACTCTTGGATCTTCTTTTCATTCATCTTTAAGGACCCTTCAAGAAAATGAGGTCTTGCAAATGAACCTCCTCATCTTCTTCGTTTTTTCTTGGACCAACTTCATGAAGCACAAGTGGTGATGGGGAAGTTGATCTTGGTTCTTCTTCAACTGCTACAAGGTTTTCATTATCATGCTTAATGAAACTTGTACTTGTAGAAACAATTTCAAAAGTGATCTCTATATCACCAACATAGAGGTGTGAGCACCCATCAGTAGGTACTCCTTCATAGTTTAAGCATCCATCAGTAGATGCTCTTTGGTTCATGTCTAAGCTAGAAGGTGTCTCGAAATGATCTTCCATATTTTGAATAGAATCTTCTTCATGCTCTTGTGATGTCTCTTCCTTTTGATCCTTAAAACAAGTTGATGCATTTTTTCCCTTGTTTTCCTTAGGATTAGTATATTTGGAATCTCTTCTTGAATAAATCTCAAAAGCTCTCCTCAAGGAGGACATCATTTCATGCACACATATATGATACTCACTCCAAGGGTTTTTACAAGAAGGGCATAAACCTTTCTTCAGTAACTCCACATCTTCATTTTTGGGCCTATTTTCAAAAACATGTTCAGCATAGTACTCAAAAGACATGGAATTTTGTGTATTTTTGCTCGAAGCAAGATATTCTTGATATTTTTGATATTGTTGGGGCAAGGTTTTATATTTTTCTCCCCATCTTTGGAACTCACTCATAGAATTATCCTTGGTTGGTGTGACACACTCATATTCATCAGATCTAAAGTCATAAGAATAATCTTCATTTCTCTTGAAATTGTAATAAGTGTTGCATGATGGCACCTCTTCCTCGTACCATTCACATTCTGCTTCATCTTGCTCATAAGCATCTGCATATTCCTCATAAGAATTGTACTCATAGGATTCATCATAATAGTAAGACATGGCTGCCAATTATTCTTGAGTGTATGTACCTAATCCACAGGTGCAAGGACCATGCTCTGATACCACTCTAATGTCCCTTATTAGGAATTTTATTAAAATTGCAATTTTCCACTTTTTTTCCCTAGTTCGACGTTTGACTAGTTTTGATCTCTAGGTCCCAAATTTGCCCCAAATGATCCCAAATATTCTAAGAAGGTATATGAATGATATTAGAACATAAACATGTGTTTCAGGGATTCCTTTGGACCTTTAAAATACTTCTGCAAATCCTCTTTCAATTCTGTTCAATGTAGATAACTTTACTAGTGATTTCCCTTTGACTAGTATTGGTCTCTAGGTCTCAAATTGACTCCAAATGCATTCAAATCTTCAAGGAAGGTGTATGAATGATATTAGGACTTGAATATGATTTTCAGGGATGAAATATGGCTACCAAAATACCTCTGCAAACTCTCTTAATATTCTGGACCAAGTATGCAATTTTACTAGTAATTTGGGGTTCAAATCCCCTTGGGGTAAGTACTGAAAATGGATTCCCAAATGCATCCAAACCCACTCAAATTTATGAACAGAGGTGTGTATTGTATTAAGTATTTTATTAAAGTCTCATATGCACCATTAATGGATTATTACAACTGTTCTCACCCTCTCCCATTCAACTGCAAAAATCACCAATTCGACCCTTGGGGAAATGGCACTATTTCTTCTCCCAATGCAATTAAACTAAGTAAAAATACTTCAAATGCTCAAGTACAGTACATGAAACTTGTAAAATACATACATGGCAGTCCATTAATAACAAATTCATCAGAGAATCATCCATTCATTCGAAATCATCAGCATTACATTGATTCACAACAAGGTAGTGGGGAAATGGCATTCTTCTTCCATTAAAATTGAGATTTATACATTTCTACTTGGAATTTTGACCTGAAACTTTTTGGAGATGAATAACAGAGTATTTAATTCATATTACAAAATAAATGGGTCATTAAAAGCTTCCCCAAAGAGGACAATAGCTCACCAAAAACTCCCTCCCTCAAGGATCAAGAATATGCCATCAAAACTGAAAATGGTTGAAGGAGTGAGCTGCAATAGAAGAAACCATGAGCTGCCCTGTAGCTTACACCTACAAATAAAGACTCCATTAAAGAATCAAATGAAAGGTCTGAATGGCCTTTCCAATTACCAACTTGGATGGGAATCTTTCACCCTCGAAATTAGCTAAGGCAAGAAACTAGTCATCCACTAGCTCTCCCTCTTCACAAATGCAATTGCAAATTCTACAAATGATAAAAAGCTGGTTTCATTATTTTTTATTGACGTTTATAAACTTATAATTTCCTCCATGGGTCAGATTCCTTCCAAGAGACTCATGCCATCTCAAGTTGGGAAGAGATTCGAAAGAACATCACTTGTACAACAATTCCTAGTCTCCCACTTCCACCAAATCACATGTGGAAGCATCTTAGCTTCCCTAACACCCTTGAGCGCCCTCTTGGAGTCTATTTTTAGCCTCGACATGTCATATATGTCATATGTCAGCCTTCAGGTCTGATTTGTGTCATAGGTGTCATAGCATCTTCATCATTGTTGTCATAGAGCTAGGGAATCTAGCCCAAGTGTCTCACTAGCTCCAAATTGCCTCTTCCTCTTCCATGGGAGTTAATCTTCCTCTATATTTCGACCTTGGATGAGTCATGTAATGAATAATACCTTTTGGACTCCCCCAAGTATGTTACCATTCACCTTGAATTCAAATTGGTGAGAGAATGATGCTAAGTGTAGTGGGGAAATCTAGCCATATGTGGGTCCCACTTCCTCCATGTGTCTTCATGATCAAATGCCACTTTGATTTTCACTTGTATATATTTATTTATCTCCTTTATTAAATATTTATGCCATTCTAATGTTCAAACATCATTTATTATCCCCATTATTCCAAATCCCAAAGCTTCCACCCCAAATCTAGGAAACTAGTAATTTTCCTCCTTGGCAATTATTTGACCTTTAGCATCAATTTGACAAACTCTAATGAATCAGGCCAATGTGATTAGGCCATTGTGACCCAATGCCAAATTTGGGACATGACAAAACCATATGAAGTATTACATCAGATTGACGAGACTTCAATATACAATTATCACCAGCTACAACTCGCGGGAGGCTCCAACCTCTTTGTTTCTTCAGCTCCAACTGAAGGAATTCTCCAACAACCTACTTCTCCAGCTCCAATTGGAAGGAGGATACAACCCCTTCTCTTGGCCAGCTCCAACTGACAATAAGCTTCTAGCTATAGCTGGAAGGAGGATATGACCCCCTCACATACTTCCTCTACTACAATACGATGGAGGCTACAACCCCCTTTCTCTTTTATGATTGGATGGATAATTCAACCCCTTTTGCACACTTTATTCATCTTACTCTAAAATACACACTACGCACTCTTCTCAGCTTTCTCTACACTTCACCTTTTCCTCAATCTTACTTTGTACTGCACACTTTCCTAATCTTTCGGCATTCTATGCACTCTTCTAAAATCACTTAGCTTTATTTCCTCTATGCTATACTGCACACACAATACTTGGC
Organism: Larix kaempferi; assembly: GCA_027924585.1. Taxonomy (NCBI): domain Eukaryota; kingdom Viridiplantae; phylum Streptophyta; class Pinopsida; order Pinales; family Pinaceae; genus Larix; species Larix kaempferi. Next base: position 5,598,570 of record BSBM01000317.1, on the reverse strand, counting down.
TCTACACACTCTAATCTGTAGATTCAACTATGATTTCCTCAATCGGCTATGTCCTGCGCTCGACTTACTTTCTACTCCTTGCTATGCATTGCGCACTCTCTACAACTTGCTTTGCACTTCCCACTTTCTAATGCAAAAATTGTACTACACACTCTTCGCAATTTACTTTTCACTACAGACTTTTCTCACTGCACTATTTTCTACACAACTCTTTTCTACTTGCTCTACACTGCGAACTTTGTTCAGCACACCAACTTTCTTTTCAAGCGACAGTCGACACTTTGTACCTTCTTAAGCTTACTTTGTACTACACATATGTGCACTTTCCTTTGTTTACTCTAGACTGAGTACTATGCACACTTTCCTCAACTATGCTATGCTGTGCACTTTGAAAGCCATGCCAAATTTGTTGTTAAGAAACACTTAGATCTTCGCACCTTCTTCAACTTTACACTGTACTTCGACTTCATATTTGGGTTTGTTCCAAACTCTATCCTTCTTTTGAGATAAGACTTTGTACCACCTTTGCCTTCCTTCTTTCGAGCTGTGAATCCTTTTCCTTACTTATTCGAAAAAGAGAACCCTTCACCTTCCTTCTTTCGAACTATGAACCCATCCACCTTCCTTATTTTGAACTGTGAAAGCTTTGCTTTCCTTCTACAAACCCTTTTCATTCCTTCTTCCAAATTGTGAATGCTTTGCCTTATATTTTATCAACTCATTTCCCCTAATTCCATCGTCACAATGGTCATCATGCTCTTATTTATACATAGTTGTCCTCCGCTTCTTTTTTGAGTAAGAGGGATGACCAATATGCTCAACATCATTTACAGTATTTCTCACGCCAACTTGTATTGGAATTTGTACTAAATTAAATTGCAGTGTGCCTGGGTTATAGACCATTCAAGGAGCCATATTGTGGGTTACAAGACGCCAATACAATTCCCACGCTACTGCACATCCTCTCTTTTGCGTTGCAGGACCCCAATACACTACCTACTTGACTGTGCCCTTTTCTTCATACTCTTTTCGACATTCTATTCTATATACTTCTTCAAACTGGCTTCTAATTACATCAAGTCTATACATTTTACTACCATTTGAAACCAATGATAACACTAGGTCCAATGATCTCCCACTTTGGCATTGATGTAAGCACCAAAGAAAACGGAGTGAAAGTGAGCTCCCCCCAAGCATTATATCCTAATTGGTGATTATCCTCTCATAAGCTCCTCCTAATTTGCATCCTACTCATCTATTGATCCTCTACTCCCTAGATCCCCCTTACTTGCAACCCTTGTTTTACTGTCAATCTCCCCCTTTTGTTGAATATTGTAACTTCTAAGAATATTATATTTGTACATTATTTATTCCGGAGATGTTCCATCCCTCCGAGGTGATTCTATTATGTATCCGGAGATGTTTATTCCTCCGAGGAGTTGTGGCAACTAGGGTTATTAGACCCACCATGTGGGGGTCGTCCCAGTCAGTTATAATAGGGTATTTAACCTAATGGTTAAATACGAGCCTACATGTACTTGTGTAAAATATATGTCAGGGTAGTGTATAAATAGAGGAGGTGTGTTCCTCATTTGACACACTCACACACTTGAAAAGAGGAGCACTTGTCTGGGAGATTTGATAAGGAGGATTAGAAGACATTCTCGACCTCTCTAGCATGACAGATTCCATCTTTCTCCTTTAGCTCACTAGTTAGAGGCTCCTTGAATCTTGCAAGTTATTCAACTTGGAATTTCAGATCAATGATAGTATTTGAGTCCTTTTTCATGCTCTTCATGTTTCTCTTGCTCAATTTTTTCTAATAGTTTTTGTTGCATAACATTATTTTACTACGATTTCTTTAATCCTTCTAGAGCATGCAAAGTATTTCTTTCAAGTTTTTCAAGAGCATCCATGGGTACTTGAATATATAAATTATATTCTTTTTTCCCATATCTTAGTATTATTTCCTTGAGCTGCTCATTTTCCTTTCTTGATTTTTCTATTTCTTCTAGAGAACAAATAAGTTATCCTTTTCAATCCACCACATATTATATTTCACTCAAATTTTCAACTTTATTTTCATCCTCTTGACCAAGTGGGAATACTTCTTCATCATTTATATAAGAGCAATGAGCAATATTAGATTTGCAAATAGAATGTTCAGGAGTATTCTCACTTTCAAAGTTGGATGAGTTATGGACTGGGTCTTTGATGGAGCTAGCTTTTGTTTCCTATGTCTTCTCTTATTCATTTGCGTAGAAGTCTTTTAGTTTGAGCCATAGTTCTCTTACTGAGATGCATTGTCTCACATTATCTTTTAAGGTATCTATTTGTCCATTAAGCATACTTTCTATGGCTAAGAAGTTATTCTTCCTTGCATCTTTTTGAGATGTAGACTTCACTTTCTTTAGTGGAGTGTATCCAGTGAAAACTGAGTTCCATATGTGAAGTCTTATTGTCATTAGGTACCACTTAATTCTTATACTCCATAACACATAGCTTGTTAAATAAAAAAGGGTACTTCCTTGATTGAAAGAACTCCCTGTTTGTCCTTTCATGTGTTTGAGGATCTCCTTCAAGTTGGTCAAACTTGTATGAACAAACTTTCTTTGATATAAATTTTAGAACACATTGAGATACTCAGTGCACGGGGGTGCGGCGGGGGGGGGGGGGTGAATCAATATCGCCTAGAAATTAACTATTCCACTTTTTATCTATTTAATTCATCAAACGAAAAAATAAGAACATATGCATCAATACACCATTCATAGGAGAGTACACTGAATGTATATGGAAAATTCAATATATAGTATTGATAAAAACCTATAATGTCCCTTATTAGGAATTTTATTAAAATTGCAATTTTCCACTTTTTTTCCCTAGTTCGACCTTTGACTAGTTTTGATCTCTAGGTCCCAAATTTGCCCCAAATGATGCAAAATATTCTGAGAAGGTATATGAATGATATTAGAACATAAATATGTGTTTCAGGGATGCCTTTGGACCTTTAAAATACTTCTGCAATTCATCTTTCAATTCTGGTCAATGTATATAACTTTACTAGTAATTTCCATTTGACTAGTATTGGTCTCTAGGTCTCAAATTGACTCCAAATGCCTTAAAATCTTCAAGGAAGGTGTATGAATGATATTAAGACTTGAATATGATGTTCAGGGATGAAATATGGCTACCAAAATACCTCTGCAAACTCTCTTAATATTCTGGACCAAGTATGCAATTTTACTAGTAATTTGGGGTTCAAATCCCCCTGGGGTAAGTACTGAAAATGGCTTCCCAAATGCATCCAAACCCACTCAAATTTATGAACATAGGTATGTAATGTATTAATTATTTTATTAAAGTATCATATGCACCATTAATGGATTATTACAACTGTTCTCACCCTCTCCCATTCAACTGCAAAAATCACCAATTCGACCCTTGGGGAAATGGCACTATTTCTTCTCCCAATGCAATTAAACTGAGTAAAAATACTTCAAATGCTCAAGTACAGTACATGAAACTTGTAAAATACATCCATGGAAGTCCATTAATAACAAATTCATCATAGAATCATCCATTCATTCGAAATCATCAGCATTACATTGATTCACAACAAGGTAGTGGGGAAATGGCATTGTTCTTCCATGAAAATTGAGATTTATACATTTCTAATTGGAATTTAGACCTGAAACTTTTTGGATATGAAGAAAATATCATTTACTTCATATTACAAAATAAATGGGTCATTAAAATCTTCCCCAAAGAGGACAATAGCTCACCAAAAATGCCCTCCCTCAAGGATCAAGAATATGCCATCAAAACTGGAAATGGTTGAAGGAGTGAGCTGCAATAGAAGAAACCATGAGATTCCTTGTAGCTTACACCTAAAAATAAAGACTCCATTAAATCTCCAAATGAAAGATCTGAATGGCCTTTCCAATTACCAACATGGATGGGAATCTTTCACCCTCGAAATTGGCTAAGGCAAGAAACTAGTCATCCACTAGCTCTCCCTCTTCACGAATGCAATTGCAAATTCTACAAATGATAAAAATATGGTTTCATTCTTTTTTATTGACATTTATAAACTTCTAATGTCCTCCAGGGGTCGAATTCCTTCCAAGAGACTCATGCCATCTCAAGTTGGGAAGAGATTCCAAAGAACACCACTTGTACAACAATTCCTAGTCTCCCACTTCCACCAAATCACATGTGGAAGCATCTTAGCTGCCCTAACACCCTTGAGCGCCCTCTTGGACTCTACGTTTAGCCCTTACATGTCATATATGTCATATGTCAGCCTTCAGGTCTGATTTGTGTCATAGGTGTCATAGCATCTTCATCATTGTTGTCATAGAGCTAGGGAATCTAGCCCAAGTGTCTCACTAGCTCCAAATTGCCTCTTCGTCCTCCATGGGAGTTAGTCTTCCTCTATATTTCGACCTTGGATGAGTCATGCAATGAATAATACCTTTTGGAATCCCCCAAGTGTGTTACCATTCACCTTGAATTCGAATTGGTGAGAGAATGATGCCAAGTGTAGTGGGGAAATCTAGCCATATGTGGGTCCCACTTCCTCCATGTGTCTTCATGATCAAATGCCACTTTGATTTTCACTTGTATATATTTATTTATCTCCTTTATTAAATATTTATGCCATTCTAATGTTCAAACATCATTTATTATCCCCATTATTCCAAATCCCAAAGCTTCCACCCCAAACCTAGGAAACTAGTAATTTTCCTCTTTGGCAATTATTTGACTTTTAGCATCAATTCGACAAACTCTAATGAATAGGGCCAATGTGATTAGGCCATTGTGACCCAATGCCAAATTTGGGACATGACAAATCCTCCCTTCCCAATATTGCTTGTCCTCAAGCAATTTTAAACATGGGTGTTGAAGAACCTGCTTTCTATATAATTCTTTGAAGTTGCCATTGAATTGCCCAACCTTGAGTCTTTGAGTTTCCATGAAGATTTTAGAGAGGAACCACCCTGCTTGCTGCTGCACTACTCTGATAAAAATCACTTTATTTAGTGGGAAATCCATCTCCCATACTTCTTGTTTCCCCCCCAAAATTGAAACCAATGAGACAAAAATTATTCCAGGATCCCATTGCTTGTATTGCACCCAAACAATTAAGAGTGCTCTCCAACCCATACCATCAGATAAGAGGATTCCTGGATCCCATTTTCTTGTATGCATTCTTCCAAACATCATGAGTACAAAATATATATCATCAAAGTACATAACTACATAATGAAAATTAATATCAAGGAGGTGCTTCATCAAAGAATCATGAAAGTGCTTATACCTCCAAGCAAGTAGACCACCGTTTTCCAATTGCATACAAGCTTCAAGTGACCAATCAAATGTGATCCAATGACATAGATGAGGATCCCATGTCCTATAAATCTGCTCCAAAAAGATGTGATATGAATCAAAATATTCAGCCATGTATTCTTTCATCCAAGAAGTGAATGAAGAATCTCCACTAAAATCTGAACCAAATAATGAGCAGAAAAAACAAGGAGACTTCGCATGACTCAAAGAAGTCTCACTCATACATCCCTGAATGTGATCATCATAAAGATATAACAAAGTATGTGGCTTCCAACAAAAATGTTCTCCAATCATAAATCTATTCACCCAAGTGTTGGATGAAGTTCCTCCAACATCAAATGAATCAAGTGTTGAGCAAGGAAAACCATGAGTCTTCAAGTGACTCAAATGCATATCATACGTGCATCCATGTAGATGTGCATCATCATAAAGTAACAAAGGATGCTGCTGCAAATGTGAATAAGAAGGTGCTCAAACCATATAATCGTAAAAAGTAAATCTAGGAGTTCCATACTCCTCATGGGACACCATCAAAAAGAACCCTTTCACCCATACTTCATTGAGACTATGTTGCAAAACATGGAATTGTAGGATGTAGGAGAATGAACCAAATCACCCAAATTATCAAAAAGTACAGAAGCTTCATCATGGGAAGGATCCATATGGGTAGTATCATGCAGCTCCTTCAAAAATGTGAACTCTTTGTCATAGTTTGGTTCGAATGTAGAGGAATCATGCTCTTCTTTAAAAATTGCATAACCTTCATCAAGAGACAATTCATATTCCTCTTCCACCACATAAAGTGTTTAGATATCTTCAACTTCATCTTCAAACACATCAAGAACATTCAAATTTTCACATTTCTCATGATCCACCATGTCATGAGAATCATCCAAACAATCTACCATTTGACAATCTGAAACATAGGAGGAAAAACAAGTATCTTGCAACTTTTCAAGAACTTGCTCATTTTGAATTGTGAGCTTATGATTATCCTCATTATTCTTCAAGTATGCATCATGTAACAATTCATTAAGCTCAAACAAATGGTTTCTATCAAAAAGCAAAGACATTAAATTACCTTTGATGTGGCACATTGCTCTTTGAATCTTCTCCATGTCTTCAAGGAAGGATATTTCCTCCAATGAAGTAGCTCTCCAACAAGAATTTGACACCAATGCTTGAGTGTCATGGAGAATGATGAGGGACTCTTGGATCTTCTTTTCATTCATCTTTAAGGACCCTTCAAGAAAATGAGGCTCTTGCAAATGAACCTCCTCATCTTCTTCGTTTTTTCTTGGACCAACTTCATGAAGAACAAGTGGTGATGGGGAAGTTGATCTTGGTTCTTCTTCAACTGCTACAAGGTTTTCATTCTCATGCTTAATGAAACTTGTACTTGTAGAAACACTTTCAAAAGTGATCTCTATATCACCAACATAGAGGTGTGAGCACCCATCAGTAGGTACTCCTTCATAGTTTAAGCATCCATCAGTATATGCTCTTTGGTTCATGTCTAAGCTAGAAGGTGTCTCGAAATGATCTTCCATATTTTCAATAGAATCTTCTTCATGCTCTTGTGATGTCTCTTCCTTTTGATCCTTAAAACAAGTTGATGCATTTTTTCCCTTGTTTTCCTTAGGATTAGTATATTTGGAATCTCTTCTTGAATAAATCTCAAAAGCTCTCCTCAAGGAGGACATCATTTCATGCACACATATATGATACTCACTCCAAGGGTTTTTACAAGAAGGGCATAAACCTTTCTTCAGTAACTCCACATCTTCATTTTTGGGCCTATTTTCAAAACCATGTTCAGCATAGTACTCAAAAGACATGGAATTTTGTGTCTTTTTGCTCGAAGCAAGATATTCTTGATATTTTTGATATTGTTGGGGCAAGGTTTTATAATTTTCTCCCCATCTTTGGAACTCGCTCATAGAATTATCCTTGGTTGGTGTGACACACTCATATTCATCAGATCTAAAGTCATAAGAATAATCTTCATTTCTCTTGAAATTGTAATAAGTGTTGCATGATGGCACCTCTTCCTCGTACCATTCACATTCTGCTTCATCTTGCTCATAAGCATCTGCATATTCCTCATAAGAATTGTACTCATAGGATTCATCATAATAGTAAGACATGGCTGCCAATTATTCTTGAGTGTATGTACCTAATCCACAGGTGCAAGGACCATGCTCTGATACCACTGTAATGTCCCTTATTAGGAATTTTATTAAAATTGCAATTTTCCACTTTTTTTCCCTAGTTCGACCTTTCACTAGTTTTGATCTCTAGGTCCCAAATTTGCCCCAAATGATCCCAAATATTCTAAGAAGGTATATGAATGATATTAGAACATAAAGATGTGTTTCAGGGATGCCTTTGGACCTTTAAAATACTTCTGCAAATCCTCTTTCAATTCTGTTCAATGTAGATAACTTTACTAGTGATTTCCCTTTGACTAGTATTGGTCTCTAGGTCTCAAATTGACTCCAAATGCCTTCAAATCTTCAAGGAAGGTGTATGAATGATATTAGGACTTGAATATGATGTTCAGGGATGAAATATGGCTACAAAAATACCTCTACAAACTCTCTTAATATTCTGGACCATGTATGCAATTTTACTAGTAATTTGGGGTTCAAATCCCCTTGGGGTAAGTACTGAAAATGGATTCCCAAATGCATCCAAACCCACTCAAATTTATGAACAGAGGTGTGTATTGTATTAAGTATTTTATTAAAGTCTCATATGCACCATTAATGGATTATTACAACTGTTCTCACCCTCTCCCATTCAACTGCAAAAATCACCAATTCGACCCTTGGGGAAATGGCACTATTTCTTCTCCCAATGCAATTAAACTGAGTAAAAATACTTCAAATGCTCAAGTACAGTACATGAAACTTGTAAAATACATCCATGGCATTCCATTAATAACAAATTCATCAGAGAATCATCCATTCATTCGAAATCATCAGCATTACATTGATTCACAACAAGGTAGTGGGGAAATGGCATTGTTCTTCCATTAAAATTGAGATTTATACATTTCTACTTGGAATTTTGACCTGAAACTTTTTGGAGATGAATAACAGAGTATTTAATTCATATTACAAAATAAATGGGTCATTAAAAGCTTCCCCAAAGAGGACAATAGCTCACCAAAAACTCCCTCCCTCAAGGATCAAGAATATGCCATCAAAACTGGAAATGGTTGAAGGAGTGAGCTGCAATAGAAGAAATGATGAGCTGCCCTATAGCTGACACCTACAAATAAAGACTCCATTAAAGCTCCAAATGAAAGGTCTGAATGGCCTTTCCAATTACCAACTTGGATGGGAATCCTTCACCCTCGAAATTGGCTAAGGTAAGAAACTAGTGATCCACTAGCTCTCCCTCTTCACAAATGCAATTGCAAATTCTACAAATGATAAAAAGCTGGTTTCATTATTTTTTATTGACATTTATAAAATTCTAATGTCCTCCATGGGTCAGATTCCTTCCAAGAGACTCATGCCATCTCAAGTTGGGAAGAGATTCGAAAGAACACCACTTGTACAACAATTCCTAGTCTCCCACTTCCACCAAATCACATGTGGAAGCATCTTAGCTGCCCTAACACCCTTGAGCGCCCTCTTGGAGTCTATTTTTAGCCTCGACATGTCATATATGTCATATGTCAGCCTTCAGGTCTGATTTGTGTCATAGGTGTCATAGCATCTTCATCATTGTTGTCATAGAGCTAGGGAATCTAGCCCAAGTGTCTCACTAGCTCCAAATTGCCTCTTCCTCTTCCATGGGAGTTAATCTTCCTCTATATTTCGACCTTGGATGAGTCATGCAATGAATAATACCTTTTGGACTCCCCCAAGTATGTTACCATTCACCTTGAATTCAAATTGGTGAGAGAATGATGCTAAGCGTAGTGGGGAAATCTAGCCATATGTGGGTCCCACTTCCTCCATGTGTCTTCATGATCAAATGCCACTTTGATTTTCACTTGTATATATTTATTTATCTCCTTTATTAAATATTTATGCCATTCTAATGTTCAAACATCATTTATTATCCCCATTATTCCAAATCCCAAAGCTTCCACCCCAAATCTAGGAAACTAGTAATTTTCCTCCTTGGCAATTATTTGACCTTTAGCATCAATTTGACAAACTCTAATGAATCGGGCCAATGTGATTAGGCCATTGTGACCCAATGCCAAATTTGGGACATGACAAAACCATATGAAGGATTACATCAGATTGACGAGACTTCAATATACAATTATCACCAGCTACAACTCGCGGGAGGCTCCAACCTCTTTGTTTCTTCAGCTCCAACTGAAGGAATTCTCCAACAACCTACTTCTCCAGCTCCAATTGGAAGGAGGATACAACCCCTTCTCTTGGCCAGCTCCAACTGACAATAAGCTTCTAGCTATAGCTGGAAGGAGGATATGACCCCCTCACATACTTCCTCTACTACAATACGATGGAGGCTACAACCCCCTTTCTCTTTTATGATTGGATGGATAATTCAACCCCTTTTGAACACTTTATTCATCTTACTCTAAAATACACACTACGCACTCTTCTCAGCTTTCTCTACACTTCACATTTTCCTCAATCTTACTTTGTACTGCACACTTTCCTAATCTTTCGGCATTCTATGCACTCTTCTAAAATCACTTAGCTTTATTTCCTCTATGCTATACTGCACACACAATACTTGGCTCTACACACTCTAATCTGTAGATTCAACTATGCTTTCCTCAATCGGCTATGTCCTGCGCTCGACTTACTTTCTACTCCTTGCTATGCATTGCGCACTCTCTACAACTTGCTTTGCACTTCCCACTTTCTAATGCAAAAATTGTACTACACACTCTTCGCAATTTACTTTTCACTACAGACTTTTCTCACTGCACTATTTTCTACACAACTCTTTTCTACTTGCTCTACACTGCGGACTTTGTTCAGCACACCAACTTTCTTTTCAAGCGACAGTCGACACTTTGTACCTTCTTAAGCTTAATTTGTACTACACATATGTGCACTTTCCTTTGTTTACTCTAGACTGATTACTATGCACACTTTCCTCAACTATGCTATGCTGTGCACTTTGAAAGCCATGCCAAATTTGTTGTTAAGAAACACTTAGATCTTCGCACCTTCTTCAACTTTACACTGTACTTCAACTTCATATTTGGGTTTGTTCCAAACTCTATCCTTCTTTTGAGATAAGACTTTGTACCACCTTTCCCTTCCTTCTTTCGAGCTGTGAATCCTTTTCCTTACTTATTCGAAAAAGAGAACCCTTCACCTTCCTTCTTTCGAACTATGAACCCATCCACCTTCCTTATTTTGAACTGTGAAAGCTTTGCTTTCCTTCTACAAACCCTTTTCATTCCTTCTTCCAAATTGTGAATGCTTTGCCTTATATTTTATCAACTCATTTCCCCTAATTCCATCGTCACAATGGTCATCATGCTCTTATTTATACATAGTTGTCCTCCGCTTCTTTTTTGAGTAAGAGGGATGACCAATATGCTCAACATCATTTACAGTATTTCTCACGCCAACTTGTATTGGAATTTGTACTAAATTAAATTGCAGTGTGCCTGGGTTATAGACCATTCAAGGAGCCATATTGTGGGTTACAAGACGCCAATACAATTCCCATGCTACTGGACATCCTCTCTTTTGCGTTGCAGGACCCCAATACACTACCTACTTGACTGTGCCCTTTTCTTCATACTCTTTTCGACATTCTATTCTATATACTTCTTCAAACTGGCTTCTAATTACATCAAGTCTATACATTTTACTACCATTTGAAACCAATGATAACACTAGGTCCAATGATCTCCCACTTTGGCATTGATGTAAGCACCAAAGAAAATGGAGTGAAAGTGAGCTCCCCCCAAGCATTATATCCTAATTGGTGATTATCCTCTCATAAGCTCCTCCTAATTTGCATCCTACTCATCTATTGATCCTCTACTCCCTAGATCCCCCTTACTTGCAACCCTTGTTTTACTGTCAATCTCCCCCTTTTGTTGAATATTGTAACTTCTAAGAATATTATATTTGTACATTATTTATTCCGGAGATGTTCCATCCCTCCGAGGTGATTCTATTATGTATCCGGAGATGTTTATTCCTTCGAGGAGTTGTGGCAACTAGGGTTATTAGACCCACCATGTGGGGGTCGGCCCAGTCAGTTATAATAGGGTATTTAACCTAATGGTTAAATACGAGCCTACATGTACTTGTGTAAAATATATGTCAGGGTAGTGTATAAATAGAGGAGGTGTGTTCCTCATTTGACACACTCACACACTTGAAAAGAGGAGCACTTGTCTGGGAGATTTGATAAGGAGGATTAGAAGGAGGGAGCACATCTTGTATTTTGGTTTATCATCTTATTGAGGAAAGCTTTGCTGGGTTTTCTACCCCATGAGGGTTTCCCAGGATAAATCTATGTCTCTTGTGTTTATGCTATGCTTGTTGTTTCTTCAGTGATCCTGTATATGCTATTATTGTGAAATAGAATGTAATCCTGCTATTTTCTGTCTTAGCATATTGAATTTTAACATGGTATCAGAGCTAACCTGAAGGAAGACAAAGTATGGCACTTACGACACTTGCTTTACTTACGACAATTTGAAGGTTAGGGTTTTACATAGCAAAAACAAGTCATCATGGAACTTTCGCTATAAATCCATTTATGCAAAGGTTCAGGGTCTGAAAAGCTTAGAGGTAGAAGATAACATCCCTAGGTACCTTTTGTCCAAAGGGAACCCTTAGATTCGTTGTACTTTATGAGTTATGATCAGTACAAGTTAGGGTTTCTGCCTCTTCTAGATCTCAGTCAAAATCAGGTGACCTTGGAAAAAAGGTCATAACCTGGGCTAGGAAGCTCCAAATGAAATTTCGTAAAAATTGACAGGTAGTACATAGAATGTACTATCTCAAAAAACGTTTTCAGAGGCTGAAGGTGAACCAGTGACACGTGGAACGCCGTACAAGTTAGCTCTCCTGTTTTATCCCATAAACACGTCACGTTGCTACACTTGGCATAACTCTCTCTCAGAAAATCCAATTGAGGTCAGACCTATCAAGATGTAAAGATGACAGGTCAGGCTACTGAAGAAAATGTTTTCAAACCCTGTGGAGAAAAAATTTCAGAGTTATAGTAGAAGCAATCAGGTGCATATTTCTATCAAAACAGAATTATTTTTAGCACCTTTATTCATGGCTTCTGGAATTTAGGGTTTCAGAGAAAGTTTGAATTTTTTGAAGTCTGTAACCATGTCTGGAAGCTCCTCAGAAAAATAAGAGTTTAGAGCCTTGGATAGAACCTTTTGATTGAACAGAAGGGTGGGCTTCATCAAACCCTAGTTCGGGTTCCTGTCGAGAAGATCCAGAAGTTTCGAAGGCAATTTTGAGGGGTCAAATTTTGGAGATTTTAAAATTGAAGAATGCTAGGTTGATCAGCTCAGCAAGACACATTCTTCCATCCATTCAGAAGTATGAAAGTCAAAGATTGAATTTTTAGGGTTTCTCTAGCAAACCCTAATCAAGCTCCAGATCAACTTTCAGGGGGAGTTGAGGCTAAGGCCTTACATAAGAAGACTACAAAAAGTCTCCACAGGTATGACTTAAGGAGTTTCAGGTATGCCTTGAAATATGATTCTTGATTAAGTTCATAATGTGTTTGTATTCATGTTATTTATTAGTACAATCTTGACTAATGTTATTAATTGTCTTATCACCCTAGTAACAATATGAATGCATGTGAACGATTGAAGACATTCATTGATTAGGGCTATATGATTGTACTTATGCATTATGGTGTTGTGTGAGGTTGATGTTGTCTGCTAACAAGACACAGGTACATTACAAAAGACAAATCAAGTTCCATGACCATGACAACATGAAGACAAAGACTCACGAGGTATGTATGACTTTGTTATATTATGTTTAACCTACGAGATATGCAGGTTCTAGCTCAGGATCTCTAAATCATTGAAGAGATTGTTTAGGTATGTTGTACATAACTAAGCAGGTATACTAATCTAGGTATGTTTTCCTATGTCATGTTAGAATCTTACCTTGTGTAAGTATACTTGGTATGATTGGTTAGTAATGAAGGGTTTATGCATATTATGTCTCTTATCTTGGTTGATGATTTAGCTAACTAGATCAAACAAGAATATGCATGAGTAAAAGAAGACTTCCTTGAAACCCTGAATACTAATGATCATGACTGTACATATTCAAGATTATTTAGAATTAGAATGTTTTGATAATATTGAGAATATACTAATGAATGTATGTTTGTGTATGAGATCATGAGGATGACACTAGTGTACACTTGAGCATGCAAAGTGGTACAGAATGAATAGAAGTTCAGAAGACATACAGAAGATCAAGCAGGAGGCAACCACACAAACATAAAAGATAAGTATTTGAGTTGTTATTAGAAATAGTAAATGATATTGCTTGTATGCATATTTGTATTCCTAGAATATATCATGTTGAGTGTAAACATCCATAAAGCATTGAATAGTATATTACTAATATGCATATGATTGGTAAGTCGGACAAACATTCCATTGTTGCTTGTCTAGAATGAAACCTCTTTGCTGACATGCTGAGAGCTGTGCACACTCTCGATAGTATGTTCTGGTAGAGATGGAAGGCATCTAGATAGCCACTGTATGCATACAGGATATGGGAAAGTGTTGTGCCAAAGTATTGGTCAAAATAGTTGCATAACTATGTAAATGATATCTGTATGCATAATAGGTTATCATGTCAATATGATTTTATGATTATGAAGTATTACTAATCATGTACTTAATTTTGATTTGTAGGAAAGATCATGATGAATGATGATCTCTGAACAAGCGATGGATGTTCAACAAAAGATTTACAAATCAAACACACTATAGAAAGCTTGTGGTTAAGAGATTCTCTTAGAAAGAGGAAGAGAATCATGATGAGATGTTTTGCTCCAAGGGACTAGATAAGACCATTCTCTTAATAATGTAATCAGGTTATGTATGGGTTCCCAGTATCAGTAGTCAATTGATGAGCTTAATGATCATCATGGGTGATATGGATCTCAACCTTTGCTACAAGGTTGAATATGGGTTCTATACACATATGACATGGATGCAAGAAGGAACTCACCATAGAGTTCGAATGATTTTGAGGCTCATTTTAGTAGACCCATCTGACGAGAGATGGCACAGATAGATATGCAGAAGATCACTCAATGCTGAGTGTGAATAATGGACAATTGACAGCTTCATGACAAAGCTTGGGCTTTACCAGAAGTAAAGATGTTCCTAACCTTTACCTTAAGGTTGTGGATGATGAACCTATCATACCATTATTGTATGACGATGATCTCTTTCTGACAAGGAATGAGAAACATGTCATGAAAATGGTTGCAGAAATGAAAATGAAAGATCTCGGATTAATGCACTACTTCTTAGGTCTAGAAGTATGGCAAGATCCAAAAGGAAACTTTTAATTTAAGGTAAGTATGCTGTGAAGTTTCTAAAAAGATTTGATATGTTGGAGTATAAAGCCATGGCCACTCCCATGGACTCCAACTTGAAGTTGTTAGTTAATGACTCATCCTATTTAGTGGACCTAACCCTATATAGACAAATCATTGGGTCATTGATGTATTTAACAAATACTAGGCCAGATATATGCTTTGCTGCAAATACCCTAAGTCAGTATCTAGTAGAACCTAGAAAGGTTCACTTAATAACTACAAAACATGTAGTGAGGTACCTAAAAGGTACATTAGATTTTGGTCTATATTATCTTGGAGGTCATGAACTCCGTTTACATGGTTAATCAGATTCTGATTGGGAAGGAAGTTCCTCAGACAGAAAGAGTACATCAGGTGGATGTTATAGTCTTGGATATGCCATGATCTCATGGTTCAACAAGGAACAATCTAGTGTGGCTCTCAGTACTGCTGAAGCAGAATATATATATAGCTGTTTGCTCTGCCAGCTGTGAAGCAGTGTGGCTTCAGAAGCTATTATATGGAGTGTTTGACTTAGAAATGAATTCCACTATGATTATATGTGACATTCAAAACTGCATCAAGATAGAAAATCTTGTATTCCACGATAAGTCAAAAACACATAGAGATCCGATACTTCTATATACGAGATATGGTGCAGAGAGGAGCTATCAAGCTCGAGTATATAAGCACTGAGGATCAGATTGCTAATATCTTGACTAAACCTCTGTCTCGAGTAAAGTTTGAATACTTCCGAGACAAGCTTGGTATAGTCCAGAAGGACCCTCCTCGAAAGGGGGAGTAGCATAGTATCTGATAACAAGTCTGTCTCATCAATGATGAGGTTACCTATTTACTGCACCTAGTTACTTAGAATTATTTAGATTTAGGAATCTTATTTTTTTCTTTTGATGATAGATGTATACATGCTTTTGATGATAGATGTTATGCATGTTTTGATGATAGATGTTATGCATGTTTTGATGATGAGGATACATGTTTTTTTATACATGTTTTGATGATGAAGATACATGTTTTGATGATGAGGATACATGATTGACACATGTTTTGATGACGTTCTTGGTAAACATGTGAGGGGATTGGATCATCCCTGGACTTTAGTCCAAAAGAAGAGCCGTAGACATATGTCCTCGAGAATGAAGTCCTTGGTGGACTTGAGGGGATTGGATCATCCCTGGACTTCAGTCCTAAAGATAGCCGTAGACGTATGTCTTTGAGAATGAAGTCCTTGGTGGACTTGAAGGGATTGGATCATCCCTGGACTTCAGTCCTAAAGAGAGCTGTAGACGTATGTCTTCGAGAATGAAGTCCTTGGTGGACTTGAGGGGATTGGATCATCCCTGGACTTCAGTCCTAAAGAGAGCCGTAGACGTATGTCTTCAAGAATAAAGTCCTTGGTGGACTTGAGGGGATTGGATCATCCTGGACTTCAGTCCGAAAGAAGAGCCGTAGACGTATGTCTTTGAGAATGAAGTTCTTGGTGAACATGTGAGGGGATTGGATCATCCCTGGACTTTAGTCTGAAAGAAGAGCCGCAGACATATGTCTTCGAGAATGAAGTCCTTGGTGGACTTGAGGGGATTGGATCATCCCTGGACTTCAGTCCTAAAGAGAGCCGTAGACATGATGTCTCCGAGAACAAAATCCTGAATGAACAGGTAAGGGGATTGGATCGTCCTCGGACTTTGGTCCTGTGAATTGAACCATAGACATGAGGTCTCCGAGAATTGAATAGGACTGGATCGTCCCTGAGCTTCGGTTCAGATGGTACATGATAGGACTGGATCGTCCCTAAGCTTCGGTTAAAAAGGTACATGATAGGACTGGATCGTCCCTGAACCTCGGTTCAAAATGTACATGACAAATCCGAGAATTGTTCTAGGTTACATCTAGCATGAAACGGGGCTGACTCTGTAGATATGATACATCCAGCATGAAACAAGGCTGGCTCTGTAGATATGATACATCCAGCATGAAACAGGGTTGGCTCTGTAGATGTGATACATCCAGCATGAAACAGGGCTGGCTCTATAGATGTGATACATCCAGCATGAAACAGGGCTGGCTCTGTAGATGTGATACATCCAGCATGAAACAGGGCTAGCTCTGTAGATATGATACATCCAGCATGAAACAGGGCTGGCTCTGTAGATGTGATACATCCAGCATGAAACATGGATGGCTCTGTAGATGTGATACATCCAGCATGAAACAGGGCTGGCTCTGTAGATGTGACACATCCAGTATGAAAAAGGACTGGCTCTGTGGTGGTAAATCCTAGATCTGATCTAGGTCACATCCAGTATGAAAAAGGACATGCACTGTGGTTGGGATTGGATCGTCCCTAGACATGAGACTTGTCTTAAAGAGATAAGGATTGATCATCCTGGAACTTGATCTGGATTGCATCAGCCATGGACCTATGTCCTAAAGAGAGCAGGATTGATCATCCTGTAATATCATCGTGTGATGACGATGTTGCCGATCATGTGATGACGATGCTGATCGTATGATGACGATGCTAATCGTGTGATGACGATGCTTCCAATCATGTGATGATGATGTTGATCGTATGATGACGATGTTGATCATGTGATGATGATGCTGCCGATCGTGTGATGACGATGCTGATCGTATGATGACGATGCTGCTGATCGTGTGATGACGATGCTGATCGTATGATGACGATGCTGATCGTATGATGACAATGCTGCTAATCGTGTGATGACGATGCTGATGATCGTATGATGACGATGCTGATGATCGTGTGATGACGATGCTGATGATTGTGTGATGACGATGCTGATGATCATGTAATGACGATGCTGATGATCATGTGATGATGATGCTGATGATCGTGTGATTGTGTGATGACGATGATGATGACGATGCTGATGATCGAGTAATATCAACTCTGATGATGTTGATGTTCCAATAACTAGTTGAGTTACTGATGATGATGAATTGAAGAAATCTTTCGATGATATATAGATGATGTAGTCAATGACTCCTTGCTCATGCAGATGTTGTTATAATATCCTTCTCGTTAAGGGGGAGTGTTGAATATTGTAACTTCTAAGAATATTATATTTGTACATTATTTATTTCGGAGATGTTCCATCCTTCCGAGGTGATTCTATTATGTATCCGGAGATGTTTATTCCTCCAAGGAGTTGTGGCAACTAGGGTTATTAGACCCACCATGTGGGGGTCGTCCCAGTCAGTTATAATAGGGTATTTAACCTAATGGTTAAATACAAGCCTACATGTACTTGTGTAAAATATATGTCAGAGTAGTGTATAAATAGAGGAGGTGTGTTCGTCATTTGACACACTCACACACTTGAAAAGAGGAGCACTTGTCTGGGAGATTTTCTAAGGAGGATTAGAAGGAGGGAGCACATCTTGTATTTTGGTTTATCATCTTATCGAGGAAAGCTTTGCTGGGTTTTCTACCCCATGAGGGTTTCCTAGGATAAATCTGTGTCTCTTGTGTTTATGCTATGCTTGTTGTTTCTTCAGTGATCCTGTATATGCTATTATTGTGAAATAGAATGTAATCCTGCTATTTTCTGTCTTAGCATATTGAATTTTAACACCTTTGACATAAATGGCAACGGGATAGTCCCCCTAGAGTGATGCTTCATCTTTTTGTTTTTTCCCAATTTCTCTTTAGTTCAACATTAATTTTTTAATTGCTATTTGCTTCTTCTAATTCATTTAACTGCTACAAAAACTTCCTCATTAGTTTACTCCAAGGAATATTTTAGGTTTCTGCTCCTTTTGACATGTATCTTGTCTTCAATATTGCTTCTTTTATTGTTATATTCCTCAAGATTATTGGTTTTGCCTAAGTTAGGGATATTTTCCTAATCCAACAATGAAATGATATTAGAGTATACATTCTTTCAACCTTCAACCTCTTATTTCATCTTTGTTTCTCTCATTGGAAAGCGTCTCAACATGCTCGAGTCCATTTCATTGGAGTATCAATCGAGGGTGCTACAACATTCAAATTAGAAGACTGCTTCACATTATTATGCTTCTTCACTTCTTGAAGATTATGAGCTTCAAACAACATGTGCTTCCAATCTGAGTTTGCGATCATCTCCCCTTGTGACTAAGTTGGCTTACTGTTAATAGCTTCCATGTTCTTCACTCTCACTCCCCGTGCAAACTATGTTTGTTCAAATCAATGAGCATTCTTTTCCAACAATGGTAATATTTATTTTTGTGAGCTTCTTACATTATTTCCTCGGAACTTAACTTATAAGTTGAGCTGTGCAGCGAACCATCTTCCATGATTCAGATTTGCTCTAAAATATTAGATTGAAATGACATATTATTTGTGATGTGTGCATGGCTCTGAAAATGATCACATGAGTGACACAACCTCCTTGGTATGCATTTGATGTCTTGCATAATTAAAGAGTGAGTATGCAAACTCGAGCATTAATAAAAACAAAGAGGAAACGATCAATTCGTTCATGCCAAAATTAATGGGATTTTTACTTCCACATCTTCTTAGCCTTTTAGAAGCATGCGAACGAAAATGACTTTTGAGCTTGAACAGACTCACTTATGAGCAATAATTGATGTTGGAATTTTCATCTTGATTATGTCGAGTTTATCTGACTCATTTTGGTGCATTAGGCCTGAGTCCCAATTTTCCGTTATTTAGCCATTCAATGAACATATTTTCCTAGTAATTTAGTCACCATGTTTGATTCTTATATCCTGCAATGTATTAATTTTTTTGTGACCAAACTTTCCGAAACAGTTCAAACACCGAGAAAGGAATTCACGGATCTCAAATAGAGGAGACTAAAGTCAAGGAGTGGTATCCCAAACACAGTTTAATCGACACAATGCAGATGAAATCGTAGCTCTCAATAGCTGAATTAAACAATTAGAAAGGAAGCAGGAGAACGTCATGACCCTTTTGGAGTAGTCTCGGATGGTACCAAGTAGTGCAGGTGTCAAGGAGGGAACCTTGCAAGATACTGAATTATGCTTGTCATTATGAAGCCTTGGGCATTAGCTTGAAATTTGTCTGTCAACAACTTCTCCACAGATAATGTTGTAGTTTTGTCTTGTTTTTAAATATGAATATTGTAATTAAGAAAAAAATGGTTTTGTAGACCAAAGATAGTGATATGATTATGAATTTTGGTAGATATGAATCTATGATTCCTAAATATTGAATTGTGCTTCTGTCGGTTTTGACTTCTTTCATGAAATCCCCTTTTTATAATATAAATTTGAACATTTCAATAGATGTTAAAAGATCCATTCTTTTATTTATATATATATATATATTACACATATATACATATACATATATAGAGAGAGAGGGTCCTTTGAATAGTGTTAGAGTGAGAATCAACTCCTAACCTCTAACCCGCTACCTATGGAAGCATGGCTCCATGCCTTTTTAGTTTTTTATGTCCATCAAATTTATTTAATTAATTAATATTGAAG
This sequence comes from Larix kaempferi, assembly GCA_027924585.1. Lineage (NCBI taxonomy): Eukaryota > Viridiplantae > Streptophyta > Pinopsida > Pinales > Pinaceae > Larix > Larix kaempferi. The sequence continues at coordinate 5,578,158 of BSBM01000317.1, read as the reverse complement.
AAATAATAATAATGTCCAAATCATGGTCCTGGAAACTATTGAAGTTTGTCATAAATATTGATAACAATTATGGCTAAAAAAACAGATGAATATGAAGGCATTTGAAGATATATATGTGTGTAGATATAGATATACATATACATATTCCAAGCCCACATTAAAATGAGAAACACTGAGTAGCTTCCCAATTGAAATTAAAGCTTTTATTTAGAATTGATATATATCAATAATAGGAATAAATTTGGCCCAAGTGGCTCAACATGGTCACTTCGAGTGATATTTACTTTTAGGTTACACTATTGTGATATTTACTTTTAGGTTACACTATTGATCGTATCATTAGATACTTTATAGAGACAAAAGGAAGATTGATCTCCAAATCATAAGCCTAAATATTTATCTATAATACTTTTGAATCCAGCTACAAAACTAACCCTCAGCTACCTGTGTTGGGAATATAAAAAAATACTTATTCTTTGCCTCAAAAGAATTGAATAAAGTTTAAGGTTGCAGCCACTCCTTTGGATTGATGCAAGCATCCAGTAATTTCCATTCTTTGCTACCTTCTACTGGTTGCTGCAATATATTAACTCTAGAATAAGAATATTTGAAAGAATCAAAGAAAAATAATTGTGGCTTTGTATAATAACTGAATCTAGATGGCATATAAAGATAGATAAGTTAGGCATACTGTCATACATGATCATACTCCCACTATGCAATCAAAGTAAAAGACATCAAAATTCTCTCTATTCGTCCTTCTATCTTGAGTCCAAATGTGCTACCTCGATCATAAACCTGGTCAAAGAAATTCATTAGCTTTTCATTCTAAAGGAAGCCAGTGCTCTATGATTAACCACCACCAACATTCAAATATGTTTCTACAATCTTCTCTCCCTAGGGCCAAATTACTCATTGTTGTTGAATATGACCTAATATAGGTTCTAAAATTTGAAGAAAATAATTAAAAGATGGCTTAATTTCAACTACTGCGGAAAATATTGAAGAAATTTTACCAGAGGCATCAACTTACTTGTTCTTTTTCACCAATAGAAAGGAATTTGTGCGTAATTGAGATTAATTTAAAATAATTCTAAATAGAAAATTAGATTCCATAATTTACACAATGGATTCTCTCAGGTTTCCATAGATCTAATATTTTGACAAATACAGGTTCTACAATTTGAAGGAAAAGACAGAATTATAACAAATTTAATCATTCTTCTAAAGATTGAAGAAAATTATGTCAAGGGAGTGAAATTAAGAATTTTCTATTACTGATAAAATAAAATTCACATCAAACGATTCCAAATGAGGAAATTCACTTACAAATTTCAAGATTGCTGATCCAAAATTCATCGTTGCTGCCAAGGAAAGCAAGAAGGCTTGAATTCCACTGATATTGAGACACAGGAGACCCCACGGCACTGCCATGGCCGATCGGGAAGCCATCCAATGTCCTTCCCACGTCTTCTCTTTGTTCAGGAACGAATTCTCCCTTAGATGTTTCCTCCTTCTTAGGTAGAAGAGGGATTCCTTAATCCCCTGTGGCAACCATTTGTATTTAGGGCATCCATAGAGATTCATACCACACTCGAACATCTGTAAATGAACATTATGTTAAGCATATGAATTATGCAATTTGCAGAAACTACACAGTTTAATACCGTTTCCAATGTGCAGAAACAATGCAGTTCGACACGGCTGAAAATTACCTCACTAGATTAGAAGCTCGAAAATTGATTTACCCCCCCCCAATGTACCGCAATCACCTGTCAATATTGACCATGCCTTGTCATAGATGGAAGAGGAGGCGTCATCAATAACCCAAAGGTCCGGAAATGTCCATTTTTGGCAAGTATCCATAGGCTGGCTCTCTCTCTTGAGTTGGGTTCCTTATTAGGGAAATCCGAGATCGAGAGAGCTCTAAATGGAGGGAATAATCTCAATTAAATGTTTCAAAACCCTCAAAATAGAAAAATATGATGAATTCCAATTCTCAAAGTGCATAAGCGGTGGTTTCATATCTGATTGGAGATCAATATTTAGACCTACCATAAAAGCAAGTATTATCAAGTCTTACCCACACAACTAGAATTCCATAGAAGAACATATTCTAATGCTAAAGAAGCTGGAACTATTTTCTATGATGCAGGGTAAACTGATAATAATAGGTCACCAAGATGGAAGAAATACTTACAATAGCCATTTATCATTTTCAAGGTAAGGAATCCATTTGGTGGGATCACCTGGTTAAGTTGAAATACAATAATGAAAATAGAAACACCTTGAGGAAGTCCAAGAAATACTTTCAGAAAGAGTACCACTCAAAGCACTACTATGATAAGAATATAGAGGCATTATTTGAACTCAAGTTAAGAAGTATGACCGTGGAATATTATGAGAAAAGGTTCCTACAACTCCTGACTTATGTAGATTTTTTGAAAGATGAGAAGGTAAAGATTCAAAGGTTCTTAAGTTGTCTACCATCATTTTATAGAGACAAAATCCAGTATGATAGACCAAAGAATATGAAAGAATTCATTTGGAATGAAAAAACACTTATATGGACTAAATAAGAGCAAGGAACATAACAACTGGAGAGATAAGAAAAGAGGTAAGCAAGAACAGAGAAAGAAGCGATTCTAGCCTCGAGCACATAGAAATAATAGATCATATCAGCAAGGACAGACAAGAGAAGAACAATCAGATAAAACAACAACTATTGAATGTTGGATATGTAAGGAGAATCACTATGCCAGTAAGTGCCCACATGAGAAAAATAATAATAACAAAAACCACCTTCACAACATTCAAGAAGCCTCCACTTTTGGATATGTTGGTGGAAGTGTTAAGAGAATCTATGCATCCCTATATGGAATGCAAGTTGATCATCAATATAGAATGATTGAGGTAGCATGTAAAGTTGCTAATAAACCTATATCTATTTAGATTGATTATGGAGCTCACAATAGTTACATTGGACCTGTTTTAGTTGGGAAAATGTATTTAAAGAGAAGTAAACTTGAGACAACAATCCTATTAGCTACCGGTACCAAGAGAATAGTCACTGAAGCCAAATACAGTTGGAAGATATGCTTAGGAAAGGTTACATAATACCCAGCGTTTCACCTTGGGGAGTTCCAGTGTTGTTTGTAAAAAATAAAGACAGAAGGCTAAGACTTAGCATAGACTATAGACAATTGAACAAAGCAACCCTTAAAAACAATTATCCCTTTCCAAGGATTGATGAATTTTTTTATCAGCTAAGAGGATCCAAAGTGTTTTCAAAAATAGATTTGAGATCAAGCTATCACCAAGTTAGAATTAAGAATGAAGATATTAGTAACACAAAATTCAAAACAAGATATGGTCATTGTGATTTTATAGTGGTACCTTTTGGATTGGCAAATGCACTGACAATTAATGTGTTTGATGAATGGAGTCTTTAGGAAGTGTTTGGATAGGTTTGTGATTCTATTCGTAGATGACATCCTTATCTATTCTAATACAAAAAAAGAGCATGAAGAGCACCTAAGGTTAGCAATGCAAGTACTCAGAGAACACCAACACTATGCCAAGTTAAGTAAGTGTTATTTTTATTAGTGGAAGATCCACTAAGTAGGACACGTTGTATTGGGGGAAGGTATTTCTGTAGACCCTGAAAAGATAAGAGCTATTATGGAATGGCCAACACCCGAAAATGTGTCTGAAGTAATATCTTTCATGGGATTACCAAGATATTATCAAATATTCATCGAGGAATTTTCAAGACTACCTCATCCTATCACATCTTTGTAAAAGAAGGGTATGAATTTTGCATGGACTTCTATGTGTGAGGAAATTTTTCAAAGGCTTATTAAATGCTTACCAAGGCACCAATATTGAAGATTGTAGATCCTAATGAAATTTTTGTAGTATGAACATATGCATGTAAACAAGGTATTGGTGGGGTATTAACTCAAGGTGGATATGTCATCCGTTATGAATCTAGAAAGTTGAAGGAACATGAAAAGAACTATGCCACTCATGAATTAAAAATTTTAGTTGTCATGCATGCCATAAAAAGGTGGAGACATTCCTTGATGGGTTAGACATTCGAAATAAGAACTGATCATAATTGTTTGAAGTACTTATTTGAGCAACCTGATCTAAACACAAGGAAATGAAGATGGATAGAATTGTTGTTTGAATGTGAATTTGGCATCAAGCACATCAAAGGTAAAGAGAACAAGGTGGTGGATGCACTTAATAGGAAGATGCATGTGATGCACATAGCAACTATTAGCACTAGTACATCCAATTTGAAAGATAACATCATTAGAGCTAATCTCACAAATGAAAAATACCAATAGGTAAAAGAAGGTCTACAACAAAAAAATATATCACATAAATTTGAAAAGTATACGTTGGAAGAAAATAGAATTCTCAAACATAAAGATAAAATTTATGTGCCCAACTCTAGAAAATTAAGAAAGACAATTATGAAAGAGATGAATGTTGTTCCGTATGTTGGACCTTCGGGATACCAAAAGAAAATAGTAGCAGTAATATTGGGCAGGGATGAAGAACGATGGTACAGAGTACATAGATAGGTGCTTGGAATGATAAAAAGTTAAAATTGAGCATTGAAATCCAAGAGATTTATTGCAGCCATTACCAATACCTGAGTCAAAGTGGGATGTGGTGGTGGTGCAACCATTATCACCAAGTTACCTAAGACAAGATTCTAGAACGATGCCATGATGGTGGTGGTAGATGAGTTAACCAAACAAGAACACTTAATTCCATTAAAAACAACTCACAAGCCAACAAGCATTGCATATATATATATATGAAATAGGTTTCTAGGTTGCATGGAGTTCCGAAGGCTATAGTATTTTATAGAGATTCAAAGTTTACTTCAAATTTTTGGAAAGGATTTTTTGAAGGATTCAACACAAGTTTGAGCATGAGTACAACATATCATCCTCAAACATATGGACATACAGAGAGAGTAAATCAAGTGATTCAGGACACGTTAAGAATGTATGTGATGAATGTGCCATCCAAGTGGGAATTTTATATGCACTTACTAGAATTTGCATATAATAATGGATACCATGGCTCCCTAAAGATGAGTCCCTTTGAAGATATGTATGGAAGAAAGTGCAACACTCCCATTAGTTGGGAAAATCCCACAGACATATTCATTATTGGACCATACTTATTAAAGGACATGGAAGATCAAATGGTTAAGATCAAGTAGATTTTGAGGATAGATCAATACAAACATAAGAGTTATACAAATCAGAATAGAACTGATAGACAGTTTAAAGTTGGATGCCATGTCTTTTTGAAAGTTGGACCGAAGAAGAGCTCCTTGAACCTGGGGAACTGTTCCAAGATTGTTGCTAGATACTACGGACCCTTCGACTTTTTTATCAGAATAGGACCAGTTTCCTATGAATTTTCTTTTCCTGATTGCATTAAACTACATAATATGTTCCATGTATCCTTGTTGAAAAAGTATGTTCCCAAGACTAACCATGTAATTGATTGGAATATGATCCAGGTACTAATGTACACTTTATATCTCTTTTTTGAGAGAATAATTATTCTGCATATTGTACTTTGTTTTTATGTTTGAAAAAAATTATTCTGCATAGTATACCTTATTTTCTATTTCAAAGAGAATAATTATTCTCCATAGTATACTTTGTTTTTCTGTTTGAAAGAGAATAATTATTCTGCATATTATACCTTGTTTTTTATTTGAAAGAAATTATTCTACATAGTATACTTTGTTTTTTTTCTGTTTGAAAGAGAGTAATTATTCTGCATAATATACCTTGTTTTATGTTTGAAAGAGATTATTTACTCTTCATAATATACTTTATACTTCTCATTAAAAAAAATTATATGTACATGGTACTAATTTTGTAATTCTGCATAATGTACTTTATATTTTTGTATGGTGTACATCGTGCTAATGTTACGATTCTACATAGTATGTTTATATCTTCCTTGATATATATATATATATATATATATATATATATATATATATATATATATATATATATATATATATATATATATTTGGTACTCATCATGTCATCAATATGAAATGTGATTCATGTGAAACTCGAAGGGGATATTCTGATACAACCTCTTTCCATTTTGGGAAGAAAAATCAAAATGCTTTTGAACCGAGAGATCAAGCAAGTTAAGGTCCAATGGATCTACTATAGTCCTGAGGATTCAAATTGGGAATTGGAAGATGCTATGAGGGAGGGTATGAAAAATTTGGTAATAAGTATGTAATAAGTTATGCATCGAGGACGATGCATTATTTAAGGGGAGGGGGATGCAACACCCCTAGTTTTAAGCCCCTAGATATATGATTTAAAAATTAGGCACTAGGTTCTGGGGCCATGATTTGGACATTATTATTGTTTCTTTAATATTAATTAATTAAATAAAGTGGATTGACAGAGGCAACTAAAATAGCATGGAGAGCCATAGTTCCACAAGTGAGGGGTTGGTGGTTAGGAGTTGATGTTCACCCTAACACTACTTAGAGGACCATAATTCTATTTATTTTGGTATGTGGGGACACTACTAGACCTACTTCATTGTCAGATGGATCCCTTGCACCAATACACCCCCTTTGGAGTTTTCCAAGTGAGAAAATGTTATTTTTTTCCAAAGTATAGAAGTGTTATTCCGTCTCCTAGTGTTTTCTAGACATGATACATGATTTTTGTTTATTATTAATTTTATTTATGGTTTTCTATGGATAAATTTGAGCTAATAATATCCTGTTCCTATTTTTTTTGGATTGGATGATTGATTTATGCCTCCATATACCTTGATTTATGATTACACCCCTATTGTTTTATGTATTTATTGAGAAAGTGTGCCCTGCTCAATTTTTTTTGTCTTTTATCCTAATTTCGCTGCCTCCTTTATTGAGCAAATGCACCCTCCCTACTTTTTTGGTTCTTTCTTTGATTTTTTTCTTCCCTTGATTTTCTCCTCCATGATTTTTGCAGTTTTTGGATTTTAATATTCCAAGAAGAGAGACTCCTTCAATAAATGTTGTCATTCATGAATTTGAGTTGGCCCACTTAACCTTTCATGAATTCGAGTTGGATACTTGTCCCTCTCTTTACAATTCGAATTGCCCTCTTGTGGATGAGTTTAACCCCTCTCTCTGACCCCGATGAGCTTAAGTGATTGGAATTCGAACTCTTTCATACTTAATCCCTTATTTCTCCATTTGAGGATTATTCACAAGTGTTGATGCATTCTTTTTGGCTCTGGGTGCTCCAAGAGAGGGTTGAGGGTTTTCTTAACATGGTTGAAGACTAAATATTTGATTACAGGTCCTCCCTTATCTATTTCCGCTCCTTCATCCAAAGATTTATTCTAGATTATTCATGATTTTTCTCCCCTTCTTTTGGCCCTACTAGTCTAGGTTTTCTTGCACATGAATCTAGGAAATGGGTATGGCGAGCTAGGCCATCTTCCTATATGTAGTGCAAAAATGGACAGGAAAATAGAAGACTAGGGTATTCATTGTGAACACATCATATCAGAGGAGGATTTTGGGAAGGGATTCGAGTTACTTCATGTGGAATTCATGGCCTCGGCGTGGGGGTGGACTGTCAAAGTACGATATGGCCTGACAATTCCAATGATTGGGTGGAACGTTGCTCTATCAATTTCAGTTGCTCTTCTTGTCAATATAAATAAATATTTATCTAATAAATTCTCTGTCATGATGGATTTAATCCATGGAGGCTATTATGTCTAATTTTTAAAGGAAATCTTCAGACTTGATATTTTACTCTCTTTAATAAATCTTATAGACACAAACTAGTTAAATATTAATTGAATGGCTCATTATTTGCATTATGTTTAATGGATCTAAGAATTTTTTTTTAATATGATTTATATGAGTATATGTTTTATAGTATGAAAATTATTTTTTTCATAGCTTTCATGATAGACTAAATTTGAGAACCTACTATTCAAATTCATACATTATAGGGAAGAAAATTGGAAGATTTTCACCCTAAAATAATCTTTGTTTTAAGTCCAATTGTCTAACTCAGTTTTTTCATAGCAGGTAGGGGTAGTTACAGACCAATCACTTCCATTTTTTCACTAGAATCCATTGGGTTCCAGATAAGCCCTGGGGCTATTTCCTTGAGTCCTTTGGTTTAGCCAAAGGAGTCTACCCATGTGTGATGCTCCTAGAAAATGTGCAACGGTCGAAGTTGGGTGTCTCTTTAAGGATGTTGTAGTATTTTATTAGTGTGTATGGGGGTCTCTTTAAGGTATGATATTTCATAGAAAATTAATATTATAAACATTAAAAAATGAGTCACTAATCATCCAGGCTAAATTCTTGATATGATTGAAAGAAGGAAACATAGTTGAAAAGTATCTTTTCCGCAAGATGTGCTATCTATAGAGAATGAATGTTTTATTATGTTAATGTGAAATTTATAATCTTATATTAAGGCTTATATATTATCCCCATATTTTTTTGTTATGTTGTATTAACATTCCAAGACTTGTACTCCAAGAATTGCTAAAGTTTACTGAAACTAGTCATAGTGAGAAAGGTTGCATAATGCTTGTTTAGTTGTTGAATCTTAATAAATTTCCAAATTTAAAGTTGGATGAAAAGTTTATTATATGATCTATTAAGTTTATATTTAAATTATGATCTGATTATTACTTTACAAGTACACGTTCTTCTAAAAATCTAAGTGTCGGAAGATTGAAATTTCACAATTTGTAGTTCTTTTTAATTTTCTTAAGAATTTCATTTGCATTTAATTTATAAAGCCTCAGTTTTCTTAAGCTCATAGGGCCTTGGGCCTAGTTCAGGACCTTCATACATTACACTTCATGATTTTGTTCCTACACTTGCTCGATTAAGTCATTTAAGATACAATTAATCAAAATAAGATAGAATAGCTTTCGTGGACTTTATAGTCTAGATCCTTGTGTTCACTCTTGTTATCATCAGTAGTTCAGATTGATTCAGTACTAGGATTTTCAATTTATTTCTTCTTCCATACTTTTGTATCTTTATGTACAATATATTTGGAACTTATGTTGATTGAATCAACATATTTTTTTCCCAATGCTTTTGTGTGCTCTTGTCTAAGAGGTTTTGTTGGATTAATTCTACAATGTCATCCTATATGTCCATAGATGTGGGAATTGTAACATTAACAGTTGAAGGAACTCATACATTTGGTTCTTGATAGAGTAAATGTGTCATAAGCTCTGTAGTGTATAGCCTTGTGACCATAATTTTTACAAGTATAAAAGCAACCATGAACGATATTTGAATACCTACGAGTAGTTGATTTTTCTTGGGATTAAGATATTTGAAATGAATTCCTTCTGATTTCTTGCTTGATCCACTTTTGTTGATCGATCCATCCTTGCATACCATTCATTTTATGTTGAATTCCAACTTCATTGTATCTTGAATAATGATTTTTCTTCCCATCTTCTCTTACATGTGACTTGGTGTCTTCAGTATTATGTTGAAATCCAATTCCTCTTTTATCACTTGAATTTCTTTGTTGCCTTAAGATATCATTCAAATCTGATGCATGTTTATCAAACTTTTCATTGATGATGATTTCCTTATACAAGCTCTCATGTAATATATTGATTTAACTATCCTTTTCTTGAATATTACCTATCATTTATTCTCCCTTAATCCTCATATATTCTAGCTCATCATTGAGCGAAGTGAATTATTTGGATTGCTCATTTAATTCACCTTTTAAGAAGACATTCTCGACCTCTCTATCTTGACAGATTTCATCTTTCTCCTTTATTTGAATAGTAAGAGCCTCCTTCAATCTTGTAGCTTCTTCAAATTGGAATTTCATATCAATGATAACCTTTGAGTCCTATTCATGCTCTTGATGTTTCTTTTGCTTAGTTTTTTCTAATAGTTTTTGGTGCAACAAATTATTTTCCTGGGATTTCTTTAATTCTTCTAGAGCATACAAAGTCTTTCTTTCAAGTTTTTCAAGAGAATCCTTGGGTACTTGAATGTATAAATTATCTTATTTTTCCTCATATCTTAGTAATTTTTCCTTGAGCTGATCATTTTCCTTTCTTGATTTTTCTAATTCTTTTAGAGCACAAGTAATTTCTCCTTCCAAATCAACCTCGGCTTCTATTTCACCAAATTTTTAATATTTATTTTCATCCTCTTGACTAAGTGGGAATAATTATTCATATTTTATATAAGAGCAATGAGCAACATTACATTTCCAAATTTAAAGTTCAAGAGGATCCTTACCTTCAAAGTTGGTTGCGTTTTTTACTGGGTATTTGATGGAGCTAGCTTTCGTTTCTTGTGTATTCTCATCTTCATTTGATTAGAGGTATTTTAGTTTGAGCCATAGTTATCTTTATGAGATGCATTGTCCCACATTCTCTTTTAAGGTATCTGTTAGTCTATCAAGTATAGTTTCTATGGCCATCGATTTATTCTTCCTTGCATCCTTTTGAGTTGTAAACTTAACTTTCTTTGGTGGAGGGTAGATAGTGACAACTGAGCTCCATATGTCAATTTTTATTTTCATTAGGTACCACTTCATTCTTATACTCCATAACACATAGTTTGTTCCATCAAATAAGGGTACTCAATTCATTGAAATAATTGCTTGTTGATTCATTGATGTGTTCAAGGATCTCCTTCAATTTGGTCAAACTTGTATGATGAACCTTTCTATGATACCAATTGTAGAAAACAACGAGATACTGAGAGGGGGCGTGAATCAGTATCTCCTACAAATTAACTATTTCACTTTTTATTTGTGTAATTCATCAAACTAACAATAATAACATATGCATCAATATACCATTAACATGACAATACACTAAGTGTATATAGAAAAATGAATATATAGTATTGATAAAAAACAAATGAAGGATGACATAAGAATGAAGAGACTTCATACTCCAATTATCACTAGCTACAACTGGCAGGAGTATCCAACCTCCTTGTTTCTACAGCTCCAACTAAAGGACTTCTCCAACACCCTACTTCTTTAGCTCCAATTGGAAGGAAGATACAACCCACTTATCTTAGTCATATCAAATTGATAGGAACCTTCCAATTATAACTTGTAGGAGGATAGGGCCCTCTGAGACACTTCCTCTACTCCTACAGGATGGAGGCTGCAATCCTATTTCTCTTCCGTGACAGGATGGAGGCTTCAACCCACTTTGCACACTTTATTTAGCTTACTCTGAAATTCCCACTACACGCTCTTCTCAAATTTCTATTTACTTAGCAATTTCCTCAAACTTAATTTGTATTGAGTACTCTGCTCATATTTCTTTGTTCTATGAATTGTATTCATCTCACTGAGCTATATTCCCTGTGTGGTATACTACACACACAACACTGGGATTTGTGCACTCTGATCTATACATTCAAATCTAGTTTCCTCAAGTAGATCTATCATGAGATCTGCTTATGTTCCTCCCCTTGATATGCATTATGCACTCTCTACATATTGCTTTTCACTTCCCACTTTCTACTCCTTAATTTGTACTGCACACTCTCCATAATTTACTATGAACTACACAATTTTCTCAATGCACGATTTTCTATGTAACTCTTTTCTACTCACACTGTGTTGTGCACTTTGTTTAGCACACCAAATTTCTTTTCAAGCGACACTCATCTCTTCACACCTTCTTCAAATTACTTTGTACTGCACATCTATGCACTTTCCTCAGATGACTATGGACTAAGTACTATGCATACTTTACTCATATACGATGTGTTGCACACTTTGGTCAGCACACTAACTTTCTTGTAAAGAGACACTCAAATCTTCGCACCTTCTTCAACTTTACACTATACTACAACTTCGTATTTGGGTTTGCCCAAAACTCTATCCTTCTTTCAAGATGAGACTTTGTACAACCTTTTTCTTCCTTCTTCTGAATTACGAACCCCTCTTCCTTCCTTTTTCATAACTACGACCCCTTCGCCTTCCTTTTTCTGAAATACAAACCCTTCTCCTTCCATCTTCTGAACTGCAAACCCTTTTCCTTCCTTCATCCGAACTACAAACCCCTTCACCTTCCTTCTTTTGAATTTTGAAAGTTTTGCTTTCCTTCTGCAAACCATTTGCATTCCTTCTTATGAAATATGAAACCTTCTCCTTACATTTTATCATCTCATTCCCCCTGAGTCCATCAACACAATAATCATCAGGCAAGTATATATACACGTCTGACCTCCCCTTATTTTTTGAGTAATAGGGTCGACCAAGATGCTCAACTTTATTTATGGTCTTTCTTAAGACAACTTGTCTTGACATTTATACTAACTTAAATTGAATTGTTGTGTGGGTTGCGGACCATTCAAGCAGACATCTTTTGGGTTACAAGACCACAACACAATGCACACTCTATTGCACATGCTCTCTTTTGGGTTGCAGGACCCCCGACACACTGCCTACTCCACTGTGCACTTTTCTTCATACTCTCTTCGACATTCGATTCTATATAATTATTCAAACTGGATTCTAATTAAATCAAGTTGATACATTTTACTTTGATTTGGCATCAGTGAAAAGACTAGGTCCAACAGGTACACCATAAAAAACCATATCCAACAAAAGTTAATGAAATTCAATGTGAGATAATCATTAATGAAAGATGCAATGCAACATAACCATATGAATGTAGAAAATTTATGTCATGTCCCTTTATCACTCTATCATGTCCCCATCCACTGAACTCGTGTTTCAACAGAGGAGAGGGTATTTACAAATTATACGCTTTCAAATATTTCCCCATGGGATATATTATGAATTCATAAACAAGAATTGCATGTGTGACTACATCAATGTAAAACACAATTGAAATAACACTCTATACACACACATATATAATCAAGCATATTCATTCACTGTTAGAAAACATAAACCAATTCATAAACACAATATATAATGAATACTTATGTTTAATGGGAACCAATCCAAGTAACTTGATGTGTAGGATCAACGTTCTACCTAGCCATAGGTATCAACCTTTGATATTGCTATGAGGTCAATAGGGAGGAAGGAATATATAGGATTTTATCTCACATTCAAGAACACTAATTATCCATTGAATATTTAATTCTTGAATGTGTGATTGCATTTTCTATGAATACATTACTTATTCACCTTACATGTAGACTGGTTGGGATTTGAGAACTACTGGAGCCTAGAAAATGACAAAACCTATGATAAAAAATTTATATTTCTACCCCTGTTCATTATATAATGCGTATTTTGGTGGTAAATTAGCCTCATAATGGTTTAAGACACTTCTCTTTGATGCTTCTACCTTTTATTTGAAAACTAGTTCTTTGATTGGATTGTTTTGCATAGTTTGGAGACTTGGAACATTAAGTGTTTGTAAAAATTCCTCAGTGTTATTTTTATGGTTACATCTGATAAATACACTTGAAATATGTGTGATAATGTGAGGGGAAATATTCTTCACGGTGTTTGGAAATGTCTACCAAAATTCTAGATCAATATCCTATTTCTAACTCTTTCAATGGAATTGTTTTGAGTAGATTTGTGACTTTTCATATGAAGTGTTTGATGAAATGTTCGAATGAGATATTCCTATGTTTTTTTTATACTAGGGAATCGTAAGTGGGGACTAGGCTACTACTCGCGTGGCACGGGGTATAGGGATCCAATCCCTCTACCACTATACCCCAACGTGACCCACAATAGTGGGCAAGCATGGGGAACAAGTAAGGCGAGGTGATTTGAACTTGAGACTTCCATTTACAACATGTTTTTCATATCAAGAAAATATACGGTTGAGCTACACCCCTACGGGAAAAAAATTTAGGATTAAATGGGGGTGGTATTTGCTACACTTATGTGTCCACGCGTCAAGAGATCATTTAATGCAATATCTTTGGGTGGAACCACATGTTCGACCACTACCTCAAGGTTCCCCCATGTCTCCAGGTTTGGCCCTCATGGAAATTGAACCTTTCCCAGTGGGAAAGAGATATACCTATTTCATGACTGATATAACATGTTATTTATATTTGGAATGGAATTTGAATGATTCTATGAGCTGTGGATTTAATAATTCTAGCTATTCCTAGAATTACTAGTCAATTCGAATTAGTAGAATTAGCTAGTTTTGTGAATTATTTAATGGAATGTATATGGGAGGAAGGATACATAAATATGACTGTAGGCAACCCCTTATATGATTCTATGAGCTAGAGTATTCATATATTTCTCTTTATTTGACATTTGGAAAGTTAAATTGGAAACTAGGTACATTGCAGTGAAAATTGATAACTAGTTCTGGATTGAAATCTTTTTTTTTTCGTAAAAATAGAATGCTACAGCCATTTTCTCTATTTCTAACATGTTATTTTGTTGTAGTTGGATACTTATCAGGTTTTATCCTTTAATTATGGATGTATTTAATTTTGGTTCATTTATTTCGACTCAATTCCTTGCAGTGAATGTTAACTACTTTCATTAGAATTGATGGAAAATATCACCTTATGTGCAATTGGAATGATATGAAAATAGACCTTTAATTGGCTATAGGTGCACGATTCAATATGTTTTTAATTTCTGTAGGATTTATTTTTGGTTTAATGGCATGGTTACAAGTTGATTTTATGCAAGACTAGCTGCTTAATATTGGAAAACTATTTAACTAGTCTTGTGGACTCTCTTTCGTATTTACCATAATTAATTATTGTAATTTTGGTAATTGGGCCTTATTTACAGGTAATTAGATGTTATTAATCCATTGGTATTTATAATAGATTTTTATTTGTTAAACAATTGGATTTGTGATAAGTGTCTTCATTTGCGCACTGTGTCATTAAGTGTCATAATTAACACCTTAATTACTAGTTAACTATTATCAGTATTATTAAGAATAATTAGCCTTTATAAGTGGTTATCATCTATAATATGACTTGGATTGAAGATTTCATTATGTTATATGATGTTAAGAATACTTCCCATCCCTTAGATCAGATGTTGGATGTGTTAATGAATTTATATTAAATTATTATTAATTATTGGATTTTGTGTCACAATTAATTTTGGAAAAATAGAAATTAAATGTTTATGGTTTATCCACGGCACTAAAAATCAAGTAATTAGCCTCAGAGAGCTAATGATTGTCCCTTATACACTCTTATATCCCCGGGGGACATTGCAACTGAGGTCTCCTACAATTTTCTGAAGAGACCATGGACGAAATGGAATTAGATTACACCACCATGGATAATTTCTAGAAGGTTGGGTCAACCTTGCAAAAGGACATCGCTAATTCACTAAGTAAATACCAGGATATACACATGGGTATGGAAAAAGCTTTCAAAAAGTGTCATCTTCCAACCTTAGGTACTTTTGAAGAGTCCACTCCGAAGGAAATGGCTAGAAGAGTTGAACAAAATTATATATGAAGAAATTGAAGCCGTTAGAAGCACATTACAAATGACTTCTTATGAATTGCAAGATCTAGTTTGAGTACCCACATGCAAGGTCTTTTCATGACAACGTTTCACCCCTCTGCTACCAAGGGAATGATCAGATTGACCAAAGAGGCGGTGTCACAAGAAGTCTCCTTGTGATTTCTCAAGCCCCAACATTTGAATGTTATTTCATATGATTGTGAACTTTGGGACCAATTTATTAAATCTGAAGGGAACACTCCCCCTTAAAATTATGTAATTTTAAATTAAATTTTATTTATTTTGAGAGGATTAAAACTCCCAATGACAAGTTTCCAAGGAACCCAGGAGTCATAACTAACAGTGGTAATATGAAGTGTCACTTTGGAGTTACTTTTGTAAAAATTATAAAAGAAAAATTAGGGGGAAGGAAAAAGGACTTTTGGCTGGAGAGTTTTTATTGCTAATTTTGTAAGAACTATTTCCTTCTTTATCCTTCCCCTATATACAATAAGATTGTTCTTTGTTTTGGTTGGATTATTATTACAGTATATTGTTTCTATTGTATATGTATTTTCATTTTGTCTTTGCTTTCTTCAAGTTGCGAATGAAAAATTGCTATGTTACTATGACTATTCTAATGTGCATACATTATTTTGTACTTGTTATACATTTCTCATATACAACTATCTGTTTCCAGAATATTTATTTCAATCATATTTATCATCCATGCCTTCAATCATGCTCCTAATTATAGGTTAGTATAGCGTAGGATTTCACCATAGATTAGTTCATATTGCATTTCATTCCCCTTAAATAAATACACTAAGTGGTGGACCAAACCACAACGAGTTAAATCCCAATACTAGTGAACAATATCTGAGCTAAAATTCATATGGGTTCCCTATTCCAAATTGTTTAAGGTCTAATTAGGACTTTCTACCAGTGATAATCCCTACTGTCAATGCAAGGACATTTCTGGACATCAAAGGTATAAAAAATATCCATTCTTTTGCTAAATATTTTGAAGCTAGAAACATTTTGACTTTTATTGAAGGGAAAGGATTATGGTGTAAGCTATTGTGTCCAAAATACATTTATCATTTGTTTTTCGAAGAATGCATTAGATTTCCTATCAAACCTATTCATAATGTGTCAGATACATGGAAGGGTCTTTCCTCGGATTTTCCTTTGATAAGGAATTGGTTAATTTGAAAGGTTGGGGATTGGAAAAATGTTCGATTGCGGGAAGATATTTTAGTAGTGTGTGGTTATTTTTTTCCCATAAACATGGAGAATGATATTAATTATATAGTATTATTTCATTTATCTCAAATGATTGACTCTAGTGCTACCACATTATGGAGACATTAATGGATTTTAGCTTATAGGATTTGGTTTATTGGTATCAATGTTCATCTTTTGGAAGAATATGTATCTTCTTTGAGAGACAATCATGTTTGTATAAAAGTCAAGATGATGAGTTCGTATAGTCTCAGAATCCTAATGGAGTAATTATACCAATAAATTGCGGTGTAAAGTCCTTATGAAGGGAGAGGATGTCCATGGACTAGAATGGTGGATAAATATGTTTGGAAATTCATATGCCCTATCAATCAAGATTTTTATGCGACTAATTCTCTAGGAAATAATATATACTATTGGGGCATAATTAACCTCTCCATAGAATCAATATATAACATATCTTGGTCTCATGATTTTGTTTTCCAAAATTCCACTCAATTTAACCATCTGAGCCACCATGGAGATTCCTTCCTAGCTTTAGGGAAGTAATTTACTATTTATAGACCATGGAAGTGATCCTCATCATATTTTTTTCTGGTAGTTGAGGGTGCATTCCTTCATTTAGGGATTCTTTATTTGAATTTAGGGTCCTACCACTAGTACAAAATGAGAGATAAGTGACTAGGAAACTAAAAAACTTACCCACCATAGGTTTTTCAAGGGATAAAGTACAAAAATTGAGCAATTTTATGTGAGCCAGCTAAAAATGACTAACATAAATGACTAATTTAGTCACGAGATAAAATATACTACTAGATAACAAGTGACTAAATAAAAATGACTAACATAAATAACTAATTTAGTCATAGGAATACAAATATGACTAGCTAACAATGATTAAGAATATGAATTGGTCATTTATGTTAGTCACTTTTAGTTGTGTCACCCTGACAATGAAAGATTACAATTTTGATAATGAATTTGTACAATTTACTAAAATTTAACACTGCATATGCATTTAGAGAAGCCTAAGGGGTTACTGAATATATATGCAATGTTAAAATTTAGTAAATTGTAATAGTATGTAATGAACAAATCTCCTCCAATTCATTGTGGCTAACCCCTTGGAAATTAAACAATCTAAGCCTCTCAGGAAATTTCCATATTGAATGATAATTTTACCACTAGTCTAATCCCAATTAGTTCTTGAGTGTGTATGTACAGCTAGGACCATTCAATTCAGATCTCGGAAACAACAAGTTTGAAACTTTCCTTCCTCTAAATCCAACCTAAATGACAAAACCACCACTTTATTTCATGAATTAACATTAAATGGCTCATTTCGTAACATAATTGAGTATTGAATTAACATGACTACTTAAGAGTTTGTTTTCCTAGAATGTAGGGAAACATGTAGAAACCCAAGGCATAGATGCATCTTGCAAAAGTAGAAGTATGCCCCAAAGGAATCTTTTAAGAGTGGACATATGCCCCCTTATGGATCACCAACTAGTTATATTTCAAGTTTTATTGCAGCAAGTGTAGTGAGGTGCTCTCAGCCTAGTATGGGGGAGATGTCACATTACATTATGTATTGTAACATTCCCAAAAATAAAGAGTAATTAAAAAAATTCATGTTGGCTCATAACTTTTCAAAAATAAAGAGTAATTAATTCATTTCCACTCATAAAAAAAATAAAACCAACATAGATCTATCTTAAACGTGAATCTATTAATGGTGGAGAAGGATCCAATTGATTGATGTGTAAATTTATTTTATCTTAGGTTTTTTGCACATCAAGAAAAAATTACACCTGCAGAAATTGGATCCCTCTTAGTGCTTAATAGATCTAGGTTTAAGATGGGTCCATGATGGTATAAATAATTATGAGTCAACTCACATTTATAAGTAGTAGGGAGGTGAAGACTATCTTCATTCATTGAAATATTACTTTCTAAAATAAAATCCCTTATTCCTTTTACAACCTTAAACACTTGTCAAATGAATAGGCCTCACTCTATAGTTACAATAATATCTTATTGAATTAGCTCTTCACTAACCTTACTTACTCTGAAGAGCTTACCCTTCCTATTTAGTCTAGGTTAAGAAAGATCCTTAATAATTTACTAGAAGAACTAGTGGTCATTCCTTTTTACTGACATATCTAATAGTCGTTCCTTTTTATCAATCCACACACACACACACACACACACATATTAATATAGTTAAATAAATGTCTCTCCTCATTTTAACAACTAAATTATGTAATTATTCTTACTATTATATTAACAATTAAATTATAATAAATTTTAGTATCTTTATTTTTTTATATCATTTTAACCACCAAGTTATGATAAACATGTTTAGTGAAAATGCCAAATAAAGGAACTTGTTGGAGTTATTGTAACGACATAGTAGACCTCTCTATCAGCAATCAAGCCTCCTAGTTGTAAATAAAATTAAACCTAGTTCCATGTGTCGTGAAGAGAGACTCCCTCTTACGTTCCTACCCGTTTTTCATTACAAATTCCATAACACTTAAAAGAAGGTTCTATGTTTTTTTGTACAAATATTTTGCTCCTAATGCATCCTAATAGTCCATCGAGGTTCACATATCGATATCCACAAAGTACTGGTAGTCCATCAATGTTCACATATTGATTCCTTTAGGGTACTAAAGTAACAATAATGGAGAAAAGGACAGAATATGAGTGCAAGAGGCTAAAAAATGCCTAGTGCAAACATGATATGTTAGAATCTCTTCGCATACATGATATACCTCAGTACCTCTTATTTGTCTCTATAAAAACCAAGTAAGCTCCATTCCTCATCCCCAAAATGCCTTCCAGGATTGTGCATCCAGGATAATTGAAAAAATATTGTTTTTTTGAAGGTTGAAACAAAAGTGTCATAAGCCCTTCAAGTGATAAAAAGAACCCAAACCCTCTGTACTTCAAAGGTCCTTGCATACCAAATGAATTCCCCTCCATAGTATTGAGAATTTAGCTAGTGATAACCTACCTACTGTAAGTGTTTGATTGCATTAAGACCTAGATCCTTGAAGGAGGGGCCTCTAAGTTTTGCGGATACTTATGTGCCCTCTGAAACCTAACTTTTGATAACCTACATCATAGGATTAACTTTGAGCTACGCTTGATATAGTTTTGAGAATCTATATGCATATACATTTAGGATACATCTGATTTAATACTGATAAGAGCAATATCTCAACAACAAAATTAGTGGCTTGCAGTTGCAACTTAGGGCACACTCAAATTTTTCCAATAGAAAATTTCAATACTGTAGTGCTTCAGTGTGCATCATTTCCCTCCTTGGGAAGAAGAGTATCAACACCGGAGGAGGAAGAGATACATCATTAAACCATTATCCCAGGGCATTTAACCATTTCTTTCTCATACATAGATATTGAATCCGCTAAATTGGGCATTTTCTCTATTACAACTGTTAAATACCTTACCAATATTGATTAGTTGGCGATCCAACGTTCTTCCAAATGATTTATCCCGACGGACAATGATTCTTCCATCAACTTAGAATCCTTTGAAATGGTTATACAAATTGAGGAAGAAGTCACTTGAAACACCACATAGAGGTGGCACTTCCTTGATTAGCCTAAAGATTCAAGAGGGTCTCGTATAAAAAAGTCTATTACACTTAGTCTATTACCTATGAAACAATGGAACAAATTTAAAGGACAGGTTTTAATTAGTTTTCCCTTCCAATAAACTTGATCTAAAAATACAAAGAGGACTTGTACCACAACCTTCAACATATTTATTAAATTACTGCAATTCAAAGGAAACGAGAAATACAAATGGCACAGATGTCCACAAAAATGGGTGGAATTTTTTTCGGTGTAATCATGTTGATAAAATATATGGGGTACAAAAGGAAAAAAATCATCTCTCAAAACATCTTGAGCATTCAACTCAACAAGGTTTAGTTAACATCAATTCATTAGCTCATTTGCAGAACATGGATTTAGATATCATTTTGAATAACTTTTACTTGCAATATCTCTCCACGAGTGTCCTTTGGTTTGAAATGAGATTATTAATATGATAGTTAAAACTAAAGCCTTTATTTGTATTATTGTTCAATTTCATTCCTTATTTTCGTTTTTGATATCCCTAATTACTTTAATCTAGTATCTTATCGAGTGCAACGCCATGTGCAATGTATTCTTGTTCTATGACGTATGGGTCCACTGCGCTTCGGTTGATGCCGAATGTTTTCCACCAGTCAAAAAACCAATCAGGATTATCGAACTGTAAAGCAGTTCTTACGGCCCCAAATTTGACAAGAGAGGTGTACATTTTGTGAACATCATCTTTGCATAAGAAATCCCACCACATTTGCTTGTACTCAAAATAATTGTATGGAGTACTTGGAAACATTTGATCCACTTGTGTCGTCGGCCACCAACGCATATTTCTTCGATGATGCAAACAATAATATTTATTTTCTATTGCAGGGAGAATAGAAAATCTTTGCCATATGGAGTTTACATCCTTAAAGGTGTTTGTGATCTGGATTTTATGAGCAGAACAAAATGAATACAGATTATTATCAGATGCTTAACACAAAATAATAGAGATACAATAAAACTGGTTTTCTATTCAATAAGGAAATAAGCTAGAACTGTAAAATGCAGCGGAAAACAAGCTTGTTGGAATGGTGGCGGCTTATCTCTGAGAAGAGATGTGACGGCTGCGCTCATTTCGCAAGAAGATGGTTACAATGACGCTCTCAAGGCCTTTTACAATAAACAGGAATGTCAAAAACCCTAGACAGCCAAAAACCTAACCCTAGGAGATGAAGCGCCAAAAGTCATGTGGGCCCCGTTTGGGTAAGTTAGTACATCAACTTCCCGGGGTCGTAACTTTTGCATATGATCTCCATTTGGGGTGCTCGGTAGCCCGTTGGAAAAGTCTATCCAATATTTACAACTTTTGACTGGGGCCAAATGCATGCCGGAGGCATCCATTTGGCCCCCCAAATTGCAAAAAAAGGTCGTTTAGGGCCTTAAAACGGCCTCGGAAGTTCAAGACCCAAAAAATTGCTAAACATAGTACAATACCAAAATTGCCATAAAACTGTTTTGAGCCAGTTGGAAAGGTGGGTGGCCACCAATATCCACCTGGATCAATCCTCCCTCCTTAGGAAGAAATGGTCTCCATTGTGTTGAGTTCCCCCATCAGATGAGGAAATTTCTGCTGAATTTGGCCTCGGGTGAGCCACTTGCCTTGGTACAGGAGCTGCCCTGCTTTGACAACTCGATAAAGTTGGATCCTTTGATGTTGAGTGCCCTTCATCTGTGTGTCTGCAATATGATCACTGGATGCTTGTTGTAGCCAGTCAAGGTTGAGCTCTGTTGGTGTCAACTTCTCTGCTATCTCTGAGGTGTCTAATAGTGGTGGGAAATATGGCCGAAGGAGAGCCACGTTGAAGACTGGATGCAGACCAAGGAAGGGGGGAATGTTGAGCTCAAAAGCATTGTCACCCACTACCTTAGTGATGGTGTACGACCCATAACAGAGTGGGCGAAGCTTTCGATGGGGCCCTGTAAGGCGTTCTTTCTGCAAATGCAACCAAACTTTGTCGCCCACCTGAAACTTATGTGGCACCCGATGTTGATCATGGTGCTGCTTGTACTTGGCATTAGACTTCTGTAGAATATCCTGAACCTGTTGGTGGATATGCTGGATCCGTTCAGTGAACCGGGCGGCTTTGTCAGCTTCTGGGGACGAGTCGACCGAGGTGGTCGCAAGGGGAGGTGCAACATCCATGGGGCCCAATGGTTGGAATCCCAACCCCACCTGAAAGGGGCTGTGGCCAGTTGAGCTATGCAGGGCTCGGTTATAGCTATGTTGGACATATGGAAGACTCTCATCCCATGTGCGGGGGTGTTTTGAATTGTACATGCGTAGGATATGTACGACCATCCGGTTGACGACCTCCATTTGTCCATCGGTCTGGGGGTGGAAGGCAGTGGATTTGGTGAACTTGGTATCCAGTAGTGACCAGAGGCTTGACCAGAATGAGCTGAGGAACCGACTATCACGATATGAGATAATGTTCTATGGGATCCCAAAATGTACCCATAATCGTTCAAAGAAGAGCTTGGCAGTGGCTTCTGCTGTGATGTTCTTCTTGCAAGCGGCTAGAATCGCCATCTTGGAAAAGCGATCAACAACCACGAAAACACAGTCATTTCCCCGCTTGGTGGACGGGAGGCCCGACATGTAGTCCATTGAGATGAATTCCCATGGCCTTTCAGGAGTAGGCAAAGGGGTGTATAAGCCCTATTTCTTAATGGTCGGTTTGGAAATAGCGCAAGCGGTGCAGGACCTAATATACTTGCCGACATCCTGTCGAAGTTTCGGCTAGTAGAAATGTTTCTGCAACACTGCCACTGTCTTTTCAACGCCAAAGTGTCCTGCCACCCGACTGTAGTGAGCTTCCCAAATCAGCTTCGCGTGCTCGCTTGATGGAACGCAGAGATGGCCCAAACGACACAACAACTCGTCCTGAAGATGGAAATTAGCAACCATTGAGTTGGTGCCCAACATTTGATAGGTGGCAGAGAAGTGAGGGTCTGTCTCGTAGAGGTGGGGCCATCTGGAGGTCTCGTGGCCACAAGAGTCTAGCACCATGGTAAGTGCCGCGACTGGAGGTCGACTGAGGCAGTTAGCAACTCGATTGGTACTCCCTGTTTTATATTTGATGTTGAGGTGGAGCTGCTGTAAATATGTTGACCACGTCTGATGGCGGTCATTCTGCAACTTTCCTTGGGTCTGCATGAACTGTAGTGGCTTGTGATTAGTGTGGATGACTGTCTCCTTCCCAAGAATGTAATGTCTCCACTGGTGGCAGGCTTGTACAATGGAGTACATTTCTTTGTCATAGGTAGGGTACTTGCAAACAGCATCTGAGAGTGTCTCACTATGATATGCCATGGGGTGGCCGTGTTGAGTGAGAACGGCACCCACAGCATAATCTGAAGCATCTGTCTCGATCTCAAAGGGATGTTGCAGGTTTGGTAATGAGAGTACCGGCGATGAGCACAAACTATTCTTCAAGTCATCGAAGGCTTGTTGTTGGGACAGGCCCCACCACCACCCCTGGTCACTTGGATGAGGGCCCATGCGATATGAGAGAATCCCAGCACGAACCGACGATAGAAATTGGCGAGGCCCAAGAAGCTCCGAAGTTCATTGAGTGTGGTTGGGGCTGGCTAGTCACGGATGACCTGGATCTTGGCTGGATCCACATGCACACCATGTCGATCAACGATGTAGCCTAAGTAATGGACCCTGTCCATGCCGAAGGAGCATTTTTCCAAGTTTGCATATAGTTTGTGCTTCAGTAGGGTGTGCAGAACCTGCTGAATATGTTGCAAGTGTTCCTCCCAAGTCTTGTTGTAGATGAGGATGTCATCCAGATACACCACTACAAAATTGTTGGTGAAAGGTCGTAGGATATCGTCCATCATCCTCATAAAAGTTGCTAGAGCATTTGTCAAACCAAAAGGCATGACCAGCCATTCAAAAAGACCTTCTTTTGACTTGAAGGTAGGCTTCCATACATCTGTCTGTTCTATTGGGACCTGGTGGTAGCCAGACTTCAGATCAATCTTACTGAAGTATTTGGCCCCCGTGAGCTGATCAAGGAGTTTGTCGATTCAGGTAATCGGGTACCGGTTGCAGACTGTGATTTTATTCAGGGCCCGGTAATCAATGCAGAGTCGCCAGGTCCTATCTTTCTTCTGCACCAACATGATTGGGCTCCCACAAGGTGATGAACTGGGATGGATGTGCCCTTTGTGGAGCAATTCTTGGATCTGCCTCTTGATCTCCTTGTTTTCCAACAGAGAGCGGCGATAGATTGGCCCATTGGGTAGAGGTGTTCCTGGGGTCAGATCGATGGGATGATTGACCTGGCAGTGCAGAGGTACCCCGGTCAGAGAGGAGAAGATATCTAAGTATCCTTCCACCACCTTATCTACTTGCTTTTGTTGTGTGGATAGATCGGTCATGGAGGCTCGGGATGTGGCTGCGATCTTTCTTTCACTCTGAGAGCGAATCAAGAAGAAGACAAATTTCCTGGTCTAAGAGATGACCTTCCTGCATTGCTTGGCAGAGATCAAGGAAATAGCACTAGGAGGGACTGCCTCGGGTATCCTGTACAATTTCCTGTTCAAAGAAATAATAACACTACGAGGCCTAGACTCATATACAGCATGACGTTTCCATAAATAAGGTTGGCCCAAAAGAACATCTGAAAGTTCGAGAGGAGCAACATCACACAATACATCGTCCTTGAAGGGCTTGATGCCGTATGGCATTCGACACTATTGGCTGACGCGGAGATCGCTTCCCTTGCGGAGCCATCCAATGGTGTAGGGTTGTGGGTGCGGTGTTGTCGGCAAGGCCAGGCACTTGACGACCTTTGCTGAGATGAGATTCTTCTGGCTACATCTATCAACGATGAAGTGCAGTGAGGTGCCTTTTACCCACATCTGTGAATAAAAGAGGCGTTCTCCTTCTTCGAGCTCATCTGGTTCATCAGGCTGGAGCTTGGTGGTAGCAATGGTGGCACTGGGTTCCGCGTCAATGATCCATCTTCCCCTTTCTGGTTTGGACTCAAAGTCAGAACCCACATCTAATTTAGATGCTTTCACTTCGGCCACCAGTGACTGCTTTGAGCGGCAATCAGCAGTGTTATGCCAAGGGCTCTTATGGAAGTCACACCACTTCCCGGTATCTTTTTTTTTTTTTTCTCGGTGTCCTTCTTTGCTTATGGCTTGGACTGGTTGTCTTGATACTGTCCATCTTTTCTCTGTCCTTTATTCTGTGGGTTTGGGTCACCCTTTCCTGTCTTTTGCTCTAAAGGGTTCCCAGGCCCAAATTGCCGCGTCTTTTCTTTGAGCTTCTGCTCGATTTTGATGGCATATCGGTAGGCCGCGCCCAAGGAAGAGATGTATAGAAATTTCATTTCAGTCTGGATGTATCTATGCAAACCACCGTGATACTTGAGCACCAGATGTCGCTATGAATCTTTGATACCCAGCTTGGTGTGCAAGGTATGGAAGATATTTGTGAACTCTCGCACTGCTTGGTCTCTTTCTTGTCGCAGTGTGGTCCATTTGGTATACAAGTCGTCATAACTTCCAACAGGGTAGTATTGTTCCTTAATAGCATCCCTGAAGGATTCCCAGGTGGCTGTGACTGAAAATAATGAGGCTTCTTGTGTGTCCTTTTGCTCGCAGAATGTTTCCCACCAATCTTTGCAATGGGGAATGGCTTTGAGGAGGGAAAAAGTAATATTTTCTTTATTCAAAAAGTTATGGAAAGAAAAATACCCTTCTAGTAGATTCAACCACTTCTCTACAGCATTTGCGTCTATCTGTCCTTCAAATATAGGGATATCGAAGTTGATTTGTACCTTGAAGGGGGCGACGCCTCCGCTCGAGGAAGATGCGTCGCTTGTTGGTAGTCGCGGAAGGATTTGCGCGAAATTATCCATAATCTCGTTCCTCTGCTGCATGAGGGCTTCCTCAAGCAACATTTTGATAGGATCTCTTCTCTCGTCATCTTTCTTTTCTCCTGCCATGAGAGGTCGATTGGGTGTGCGATAGCTTTTTTCCTCAAGAGAAACAAGCTCGAGACCCAATTCTTTGTACCTTGATCTCGTTGGGGACATGCATTAAGACGACAAGGAGCAGACCGCTCTGATACCACTGATCCGGATTTTATGAGCAGAACAAAATGAATACATATTATTATCAGATGCTTAACACAAAATAACAGAGATACAGTAAAACTGGTTTTCTATTCAATAAGGAAATAAGCTAGAACTGTAAAATGCAGCGGAAAACAAGCTTGCTGGAATGGTGGCGGCTTATCTCTGAGAAGAGATGTGACGGATACACTCATTTCGCAAGAAGATGGTTACAATGAGGCTCTCAAGGCCTTTTACAATAAACAGGAATGTCAAAAACCCTAGACATCCAAAAACCTAACCCTAGGAGATGAAGCGCCAAAAGTCATGTGGGCCCCGTTTGGGTAAGTTAGTACATCAACTTCTGGGGGTCGCAACTTTTGCATACGATCTCTGTTTGGGGCGCTCGGTAGCCCGTTGGAAAGGTCTATCCAAGATTTACAACTTTCAACTAAGGCTGAATGCTTTCTTGAGGCAACCATTTGGCCCCCCAAATTGCCAAAAAAGGTCGTTGAGGGCCTCAAAACGGCCCCGGAAGTTCAGGACCCGAAAAGCTGCTAAACATAGTACAATACCAAAATTGCCATAAAAGTGTTTTGAGCCAGTTGGAAAGGTGGGTGGCCACCAATATCCACCTGGATCAGTTTGTTAGTGCTAGGGACGCGTCTATAGAATTTCAGAGTGTTCTTTCATATGTCAATTATGAAATAGAGACTGATGAAGTGGGTCTTTTCTGGATTTCAGGTACAAGTCTCAGGAGTAATGAACACAACTGAAGATTTTGATCAAGAACTTGGGTGCTGCGTAGTTTCCAGGTTGGTCTCCATTGTTGTTTGTACTTAGTACAACTCATGCTGTCCGTAATTTCTCTAGTCTCTTCTTGGTTATTTTTCCACTCACTGACTATGACTAAGCAATGATTAGGATCACTTGAAATCATGTAGACTTGTGCAGGCTCGCTTGCAATCTGTACTAAATTTTCTATGCTTAGAAAATCAGGCAAACAATTATCAAATCCTTTGATATGCTCAATCTCAAATTCAAAATTAGAAAACAAGGCTTTCCATCTTGTGAACTTAGCATCACTAGCCCTTTTAAATTTTTTATTCAAGACTTTGTTCATGGTTGTTGTATCTGTTCGCAAGAGAAATATTTTGTTGATTAAAAAGATTTCAAACTTATTAATAGCATTTAAGGCTGCTTTAATCTCTTTGTCTAATGCATAATAGTTCTTTTCTGCATCCTGCCATACCCCTGAAGCGAATTGCAGAATTTCTTCAATCTTTCTTTTATTTTCTTTAATCCTGACTTGATTTAGAATTGCTCCCCATCAGACATTACTAGCATCTGTCTCAACAATTTTGGACAATTCATCATCTGCTACATGGAGAATGGGTAATGTCTTTACTCTAGCTTTGATTTTCTAGATAGTTTTGGTGTGCTCTTGCGTCGAGGGGGGTGGTTCTTTCTTTAGTCGTTCATTTAAGATTTTGCGATCTTTGGCACAATATTTATAAAAATGACTAACATAATTTAGGCTACCCAAGAATCTCTACAATTGGGTTTTATCTAAAATTTAATCTTGAAACTTATGAGCAAATTCTACTGCATGTTGCTGCAAAACAAAAGTGGCATTAGAGATAACAAGTCCTAAGAATTTAATCTTAGTCTGAAACATTTCAAGTTTTTTCTTTGATAGAACTAGGGCAGCTTCTTTGATAACTTTTAGCAGAATTTGTACATGCTTGAAATGTTGCTCCACTGAGTTAGAAAACATAAGAATGTCATCAATATATACAATTAGACAGTCGAAGTATGGCTTTAAGATGTCATCCATAACCCCTTGAAATTTTGAAGGAGCATTCTTAAGTCTGAAGGGAATAACATTCCATTCTTAGTGTCCAATAGGAACACTGAAAGTTGTTTTAAACTTGTCTTTTTCTTTAATGGCTACTTGCGAGAATCCTGACTTTAAATCAAATTTTGAAAATATTTTGGCTCCTGCAATTCTGTTAACCAGACTGGACTTATGAGCGATGGGATAAGTATCATCTCAGAGAAATTTATTTAAGGGTTTATAGTTGGCAACAAGCCTTGGTACTCACCTTATTAACTCAAAATGTTTATTTACATAGAATCCACAACAATTCCATGGACTCTTGGAATGCCGAATCAATCCTTTTTCCAATAAACATTTAATTTCTTCTTCACGGAGCTTCTAATATTGGGAATTCATGGGAATTGCTCTACTTTTTCATGGTTTCCCTTCATATCCTTCTTTATAAGGGAGTTGGATAAAATGCTTAGCTATTTTCCAAGAGGAAGTGGGGTTTTCAGAACATACCTCATCTTCAAATTGTCTTATGATATGCAAGATATTTTGTTGAATTTGTGGAAGCTTTAGCTGATCATCAATTCTCAAAACAAACTTCATATTCTTCAACTCCTGTATTTTCCTTTCTTTCTGTTGAATGGTCAAGGAAATCTGTACCATTGTTGAAGTCTATGGAGTGGAGACAGGAAGAGTAATCTTGATGCCACGAACAGCTTTTGCATTCCCTTGTCAAATCTTAATATTTGGAAGAGTGATGAAGTATCCATCTTACCCTTCAGTGGTCCTTGCTGAGCCATATAGTTCAACAGTTGCAAGAATAGGAGTACCAACTATAGAAGGAACTAGAATTTTGGAGAGAAATAATTTCATGTCTAGACAATATTGATCAAAACACAAAGTTGCTTTGGGAATTTCATAACCCAAAGAGATTTGAGTATTTCCTACCCTGGTGATAACATGGGATGTCTTTCTCCAGTATTTGGTAGGAATGAAATCCTTATGCAGCATACTGACATCTGCTCCTCAGTCAATAATGGCTTTCATCTTAAAAACCCTATCTTGGATTTTCAAATGAATTATTACTTGGGGTTTCTCATGTTGAATAGTCAGAACTTTCATAGAATTTAAACCTTCGAATCCTGTAGTATCAAGCATGCGAATGTTTGTATTTTCTTGTTCCGCTGCTGATATTGCTCTGAAGAAGAAGGTATTGCTTCTTCTTTTAGCCTCTGTATTTGTTCCCTGGCCCATAGATCAACTTTATATACCTTTTCATCCATGAATTGTCCTTCAAGATCTTGAACCTTTTGTCTGAGATCAACTGCTTGTCCTTTTAACATGTTTAGTTCTTTCGCTAAATCATTCAATGTGAGAGGCTGAAATTTTTCATTCCTATTATGCCTTATGAATGATTTAGTATTTCTTTCGAAAGAAGCATCAACAAATATAGGCTTCTTACCAAATGTAGTTTCTTGAGCAGAATTGTGTGTTGTCTTCATCATGGTCTTTAGAAAGGAATCTAGGAGGATAGATTTCATTTCTCCTTCAAGAAGAGCTTGGATCTGGGCTCACATCTGAGCATCTTCACCGATGTTTCTATGCGCCATACATACTTTGAGCTTAGGCATGCTTTTGCTTAATTCCTCTTCTGCTTCCTCTGAGCTTTCTTCTGTTTTTGAATCTTTTGAACTTTCTGAAATGCAAGAGCACCTGTTTGGATTTGAACATTATCAATTTTGAGAAATAAATAATGCTTCATGTTCTAGTTCAGATAGATCTTCAGTATTATATTCAAATTCAAATGTTTCGGGACTAGAACTGAAACTTCCTTGAGCAATATGGACTTCTTCTTGTTTGATAAATGGACTTCGGGGGCATGCATTAGTAACACGCATATCAGAGCCACAACGATTATAGTGAATAGGGATTCTAGGTCCCATTGCTCTTTCAGTATTTCTTCTGGATTTAACTTGGGAGTCTTTTCCCCTAGTTCTGTTTTACACATCTCCTTGTGGACATCTATTGGCAATATGCCCTTCTTGGCCACACAGCCAGCATGTAAGCTTTTGTCTTTCTTGGCCAAAAAATTGTGGTACTTCTGGTAATTTCCCTTTTCTATAGAGATCTGGGGCTCATGGCCTGGACATGTTCCAAAGCAGTCTCTCTTTGATAGGTAAAGCCCATTCTAATGCAAGTTGGGTAACAAGGGCATGATCTGTATCAAGGCTTTCACTGGGAAAATGAAAAGGGAATTTGTCCTTGACTTCATATTTTTCTATATGGTAGATGTTAGAGAT
Source organism: Larix kaempferi (assembly GCA_027924585.1). NCBI lineage: Eukaryota > Viridiplantae > Streptophyta > Pinopsida > Pinales > Pinaceae > Larix > Larix kaempferi. The sequence goes on along the minus strand of BSBM01000317.1, from coordinate 5,547,541 downwards.
TCCTCCAACAGATTGGAAGAATAGGTTAGACAGGGGAATTTATTTATCACACTGTTCTTTGGAAGGGAGGTCTACCTGTATTTTCCCGACCCTATGCTTGATTTCATCTGTGTTTTCTTCTAGCTCAAATAATTTATTTGTGACTCCATAATAGGAATCTTTTAACTCATCCAGTTTTAGACTCTGATTTTTTACTTCAGAGTTTGTCAAAGTAACTTCTGTCTTAATTCCGGAGACATACAAAGAAAGCAAATTATTTGAGGAGACTAATTCATTCATTGTAACTTGTAACTGATCAAAATGTCTTTTACAAGCATAATCATTTGTGAAAAATGTATGTGAAGCCATTCCTCTTAAGGCAATATTTGTCCAATTTATTTGCTCTGAAACAGTCTGTATTCTTTTATCAATACTGCTCATTTGGGGGTCTTCTCTAGCTAGAACTAGAGGGATAGATTTAGATTGTTTCTCTTCTTCTTCTAGCAAGATTCTTTTGAAGGGAGGAAAAGTAGAAGTAGAATCAATTTGTTGTCCATCAATGCTTTTCCACTTGTGCTTAGGGCTTTCTATTCCTTTTCCTTTCTCAAAGTCCATCATTTGGACCAATTGTTTTTCAGAAACTTTTCTCTTCCATTCATAGAAAGAGATCCAATAGCCTTGGGCAGTCATATAACTTTTCCAATCTTGTGCTAAGTTCAGTTTTTGTTGGATAGAGGATGATGCGTTGAATTCTATAGTCTCTGGATGAGTAAACAGATCCCACATTATCATTCTTTTCATCCAATCTTTATCTACTTGCCATTTTTTCTAGCCTTTCATGAGAGCAAAGAATTTATGGATGTCAGGGATTGAAGGATTTTGAATATCAGATGGTAGAAGATTGTTAAAGCAACAGTTAGGGATGAATTTGTTGGCTTGTTCAATATATCCCAAACCATATTTAGGCATGCCAGGAGGGCGGAAATAGCTAAAGATTTCTTTAAGATGGGGATCGTCCATTTTGAGTGCAGAAATGGAATGCATCATTAGAACATTATCATCATGAGGGAAGCTAATATCAACACATTTTGGATGAAGACAAGGTTCTTTCGAAAGGGTAGGTGGCGAAAGGTTTGTTCGTGGACAGTGGTGTATATGTCTAAGATGTTCTAGATCAAAGAGGGAAGAAGAACCACAACCATAACCAGAATTTGGATTGTCACCATGCTGGGCTATTAAACTCTGAATAGAGACAAGTTGGGAACAATCAAGACATTTGACAAAAAAAGGGACAGGGCCAAGTGAAGTGGCAAGTGTCTATAAAGATGGACCTGCAGACATGAAATAGGAGATGGAGAAGGCACAGAAGTGGTAAGAGGAGGAAAAGAGATGATAGCAGAGGAAGAACCTTCTTGGATGTTTGCAGTAGTAATGGCGCACTGTTTTGGAATAGGAGGAGTATAAAAAACCAATGGGTCGGAAAAGATAATAGGTCCCACTTAATAGTTTGATGTTCAATTTTTTGATTGAGGGGATCAGTAAGTACGAGGGTACTAGCCTGAGAATCTTGTCTAGGAGTATGCAAAACAGCCGGGTACATTGTATTGGTATGGCGGAAACAACCACGAGTCTGAATATAAATATTTGTTCAGCGGCTACACATATCAAAACTAGATTTTTTGATCTGCAACTTGAGGATATCGGAAAGATGTTCATCAAAGGATTTTTTGATCTGCAACTTGAGGAGATCGGCGAGATGTTCATCAAAGGAATAAACAAAAAAATATGGATAAAAATCAAACCATACAGGGCCATTTGATATTGGAGCAACTATACCACCAATTAAAGAATCGGTGAACTTATTATGAGTAAGATCACGAATTGTGCAGAGGACATATGTATTAAGATCCTTATGAGTTAAGGCATTAATTCCAACCCGAATACATCCTAGATCGAGATATTTAGTTCCATGGCGTTTGGCTTCGGCTTGGATTTCTTTAGGATCTAAAAGAGAAATAGTGTGAGTAGTATAACAATTTTCTTAAACTTCAGAAACAACTTCTTTAACTTTTACTCGACTAATAGATTTAAGATGAAACATATTTAAGTCACTATAAACATGACTCGGTGCAACTATGGGAAGTTTCCAGGCTACTTGAGGATTCTGTTCTACAAGCTCTAGATCAACAATATTTAAAGTAGTAGTAGAACAAGATTCAAACATATTAGATAAAGTAGATGAACATCGAGAAGCTAAATCCTCAGCATTTTTTATATCTCTAAATGAGACAGATCGATTCATAGTAGTCGTACTAGGTAAATCGCTAATCCAGGTTCTGATACCAATTTGAAGATGTCGCGTTGCACCTTAGTCACCAATTTGAAGATGTCGTGTTGCACCTTAGTGAGTGGCTTCCTTTGATGAAGATGAAGCTTGAAAGAAAGCTCCTTGAGTCTTTTTGTTTCTTGTAAAACTCTTACATGAACTCCTACATGAACCTTCAAACGGATCAACACATGTATATTCCCCTTTTAAGTTAAGAGCAAGCACACTCGATTTTATTTAGGGCTTCTTCCTTTATTTGCCGAATTGTGGAGCAATGGCAATTGCTGCACAAGTTTCAACGAGTTTTGACCGTGAGCTTAGGGATTTCCTTCGCTGCAGGATAATCAAGAATTACGATCAAGTTCGTGAGAATTATGCTTTTTTCTCCTTTTCTTATTGCCTAGAAAATTCTCAAAATAATATTAAGGTTCAAAATATATCTGCTTTTTTTTTCTGGAATTAGTTTTTTGGTGACTATTCTTAATATGGAAAAGGTTTCCATGGGAAATTTTCTATATGTAGTGGGTTAGTGTTCTGAGATATTAGTAATTGTATAGATTTCCTAACAATATAACACACAATCCATTTTGAGATTGTGACTGAGCGAAAGACTCCACTTGATTTTGTGTTCATTCATTTTCTCATCGTTGTTCTTCTCAATTGATAATAGTTCTAGGAAATTGGTTGTGAGAATTGCACTGGATTCAGTATGGACCAAGATCACGATGAAGTAGTGGACTACACAACGTCGAACTTCTCTAGGTAAGGTGATATTTTTTCGTTTATTATTTATTCGTCACTATTGGTCTTCACGAGAGAAATATTGAGAACTTAGTAGGCATGTTACACCTAACTTTGAAAATTATATTTCATAATAAATCAAAACCTGAGATTAACTAGATCTTTGGTATGAGAAGGGTTTTTGGTTCATGCAATATTCTCCTTTTTGCTTATTTCATGCATATTTATAAAGGGTTACTAGTTGATTTTCACATATGATGTAAAGGAAGTGCCCAAACCTTTGTAAAGGCTAAAATATTATCATTACAATCATATTATATTTTCTATATGTTTGGTATGAGAAGCATTTTTTGTCCTTCGAATATTCTATTTTTTTGCTTATATCACACATATTTGTAAGGGGTGGTACTAGTTATCAATTTTCACATATATTTTAAAAGAAGTGACCAAACCTTAGTTGTCAATTTGTACATATATTTTAAAGGAAGTGCCCAAACCTTTGTAGATACTAACATATTATCATTACAATCCTATTATCAATAATTCGAGGAGGAAACAACCAAAAGGGATAATTGTCACATACCCAAATTAAGGGAGTTAGTAATGTAGTGTATTTAGATAATTTTTCATAAAATTTTTTCACTTGAACTCTTTTCATAAACAATTCACGAGATAGTCTATTATGAAATTTAATTACCTCATCCTAAAACGCAAGTCTTTGAGACTTGTAACATCCTTTTACATCATCCATTAGCATATGTTAAGATTGAATAAAATTTAATCCTACCTCTATGTAATATGAAAGAGGTAAAACTTCAGTTTTAGCTCTACAAACTTTATACATATGAGATGATCATGCATAAATGTGTCAAACCTTAATTACTCAATCTAGATTCACAAATTCTACTACTTGAACTTCAGTTATCTTCTTCTAATTTACTTGAGATGCTTATATAAAGAGGAAAAGTATGTCTATATTCCACATTTAATCTTCATACCTACTTCACCCAATATGCTACCCAAGTTGATAAATTAATTCATTTTACATAATAAACTAGATTTTCAATAAAAGGATTTAATCATTAGTAATAACCTAAATGTGCTTATACAATAAATCTATCTATAAGAATCTTTATATGTTCAGCAAGAAAGAGGATGGATTATCTATTACCCAAATCACACACTTAATATATTCACAACTATCAATATATCAAAACACATATGAAAATGTAAGCGAGACCACATATAGGAGACCAAATATAACTATAAGACACATTAATGCAAAGCACAATATCAAGAAAATAAATACACAACAGACACATAGAGAGAGACCTTTTTTAACGTGGTTCATCCAATCTAGGGCTACTTCCACAAAGCAAGTCACCTCTTGTATTATTTAGAGAAAAAGAGATTTACATACTCCTGAGCAAAAGTTGCCATGTTTATTTCAGCCTCTCTCATCGAGAGTAAAACACTTTAATACTAACCTCAAACTAAAACATGGATTTATGAAAGAATCTATAGGATTTTTTCAAGCATTCAATGCTAATAATAATACAATTACATAATAATACAATTACATAGTTCTATTTTCTAGTACATGATAACTTAACCTGCTCCTTCCCACCTCCTTCCTAGGTAGGCAATACGACCAAATCTCATTACAAAGTTTATTCTGATTTAATGAGGTCTCTTAAAGGACAATAATAGACACTATCGACATGAGTTACTTAGATATCAAATTAGGAATTGTGGTGTGCCCAACCTTACCTAACTAATTAAAAATGAAGTATGGAAATGTACTCTCCCTCACATATTTGAAAATGAGAAGTATAGGTCTGTGCCCTTCTCTCAAGTTCATCCTCGAGCTAAATTAAATAATTATATTTTTATAAAATAAAAGGAATTTTAAAGCTTTTAAATGAGATGGAATAAAACACCTCAAAAATTTGAAAGGCAGAAACGCGGGCCTACGCCCTTCCCTTATTGCTCACGCTTGAGATAGGTTCATTTACGGCTGGATTATTGCACATAGAAAATAAAAGACAGCTTAACAGATCTCAGAAAGAAGAGAATAGTCTAGGGATTCATAAGAGCAGCGAAAAATCACAGCATATGGTGACAACATTTAAATATGGAAAAACATTTCGATTTCTTTCCTTCATGTCTACCACGGATTCATGGGAGCAAAGAAAAAAATGAAAAGCAATGATCGACTTACCTATGTGAAGATCATATTAAGCATATGACGGTTTGCCAATAGCGCAGGTTGTTCAAACAAGATTAAATCTAGGCACCTAACATTTTTCTGAGTTTTGTAGTGTATAGCAGGATCGTCTTATAAATCCGAGCATAGTTAGGGCTAAGTCACAAACTAGGGTTGCGCCCTTGTTCTCTAAAGAGGTATCATCAAAGAAACAGGAAAAATGAAGGCTACTGGCTATGCCCTTCTTACCATCGGCATCATTTAAAACACCTGATCAAGAACGTGACCACGGGCTGCATCTTTAATGGGAGATTATAAAATTAAAACCCAGAACGATAATCTTCACGGAGCCAGCTTAGGGGTTGTGACTATACGAAATAGGGCTGCGCATAAGTTAGAAAATCATCAACGATTTCTATGGTTCGAAAATCTAGTCCACACATCCATACAAAGATCAAAGTAAAAACGCCTTGAAAAAAAATAAAGAAGCTTATAGAGTTTGTCCCTACGATCTCATTTCCGAACATTCAAAACTCTGTCGATGGCGTGACTCTATCAACAAGGGACTTATAACACAGGGATCCGCATAAAACTAACACACGCAGGGGTTGATGATTGCTCAACTGAAGGTCTGAGATTTTAGCACGAGCTATAAGAAGCGCTTGATCGGACAGATCTCTACTCAAAATCCGGGGATTACTATGCAGTCAAATATCAAAAGTTAAAGGCTGGAAAAATTTCTAAAACTGTATACTATGCAAGTTTAAAAAGAATTTCCCATAACACAAATCGCTTACCATCGTTTTCGTTTAAATGAGTAGAGCATTGTTACCCATGTTTAGGTATAAAAGAAAACGAAGAATTTAGGTACTACGTTCACTTACAACCTTTGCTGCCAGTAACGGATCTGTCCCGGAGGCTTGAACACTGCGATCTTTCACCACAAATTTTCCATGGTGGAGACATGGAGCTGTCGAACTCCTTCCCTCAGAGCAGCGGTGATCCCCATCACAGAGCTCATCGAGCAAATCAGGTTCCTAAATTAAAAACTCTATTGTAAAAGTAGGGGAAGTGGAGACATAAGACACCGAGCTCCCTCTTAAGTAACTATCAACTCCACTTTAAAAATGCCCAGCTTAAATAGGGAATCCCCGCCAAGTGGCAAGCCCGCAGACTCCAGTGCATGACCTGTTAAGAACAATGGAGCAGACTGGATCTAATTGTTTCTGGAGTGGCGATTGTGTTTGTCCCCCACTCTCATAATGGAAGGAAACAAACGGTCGAGGGAATAGGATGATGCCGAACTATCCTAGGATTCTCAACGAACAAAGCTTTTTAAAAACAAACCGAGAGTTTAACTTCTCCGTTTAGGTTTTGCTAAAGGAGTATGCCTATATTTTATTTTTTTATTATTGTTTTTATATATTTTAGAGAATATGTACATGCATGATTCTTTTAGAACGCTTTTAATTTAAATTTCATATATAGATATATATATATTTTTAGTAATTATATAAAACCTTTACAAAGTTGTATCCATTATATATATATATATATATATTGATAAATTTGATAACTTTGTTCACTAAATTATATATAAATACGCCAAAATTTGTTTTTCCTTTCCACCCATATATGTCTATCCATATATATAATTACTTAATATAGTTTCTATATATATATGTGTACTATTTCTAGTAAATTCTTTGGTCAACCCTTCTTTATATTTATATATATATATATATATTCAAGTATTTTTTTAGTAACTTTTTTTTAGGGTATAGTTAGGTGTCCAATTTGACTAATATAACAATAGCTCGATTAATAAGCTAAGCTTATCAAATATGGAAATAGAGATACACACATATACACATTTATGTGTGTGTGTTTTTATTTTAAATAATACAGCAATATATATATATATATATATATATATATATATATATATATATATATATTTACACTTTATGTCATTTTTCCCAAACATATAATCATATTTATATGTTATCATTTCTAACATTTAATACTAAAACATATAATTTATGTTTTGTATTCAATCTATATATATGTATATATAGAGAGATACTTCAATAATTCCTTAGGATAACCTTTTTCTAGTAGAAATCCTTAAATGTCATGATTACGAAAAATCATAATGATCTTCAATCTTTTGAAGTTCTTTTAATATGTATATAGATATATGTTATATATATAGAGAGAGAGAGAGAGATCATAGCGGCTTTTCTTGTCACTTAGTTGCGACCATTAGTCTCCTAAGTATATAATGACATTTATGAACATAACAATAGTTTCATGGTCCACTGGTGGGGCCTTGGCCTTGAGCTCCTCACCAAGACCGCTTACACAAATTCAATTATATTTACCAAATAATAATAATACTAATAGGAATCAAAATAGGAGGGATGTTACATCCTCCTCCCCTTAAGAATAACACTGTCCTCGGTGTTCAACAGTTTGTCTTTTGTACCCTTCATCATCTTTCGCTTGCTTTGTTCTTCTGCCTTGGCTATATTCACATTTTCGCGATTTCTGCAACCTCTTATCATTCATATCGTCCACATAGTAAACCTCATACAAGATTTTTTTATCCTTCTTTAGCATAACATAATTATTCTTCACAAAATTTCAAACAGTAAATGTTTAACATTTATCAATCATCCTCATCCTTGAGGAAATATTTTCTTACTCTAGCATTCATAACATTCACATATAAAGACATCCAATAGTCTAGTTACAGGACAAATCATTAATATTTTCTATATCATAAAACAAATCTTTCAACAACACTTTGTCGATCATCAAACTCTCCCATCAATTTTGGAATTTTTAGCAATCACGAAGACTTACATAGAAATCACTTCTTTTGTACTTTAGCAATCATGAAGACTTGCATACAAATCACTTCTTTTGTACTTTAGCAATCATGAAGACTTGCATATAAAACACTCTTTTGTATTTCAACAATCATGGAGACCAGCAAACAAAACACTCTTTTGTACTTCAGTAATCATGAAGACTTGCAAACAAAACACTCTCTCTGCAACTCAGCAGAATAATCTGTCAATCTTGCTCTGTAACTCATTAGTTAGCATTCCCCTCATCGAATCTATTGTGTGCTCAACATAGCAGTTTCCAGCAACACAAGGAAAACTTTGTGAGTCCCCTGCTCAATTCGATGGATATAAAGATTGCCTAAGTCTTTTGGGCCAGTGTAATAGTCAATGAGCCACCTGCTCTATTCCACTTCCATGGGGAACATGACCACATTTTTAAGGAAGTTGCACCCTGCAATAGCTAGTAAGTGAGTGCAAGATGACGCCTCTTTGCTTGAGTTCAGGAAATATTATTTTCCCCTCAAACCTTCTCGTTTGAGTCCAGGAAATATTCTTTTCCACTCAAACCTTCTCGTTTGAGTTCAGGGAATTTACTTAGTAACAATAATTTATTATTTTGTGCATGCCAAATGCAGCATGATAGAAACAAAATATTAAAATATATTTACTTATCATATTCTATGCATTTTGATGATTACACATCATTAATCATAAGTCTTATGAGCAATCGTGATTCATAAAATCCTGTAATCCAAATAAAATGTAAAGTAAATCATTACTTACTCTTGAGAGATTTAGATCAACTTATCTATATAAGTGGTTTTATAATCAACGTTCCTCTTTGATCAGGACATCAGTCGTAGTTAAGATCACTTCCTAAAATGTTAGTATAAAAAAAAATTCTTTGCTTCAGTTGTTCAAAAATTGAACACATTAGTTCCATAGCATTACACGCATACTCATTCAATTAACTTGTGCATCATCTTCAATTCATCCCGATGTATGAATGTAAACTCCTCAATATCATTAATATGAGTTTGAGGTCAAGTATGCTAACAAACAAACATGTTAGTATGATCATTTAAATAGTTACTAGTTGCATATAGATTCATTTCCATCTAATACTCATTATCTAAAGATTATTTTCTCTATAATCTTTCGATACTCTTTGTTTAAAAGATACCATGATTCAATTTAATCATAACAAGGTTTAAGATTCTTCTTTTCCTATAATCAAACTCCTACTATTAAGAAGATCCTTTAACTTGATACACATCAATCTTTGTTAGAAGATATAACAAACCCTACTAGGGATCTATTTAAAAATCTCTCGAGAGAAAAATAATATGCATTCTAAAATAAGATCATTTAAACTCCTAGAAAACAATGCTTGCAATTTCATACGGTAATACACCTTTAGGCTTATACTTAAAATTCTAATAATGATAAGAAGCTTTATCCTCTATAATGAAATACGATTTGTATTAAGTAATAAAATCTTAACTTTGAACTACATGATGATTTTTCATAAACCAAATATTATTCAAATACATTAGTCATCTTTCCACATAAATTCATTCACATCTTTAACTATAACTTGTAACCTATGAACTAAAGGTATGTCAAATTTATTTTGGTTATCAATATTCAAGGGTAACAATTATTTAGACGACTCCATACTATTGGTTTCACGGAAGAAAACGAAAAAGAGTCGACATATATTTTGCAATAAACATACTACCAAAACCTAAATAAAACGTTGTACACTCTAACATTGTATTGGCACGCGGTTTGATGAGTCAGCATCGTGGATGCTGCGCAAGGCCAAAGGTACTGTGAAAGGAGGAAAGCAGTGTGCATGTCGATAGTACTTTTTGTATTTTTTGGGTCATTTGGACCGTATTATGTGGGTTTTGGGTCATATTCTTGTAAAGTTTGTTAAGAAGTAGTTAGGCCATTGCCTAAGTGGATCGTAAATGTAAAGGCACAAGCCTATAAGTAGATGTAGGTTTGTAAGTGTGGATAGAAGGATATAGCTTATTATCGAAGGATCTGAAGATAGCTGAAGACTGAGAGTTGATGATTGAATATCTTGTTGTATATGGGTTTTTTTAGAGATAAATATGATGTGATAGAGTTTTTGAGCAGAATCCTTGTGTGTTTTATGTTTCTTTGTGGTAAATGCATTATGTGATATGAATCTATGAATGATGTGATGTTTCCTTGCTGCAAGTAATGCTTTACTGTTATATCTGCTGCATATTTATGGTTCTGTCAATGATAAGATCTGTTGAATGATGTCGCGATTATGTTTAATGACTGAGTTGAATGCTTAGATCTATTTCTGAATGTTGCAAAAGTTAATCAGTTAATGCACATATCGGGTGAGACCTAATTTGCTCCGCAGGTGTTGTTGGATAGCGTAAAACCTATCTGGGTTAGTGCTCAGGGAGATTGCAGTGGCTTGGGTGTCGACAGCCTGAGGAACCCTTGTTGACTGGGTTTGTGTCAACGAATGGTTCCATTTCCAGGACTATAGCATGAAGTGGAAGGAGGATATGCTGTGGCATCCGATAAGATCGGAGATCCAAGATTGGTTTGACCTAAAACAGTGACAGTTCGTTGAAAAAGAAAATCAGAACCCTGGGTTCTCGACAGATTGGTGGTTGGCGAAGTACATTCACGATGGTCCACACGAATATTTTTTCTACGAGTTCCCAATCATCCTGTATGAGTGGTTACCAAAATTGACCTTCCAGAGGAAGAACTTCCAAGGTGGTGAGCCGACAGCCTGGACCTCAGAACTGATCCAGGAGCTGCAGGAAGTCGACAACAAAGTATCATGGGTTGTGGAGGTTTGGATCGATATTATACTAGAAGGCTACATCACTGAGTTTGTGGTTGATACAATAAAGTCTTACAATGAAGCAGAAAATGAATTCTTCAACGGACCAAGAGGTAGGTTTCTGTTGTCGCTACATTTTTCCATTAAAATGCTCATTTGCGAAAAGGGCATACTGAAGATGCACCTAGACTAGTAAGAACCCTGGTGGGGGGAAGCTGTGGATACTGCCACAGTGGGGGCGCGGTACATGGAATGATAAGGGGTAGATGGGTGCAGGTTATGATGAGACTATGAAGGAAGACGACGAAGAGAGTGGTCTTGCAAGGGGAGGAGCAAGGTTTCGATAGGAAAAGAGGCAGAGGATAGGAGAAGGCCCTACTGTTATTGAAACGCAAAGCCACGGAGGAAGACCACATGGGACAAAGACACCTCACAGTGCCGACAAGGAAAATCAGGCTACACCCAGGATAGAGGCAGGACCAAACCCTAGAAGCAATGTACCCACACCTCTGCTCACTATCTCTCAACCAATAAGAAATACAACTTTGACACCACTATGTTCATCAGGTCAACAGAACTTGATTGCTAGTAGCTTAGCGATTGTAGGAAGGTATCCCAGGATGGCAAGAGAAGACGCAAAGTTACCATTGTTCCATGGAAATGGAATAGATAATCCCGAGCAATACTGGTTCTTATGTGAAGCAAATTACTGATGATAATGCAAAGAAAGGACAATTGGCGACAACTCTTCGGGGTCATGCATTAGCCTCGTTCATGAAATTTGTGCAGGTTCCCATAGGTGATCTAGAAAAGACGCTAGATGAAGTTCAAGCAGGATTGATTGCAGAATTCAAAAAACCCATGTCTGAAGCGCAGTATATTACAAAACTAAAAGAGATTAATTAGTATACCAATGAAATTGTGTGGGATTTTGACGAGCGATTCAAAACACTAATGGCAAGGGTCAGCTTCGACATGAGCAATGTCCATCACAAAGACTGGTTCATTGTGGCATTTCTTCCTCACATTCGACTACCGCTGATGCAACAAAACATTACAACATCGAGTGAAGCCCTAGAAATTGCGATGCGGTTAGAAGCTTCACCGATTGGTGAGAATGCAGCTGGTATGTCACAAATTCAGACGCAGCTAACCAACTTGACAATACAGCTGCAAGACCTTAAGAAGGGTAAAGAAAAGTGTGAAGAGTTGTGGTGTATGCTATGTCACGGAGAGGGGCATACTAAGGATAATTGCCCAGACTTTCGCAATTATCTAGTATTAGGAGTGCCAAATCCATTGAGTGGCGGTGGTATTCCATGGTGTCGCATCTGTCAGGTATATGGGCATCAACATGAGGAGTGTCAATACATGCAAAATATGGTCACAAATCTGATAAATTTGTATTGTACTTTATGCAAATATGTGGGACATGAAAACAAATATTTCCGCGCATATGGCTTGCCTCAGGAGAGAATGAATCATGCATTCTATGTGAAGGATGACCAACGTGTTGTACAACAACTGCAACCGCAGCCGCAGGTGGCTCAACCGCTACCTCAACCGCATGTGTAGTTTGTACCGCAGCCACAGCCACAACAACAGTTTATGCCACAATATGCTCCAATGCAAATGTCTCCACAAGAGCCACAGTACGTTCAGCAACCACAGTATGTGCAGCCATGGCAGTGTGTGCAAATGCAACCGAATCCCATGCAGCAACAATTCAATCAACTGCAATATCAACAACAAGGGGGATTCCATGGAGGATTTCGAGGTAGACTTTATGGAGGATTTGGTCGCGGAGGAGGAGGAGGACGTGGACCTGTCTAGTGTTATAATTGTGGAGTGTTGGGACACTACCACAGAGATTTCCCACAACTGTAGACACAGTGTACATTTTTTTTGTTACCGATCACACTATTGAAAACTGTTTGAAGTTGATTGTGCGATGGCAAGTAGGAAATTTTCAGCAATTGCAGAACCAGAATCAAGTGTAGCAACCAGTGCAGAATCCAAACCTGCCGTAGAACCAGAACCAGCGTCCAAATCAGAATGCCAACCATAATTTGAACCAACCTAGGAATCTTCCATTAAACCAGACTCAGGGTGCAACCATCGTGACAATTTCTACGGAGCCGAGGACACAAGATGTTGTTGTCATATTTATCACTCATAGAGGTGCGACGACAGGAGAAGCTGGTCTACATCCACTCATATGGTTAACAGGACAGAAGAAGGTGCAGTTTGACATTGATTCCGATCATGATGCATTCTTTCAAGCGCATCGTGTGATGGACAAAGATTGCGTTAAGGCAATTATTTGTGACATGCCCCTTGTTTTTTATTCAACTTCTGAGGCAAGTCCATCATGGTAGTCTGGTACGTTACATAATTTTTTTGAGAGTTGTTTATCACTCACAAGGGATCCCGATGCTCTTGCTGAGATCGAGGGGCCATTGTAGCGAGCAACCAGGGATGGTGAGAGTCCGCAGTAAAGTCGTTACAAAGGAGGAAAATGGGTAAGGAGATGCGCATGGACATTCAGATTGGGGATTATTAAGTCGATTCAGTCATCCTGGATCTTGGTTCGGATGTCAACATCCTAACCAAACAGGCTTGGTAGAAAATGGGGAGTCCAACACTGAGCTGGTCTCCCATACAGCTCCAACTGGCTAATCAGGCCAAGGTGACACCAGTTGGGAGAGTTCCATGCCTTGTTGTGGACATTGAGGGAATGAAGACATACGCTGATTTCGATGTTATCAAAGTAGTTGAAGGGGGGAGTTCCTATCCCACATTGCTGGGTATTGGATGGGCTAATGATAGTGCAGCAGTAATTAACTTTAAGAAGTGGATGATGACGTTTGAAAACGACGACCTCAGAGTCATAGCTCCGTTGGATCCGGTTGAAGGACGCAGGTATATTGAACCATTCAACGATGAAGTTTCCAGCGGATGGGACCATGCATACAATATATCAAAAGATTACATTCATCTGATTGTCGACGATGAGCTTGGATGGAGAAGCTCTAGCTCTGCGTCTTCTGACTCTGATGACGCTTTAGAGAATTGGCAGAATTGCTTGCATGAGGTGTGACTCCGCAAGTGTAGGTTAGTCACATAGTCATTATGCCATGTTGCGACTGAAACTATTGCACTGCTAGTATATGAAGGGCTGCCCAGCTTGTCTGACTTTCTCGTGGTGTTCGAGGAAAAGGTCTCAGAACCATAGTGGTTTCTAGCATTAGAGGAAGCATTGAAGGCTTCTCTAGCATGTTGGTGGGTGACACATAAGAAATTGATTGCTGGGTGGTCGCAGACTCGCAGTGCCGACGATTTGCTTTGGCGACACCGAAGTTTACCACACAAGGAAATATGATGGACGGAACGACCCTCACAGTCATTTGATGGAATGTCAGATGTTGTGGGAATCGCAACCAAGGGATGAGTGGATCCATGCCTTTGTCCATACTTTGGATGAGTTGACGCGAGTATGGTATAATGTAGCTGAATTGTGAGGGGAGGTTGCTACTTGGTTAGAATTGAGAGTTTGTTTTAATCATACCTTTAGCTTCGCAGATGCCAACTCGGATGTCCATAATGCTTTGCAGCTCATCCGCAACATGGTTTTGAAAGTTGTTCCAATGGCATATCCTGCGGATCCGCGTGCACACTATAAGATGTATTCAATGATGGAATGTTATAATATCACTGGTGGACCAAAGGATGGTGATGATCTGTGGAATGTCAATATTCTGGAATCATAAGGTAGTCTCGATGTGGTAGCACCTGATTCACCGACTGATCCAATCAGTCAACCACTGAAGCCCTATAAGGTCAACATTGGAACAGAGGAAAGTCCAAAGTTCATGAATGTTGGGGACTATTGGGATGACAAGATGATGGGGAAGGTCACAGACCTGTTGCACAAGTTCCAAGACTTGTTCCCTACAAAGTTTTCTGAGATGCACGGAATCTTGGGGGATTTGGGGGACATGAAGATCCCATTGAAACCAAATTCAAAACCAATAAGGCGGCGATCGTACCAACTGAATCTGCGCCATAAGGAAAGGGTCAAAGTCGAACTTGATCACATCCTAGATGCTAGCATTATTGAACCAATTGAGGAATCTGACTTGATTAGTCCTATGGTGGTGTAGGACAAGAAGACAGGCGAAGTGTGCATTTGCATTGACTTGCAGAAGCTGAATGATGCCTGTCTGCATGATCCATTTTCGACCCCGTTCACTGATGAGGTTCTGGAGGGTGTGGGTGGCCAAGAGATGTAGTCATTTATGGATGGGTTCTTTGGCTATCACCAGATCAGAATCGCGAAAGAAGACCGCCACATGACAACATTTGTGACAGAATGGGGTTGTTTTCAATACACAGTGATGTCGTTTGGGTTGAAGAATGCACCTGTGATATTCTATCAGGTCATTGTTGTTGCTTTCAGGGATTTCATTCAAAAAATTTTAGAGGTGTACATGGATGACTTGACAGTCTATGGGTTGATCAATGATCATCTGGAAAATTTGTGACTAGTAATGGAGCGCTGTCGACAGCATCAGATATCGTTGAACTTGAAGAAGTGCATCTTCTGTGCATCATTTGGGGTATTGTTGGGTCACATTGTTTGCAAGGAGGGATTGTTGGTTGACCCAGCAAAGATTAAACTCATTCTGAGCTTAACACCATCGACCAATTTCAAGCAGTTGAGAGCGATGTTGGGACACACTGGGTACTATCTCAAGTTCGTCCGGGGTTATGAAGCGATCACGGCCCCTATGGAGAAATTGTTGAGAAGGATGCCATATTCCAATGGAGCACTGAATGTTAGGTTATTTTTGAGATGCTAAAGGCTAAGATGGATTCAATGCCAATACTGGTATTTTCAGACTAGAGCAAGGAATTCCATGTCCATGTAGATGCGTCATCACTTGCGCTGGGAGTAGTGCTTGTGCAACCATGGGAATGGGATCTGGCTCACCCCATTTCTTTTGCGAGTCAGAAGTTGTCGTATGCA
The DNA here is from genome assembly GCA_027924585.1 of Larix kaempferi. NCBI lineage: Eukaryota > Viridiplantae > Streptophyta > Pinopsida > Pinales > Pinaceae > Larix > Larix kaempferi. Next base: position 5,531,560 of record BSBM01000317.1, on the reverse strand, counting down.
CAGAGGAACTCTACAATTACAGAGAGGGAAGGTCTAGCGATGGTATATGAGCTGCATAAGTTTAGGCACTACTTATTGGGAGGTCACTTTAAGATGTTCACAGACCATTCTACATTGAAATATTTGGTCAATAACCCTGTGTTGGGGGGTAAGATATGTCGTTGGCTACTTCTTTTTCAGTAGTTCAATTTTGAAGTGATTGTGAAGTCATGACGATTGAATGCAAGGACAGATCATTTGTCGTGGATTGAGACTGGGGAGGAACTAACCAACATTGAAGATGGGTTTCCCGATGCGCAACTCTTCAGGGTTGACGTCTGTGATGACTACTATGAAGCAATCATTCAGTTTTTGGCAACATGAACTGCACCGGAGGGGTTCACCACCAATTAGAAGAAGCAGCTAGTGGTCAAGGCTGTAGATTTACAGCTGATTGCAGGATAGTTGTACAAACTGGGACTAGACGAGATCTTGAGGAACTACATCCTGCCTCATGAGTAAGTGAAGATCTTGTTGGAAGCACATGCAGGAGTAGCTAGACGGCCTATGGAGGTTGCGCGACTGCTAGAAAGGTGCTTCACACACAGCTTTGGTGGCCCACGCTTCAAAATGATGCGACAGATTATGCACGGAACTGCAATGTCTGTCAGAGAACTTGGAAACCCTCCAAGAAGGATGAGATGCCATTGAAACCTCAAGTGACACTGCATCCATTTCATAAATGGGAAGTGGATTTCATGGGCCCTATCAACCCACCAGGGAAGTGCACTGGTGCACGATACATCATTACAGCAACAGATTATTTGACACAATGGGAAGACGCTGCACCAGTCGAAGATTGTACCACTACAACAACAGTGCGATTCTCGTTCGACAACATTGTCACTCGATTTGGTTTCCTGTAGGTCTTGATGAGTGATTAGGGCATCCATTTCATCAATCTCACCATCAGCGCATTAATAATGGAGCTGCAGATACAACATAAGAAGAGTACACCATATCACCCACAGGAAAATGGGATAGTAGAAGCTTTTAATAAGGTCTTGGAGCATGCACTGAAAAAGGTTTGTAATTCGAATCGCGACGACTTGGATTTGAAGATTCCAACAGTTTTTTGGGCATATCGCACCACTTGTAAAAGTTTGGCGGGACAGACACCATTCAAATTGGTGTATGGACAAGAATCGATTATGCCTATGGAATACATTGTTCTGAGTTTGCGCATAGCGGCAGCAACATGCATGGATGATGAAGCGGCATTAATAGAATGTCTAATGGAGTTAGTGCAGCTTGAGGAAGACCGCTTTATCACCGGTTTCCACTAGAGCATGGAGAAGGATCAATAAAAGGCTTGGCATGATTTCCATATCAAGAACAAACAGTTTCAGCAGGGTGACTTGGTACTATTGTATGACAACAACTTTATGAAGCATCCAGGAAAATTGCAGATGCATTGGCTTGGTCCATATTTCATCAGTAGCATAACTTCAGGAGGCGTAGTATAGTTGCAGCAATTAGATGGAGCGATGCTCCCAAAGTTGGTGAGTGGAAATAGGTTGAAGCCCTATAGGATGGGATTGGAGTAGCACGATGCCTGAGTCACATTGGCCAACCAAAAAAAAAAAAAGTGCCGAATGCTTGGTGGAAGGATGGCGCACTAGCAGGAACAGAATGCGCAAGTTAGAGAACATGTATCGCAGTTTACGTGTTGGGTCGCGACAGAGGTAGGGTCGCGACTGGGTCAAATCGATAATAAATGCAGGGAATTAAAGATAGTTAATTAGCGGTGCATGATGAAATGATCAGCATTAATGGCGGATTCAGCTCTTGGATTGACAGAATCGACGGCAAATTTCGGTAATTAAGGCATGATTTGGCCATGATGAATGATCCAATTTGGTAATGATGGTTAAGGATGCAATTCGACAATATAAAAAGGGATTGATGTTAATGGACAATCGACTCGACCAGAGGCGAGCCAAATCTCCCTAGCTCAATGCGAGTCTAGAACAAATAAAACAGACTACAAATGTGTTTCCTAGATCTACTTAAGGATCAAGTGCTAGATGTCTTACCTCTTTGATTTGCTATCCTTTCTCCAGCTATGTTGATCCATGTCCCATGGTCGTCAGATCCAAGCTGCAAGACCTATCAAGACACAGAAAAGAGAAACGAGTAAAGAGCATCTATACAATAAGAGATCTATGTAAATAGTTAAGCAGGTAAACAACACATCATCATACAAAAGAGACAATATTGGTGGAAAGCATTTGTATTACTGCAAATAGAGGAGCACATGATAGAGATATAGAACTACAACCAATGACTTAATGTAGCAGCCCTTCTCCACACAAGCCAATTGCCAAGCCCTTCCAAGGAAGCACGAGAATCTCCAAGAGGTGAGTGAAAGTGTCCAAGAGAGATTTCACCAGCATGTAGATACCATAGTCTTCCTCCATTTGGTATGGGAGTGAGCCTCACATATATAGGACTAAGTGGATGAGGTTATGGATAGGATAGGATGAGAGATGGTAAGAGAGAGATAGGGGATCTTTCCAATAGGTTCGGGGTCGAGTAGCAGCTCTCCAAGAGATCAGGGATAAGCCCCCACATAGGCAAGTTTCGAGAAGGATCTCGAAATGGCTATTTTTTCCCATTAACAAACCTCGTCGCACCTTGCTAAAGAGCAACCTGCAACATCATAGGTGGCTAGTGTGCAACCTGCGACGACCTCTCAAAAGGTTGTGCAAATTGAGCACCAATCCTTCGAAATGATCAATCAGTCAAAGTGACTTCAGGGATGTATACATAATGGTCAAGATGACGACATTATCACAATGGTCATGATGACAACACTTGGTCATAACGACGGTCATGATGATGACACTAGGTCATGACGAAGACACTTGCAACATTTGCGACACTTGGACAAGGGTGATGACATTTTGGTGTAACAACTGACTTTGGTTAGAAGGAACCATTGCGTAGAGGGTGAAGGATAGCTCTGTGTTGCATTCTAAAGTTGAATTGTCGAGTTAGGTGTTGGGTGTTTGTTGGCTGCAAGTTGCGTTGGTGGTTGAGGAACTATTGAGCAAAGAGGGGCCCTACTGCGACATGGCGAGTACACCCGTGGTCGAAGTTTCCAGCGGGGTAGAGTCACTAAAAAGGCCAGTAAGCATCGAAGAAGAGGTCATCATCATGCTAGGTTGATTGGCATTCACAGGTATCCCAAAGAAGTAGAGTGGGGGTCAGCATTCCAAGTCCCCACAGAGCAAACGACAGCTATGATCATCGGCAGCAGTCGTGTAAGAGGTCAAAGCGGAGGTGGGATAGTCAAGCCGCAGAGTTGACGATTTAACTACTTGGGAAGGGCTATCTATTGTGGATATCCCTGGGTATGTTCCCCCCTATTAGCTTGGCATACCACCCTGAAAGCTCACGAAGAATCAGAAATACCCTGTGCGGATGCCAGCACTACCAAAAGGAATGTTGTGCTCTGCAGACGTTGTGCTGGCATTAATGCACCTAAAATACGACGACCAAGACATGGTGGCATATAAGGAAATTATGTTGGATCCTTATGTGTTGAGGAAAAAAATTAGCGATAAGTTGATTCTGCAATATTGGGCACATGGGTTGGACCAAGCGGGATTGCTCGACCTCATTAATATGCAACACTTTGGGTGGTTTCCAGAGGTTAATGCTTGTGTGAAGCAGCTACTGGCCTGCTTCCACAGCGGCACATTATGGATGGACAAATCAATTTGAGTCATTGTCGATTTGATTGTTGAGATCACAAGGTTGCCGAAGGATGGAGTGGACACTTCACAATAATTTAGAGGGAAGGAGGATGATAAGAAGAGGGTGGCATCATTAGTGCTGCGTTATGGCTTGGAACATGATGGTCGCGCCTACCGTACTAGAAGTATTAATGATTAGGTGGTCCTCAACGGTGAAAAGATACTGTGTTGCAAAGTCATCCAAAATAATCGACCCAATCAGTGTAATTTGGGTTTCGTGGCATGTGCAGAGCAGTGCGTGGAAGGCGTACCAATGAACTGGTCAATATTTTTGTTGAACTAGTTAGCGGAGGATGTAGCAGCTGTCCAAGATAGGAAGGAATCTTTCATGTACATATGGATCCGAATTTTGATCATGCTTATCGCCTGGAAGGAGCCTGACACTTACCAGGGCATGGAAGTTGATGCCACGAAAACACGTAAGGGTCCGCGCTATCAGAATATGTGGTGGGTGCAAGAACTCGAGCACCTTAAGGAATGTGCCATGCATTTTTGGATCTATTGGGAGATGCTACAACATACAACGATGAAGGTACCTCACTTATCTGAAGAAACCATGGAGAAATACAAGCAGATTGTGTTGTTCACGATTTGGCCTCATGCTATTCATGCGCAAGCAAGCCGCAACCCTGTGAAGCAATGGTTTCTAGCACACTATAAATTGTTTGAGGAGGAGCTGGAGGGCATCATCAATGATTGGTCGGTCGAATAGCAAGAACTAGTTAGTCTGGTGGAGATTGACGTGGGACCTCCAACGATGGGCCCAGATGATCCATTGTCTGCGCAGGACCAGCAGAGTTGCCATGATTCGGATCAGGAGTCAACAAAGACACCCACAGATGATTATATCGACCGCGAACTTGAGGAGGGTAGAATGAAGGCACATCATGAGCATGCTACGATCAGTGGGGCCTCTCTAGCAACAAAAGCGCAGTTGGTATGGCTTACAGTGGCTGTCACCAATGTGACAAATGTGTTGGCTTGGGCGATGACAGCATAGGAGGAAGCCGATTTCCAAGAGGTAAACGTTTGGCTAGATTCCTTATGTGATATTGTTTCACAGTGTGTACCGAAGGTAGGAACTAGGTAGGCAGTTGGTGCAATCAACACTGAGCCATGGGTTCAAAACTTGAGTATTCCCCCGACTACGATTGTGAGTGACAACGAGGCTCTCCAGGCCTTGCTGTAGCAGTTAGAAAATTTAACCATTAACATCAATGAGCTTCCTACGAAGGATTTGACAACTGTACAGGCAGTTTCCAACCGAGAAATGGTCGACAAAATACAGGAGATCATTGGTCAGTTCCTATGATCTCAGGAAAATGAGGCAGCGACCCAGCAAGAGGTCATAGAGTTAAAAGGAAAGGCAGTGGCAGCGCGGGAGGTCATCGACGAGTTGGAGGATAAGCTTGAGCAGATGATGGCTGACAAAGTTCAGGTGATGGAAGTGTTGAAGAAAGAGCAGGATCTCCTAATAGTGGAAAATGCCACCATTTGGGATAGCAAAGTGTGATTGGAGGCGGAAGTCATCGAAGCATGTCAGCACATACTGGAGCCCACCACGCAGTTGGATCTAGTCGAGCAAGTGTAGCGAATTTGGGATGTCATTGTCCAATTACAACATGACAATGCGGAGTTAGCGGCTCTAAATCATCCTGGCACACCCGAAGAGCAGGTGGATGAACGAAAGTGCACCCTCGAGGAGGTTGCAACACAGATGGGTGAGATGGAACAAGTAGTGACAAAGCTCACTGCCGAGACCACATAGTTTTGGGGCAGCATTGTTTAGGACGAGCAGCTAGAACAACTGACCAAGCTCCGACAAGAAGAAAAAGGCCAACTAGCAACATTGAAGGTGTCGCTGAGGACGCTACCACCAATTGCTCAGGTCGCAAAATCATCTGAACTGAAATATTTGTAGGAGCACATCACAAATACTAAAGAGCGACAAAAGAAGCACATCATGCAGCTGGAGGAGTTCCAAGAGATTGGAGGCCATTTTTTGCTCAAGGCAAGTTCCGCACTACAGGTTGTGCAGGAGGGTCATTGGCAAGTTGGAGAGAAGATGACTGAGCATCCATCCCCACAGGATGTGACAAAGAGCCAGGTGGTGGCCGTAGCAGTGGAGGAGTAGGTCCAGGAGGTCGACCAGCAGTACGAGGACTTCAGGCTGAAGACCACTAAGTACACAATGTCCAGTTGATGTGGCTGAAGGGTGAGCCGCAAGATTGTGTTGGGGGGCTGTGGGCCGGTCGTTTGATGAGTCAGCATCGCGGATGCTGTGCAAGGCCAAAGGTACCGCAAAAGGAGGAAAGCAACGTGCATGGCGATAGTACTTTTTGTAGTTTTTGGGTCATTTGGACTGCGTCATATGTATTTTGGGTCATTTGGACCGTATTATGTGGGTTTTGAGTCATATTCTTGTAAATTTTGTTAAGAAGTAGTTAGGCGGTTTCCTAAGTGGACCGTCATTGTAAAGGTACAAGCCTATAAGTAGATGTAGGTTTATAAGTGTGGATAGATGGATATAGCTTATTATCGAAGGATCTGAAGATAAATGAAGACTGAGAGTTGATGATTGAATATCTTGTTGTATCGGGGTTTTTGCGGAGATAAATATGATGTGACAGAGTTTTTGAGCATAATTTTTGTGTCTTTTCCATTTCTCTATGGTAAATGCATTATGCGATATGAATCTGTGAATGATGCCATGTTTCCTTGTTGCGATTAATGCTTTACTGTTATATCTATGGCATATTTATGGTTCTGTCAATGATAATATCTGTTGAATGATGTCGTGATTATGTTTAATGCCTGATTTGAATGCTTAGATCTATTTCTGAATGTTGCAATACATTAATGAGTTACTGCACAACATCCTCCTTCATTCGGTAGAAACATGGTTCCGTCGAATCTCTCTTGAACATCTCGGGTGAGACCTCATCTGCTCCACAGGTGTTGTTGGACAAGGTAAAACCTGTCTAGGCTGGTGCTCAGGGAGATCGTAGTGGCTTGGGTGTCGACAATGTGAGGAACCCCTGTCGACTCGGTTTGTGTCAACACATTGGTACTTGAGGATCAACTTTTTATTTCGAGGAATGCACCTATTAATATGTATCTATAGCTTCATTCATATTCTATAACATCTAAGAGGCAATATTTTCTGATATAGTATTCCATGAAACTGTCTTAACAACTATGCATTATCAAGTAATATGTAACTAGTAAAATTGAAGATGTTTAAGTAACTTCTCTTAACGAAACAAGCTCACTTTTTTGGAGTATACCAATAATACTACACTCTAACCCAATGAAGCTCATGGGTAGTACACTTAGTAACTCTTAAAGGAAGATAAAATAGTAACAACTATATTGCGGTTCTACTTGATACTTCTATGCAATTTGCAATTAATTATCTAAGTTAATTTGCATGTTTAGAACATTATTCATAACATTTGTTTGGTCCAGATAAAAACATGTTTCGACAAGGTTTTCTACATCTTTATCTATTTCTTAGACTAGTACTTATCAAACGACATAGAATTATGAATTCAACAATCCAACGTAAAAGATTATAATGCTACTATTCTCTTTAACAAAGTTTAATCAATCATGATACAAGATTCATTACATTTCACAATAATATAAGAACAATATCTATATCGATAGATCCTTCATATGAGATAATTACATCCTAGTATTTCTTTACTACTTTCAAACCTTTAATGTGTTTTTCCTGCATGTCTTATCGGTATTTTAACAATTGTACATACTTCAATTTGTTTGATCTTCGTGACGATGTCCTAGCATGTGCTTTACATGCTAACATTGATTGTATCGTTTGTAATTAAAACCAATTACTTCGATAACTAGTGAATCATTCATTTAGGCATGAAATCATTTCAAAAAAATACCTCTTTCCATAAGAATACCCTACAACAATGTGAATATCTATATCTTGTATCTAACAAGGGAATATTTATGATAAATGAAAACATACATGCCTCATAATTTTGTAAGGAAAACAATGATGACATACTTATCTTTACTCTTTTGGAGAACTCGAAGTTTTACTCCATTAACATTACCCCCTTGTTCATTCCAGTTCATGCATCCAAAACGAAACAAAACAATGGTATTTGGTTAGTTTAACAACCTTCATCCCATGTTGAGCCCAATAGGCCTGAGTACTGTAACCTAGCACTATGATATGACTTGTCACAAACCCAAATTAAGTGAGTTAGTAATGTAGTGTATGTAGATAAATTTTCATGAAATTTTTTTGCTTGAACTCTTTTCATAAACAATTCATGAGATAGTCTATTATGACATTTTATTCACACATCCTAAAACACAAGTCTTTGAGACTTGTAACATCCTTCTACATCATCCATTAGCATATGTTAAGCTTGAAATAAAATTTAATCCTACCTCTAAGTAATATGAAAGAGGTAAAACTTCAGTTTTAGCTCTACAAACTTTATACATATGAGATGAGATATTTGATCATGCATAAATGTGCAAACCTTAATTACTCAATATAGATTCATAAATTCTCCTACTTGAGCTCAGTTATCTTCTTCTAACTTACTTGAGATTCTTATATAAAGAGGACATAGTATGTCTATATTTCAGATTTAACCATACTTCAAGCAATATGCTACCCAAGTTGATAAATTAATTCATTTTACATAATAAACTAGATTTTCAGTAAAAGGACTTAATCATTAGTAATAACCTAAATGTGCTTATATAATAAATCTATCCATAAGATTCTTTATATGTTCAACAAGAAAGATATGGATTATCTATTACCTAAATCACATACTTAATATATTCACAACCATCAATATATCAAAACACACATGAAAATGTAAGCGAGACCACACATAGGAGACCAAATATAACTATAAGACACATTAATGCAAAGCACAATATCAAGAAAATAAATACACAAGAGACACATCAGAGAGAGACATTTTTTAACGTGGTTCACCCAATCTAGGGCTACGTCCATAGAGCAAGTCACCTGTTGTATTATTTAGAGAAAAAGAGGTTTACATACTGCTCGAAAAAAGTTGCAATGTTTATTTCCCTCTCTGGTCGAGAGTAGAGCACTTTAATACTAACCTCAAACTACAACATGGTTTATGAAAGACTCTATAGGATTCTTTCAAGCATTCAATGCTAATAATAATACAATTACAGAGTCCTATTTTCTAATACATTATAACTTAACCTACTCCTTCCTAGGTAATCAATACTACCAAATGTCATTACAAAGTTTATTCTGATTTAATGAGGTCTCTTAAAGGACAATAATAGACACTATCGACATGAGTTACTTAGATATCCAATTAAGCATTGTGGTGTGCCCAACCTTACCTAACTTATTAAAAATGAAGCATGGAAAGGTACTCTCCCTCACATATTTGAAAATGATAAGTATAGGTCTGTGCCCTTCTCTCAAGCTCATCGTTGACCTAAATTAAATAATCATATTTTTATAAAATAAAAAGAATTTAAAGCTTTTATACACCTCAAAAATTTGAAAGGCATAAACGTGGGCCTACGCCCTTCCGTTATTGCTCACGCTTGAGATAGGTTCATTTACTACTGGATTATTGCACATAGAAAATAAAAGACAGCGTAAACGTTTTATCCAGAGATCGGATCTCAAAAAGAAGAGAATAGTATACAGATTCATAAGAGTAGCAAAAAATCACGGCATATGGAATGACAACATTTAAATCTAGAAAACAATTTCACTGTCTTTCCTTGTCGTATACCACGGATTCATGGGAGCAAGGAAAAAATATGAAAAGCAGTGATCGACTTACCTATGTGAAGATCATATTAAGCATATTACGGTTTGTCAATAGAGTAGGTTGTTCAAACAAGATTAAATCTAGGCAGTTAACATTTTTCTGAGTTTTGTAGTGTATAGCGGGATCGTCCTTGCAAATCCTAGCACAATTAGGGCTAAGTCACAAACTAGGGTTGCGCCTTTGTTCTCTAAAGAGATATAATCAAACAAACAGGAAAAAGAAAGGCTACTGGCTATGGCCTTCTTACCATCACCATCATCTAAAACACTTGATTAAGAACGTGACCATGGGCTGCATCTTTAATGGGAGATTATAAAAATAAAACGCAGACAAACGATAACCTTCACGGAGCCAGCTTAGGGGTTGTGACTATACGAAATAAAAAGGGAAGAGATGAAAATATCCCCATTGTTTAGGGCAGCGCATCAGTTAGACATTCTTCAGCAATTGCTATGGTTCGAAAATCTACTCCACGCATCCATACAAAGATCAAACTAAAAATGTTGTCAAAAACAATAAAGAAGCTTATAGAGTTTGTCCCTACGATCTCATTTTCAAACTTTCTAAACTCTGTCGATGGCGTGACTCTGTCAACGAGGGACTTATAACACAGGGATCTGCATAAAACTAACACACGCAGGGGTTGATGATTGCTCAACTAAAGGTATGATATTTTAGCACGAACTATAAGAAGCGCTTGATCGGACAGATCTCTACTCGAAATTCGGGGCTTACTACGCAGTTAAATCTCAGAAGTTAAAGGCTGGAAGAGTTTCTAAAACTGTATACTATGCAAGTTTAAAAATAATTTCCCATAACACAAATCGTTTACCAGCATTTTCATTTAAATGAACAGAGCATTATTACCCGCGTTTAGGTATAAAAGAAAACAAAGAATTTAGGGACTACGTTCACTTACAACCTTTGGTGCCAGTAACGGATCTCTCCAAGAGGACTAAAGATTGCGATCTTTCACCACACATTTTCCATGGTGGATACATGGAGATGTCGAACTCCTTCCCTCATAGCTGCGGTGATCCCCATCATAGAGCTCATCGACGAAATCGGGCTCCTAAATTAAAAACTCTATTGTAAAAGTAGGGGAAGTGGGGACAGAAGACACCGAGCTCCCCCTTAAGTAAGTATCAACTCCACTTTAAAAATTCCCAGCTTAAACAGGGATTCCCCACCAAGTGGAAAGCCCGCAGACTCCATTGCATGACCTGTTAAGAACGATGGAGCAGACTGGAGCTAATTATTTGTGGAGTGGGGATTGTGTTTGTCCCCCACTCTCATAATGGAAGGAAACAAAGGGTCAAGGGAACAGGATGATGCCTAACTCTCCTAGGATTCTCAGCGAACAAAGCTTTTTAAAAACAAACCGAGAGTTTAACTTCTCCGTTTAGGTTTTGCTAAACGAGTATATGTCTATATTCTATTTGTTTATTATTGTTTTTATGATTACTCTATATGCCTATAAATATGAATATACTATTTCTTTTAGAATAATCTATATAGAGTAATCATAAAAACATATGATTATTAATAGGCATATTCTATATTATTAAAGTATATGCCTATATTCTAAAGTAAATATGATTATATGTACACACATCATTTTTTTGAATTCTCTTAATTTAACTTTCATATATATAGAATATCCCTTTTCTAATAACTTTGTATATGTATACATTTCATATATGTATATATATATTTTTTATTAATTATATAAAACCTTTACAATGTGGTATCAACGATATATATATATATATATATATATATATATATATATATATATATATATAACCTTGTATATAAATATGCCAAAATTTGTGTTTCATTTCCACCTATATATGTCTATCCATATATATAATGACTTAATGTAGTTTCTTTATTTTATAAAACATCTATATATATATATGTACTATTTCTAGTAAATTCTTTGCTCAACCCTTATTATATATATAATAGATATATATATAAATAAATCTATTCAAGTATTATTTTTTAGTAACCTTTTCTTTTAGGGTATAGTTAGGTGTCCAATTTGACTAGTATAAAAATAGCTCCATTAATAAGCCATGTTTATCAAATATGTACACACATATGTTTATTTTAAATAATACTGCAATATATATATATATATATATATATATATATATATATATATATATATATATACTTTATGCTATTTTTCCCAAACATATAATCATATTTATATGTTATCATTTCTAACCATTAATACTAAAACATATACTTTATGTTTTGTATTATATATATATATATATATATATATATATATACTTCAATAATTCCTTAGGATAACCTTTTTCTAGTAGAAATCCTTAAATATCATTAGTACGAAAAATCATAATGATCTTCAATATTTTGAAGTTCTTTTAATATGTATATAGATATAGGTTATATATATATAGATAGATAGATAGATATCATAGAGGCTTTTTTTGTCGCTTAGTTGTGACCATTAGTCTCCTAAGTATATAATGACATTTATGAACATAACAATAGTTTCATGGTCCACTGGTGGGGCCTTGGCCTTGAGCTCATCACGAGGACCGCTTACACAAATTCAATTATATTTACCAAAAAATAATAATAATAGGGATCAAAATAGGAGGCATGTTACAATAATGTTGCACAAACCAAAAATGATTCTCATACCAAATATCTGGTAAATCTAATATGATTGTAATGATAATATTTTAACCTCTACAAAGCTTTGGGCACTTCCATTACAATATATGTGAAAATTGATGACATAATTGTATTCCAATTTGATATTTTATTCTCATATTTGAATCTTTACTCTCATTTCGTAGCTTATTGCAAAACTTAGAGAATATTTCCGTTCAAGACCTCAATTGGGAAATCCCCATGGTAGAGGAAAAGGAATGTGTTTTGCTAAAAAAGCATGGCCCTTCTAAAGAGTGTAAACATGTTTGACATACTCTACAATTTATCTTTCAAAGAGCATATATCAATATTTTAATAATAAAAAGGGGTAACTTCAACTATTTTTATTTATGTATAGTTTTGGTAAAACTGAGAGAGAATATTAAGTAGTGAAAGTGTAACTCAATATGTGCTTGTATTTGTTAAGATTCAATATGCTAAGACAGAAAATATCAGCATTACATTCCATTTCACAATAATAGCATATACAGGATCACTGAAGAAACAACAAGCACAACATAAACACAAGAGACACAAATTTATCCTTGGAAACCCTCATGGGGTAGAAAACCCAGCAAAGCTTCCTCAATATAGATGACCAGCAATATACAAAGATGAAAACCAAAGACATGATCTCCTCCTCCACCATAGAAGACCTCTCTCTCACAAATGCGCTACATTTCAAGTGAGGGAAGTGTGTGTATAATGAGGAACGCACCTCCTCTATTTATACACATCTCCTACTTGTACTTTATATTAACTAAGTTGGACCCAACTTTACCACTGGGTTAAACACCCCACTACAACTGACTGGGCCGACCCCACTAGGGTGGTCTAACAATCCTTTGACCCACATAACACATACATGGCCGACCCCAACTAGGGAAGTCTAATAACCCAAGTTATCACATTTTGACAAAGGAATAAACATATCTAGATATACAATAAGATCTTCACAGAGGAATGAAACATCTCCAGAATAATAAAGTACAAATATAATATTCTTTGAAGTTACAATATTCAACACTCCCCCTTAACGAGAAGGATATTATAACGACATCTGCATGAGCAAGGAGTTATCAACATCATACATGATACATCTATAAATCATTGGAAGCTTTCTCAAAATCATCAGTAACTCAAGCAGTTACTGGAACATCTTCAATACTGGAACATCAACATCTTCAGTACTGAGTCTTTATCTTCTGCAGCACTTGAATAGCTATAGCAACATCAACATCTAGATCCTCACAATCATCCGCATTGTCATCACATGATCATCAGCATCGTCATCACACGATCATCATCATCGTCATCACATGATCATCAGCATCGTCATCACACGATCATCAGCATCATCATCACACGATCATCAGCATCATAATCTAGACCATCATGATTAGCAGCATCGTCATCTAGATTATCACGATCAGCAGCATCGTCATCTAGATCATCAGGATTAGCAACATCATCATCTAGGTCATCACGATCAACAACATCATCATCTAGATCATCAGTATTAGTATCCACACCAATACAAGTATACACATCATCAATACAAGTATACATATCATCAATACAAGTATCCTCATCAATACAAGTATACATATCATCAATACAAGTATCTTCATGAATACAAGTATACATATCATCAATACAAGTATCCTCACCAATACAAGTATCCTCATCAGTCAAGTATACACAATAGCAGCATACTCTGCAATACACATGATCCTTCCTTTCAGAATTACAGGATTTACGGTCTAAGGATGATTAATCCATACTCAGTCTCTTTTAAGACAACCCTTCCTTTCGGAACTACAAGATTTACGGTCTAAGGATGATTAATCCTCACCATTCATTTAGGACTATGTCCAACGATGATTTAATCCACACCATTCATTGAGGACTATGTCAAAGGATGACTTAATCCCCACCGTACATTTAGGACTATGTCCAAGGATGACTTAATCCCCACCGTACATTTAGGACTATGTCCAAGGATGACTTAATCCCCACCATACATTTAGGACTATGTCCAAGGATGACTTAATCCCCACCCTACATGTAGGACTATGTCCAACGATGACTTAATCCCCACCCTACATGTAGGACTATGTCCAAGGATGACTTAATCCCCACCGTACATGTAGGACTATGTCCAAGGATGACTTAATCCCCACCGTACATTTAGGACTATGTCCAAGGATGACTTAATCCCCACCATACATTTAGGACTATGTCCCAGGATGATTTAATCCCCACATTTCTATGAAGGACTTCATTCTCGAAGACCATATGCCTACGGATCAATTCAAGGGACTGAAGTCGAGGGACAATACAATCCCCACTTGTCCACTAAGGACTTCATTCTCGGAGACATATGTCTACGGCTCACTTTAGGACTGAAGTCCAAGTATGATTCAATCCCTACTTGTCCACTAAGGACTTCATTCTCGGAGACATATGTCTATGGCTCACTTTAGGACTAAAGTCCAGGGATGATCCAATCCCCACATGTCCACTAAGGACTTCATTCTCAAAGACATATGTCTACGGATCACTTTACGACTGAATTCCAGGGATGATCCAATCGCCACATGTATCCTCATCAATACAGATATCATTAGTACATTGGTAACTTGCTCACTTGAGGTAAAGGTTTGGTTAGTATATCGGCAACTTGTTTACAAATTCAAACTTTATAGTTCCTTTCTGCACCATATCTTGTCAGATCTCTATGTGCTTTGACTTATCATGGAACACTGGATTCTCTGCCATCTTGATACAACTCTGTTTGTCACATAGGATCACAGTTGGGTCTATCTCTAAGTCAAGCAATCCTGAATCCATACTTCTTCACAACTAGCAGAGCAAGCAGCCATATATTCTGCTTGTGCTGAGAGCCACACTAGACTACTTCCTGCTAAACCACAAGATCATGCCTAATCCCAGACAATAACATCCTCTCATTGTGCTCTTCCCGTCTGATACACTTTCTGCTCAATCAACATCTGTGTAGCCATCTGAAGTCATGATCTCCAAGATAGCATAGATCAAAGTCTATCGTATCCTTTAGGTACCTCATCACATGCTTTGCAACTATTAGGTGAACACATCTAGTTTCCACTAGATACTGACTCAAGGTGTTCACAGCAAGGCATATATCTGACCTAGTATTCGTTAGATACATCAATGACCCAATAATTTTTCTGTACAGAGTTATATCCACTAACTGTGATGAGTCATCCGTTAACAGCTTCAAGTTGGAATCCATGAGAGTGGCCATTCTGACACATCAAGTCTTCTCAAGATTTCTCAGCATACTTTCCCTGGTTGAGAAAGATTCCTTATGAGCCTTGCCATACTTCCATACCTAGGAAGTAATGCATCAATCTGAGATCTTTCATTTTCATTTCTGCAGTCATCTATTTGTGCCATCTCTCGTCAGATGGGTCTACTGATATGAGCCTCAATATCATTCGAACTCTATGGTGAGTTCCTTATTGCATCCATGTCATCTATGTATAGAAACCATATTGAACCTTGTAGCAAAAGTTGAGATCCACATCACCCATGGTGATCATTAAGCTCATCAATTGACTATTGATCCTGGGTACCCAAATAGAGCTTTCTTCAATTACATCATTAAGATAATGGTCTTATCTAGCTACTTGGAGCAAACATCTCATCATGATTCTCTTCCTCTTTATAAGAGAATCTTCTAGCCATGAGCCTTCTATAGTGTGTTTTATTTGTACATCCTTTTACTGAACATCCATCGCTTGTTCAGTGTTCATCATTTGTCATGTTCTTTCCTACAAATCAAAATTAAGTACATGATTAATAGTACTTCATAATCATGAAATCATGTTGACATGATAACCTATTATGCATACAGATATCATTTACATAGTTATGCAACTATTTTGACCAATACTTTGGCACAACACTTTTCCATATCCTGTATGCATACAGTGGCTATCTAGATGCCTTCCATCTCTACCAGAACATATTATTGAGAGTGTGCATAGCTCTCAGCATGTCAACAAAGAGGTTTCATTCTAGACAGGCAACAATGGAATGTTTGTCCAACTTACCAATCATATGCATATTAGTAGTATACTATTCAATGCTCTATGAATGTTTACACTCAGCATGATATATTCTAGGAATAAAAATATGCATACAACCTATTACAAGCAATATCATTTACTTTTTCAAATAACAACTCAAATACTTATCTTTTATGTTTGTGTGGTTGCCTCCCGCTTGATCTTCTAAATGTCTTTTGCACTTCTATTCATTCTGTACCACTATGCATGCTCAAGTGTGCACTAGTGTTATCCTCAAACATACATTCATTAGTATATTATAAATATTATCAAAACATTTATAATTCTAAATAATTTTGAATATGTATAGTCACGATCATAGATAATAAACGTTAGTATTCAAGGTTTCATGGAAGTCTTCTTTTACTCATGCATATCATCAATCAAGATAAAAGACATAATATGCATAAACCCTTGATTACTTACATTTCTAACTTTATGAATAAGCATAACCAATCATACCAAGTATACTTATATAAGGGATCCTAACACAAGGTAAGATTCTAACTTGATATAGGAAAACATACCTGGATTAGTATACCTGCTTAGTTATGTCTAACATACCTAATCAATATCTTCTTTTTTCTCTTCAATGATTTAGAAATTATGTATTGGAACTTGCATATCTCATAATAGAACAAAGTCATACATACCTCATAAGTAGAACAAATATTATGGAGGAGTCTTTGTCTTCATGTTGTCATGGTCATGGAGCTTGATTTGTCTTTTGTGATGTACCTGTATCTTGTTAGCAGAGAACATCAACCTCATACAACACCACAGTGGATTAGTACAATCATATAACCCTAATCAATGAATGTCTTCTATTATTCACATGCATTCATACTTTTATTGGGGTGATAAGAAAATTCTAACATTAATCGAGATTGTACTAACCTAAATAATATGAAGACAAACATATTATGAACTTAATCAACAATCAGATTTCAAGACATACCTGTAACTCCTTAAGTCATACCTGTCGAGATTTCTTGTAGTCTTCTTATGTAAGGCCTTAGCCTCAACTCACCCTGAAACTAGATCTGGAGCTCTATTGGGGTTTGTTAGAGAAACCCTAAAGATTCAATCTTTGACTCTCACATTTCTGAATGGATGGATAGATGTGTCTCGTTAAGCTGATCAAACCTGCATACTTCAATTTTGAAATCTCCAAAGATTTGACCGCTCAAAAATTGCCTTTGAAACTTCTAGATCTTCTCGACAGGATTCTGAACTAGGGTTTGATGGAGCCCACCCTTCTGCCTAATCAAAAGGTTCGATGCAAGTCTCTAAACTCTTATTTTTGTTAGGAGCTTCCAGCCATGGTCACAGACTTTAGAAATTCCATCTTTTGTAGAAGGCCTAATTTTCACCTTTCCGATCAAAATCTCGAACTAGGGTTTGATCAAGCCCACTCTTCTACCCAACCAAAAATTCTGATCTTGGTATCTAAATTTCTATTTTGATGAGTAGCATCTAGCCATGGTCTCCGATTACAAAAATTCTAATTTTCTCCGAAACCCTAAATTTCAGAAGCCATGAATGAATGTGCTAAAAAATAATTTTGTTTTGAAAGAAATATGTACCTGATTGTTTTTGCTGTAACTCCGAACTTTTCAATCCACAGAATCTGAAAACATTTTTTGTGGTATCCTGACCCATCATATTTCCATCTTGATAGGTCTGACCTCAATTGGATTCTCTGAGAGAGAGTTATGCCAAGTGTCGCAACGTGACCGGTTTATGGGATAAAATAGGAGAATGAACTTGTACCATGCACCACGTGTCACTGATTCAACCTCGATCTCGGAAAAAGTTTCTTGATATAGTACAGACTGTGCACTACCTGTAACCTTTTACGAAATTTCATTTGGAGCTTCCTAGCCCAAGTTATGACTTTTTCTCCTAGGTCACCTGATTTTGATTGAGATTTGGAAGAGGCAGAAAGCCTAACTTGTGTTGATCATAACTCACACAGTACAACGAATCTGAGGGTGCCCTTTGGACACAAGGTAGAAGTGGATGTTATCTACAATATGTAAACATTTCAGATCCTGAACCTTCGCAAAAATGGATTTATAGCGAACGTTCCACAATGACTGGTTGTTTCTATATAAAACCCAAACCTTCAAATTGTCACAAGTGAAGCAAGTGTCGTAAGTGCCATACATTGCCTTCCTTCAGGTTAGCACTAATACCATGTTAAGATTCAATATTATAAGACAAAAAATATCAGCATTACATTCCATTTCACAATAATAGCATATACAGGATCATTGAAGAAACAACAATGACAGCATAAACACAAGAGACACAGATTTATCCTTGGAAACCCTCATGGGGTAGAAAACCCAGCAAAGCTTCCTCAATATAGATGACCAGCAATATACAATGAAAACCAAAGACATGATCTCCTCCTCCACCATAGCAGATGTCTCTCTCACAAGTGCGCTGCATTTCAAGTTAGGGAAGTGTGTGTATAATGAGGAACACACCTCCTCTATTTATACACATCTCTGACTTGTACTTTATATTAACTAGGTCGGCCCCCAACTTTACCACTAGGTTAAAAACCCCACTACAACTGACTCGGCGACCCAACTAGGGTGGTCTAACAACAATTTGACCCACATAACACATACAGGTCCGACCCCCACTAGGGAAGTCTAATAACCCAAGTTACCACATTTCGATGGAGGATAAGCATCTCTGGATATACAATAAGATCTTCACGGAGGAATGAAACATCTCCGGAATAATAAAGTACAAATATAATATTCTTTGAAGTTACAATATTCAATATTATTATTTCCATTGATGCTATAAGTAGTATCTTATTACAATTGTCTTACAAATAATTCATTCCCTCTTTTACTTGAGTGAATGCTTGATTTGTTTTTGGAAGCCTTTGACTTTCTCCTACTAATTAATTAAAGAGTAATGTTTATTTCCAACATTATATATTATACAACACTCTTGGATCCCATTAGTTACTAAATATATATTTAATCTCTATTGAATATTCATCTTCAAAAATGATACGACTCTTTTACATTAAATTTAGTAGATCCTTCCATTAGTGCCTTTGTTTTTGGCTTCTTCTTAGTTGGTATGCTATTAGAAACATTGAACCATTAATTTCCATCGATTATTTCTCCAGTTTATCAAAGTAGTTGAAGCAAACGGAACTTTGGCTACACAACCACTACCATAATTCACTTGTCAATGGAATTCTAGTAATGTCAATCTACCAACTTTTCGGCATTTAGAAAAATACTATTCATGTTGGAGAAAATGTCAAATTCCCTCTAACAAATAGAAGAATTGATATTGTGAACTACCTTATCACATATACACAACTATTAATAGCTAATTTCTAGTATCGTATAGTCTAACTAACATTTAGTCGTAGTTAGCTTAGTCATTAATAGGTTTCCTTGATTTATCATTAGTAGTTTATTTAGTCATATATTTGGTCATTAATTATGGAAATTAGTGACTAAATAAATCACCAACTATACGACTAAATACGACAACCAGTTAATGGATAAGTTAAATACAACTAAGTTAGTTGAGCAATAAGATATTGGAAATTAGCTACTATTAGTTGTCGACTAAAAAATAGTCATTTATATGCGAATTTTAGTCATTTTTTTTAGTCACTAATTTCTCATTTTGTACAAGTGTGCACTTCCTATTAGAGTTGTGGAGTGAATCTAGGGGTCTTACTCCACTGATCAAGGACTCCAAATTCTTCCCTTTACTACTTTCATCTAGTAGCACCTTCCTTGAATCTTTTTCACAATATTCTTTATATGCATGAGTTAATCATTAAGTTGTACCTTGATTTTAGATGTTTGAGCCCACTTAGGTTAGTTATGGGGTTGTTAAATCACCATTTATAAATTGCATAGCTAACACATGGCATTTGAGCTCTAGTTAATCCTAATGAGCTTGTCATGCACTCCAATTAAGATTGCCTCTCTTACCAATTAGAATTTCCTATATGTAGAAATTGATTCACTCGTGTGTAGACAATGGAATAATTTTTTTATGAAATATATTTTGCATCTCTTCTTTTGTTTGATAATGAATGTTATGATTTTGTCACTTAATTGATTGCTTGCAAATTGTGTTACTACTTTGTTTAGAATCTATATCTTGTGATCCAAGATATTGTCTAGTTACATAGCTGCAAGGATTCTAAAAAATTCAGTATATATGATTTGCAGGTTGAAGACACTTTTAGGAGCACATCAGTTGAAATGGATCTTTCTCCCCATCAAATCCTTACCCCCTCCAATTACTTTCAATGGCAATCAAGAATTGAAATTCTATTGCAAATGAAGGAACTCCACAAAATCAATATGGTAATAGATGTAGAGCCTAATTCAACTATAGAGATGTCAAAGTATATGAATAGAATGGATAAATCGTTCATATTACTATGTTACTCAATATCTACATATGTCCTATATCACATTGAAGCAAAAAAATCTTCAAATGGAATTTGGACAAAACTATCTATCCTTTTTGGGAAGTAAGATGAGATGAGAGGCAAATAATTGGAGATGGAACTCCTCAATATGAGCTCTCATAACTTTGAATTATTCCAAGAAATGTTCACAAAATTCAATTGTATATTACTTCATTTCAATAAGAGAAATACAATTAGAAATTCCTGCTTCAATTTTATCAAAATTGCAAACAAACTATTTTTTTTTTATCTTTGCTTTCCATTCAAGAGAATTGACACTTGGTGCATCATCGAAGATGGCTCGATTGGATAATTTTGCAGCCTCACTTATGCACAAGCAAGATAATCTCAATGAAATTGGTTCCCCTATGTCCTGAAAGGCACGTGTATTCTTTTCCAATTAGGGAAATAAGAAGAAGAGCAAGAACAAACCCCAACTCAAAGGCAATAAGGACCACAATCCAATAGTTTTATAGGAATATTTAGACTCCAAAAATGAAAATACCAAGAAGGAGAGGTAATTATGCACATACTAGACAAAGGGAACACATAGAGAACATGATTGTAGATACAATAGGTTCATTCAAGAAGCATAAAAGAAGAAGCATAATAAGGTAGTCGGCACACCATAGAATGATAGATTCCATGAACTTGTAGAAATTTCTACTTCAACTCCATCCTAATGGATCCTACATGCTGAAGATTCCAAATACATGGCCTCATCCGAGGACATGTTTCCCTCCATTAATCCATGCACAATCCCTACCATTTTGGGAGATGCATAAGTTTAGATCATCCAATGCATAAGTTTAGATCATCCATTAAGTTGATAAAGAATATTTTACAAATATGGATGAATAAGTAATCAATAGATTTGTTTCATTGTATTGAAGAACTTATTATAGCTCAAGATCTTAGAGATAATACATTAGTTCAAATATATCACTTAATTGAGAGAGAACTTGTCACAAATAAAGTTTGTATTGATGAATATCTCAAAAATGTATCTTCAATTACGTTAGTTTTTACATATTTTCTCCAATATTTTACAAAGTTCCTCATAAAGGATTCAAATGATTTCCTTCATTCGAAGCTTGGAGTGGTCAAGAACCAGTACTAAAGCTTCAAAGTGCTTGGATAACATGAATGTGATCACAGTCCTTCCAAGAGAAGAAGGGGATCGCATTCCTTCCAAGAGAAGAAGGGGCTCACAAAAAAATGCATACATATTCACAAACCCCATCACCAAGAAATGATTCACACAATTGCAAGCTTCCATGGGGTTGAAGGCACTTTTATAGTAGGCTCCTTAGCCTACAAATTTAGCGTTCTCTTTTTTTGAGGGGGGGATTCCCATGTTATTTTCACTCTTTTCTCATTTACTAAGAGAATCGTGTTTGTACATGGGTAAATAATATGGCTGCAAATGATTGCTTCCCATTTCTTATTGCATTAGTTTCACCATGTTTGGATTATGGGGGGTGTTAAAGAATAATTACCCTATCCATAGAATCAATATATGACCTATGGACTTATATATTTGTCTCATGATTCCATTGGTCAATATTCCAGTTAATTTAACCATTTGAGCCACTAAAGAGATTCCTTCCTAGATTTAAGGGAGTAATCAACTATTTATAGACCATGGAAGTGATCCTCAACATTTATTTCTAGTAGTTGAGGGTGAATTCCTTCATTTAGGAATTATTTCCTTGGATTTAGGGTTATACACTACTTGTTATAGTTGTGGAGTGAATCCAGGGGTCTTACTCTCTGGATCAAGGACTCCTAGTGCCTCTATTTACTATTTTGAGCTAGTAGGGCCGTCCTTGAATATTTTTAGAAATATTATTCACATGCATGAATTCATCATTCAATTGTCCCTTGATTGTAGGTTTTTGAGTCCACTTAGGTTAGTTATAATTTACTGACTCACCTCTAAGGGATTGCATGGATAACATAGGTCATTTGAGCTCTTGTTAAGCCTAACTAGGTTGGCATGCACTCCAATTCGAATTGCCTCTTGCGCCAATTTGAATTTCCTATCTATATATAACAATTTATTAACTGTTGTATATATAACACAATATAATGAAATAATGTTTTGATGAAATATCTTTTGCCTCTCTTCTTTGTTTCAATGATGAATGTTCTTATTTTTTCACTTAATTGATTACTTACAACTTGTATTACTATTTTGTTTGGAATCTAGAACTTGTCCTCCAAACTCTTATACCTACTTGAGCTTTATTACAAAGAGAATATAGTATTGTACTATTAGGTGCACACTTAGTAAGGTTTGTGAGGAATCTCACTCTCATTTGTTAATTTTTTCTAATAATTTTTCTTTGTGTTGATAGAGGTTGAAGCTGCTATAAATAATAGGAATTCATGTGGAGGTATGAATGCCAATGAAATATTTAAAGGCTTCAGTGGGAATTATAATTTAAAATCATTTGAGGACATCTCTTTTATCATCATATGGGGGACCTGGTTGGTTAGGAATATAATTATTTTTTAAGATAAATCATTCCAGCATAGGTGTGTGCATCTTAGAGTATGAAAATTATCAAAAAAATAAAACATGTTAAATATGGAAAGCCTCCAAGGGTTGTGATGCATGATTCTATTGATAAATGAGGGGCATGGGATTAATTTCATGACTAATCTAAATGACATCCACAAGTGATGGATTTGGGGTGGTTCCTTTTCTACATGATCTTAACTTTATTAAATTTTCAACTGGTGTTGGTATGATTAGAAATAATAAGGTATAAATCATGGCAGTAAATGTTAGGAGGTGAAGTCAAAATCCATATTTGTGACATTTTCCTATAGAGTGGTACATGACTATCTTATCACGCGATTTGTATGGAATGGGCATGGGGGGTTTGAGGAAGGATCCCACCAGGAAAAAATTGTAAATCCTTCTACTATATCTTAGTACCATATTGACCCCTCATATGTATTGTATAAAAATGGAATTTACCCCTTGCATTGTATTACAAAAGAGAAAAAAAAATCATGTTTATTTTTTGTCGAGTAATAATAAAAGATCAAAGAGGCCATTGCCCCCACGGGGTTCACTCGGTGAACTTGTTACATAGCACGATCATTCGCGTGATCTTAAAGAATATCCCTAATTTCACTAAATATTGGAAAATGTGTCCTAAAATTGTATTGTTGAACCCCCCCTCCCAATATGCCTTTCCAATTAAGAAAACCCCTAGTTTCACTAGATATTGTAGGTATCCATTTTTATCAACCCATTTTTAACAGCCCCTTTATATCATATTATCAAATTGTAACAAACAATAGCCCTAACACATCTTAGTATATCCAAAGAATATGCTAAATAAAATAATAGTATAATACTAATAATGATTCCGATAGGATTGCAGGGATGACTGATCAATTTGTAGCAGTGGATAGTGGAAGACCCAATGAAATAGTATTGGGGAAGGAAAAATGCGTAAAAGGAAACCTAGTCAAAAGATCAACATAACAAAGAATGTAAAAGATTGATATTCCAATAATTTGTGCAATGCTTACAAAAGATGATAATTGCATATGTTTCACACCACAGCCTGCCAATATACCAATTTTATATCATGTAAATACAAGTATAGCCATAGATAGCTCATGTTTTCTATAAGCTTAATAAATTAAACTCCATAAAAATGCAAAATTGAAAGCCTTTCATGGATGGACTCCCCTACCTTCCTATCAAAACAATCATCATCGATGTTTGAACCAAAATGAACATAGAAAAAGTCCTCTTAC
This sequence comes from Larix kaempferi, assembly GCA_027924585.1. Taxonomy (NCBI): domain Eukaryota; kingdom Viridiplantae; phylum Streptophyta; class Pinopsida; order Pinales; family Pinaceae; genus Larix; species Larix kaempferi. The sequence continues at coordinate 5,506,863 of BSBM01000317.1, read as the reverse complement.
TTTTGAATAACACCATATGATCATGTGCATAGCTTGGATTTGGGTCATTCACAAGATCCAATGAATTTCCTCCACTTCTTCTACATTTATTCTTACAATAAAAGGAATTAACAACATTTAGTTAACTTTTTCTTGGGTTGTATCTAGTTTTTTTTCTATCTTTACAGGAGAGGGAAAAATACCCATTGTTAGGTTTTAAGCATGCAATATTTATAAAGACACAAAGATGGTGAAACTTATATGATACCATTTCATGGTATCGATATCACATAGGGTATGTAAATAAGGATTTATATTTTCACCTATGTTAATGTCAGTTCCAATACAACATTAAGACGGATGCCTTGCATATAAGAAGTGAAATTATGATTATGAATGTGCCAAATATAACTCAAGATAACAACTATTCCTAACTGGAAATGTGAGAATATTAAAGGAAAATACAAAAGGTTGAAAGAAATAATTAGTCAAGAAACATTGATCTAACTTTTCTTGGTTCCAATGAGCCAAGAAATATTGGTCTCACTTTTCTTGGTTTTCATGGATCAAGCTTTGATTGAATCTCAAAACCCACCTAAACCCCAACCTAAAAAATGAAGAGTTAGATCTTTTACTTGAATGCCTACAAAAAACACAATACAATTTTTCAAGTCCAAAACCCCCAATTAAATACATCTCTTAACTTAAAGATGAAAAACAATATAACATCAATTCAAACCAAGCCTAAATAAGCTATGAAATGAGGATTTCTCAAGGCCAATATTCCAAAGAGACTTCCATTGATATTATCATTGGTACACTATTATCAGATTTATGCAAAACTTAGAATAATAAGCAATATCAAATAAAAATGGAGGTTCCTTAAGTTTTAGGTGGGTATGACTTGAGATCATGATTTGGAGATATGAATCCATCCCACGATTTGGAGTTTATTCTTTGGCACATCCAAATAAAATAACCCCCAATATATATATTACTATGTCAAATTAAAAACACCCTCTTGACCCCTTAATACGTGGCAATATATTTTTGAGGTTTTCAACAGTATTCAAACCCCTAATATGAATGGAAGTTATATGATATTGCCTCAATAATGAACCCCCCATGATTGCCCCATGTTTCTACCTACGCATAGCAATTTTTCCATGTAAATATCATGTTCTATTGTTATTATTATTTTCTTTTGTTTTTGTTTTTGTTTTTCTAATGCCTTGTATCAAATCCCGGAAAACTCATAGGCATAGGATTTTCTATGAGTGGGAGTTGTAGTAGTCATAGGAGGTTTGGCCAAGTTCAATATTGAGAAGTTTGATGGAAGTAATTTCTCCCTATGGAAGATTAAGGTAGAGGATTTGTTGGTTCAAAATTACCAAGCCATAGAATTGAAAGGGGTTGTGAAAAATAGAGTGAAATGATAGATGGGGAGTGGATAAAGTTGGAAAAGAAGGCAGTTTCTATCATTCATCTTTTGATAGAAGACTCTATCTTGTTCCATGTTTCTAAAGAAAAGACTGCAAATCGCTTTAGTAGAAAATGGAAAGTTGTATGAGACTGAATTAATAACAAATGCAATCTTCTTCCTAAAAACAAACTTTATCATTTGAGCATTGAGGAGGGTTCAAATATGACAGATCATTTGAACGAGGTTAATACCCTAATAAAAAAAACAATGACAGATCATTTGAACGAGTTTAGTACCCTAATAAAGAAAACAAGTATTAGTTGGTGTAAAGGAGGAGGATGAGGATAGAACGACCATTACTTGATTCCCTCCTATATACATAGGATCATATGATGGTGGCCATCAGCAACCCATCATGGGGAACTCCAAAAATTTATGATGTGATAGTTACTTTGCTTGGAGAAGAGTTGTGAAAATAATATCTAGAGTCCTCTACCAGTGAATCTGTATTTGTGACTGGTTGATCTAATGAAAGGGGTAAACAAAAGAGATCACAGTCTAGATCTAAGTCCAAAGGATGTAAGCTTAAAAAAAAGTGTTGAAATTATGATAAACCAAAGCACTGGAGGAAGTACTATTGGCATCTAAAGAATGAAAAGAATGATGAAAGGACATATCAAGCATCAACTAAGGCTAGTGAAACAGATTCAAAAGAAAAATCAGCATGTGAGGATTTCTATCTTAGTAACAATATATCTCTATTATATGATTGGGTTTTGAACTCAGGGTTATATTCTTTCCACATGTCTCCACACAAACACTGGTTTGTCAAATATATTCCCTAAAGTGGTGGGATGGGCTAATTGGGTGATGAAGATCCTCTATAAATTATGGGAAGAGAGGATAGTAGGATAAAGATGCATGATGTGAGGGAATAAAGTTGTGTTATTAAAGACATGTACTAGATCTATGGAGGAATTTTCTCTCAATTAATATGATGGATAAACTAGGGTATGCTGCTACCTTTGGTGATAATTGTTGCAATATTACCAAATAAACCGAGTTTTAGGAAAATGAGAATAGTATGGAACACTAGATCATTTATATAGTGTTCCATACTAGGGTATGCTGCTACCTTTGGTGATACAATGACAAATCATGCACCACCAACAGATTTACGGAATGTTCTAGATGCAATGATCCTATGGAATCAACCACTTGGACATATGACTAAATTTTTTTTTGAATCCTTCATGATTGAGGCATGCTTTCAAATATTAAGTCTTTCAATTTAGACTTGGGTGACCATTATACTTTTGGTAAACAAAAGATAGTTCATTTTACAACAAACTCCTGTAAAAATTCATACCTTTTGCAACTTATTCATTTTTATATATTTGGAATAGTTCAAACTCTATCTATAAGTGGTCATAGATATTTTTAAGTATTATAGATGATTATTATAGAAGAGTGTGGCTTTATTTTATGAAAAAATATGTCATAAACTTTGAGAAATTTAAGGAGTTCAAGGCACGAGAAGACAAAATTTTGGAAATCTTATTGATGTCTCGGATCAGATAATGGAGGAGAGTACTGTTTCAAGGAATTTGATCAATTTTGTGCATAGGAATTAATTAAGCACCATAATATTGCTCCATATACTCCATAGCAAAATGGAATGGTTGAGTAGAGGAATCACACAATCATGGAACGCGTAAGAAGCATCCTTAGCACATCTAGGTTGGATAATGGATTCTTGGAGAAGATTGTTAATACAACTTTTTATTTTATAAATATATCACCTGCAATTGTCTTATATGGATATATTTCATAGGAGGTATGGTGTGGTATGCTAGTGTAGCTAGGGTTTTCACCCTAGCTTGTGCAAATGAGCACCTACTAAGGAGAAGGGACTCCTTAGTAGTAGTTCAATAAAGAGTAATTAAAAGACAAGATATTAAATTGAAAATTATACTAAGCATGTGCATGAAACATAAAAAGACAAGAGATAATGTAAATGGTTTTTTGTATTAAAGCTTTATCTCCAATGTGAAGGTTGGTGAAGTTCTTGCAATGATCCAAGAGGGTTGCTCCAAACTTCAGCTTTGCTCCTTCTCTTTCTCCAATGGTGGAAATGGGCCAAAAAGGGCTCTCAATGGTGAAAGTAGCTCAAGGGTGAGCTAGGGTTTCAAGAGAGATTTTGACAGAGTAAGGGTATACTTGATTGTGCATTTGAAATGAGGGGTCTCCATGACCTATTTATAGGTTTTTGGTGGTGGAGTGTTGGCCCATGGTTTTGGGAACCATATGGTTTAGGTCAGCTATATAGGGTTTTTTCCTCCTTTTCCCTCTTTTTCCTCATTATTTTCTATTTTTTATTCCCTTTTTAGAGGGTTTTTGCTATTTTGGATATTTTTGGAGGGAAAAGGGGTTTTTTAGCCTTTTTGAGGCTTTTTTTATGGTTTTGTGGCCTTTTGGAGGCAGTTTTGGCCTTTTGGAGGATTTTTAATGGGATTTGAGTGTTTTGAAGGCAAATATGGTAGGAAATATGGACAAGTGAGTCATGTAATGGGGTAGATGAGGTAGTGAGCACTTTTTGGGTGTTAACAGATTGCCCCCTGATGTGTGAGGGAAGGAGCTCATCGTATGGACGATAGACATCATAAGTCTTTGAATGGTTTTCCTAGAGTGTGGAGAAGAGAAGAAACAAACTAGAGCCCGAAATAACGATCCCAAACCAACTACAAAAACTAAAAGTACATAACCTCAATAATGGATGAGGAATAATCTGATCATATGGACGAGGCGGGCATTCCCATGCTCGTATCAAGATATAGAACAATAATAACAATGGGGTCCAAAATATGGGACCTGAAGTATACATGTCCTCAAATAAAGAATGAGGAAGAATCTCAATATATGGACAAGGTGGGCATACCCATGCTCGTATCAAGATACATAAAAATAACTGTGAGGTCCGAAAAGGGGGACCTGTAGGATACATAGAGAACCACTGTGTACATCATAAGGGTCCAGAGGGGACACAAATCTAGGACATACTGCTGGGTTGACCATGTCTGAGCTAAAGAACTAATACACTGGAATAACAACAGTGCTACTGAGTGGAGTACCAGAGGAACTAATGAGCTGCTGGATCATAGTGACAAGGGGTCACACTCGCAATGGTACACTGAACTGGAACTGAACTGGGTACTCAAGGAAGCATATAACTGGATGGCTTCCGAATACAATCGCCAACGCAACCTGGACATCCATGGGAACATATAACTGGGTGTTTCGAAGTGACTCACCAATGTGCTAGAGTCGGGGGAACTTCGGGGTCTTCGACCAATAACTGAAGGGATATAAACCCTGCGCGATTCTCAATGATGCGATCAAGGTGTTGAAGTCGAGCATGTGAGAAACAACCACTCGGAGAGGCAATGATGAATCCTCTCAAAATGGTCCGTAGGCACTCACCACTGATGGTGATGGGTCCAAGGTGCAAGGACCTCTAGGTATATCCTATGGAATAGAGGGGTTGTCGTCGACAGAGGGAGACCTGCAACTATCAAGGAAATGATGTTTCCTTGATAGGAGTGCGAGGTGGAGAACCGAAGTGTGAGAGTACTGATGGTAGGACTGACAAAATGTGGGGGATAACTAGGCAAGTGGAGTGGGTGGACTCAAACTTCCTTTGTTCATAGTATGATGGCGGGGATGATCGAGCAGCATATGAAACTGAATAATGGGAAAGGGATCATAGTTGTAATGGATCAAGGATAGTGACTGGGATGAGGGAGACTCAAGCTGGTGTAAAATGGCAGGAGACTGCAGACTACTCTGAACAAAGGAGACCTGATTGGGGGTGCTGCCAAGATGATCGATCATAGTGCCAGGAGGCACAGGGGGACTTATTCATGGGTTAAGGAACTAGAAGAAGTGTGTGAAAAATGGTACTGTCATGTGGATTTAGATGAGCCCAGGATAGTTCATGCTCGTGATTGCTTTAAATTTTAAGGAGTCTGAAAGCGATAAGAAGACTCTGAAATAATGGAATGGTATTGTTGTGTGGATTTGTACGAGCCCAGGACAGTGCATGCTGGTGGTTACTTTCAATTTTAGAGAGTCTGAAAGCGATAAGAAGACTCCAGGGGGTTTCTTTTTCATGTGTTAGTCTCCAAGGCCTAAAGAAGCATAAAAGGATGCAATGAAGAACTCTTCTAGCCGGTGTGACTAGAGTATTCCTTTTTCGTAATTAGTCTACCAGGTCCGGAAAAGGATTAAACTTATACTAGATAGACGCCCTTTCAGGTACTCTAACGAGCATGAAAGGAAGCAAGATTGCTCGATGATCTTTTCATTGTTTTAGGAGTCAGAAAAGAGCTTAACAGAAAGTCCCTAAGTGCCTTTTTTGTAAAGGACTTGTCCAGCTCGAAAAAGGGATAAAATTATACTGAACAAAAGGAATGGCCAGGCAAGGAGGAAGTGCTCAATCAAGGAACATTTATGATGACCAAGAACAAGGATGGGGGGGGAACACTGGTGGACCTCCTTGTGGGGTAATGAATAGTGGCAAAATAACGGAACAATTGCAGTATGACAGGAGTGAATGGCTCATGTAAAAATGTGGAACAATTCGATCGCGGCCGATGTGGTGCGCAAATCGAGGTAGCAAGGTGTCCGGACACAATGTTGAAACTGTACCAAGTGAGAGCGAGAAATGATATCAAGCATCATCACGAGCTCAGAAAAATGAATCCGACGATATAAAGAGTGTCAAAAATGGATAACGGCCGATGTGGCACGTAAACCAAGGCGACGGGGGCTGTTTTGGAAAAAATACCCGAAAAAATCTGGGGGTGAGAGCGAGAAATGATCTCAAGCATCATCACCAGCTCGGAAAAATGAATCTGTTGATATAAAATATGTGAAAAATGGAGAGCACCCGAAGTGGCATGCAAACCGAGGCGACTAGTGGTGTCTAAAAAATGTGCAAAAAATGACGTGGAAAAAATAATGCAACAAGTTGGCCATCATGATGGTCTCGTCGTGCTGATTCCAGGGGTGGAAACGGTTTGAAAAATGGACTCTGTATGGGGTCAGAATGGCCAAAACAAGAAAAAGTCAAAGGACTATAAATAGTGAGTGGGTCCAACATGACAAGTGTCATTTGTACTTGTTGACTTTGACTAGTGATCAGAGTTGACCAGAGCGTAGTTGGTGTTTCTGAACGATTCGACCGGCCGATTTCAGATCCGGGAGATACAGGTATTCCGTTAAACTCATACCTACATGTTTTTTGGGTTCGAGGGTTGGGTAGTGGATCCCAGAGGGTATTTGTATGGTCCACGTGGGGTGGACCGCGGGTTTGTAGGAGGGAGCCACGGTCAGATACCACAAGTTCCACGATGGATGATGCATGTGGAGACCGTGGAGTTCGAATCGGAACACATGGTCTGGGACCACGTGTTTCGAGGCTGAATACGCGGTTTGGTACCGCGTGTTCGGCCTCGACAGTCGCGGTTTGGGACCACGAGTTCGGCCTCAACAGTCATTGTTTTGGACCGTGACTGTGAACCAGACAGCCGCGGTTGAAAACCGCGACAAAGGGGCCTAAAGATGTGTTTTGAAGTGAGCTGTTAGGACTTCCCTGGGGGAGGGTAGGGTTTATTTCTTTGACATGAGTCTGATGAGTTTGCCTTGCGTGTTTGACAGGATGCCGCTGGTACTGTGGAGGGAGCGGGAGATCCCGGATGAGATAGTGACTATCATCCAGAGGAGCATCATGTGCGGTCGGTATTGGGGTTGTGCGGACTGTTGAAGTTCACGTAGGTACCTATGATGCATTCGGCAGGGTTGCTGCTGAACAGGTTAGTGATTTTCTAGGAGCTAGACATACAGGCGTTCAGGGTGCAGGGTGAGAGGGTGGACCTCACCCTGACAGATGTATATTTCCTGATGGGGTTTCCCTATCTGGGTAGGGTGGCGGATACGTAGCCGAGAGTATCCGTCGATGTAGATATGGAGGACATTGTGGAGCGGTACTGCGTTCCAGAGGCTAGGGTGCATAGGAATGCACTCTGGGTGATAGACCTACAGGAGCCAGCAGTGCAGGCTATCGCAGCATGCGTGTTTCGTGTGTTGGGGTCCCAGTCACCGGAGAAGGTGTCTGGGGGCCAGATGTAGCTGGTGGAGCGTGTACTGGATGGTGTCTACTATGCGTGGGGCTAGATGTTCCTCACATGTGTGCAATGGCAGATGACATCGGCGAAGGAATCTAGGAAGGGATTCTGTTACGGATCTTTTCTATGTGCATTTTTTATGGAGCGGGTACCGACACTGCGGCCGCGGGTACCGGTCCGGGCAAGAGGGCTGAGGGAGCTGCGCATGGTGTAGTGGGGGGAGATGATGCGCCGCCGGGGTGGCAGTGAGGTAGGTAGGTACTTTACCTAGGATTTGTACCTGTAGTGGTTATAGATGCCGCTGCCACTGGATGACTACCCGTATAGGGATATGGACTACACTGGGGACCCAAAGGCACCACGGCCGCCAGGGCAGGCATGGGGACCGGATGGCATGTATTGATTTACTTGCATGTTATGGATTTCTAGAATTATGTATGATGTGTGTTATGATATAGATTGTGACTGACTGATGTGTGATCTACAGATGTGGGTCCTAGACCTCCGCCAGGACACGTCGCGCAGAGAGGTCATGTGGTGGCACCAGCCTTACCGGGCCGAGGGGAGGTGCGTCGGCGGGACGCAGAGGGGACTTTGAAGTGACCGACGAGGGATGGCGGGATGTGGATCCAGATGTGATTCAGGATTGCATGAGGGTGCCCCGGGAGTTCTGATCGATTGCGATCCGGGTGGCTATCCTGGCGGATAGGGCTCGGGCACAGGAGCCCACAGGGGATGAGGAGCTACCGGAGGAGGAGCGGGGGGAGGACTCGGAGGCATGTAATGGAGGCAGTGATGTAGGGTATGACTCTCATTAGGGAATGTAGGGGACTCCCCCCGAGTTTTGTAGTTTCGGCATGTATCTTATGAGATGTATAGATATTTTTTGTGTATAGATGAGTACGGGGGTACTCAGGACATGTATAGCTGATGAACATGTATTTTTTGATATATATATATGTTAGGATATTTAGAAACTTAGGAGTTAGTTAAGATCAACCTGTGTAATATATCCGTTAGGGATAGTGTGTTTCTTTAGTATGCATTAGTGTGCATTTGTAAATACTTAATCCGACAGTCATGATATGTTTCCGACATAGAGTGATCCAACGGCTCAACATCTCTTAGATCAAACCTAACCTTGATCCGTGGCTTAACACCTGATTGGACCATGATCTCTATTTAAAGAGCATGGACGGTCATTGTTTCATTGATCAATTATGAGAAGCTCATTTGTAACTTTCTTTCTTTGCATAATAAATTGTCCCGTAGAAGCTATTTGGCCGGGGCCGTGGAGTGTTTCCCTCAAGAGGGTTTAAACCACGTCAAAACATCGGTGTGTTGATCTGTGATCTATTTGTGTGAAGTGGTTTCTCTTGGTGTTCGGTCCTTTGGTAGTACCATGTGTACCCGAACATGGTATCAGAGCTTTTATGAAGTGCCGCTTCCGGTTATGATCTAGATCTTGAACTGCTGTTGCTGAAACTCGAAAGGGTTTCTAGTTCTGGTATTTCTGTGCATTTCTAGGCTGTGGGAGGTGTTCCATTGCGTCCGGAGCGTCGTTTCCATTAGGAAATAGTTTTCATTTGATCGAAAACGGTTCCCGGTTGCTCCAGAAACGCGTATTTCATCAGATCTGAAGGTATAATGTTACAGTGACGCATTTTTTTTATTTCGTTTTTTGAAAAGAAAAAATCTCATATTTCATCTTTTTTTTACTGTTAGATTTTTTTTGGTTCGGATTGTTGCTTTCCCATCTGCGTATGCTCTTTGCCGTGCACCTTGAGTGATCTCGGCAAATCAGAAACAGAAAGGGAAAGGGTTTTTCTCGGCTGCGTATGCTCTTTGCCGTGCACCTTGCGCGATCTCGGCAAATCAGAAACAGAGATAAAACGTATACTTTTCGGGAAAGCTAACAAGATCTAAATCCACAAGTGTGGAAAAGTTTTTTTGTTTCGATTTGTGGTCCGTTTTGCAGGAAAAAGGGAAAGCACGCAAACCGAGCAAGAAGAGTAAAAAAAAAAAAAAAAACCCTTCCTCATTCCCATATTTTACATACCTTTTAATCTAGCTCACTTGGTTCAAAGTTGCTTTATTCCTTAATAGGTCTCGAGTTCAAGTCTTAGGAAGTTACTTTTAAAAGAAAAAGTGCATGCAATTTCTAATTTCATGTTACTTTATTGTAAAAGTGCATCTCACTTAAATAATAAAAAAATAAAAATACAAGTGAGTCACTTAGTTTTTTTTATTGTTGCACTATTTAAAAGTAATATCATTGTAAAAGTGAAATCACTTATTTTACAAAAGTGGTTCACTTAAAGCAACTTTCTTGTAAAGTGATTGTCAAAAGGGTCATCTTGGGAAGAGGGGGGTTCTTTTGTTTTTTAGCTGGACATTCTCTAGCTGCCACGTCACTATTGGGGACATCTTCAACAGTTTCTTTGTTCAAGCATAACTTCATCATACAGAGTCAGTTTTCAGTGCCGTTTTTTTTTAAACTGCCTATTTTTTCGAGCTCTTCACATCCAGACTATTGGTTTCTGCTTTTACAGCCATTAATTTACAAATATGGCCGCACCTTGTGATATTCTACTTAATAGTTCCAACTATTTCTCATGGAAATCTCGTATGGAGGATGTTCTACGAAGTAGGGGACTTTTCAGAATTACAACAGGGTAATAAAAAGAACCCACTGATGATGATAAGAAAATAAAATGGGCAAATAGATGTGATGAAGCTCGTGGATTGATTGGGATGTCAATCTCTACTGATTTGCGATTCCACATATCTGGAATTGATGAACCTAATGCTGCTTGGGACAAGTTGGAAAATGTGTTTGGTAAACACAATGAAATTCGAGGTCACCAACTCGAAAATGAGTTGATTTCTTTAAATCCAAGTGACTTTTCATGCATTCAAGATTATTTATCTAAGTACAAAACTCTTAAACTCTTATGTGCAGAATGTAAGATTGAGAGGGAAGACAAACAGTGCATTTATCATATTCTTTCCAAACTTGGACTTGCATATTCTGTTTTTGTATCTACATTTTACTCCATGAAAGCATCCTTGAATGCAGCTAGCTATCAAGAGCCTAGTCTTGAATCCTTTTGTGATTCCGTGATTAAAGAACAAGATAAACTCATTCATCTTGGAATAATCAACAATGCAGATACATCTGGGAAAGCCTTATTGTCCCAATAGAAAGAAAAGTCCAAGCCTCCCAAGAAACAAAATTTTCGCAATAATAAGTCAAACAAGAGTCCCAAACCCTCTCAGTCAGCTCCTTCTTTAATAAATGACAAAGGATCAAAGCAAAAAGGCAAGAAGACTGAGCGTCATTGCAACTATTGCGGGAAAGATAATCATGATGAATCTAAGTGTTTCAAGAAGATGGCAGCCTTGGAAGCAGCAATGAAGAAGCACCACATCAGCCTAGATTCGTCTTCAGAATCTACCTCTCATGGACATGCACTTTGTGCTTCTGGTTATTCTTATAATGCATCTTCTTCTTCTACTTCAAATGAATGGCTCATTGATTATGGAGCATCTTATCATATGGCTAAGGATCAAGCCATCTTTTCTACTATGCATGAATGTAACACCAAACAAATATTTGTTGGTGATGATAGATCTCTAAGTGTTGTAGGAGCTGGAACAATTCCAGTAGATAATGGTCATTTTAGTGATGTACTATGTGTTCCAAGAATTTCCTGCAATTTGTTATCAGTCTATCAGATCACTCATTCTGGTGAAGGTAAAACTGTGACCTTTACACCTCACCAAGTTGTAATCAAGGATTTTAAAGATCCTCAACAGGTCCTAGCTACCAGAATTGTTGATGATATTACCAGGTTGTACAAGTTTAACAACTTTGGGTCATCACCTTTCCCTTCAGTTTTTGTTGCTCATAGTGATAACTTGAGCAAACTTTGGCATGATGGATTTGGTCACTTAAATTATCGCTCATTGCAACAACTATGTAAAGAAAATATGGTGACAGGTCTTCCGATGGTATCTTGCAGAGATGGTGTTTGTTCCGGTTGTGTACTTGGAAAACATCATCGGGACAGTTTTGACAAACGTGCCTCTTGGCACGCCTCGGTTCCCTTGGAGCTTGTGCATAGTGACTTGTGTGGTCCTCTTCCATCTGCTTCCTTTTCTACTTTCAAGTATTTCTTAACTTTCATTGATGATTACACCAGACACACTTGGGTTTATTTCCTAAAACTTAAGAGCGAAGTATTTAACATGTTCTTGGCCTACAAGGCCCTTGTTGAAAAACAATCTGGTCATCAAATTATTAAGTTAAGATCTGACAATGGAGGAGAATATGTTAACAAACAGTTCACTACTTTCTGCACTGAACAAGGCATCCAACAACAGCACACTGTTCCATATACACCACAACAAAATGGTGTAGCTGAGCGGAAGAACCGCACTTTAAAAGAAATGGCTAATTGTATGATCCAATCTAAGGGACTAAGTCTTCAATTTTGGGCTGAAGCCATTAATTGTGCAAATTACATAGTTAATCGCACCCCCACTAAAGCATTACAAGGTATAACACCGGAAGAAGCATGGAGTAAAACTAAACCTGATGTAAGTCACTTCCGTGTGTTTGGTAGTGAAGCATGGGCTCACATTCCGGATGAAAAACGGAAAGCATTGCAGCCTAAAAGTGAAAAGTGCATATTTGTTGGATATTCTGAAGATGTAAAAGGTTATAGACTTCTTCAACCACATTCTCATGCTATAATCATTAGAAGAGATGTTAAATTTGATGAAAATATCTTGGCCTGCGAGCCTAACTCGGTGAGTGTGCCATCTTTGGCCTGCGAGCCTGATTCGACGTTTGTGCCTTCTTCTTCTTCTTCTTCCAACTTCCTTGACAGGTTTCCAACTCCAGTTTCTGATGATGACAGTGAGGATGAAAATCCACCTCCGCTTGCTCATGTTCCTCCAGTTGCACCAGCACAAGTGCTTCCTCGATGGGTCCGTTCAACATGTGAAGCAGCTGGTGACCTTGCCGGTGATCCTAGAGATCAAGTCGAACACGTTCTCAGTTTCAGCAAGCCTCTTCTATTTTGGCTCAAGTTTTTGAGAATCATGATCCAGAAACTTTTACAGAAGCTTCAGGGAATCCAGATTGGGATGCAGCCATGGATGAAGAATATCATTCCTTAATGGCGAACGATACTTGGGATCTTGTACCTCTTCCAAAAGGAAGAAAACTTGTCAAATGTAAATGGGTCTACAGAACTAAGTATGCATCAGATGGAAGTGTTGAAAGACTTAAGGCAAGGTTAGTTGCCAAAGGTTTTTCCCAAGTTGAAGGGATTGACTACAATGAAACCTTTGCTCCCGTCGCCAAAATGAACTCCATCCGCCTTGTTCTTTCCCTTGCAGCCTTACACAACTGGGAAGTCCATCAAATGGATGTCAAGTCTGCCTTCTTACATGGTGATTTACAGGAGGAAATTTACATGGAACAACCTCCTGGCTATCTTCAGAATAACTCTATCCTTGTCTGCCGCCTTAAGAAATCCTTATATGGCCTTAAGCAAGCTCCTAGAGCTTGGTATGCCAAAATGGATAACTTTCTCCTTGACACTGGTTTTTCTAGATGCCATTCTGACCCCAATGTCTATACCAAGAAAGTAGGAAACCATCTCATCATACTTGTTCTATATGTTGATGACCTTATTCTTACTGGTAGTGACCATAAGCTTATAACCCATGTGAAATCCAGTCTTAAAAAAACCTTTGAAATGTCAGACTTAAGACATTTGCATTATTTTCTTGGTCTCCAAGTTCTGCAAACCAAAGAAGGAATCTTTCTTTCTCAATCTAAGTATGCTTGTGACCTTCTTCGTCGCTTTCACATGGAATATTGTACACCAGCTCCTTCTCCCTTCCAGTCTGGAGTCAAACTTTATGCCACTTGTACTTCACCTGAAGTAGATGCAACCTTGTATCGTCAGCTTGTTGGCAGTCTTTTATACTTGACTCATTCCCGTCCTGACCTTTCCTTTGCTGTTGGTCGAGTTGCCCGTTATATGCAGACACCTCATGAAAGTCACTAGAAAGCAGCTAAAAGAATACTTCGATATATTCGAGGTATAGTTCAGTTTGGGATTCATTACAGTACAGGGGGGAAACCTTTGTTGGTTGGTTTCACTGATTCAGATTGGGCCGGCGATCCTGATGATCGAAAGTCTACTGCAGGTTATGTTTTCAATCTGGGATCTGGACCTATTACTTGGACTTGTAAGAAACAACAAGCTCTTGCTCTTTCTTCAGCAGAGGCAGAATATCGAGCAGCAGTTAATGCCAGTCAGGAAGCTTTATGGATTCGACAGATCCTTTCAAAGTTTGGATTCGAGCAGCAGCAGCCTACTCCACTTTGGTGCGACAATCAAAGTGCCATCAAGCTTTCCAAAGATCCAGTTCTATATCAACGCAGCAAACACATTGAGCTACATATGCACTTCATCAGAAATCTTGGTCATGATCGTGTTCTTGAAGTGCTCTTTTTCCCTACAGATGATCAAGTTGCAGACATCTTCACCAAGTCTCTTACAGAAGCGAAGTTTTCTAAACTTCGATCTATGTTAGGAGTTCAGGAACTTGTCATTAAGGGGGGATAGGCTCTAATGCCTCCTTCCTTCTCCTAATAGTGTCACTTTTGTAAATCCTTCAATCCTATCCCAAGTTGTTCTTAAGGGGGGATGTTAGGATATTTAGACACTTAGGAGTTAGTTAAGATCAACTTGTGTAATATATCCATTAGGGATAGTGTGTTTCTTTAGTATGCATTAGTATGCATTTGTAAATACTTAATCCAACGGTCACGATATGTTTCCGACATAGAGTGATCCGATGGCTCAACCTCTCTTAGATAAAACCTAACCTTGATCTGTGGCTTAACACCCGATTGGTCCATGATCTCTATTTAAAGAGCATGGAGGGTCACTGTTTCGTTGATCGATTATGAGAAGCTCATTTGTAACTTTCTTTCTTTGCATAATAAATTGTCCCGTAGAAGCTATTTGGCCGGGGCCGTGGAGTGTTTCCTTCAAGAGGGTTTAAACCACGTCAAAACATCGGTGTGTTGATCTGTGATCTATTTGTATGAAGTGGTTGCTCTTGGTGTTTGGTCCTTTGGTAGTACCCTGTGTACCTGAACAATATATGCACGTGGATGCATCTTTTTACGATGATGTTTTAGTTGTATGCATGTGGATGCGCTTATGGTTTGTGATATGTTTGTACTTCACGTGGATGCAAGTAGTATAGGATGTTGGGCACATGGATGCCCCTTGTGTATGTTATGTGTTTTTTATTTTTGCACATGGATGCAAATGCTTATGTGATGACAGGCACGTGGATGCCCCTTGCAATCTTTTTGGGTTTTTGTAGATTTTTTATGAGATGCTATGGGATGATGATGCATGATGAAGGTTTTACATGGTGTGATTGATGTGCCAATCTAGGATGTTATTGGCCATTTGATCTGTGACACTATTTTGAGCTCTTGGGACATGGGTGAATGTTATGCATTCAAACTGTCGGCTGAGTTGTTTTGTGCGCAGGAATTTTCTAAAGAGGCAGGGATCACGCACCTGGTAGCAGTCGTTGAGCTGGGAGACAAGTAGCTGCGAGTCAAGGAACACATGAGGGTGACATATGCCCATGTGGAGGGCAGCAGTCAGGAGATCGGTCACAACATCATACTCCACCTGGTTATTGGTAACAGCGCCTATACATATTCCGTCAAGGTGAATCAAGTCGTGTGAAGGGGAATATAAAACCCGTGCTGCAGAAGCCAGGTTTGGAGACTAGCGGCTCACTCCATCAGCAAAGCCAATGTAATGAGGTGGAAGAGGGTCCATCTGGGATCATGCAAAAATGATTAATGTAAGATCGCGGTAAAAAAAAGTGAAAAACAAAAGGAGAGCAAACTGTACAATGCGGACCTTGAGGGCTGCGAGTTATTCTAGGGATAGAAACGCTTAAGATACAACCCATTACGGGGGTTGCGCAAAGGGTGACCTTCGGAGTCAGTTAAAATGTATGCCCCCTTGCCGAGGTAGGTCTGCATGATGTAAGGCAGTTGCCGCATGGATTCAAACTTTCCTTTTCCAGTTTTGTCGTGGGCTTGGTCATAGGCGAGGACGAGGTCCCCTTCATGGAAAGTTCGAGGGTGTACATGTTTGTTGTAACCAGCCTTGGAGCGGTTCTTAGCATCTTCAATGGTCTGGAGAGTGGCACGACGGTCTTCATCAGCTTGTTCGAGGGATAGCAGACGTTGCTCAAGTGGGGAGGTATCGGGGAGAAGCTCAACGGCGATGTGTAAGGCAGGTATCTGACACTCGATAGGGAGAACATACTCTAAACCGTGAACTAAATGAAACAAGGTAAAACCAGTGGCAGTCTTGGTAGAGGTACGGTAAGCCCATAAGGCAGGGAACAACATGTGGTGCCAATTGGACTTATGTTGGTCAACAGTGCGTTGAAGGATGGTTTTGAGAATTTTGTTAATGGCCTCTACTTGGCCATTCCCTTGGGGGTAGTAAGCAGAGGAAAATTGATGTTCAAACTTGAGGAGGGTGGATAACTCATGCCAAACGAAATCTTCGAAGTGTGAACCATGGTCTGAGACCAACTGTTTTGGAACCCCGAATCTAGTGATAACGTGGTTAAAAAAGAAATGGGCAACGGTGTCAGCGGTACAATTGAAGGTAGGCATGGCTTCGACCCATTTGGTGAAGTAATCGATGACGACAATGATGTATTTATGGCCGTTGGCCGATGGGGGTCGACACTCCATGAAGTCGATGGCCCACTTACAAAATGGACCAATAGTGACGACTGGATGTAACGGAGCAGGTGGTGTCCGGGCCTTGGGGGCGAAAAGTTGGAAATTATGGAAATGCTTGATCGCAGTGATGCAGTCAGTGAAAAGTGCGGGCCAGAAGTATCCAGCGGGGATGACCTTTTGGCCGGTGGCCATCCCAGAGAAATGGCCGCCGCAGGAAATGCTATGACAATCATTCAGGACATGTTCATCTTCCTCGTGTCTAAGGCAATGACGAAGAATCGTGTCGACCCCTCGCCGGTAAAGGACATCGCCTAGGAGGAGATATCGAGAGGCCTGGTGGCGGATACGACGACATCCTACACGAGTAATGTTGGGTCTAAACTTTTGTGTGCGAAAGTATAACAAAATGTCACCGTACCATGGGTCATCAGATGAGACGGTGAACAAGTGGTTGTCGGGTAACTCATCAAAGATTTGGGGGGAAGACAGAAGGGATAGGAGATCGGTGATGAGCTGGGAAAGCGTGAGGGCTTTGGTGCTCTTAGGGGTTCTGAAAGTAAGGTCATATTCCTGGAGGATGATGACCCATTTAGGAACACGACCCTGCAGTAGTCGTCGGGTTAAGAGATAGACCATAGGGTTGGAGTTGGCGACGACTGTGGTATGACTGAGCAGAATGTAGTGTCGCAATTTTTGGACAGAAAAGACGACAGCTAGGGCTAACCTTTCCTCATATGGGTAACGTAGGGGTGGGCCAGACAAGGTCTGGATAATGTAATAAATGACATGCTCTTGGTGAGAGACATCTTCTTGAACCAAGACTCCGGACACGGCATGTTCGGATGCCGAGACGTAAAGGATGAAGTCCTGAGAGAAATCTGGAGGGGAAATCAAAGGGGCTTGTGTGAGAACTTTCTTGAGGGCTTCGAACGCAGCTTCTGCTTGCTCATCCCAAACAAAGGGTACGTGGGTACGAAGCAGGTGTAAAAATCCATGAACTTTAGTGGCGTAATCAGGAACGAAGCGTCGAAGGAAATTGGACCGCCCCTGCAGACTCTAGAGTTGCCGCAGCGTGCGAGGAGAGGGAAGGTCTAAAATGGCTTGAACCTTCAGGGGATCAACATCAATTCATTTTTGGGAAACAATGAAACCTAACAACCGGCCTGCCGGAACGCAAAAGACACACTTGTGTGGGTTCAAGCGGATTTTATATTTGCGACAATGCAGGAAAACTTACCGGAGGTCTTTAAGGTGGTCTGATCGTTTCTGGGAATGAGCTGTAAGGTCATCAAGATAGACTAGCAGGATATGGACCAAGTCGTGAAACCAATAGGTCATGGCCCGCTGGAAGGTGGCACCAGCATTTTTGAGGCTGAAAGGCATGACGTGGTAGGCAAAGGTGCCCCATGGGGTGGCAAAGGCAGTCTTGTACTGATACTCCTTTCGGATCTGAATCTGGTTATATCCGGAAAAACTGTCGATGAACGAGAGGACTTCATGCCCCGCACACGCATCGATGAGTTGGTCAATAAATGGCATGGGGAAGTTGTCCTTGGGACAAGCTCGGTTTAAATCGTGGAAGTCAGTGCATACTCTAATGGTGCCTTGTTTTTTGTTAACTGGAACGGGGTTTGAAACCCAGGTGGTATAAGCAATAGGATAAATGAATCCTGCTGTGCGAAGTTTCTCGACCTCGGCTTTAACAGCGGGTAGCTTGGAAGGATGAATGGGACGTTGTTTCTAATGAACGGGGGGTACATCAGGCCATGTGTCAATGTGGTGCTCTATAATGGCGGGGTCAAGACCAGGCATCTCGGTATAGGACTAGGCAAAGACATCACATAATTCTTGGAAGAGTTTTTTGTACTCCTCAATATCAGACTCGCTGCAAGAGGCTCCTAAAGTGATGAGTTCAGGGGCACCTCCGGGGGCAGAGATATCTATGTGGATAACGAGAGAGATGTTGGCCATGTTACCTTCCTCAAAGCCATCAGGAGCAGGAATAGGATCCTTAAACCAGTCAACTTTAGTGGGAAGGAAATCTTTGGACTCAACCACGAATTGGGTAGCTGTTTTAGAGGAAGATTCTTCTGGGAGGAAATAGGAACGGTGGTGCATGTCATCCCAGGGATAATCCGGGGCAGTGAGAGCCTCGAGAATCTCCTCATCAGTACGGAAAGTGTGGGACATCAAATCAGTTGACAAGGGAATGGTAGTGGAAGAGATCATACAAATGGTGTTGATCTCCCAGGATAGGGGTGAGATCGGGGGGTGAATCTCCTCAATGGTGGGAGGTGCTGTTGTTAGAACATTTTTCCACCTATGTACATTAATCATTTATTAATGATGATTAATTAGCCCAAGTGATTAATGATTACATCCCTAAGTTGATTAGCTACTAAATGGTCAATTATCATGAACTAGATAGCAAATGTGAACAAGTGCTGAGTCAAACCAGCTATGTGGAGCGCTCCCCAGGGCAATTAATGCACTCAGCATGCCTAGAGCGCCCTCCTCAGGTCATTTAATGCACTCAGCATGCTTCTCTTCTACCTAGGGCGCATTTGCTCTCTTTGTGGACAATCTTGCCTTGTTTTGTCACATTTTTGACCATTTTTAGACTCCAAACCTCTATCCAACCAGTTTCTTCACATGTGTGAGGTCACATGGGCCTGTCCAGTCATTCCCAGCATTCACACTGCAGATTCGAACCAGTTTGGGATGGTTTGGGATATTTTGGTCAACCTAGGGGGGTTTGAGCTTTTTCTAAGCTAGATCAGTGTGAACACTCCAGATGGATTCGAATTCTTCCAGATTTGTATATATGGGTGTTCTTAACCTTTGTTAAGGTTGGACAGTTAATAATATTGAGATTATTCACCAATTCATGTGTATTGTTCTTCATTCATTTAAATTTTTTATGCTAATTCTTGCAAATGTTGTGCAATCTTTCACCAGTGAGGAATCCACAGTAGCTAGATTCAACTGTGCTTGAGATTTTACATGGTATCAGAGCTCTTGGAGCTAGAATTCGAACCAGCAGACTGTTGTAGTGGATTGCCAGAAACAGTGGAGAAACCACATAATTCCTGAGGCCATTGCCTTGAGCTTACTGGAGAAATCTAGTGGCTCCTCTCAGGTGTGATGCTCTCCCGAATGCACCCACTATCCATACAGGGTTCGAATCTGTGAGTGTAGATCCCTCCAGAGTGATTTGAGAGTTGTTTGCAGGTATTGGAGTTCAGCATTGTCAGCAAGTGCGAATTGCAGCAGAGGAGAATGGAGCCATCTCACCCAAACGTGCTCACACCCTTCAACTATTTCGATTGGAAGGCAGAAATGGTGATTTTGCTGAGATCTAAGGGTCTCTACAGAATCACGATGGGCACTGAGGTTGAGCCAAACTCAGCTGTGGAGAAATCCAAGTTTTTTAACAGAATGGATGAGGCATTTGGACTCCTTTGTCTCAGCATTTCGAGAGACCTCCTGTTTCATGTAGAAAGTCTAGCAACTCCAAATGAAGTGTGGCTCAAGCTTGAGACACTGTTTGGAAAGACTGATGAGATGAGAGGCCACCAGCTCGAAAATGAGCTTGTCTCACTGAGCCCAGGGAATTTCGATTCCATCCAGGACTTCTTCACCAAGTTCAAGAACTTGGTTTTGCAGATCAGACAATGTGGCATAGAGAAGAAAGAAGAATAGTTGGTGTTGTCCATTCTCTCCAAATTGGGTTCTGAATACTCAGTTTTTGTGTCTTCCTTCAACTCCACAAGGCTCACAGTTAGAGGTTGGAAGATGCCATCTCTGGCTGACTTCATGGAGATGCTAACTCAAGAGCAAGACAAGCTGGTCTTGATGGGCTCCATCAAACAAAAAGATCAAGTTCTTGCAGCTGGAGATTCGAAATGTGGAAGAGGTAAGCAAAAACCCAGGGTTTCGAAACCTCAAGAGAAGAAGAGAAAGGATGAGAGGCCCAAATCCTCTGAGGGGGTTTCGAATCCTGTCAAGAACAAGGGAAAGAAGGCTGAGAAGACAAAATGTAGCTACTGTCAAAGAGGTTTTCATCCAGAGAGCTCATGCATGAATAAAACCATAGACACCATGACACATCTCCTACAGAAAAATAATATTCCTCTTCCTGAAAGTTCCAAGAAGAAGGAGTGCGTTTCTGAAGACAAGGAGAGCTGCCATGCTTTGGTGGCTAGCTCATCTCATTCACCTTTGTTTATCATTGATTCAGGTTCCTCAAGGCACATGGCTTCCTCAAGAGACTCGTTTTCTGAACTTTCTCCCTACAGTGGCCTCTCAATTCGAATAGGAGATGACTCAGAAATCCCTGCTCATGGCATTGGGAAAATCTCTATGGAGAATGGCTTCTTCTCCAATGTACTGTATGTGCCAAATCTTGCAGCAAACTTGCTCTCTGTGTATCAAATGACACATACTGGAGCAGCAAAGAAGGTGGTCTTCACTAAGGATGAAGTGGAGATATCAGAAGTTTCCACCGGGAAAATTGTTGCAAAGGGTGTTGCAGACCATGACATGAAGATGTACATGTTCTCCCACTTCCTCGAATTCTCCTCACCAAGTGTGCTTCTGTCACATGGGAATGAGACCAGCAAGCTATGGCATCAAAGGTATGGGCACCTAAACTACAGATATCTTCAAGTTTTAAGCAAAGAAAATATGGTAGAAGGGCTGCCCCAAATCAGATTTTCGAGTGGAACATGCAAGGGTTGCATGATTGGGAAACATCCTGAAAGGAAGTATGACAAAGGGAAGGCTAGGAGGGCTGATCAACCTCTTGGGATAGTACATTCTGATCTCATAGGGCCACTCCCCACACCCTCCTATGGCTGCAGCAAATATGTGCTCACCTTCATCGATGACTACTCAAGGTACTGCTGGTTATTTTTCCTTAAGCAAAAATCTGAAGTCTTTGAATGTTTCAAGATTTTTAAGAGCATGGTTGAGAACTTCAGTGGGAAGGCCATGAAGGTTTTGAGGACTGATAATGGTAGAGAGTATGTCAACAACAATTTGCAGCAGCTCTGTCAAGAGCATGGCATTCAGATGCAACACTCAGTGCCCTACACACCTCAGCAAAATGGTGTTGCAGAGCGCAAAAATAGAGCACTGAAAGAGATGGCAACTTGCATGTTGCAAGCAAGGGATTTGTCTCCTAAATTATGGGCTGAAGCTATGAATTGTGCAGCATATGTTCAGAACAGAGCACCACACAAAGCATTGCAAGGAATCACTCCATTTGAAGCTTGGATGGGCCACAAGCCAAATGTCTCACATTTCAGAATTTTTGGCTCAAGGGCTTGGGCCAGAATTCCACCGGAGAAGAGAAAGGCATTGCAGCCCCAAAGCAAGGAGTCAATCATGGTTGGGTATGCAGAGGATTCCAAGGGCTACAAGCTCTTTGATCCATCCACTCACCATTAGAGAAATTTTGAGGTCAAAAAAGGGCCTCAAAACAAAGAAAATGTACTATAAAATACAACCAATCACATTCTAGTAGATGACATCATCCCCCTTGGTGAAGTGGCATTGCATGAGTTAAGAATGCTTATTTGTCAAATTTTCTATGGTGGATGAAAACACATAGTTAACCAAGGTAGTGGTGTAAGTACTTTTAAGTCATAAAGTAAAGTACTCATAATGATAGTCTTTTCATAAAATAATATTATTGTCATTTTCAAGTAAAGTACTCATAATGAATGTCTTTTCACACTTTCACATAAAATAATATTATTGTCATTTTCAAGTGAAGTACTCTTAATTCATAAAGAAAGTCCTTTCACATTTTTTTATAAAATAATATATTATCATTTTTATGTTTTTAATTTTAAATTATATATTCACTCCATTCTATTTAATAACATAATGTCAAACTAATAAAGAATAATAATAGATTTAATAAATAATAATAATAATAATAATGCAATGTGGATTATAATAATATTATTGACATTTTACATGTAAATAAATTCTCAATTAAATTACATTATTAAATTCATGAGAAAAGTACTAAATATAAAAAGTCAACATAAAATTAAAAAAAAAACTCTTAAAAATGTTTTTTATTATTTAATTTCATTTGCAAGTTCAAGACAAATAAATGTTAAAGGACAATACATTTTTGGGAATTTACAATGAATCTTAGTCACATCAATGTAGACTTATTTTATTAATTTTATTTCTAGTGAATTTTGAAAAGTAACTCAACCATGGTTATTTATATTGTGCATAGAAAATAGTGTGGGAGGTGACTTGTCATATATACCTACCCCATAAAACCCCCAATTCATAATATTTTAGTATATCTCATATTTTTGTAGTACATCTCTTAGGAGGCCCTTTTTTGACCTCAAAATCTCTCTAATGCAAAACTTTCATTGAAAGAAGTGTCAAATTCGAAGAGGAAGAATTTTTGCAAGCTAGTGAACAAGGTGATGGGGAATGCTCATTCCCTCGTCTTGATGATGAAGTAAGTAGTGATTCATTCTCTGATATTTCTGATTCTGATATTGCTGAAGATGATGTTGATATGGATTCTGAACATATCCCTCCCTCAAGGCCCAAGTGGGTAGAGAAAACAATTCAAAGTGCCGGAGAGCTTGTGGGAGATCCCCAAGATGCTAGGAAAACTAGATCTCAATTTCACAATTCCTTTGCATATAATAATTCTGATCTGAGTGAGGCATGTTACTTGATGGTTGGATCTGATCCAATGTCATATTCAGAAGCATGTACAGACCCAAGGTGGCAATCAGCCATGCAAGAGGAGATGAACTCACTCCATGAGAACAAAACTTGGGATTTGGTCCCTCTTCCTCCCAAGAGGAAACTAGTGCAATGCAAGTGGATTTATAGAACCAAAATTGGATCTGATTGCTCTGATCTGAAGTATAAGGCCAGGTTGGTGGCTAAGGGTTACTCTCAGGTCCAAGGAGTGGACTATACAGAAACATTTGCACCGGTGGCAAAGATGGACTCCATAAGACTAGTTTTGGCAATTGGGGCTTCCAAGCGCTGGGAGATTCATCACATGGATGTAAAAAGTGCCTTTCTTCATGGGGATCTGAATGAGGAGATTTATATGCAGCAGCATGAAGGTTTTATTTCTGATCATACACTTGTTTGCAGGTTGAACAAATCACTCTATGGGCTCAAGCAAGCTCCTAGAGCATGGTATGCAAAAATGGACAATTTTCTGCTATCTTTGGGGTTTGAGAGGTGTAAGTCTGATCCAAATGTGTATATGCAGCATGTTAGTGATCTGATATTGATTATTGTACTGTATGTTGATGATCTTTTGATCACTGGTAGCTGCACCAAAGAACTTGACTCAGTTAAGAGAGCATTGCACAGTGCATTCTCCATGACCGATCTAGGATTGCTAAAACAATTTCTGGGTTTGGAGATTGATCAATCTGTGAATGGAATTTCTGTATGTCAGTCAAGGTATGCTTCAGATTTGCTGCAGAAATTTAAGATGGCTGAATGTAAGTCTGCAAAATTTCCATTTCTTTCAGGAGTTAAGCTTACAGAATGGGGTTCTTCACCACTAGTTGACAGTTCGTTGTATAGGCAACTTGTTGGAAGCTTGCTTTATCTTACTCATTCTAGACCAGATTTGTCATATGCTGTTGGGGCTGTTGCAAGGCACATGCAAGAGCCTCATGAGATCCATTGGAAGGCAGCCAAGAGGATCCTTCATTATGTTCAGGGTACTAAGTCTTTTGGTATCCATTATGTTGCTGGTTCATCCCTTGAACTAGTAGGATTTACAGATTCTGATTGGGCCGGTGATTGTATTGATCGGAAGTCAACTTCTGGTTATGTCTTTATGCTTGCACATGGACCTATATGCTGGTCAAGCAATAAACAGAGCACTATTTCCTTATCTTCAGCTGAGGCCGAGTACAGGGGAGCAGTTAATGCAGCCACACAATGTGTTTGGTTGCAAGGTATTCTTGCAGAGTTCGGGATTGTCTTTGATTCACCCACTATTCTTTGGTGTGATAATCAAAGTACAATCAAGATTTCTACCGATCCAGTACAGAGACAGAGGACCAAGCACATAGAGATACACATGCATTACATTCGGGGTTTGGTGCATGACCGGATCATAGCATTGCAGTATTGCCCATCCAGTGAGCAAACTGCTGATATCTTCACCAAGTGTTTTACCGAGAAGACCTTCACTCACCTTAGATCTTTGCTTGGGGTGAGTGATGCATGGTGATGATTGGTGTATTTTGATATATGCCACATGTCCATTTTAGAGGGGAGGTTTTATTTCCCATGTGGTTTTCCTCCTTACCTTGGTTACATGGACAAATAAATTTTCATGATGTAAAAGGTGACTTGAGCCTAGTTGCCAAGGCCTTAATTTTTGATATTTCACTAAGTCTAGCTTAAGGGGGGGTGTTAGAACATTTTTCCACCTATGTACATTAATCATTTATTAATGATGATTAATTAGCCCAAGTGATTAATGATTACATCCATAAGTTGATTAGCTACTAAATGGTCAATTATCATGAACTAGATAGCAAATGTGAACAAGTGCTGAGTCAAACCAGCTATGTGGAGCGCTCCCCAGGGCAATTAATGCACTCAGCATGCCTAGAGCGCCCTCCTCAGGTCATTTAATGCACTCAGCATGCTTCTCTTCTACCTAGGGCGCATTTGCTCTCTTTGTGGACAATCTTGCCTTGTTTTGTCACATTTTTGACCATTTTTAGACTCCAAACCTCTATCCAACCAGTTTCTTCACATGTGTGAGGTCACATGGACCTGTCCAGTCATTCCCAGCATTCACACTGTAGATTCGAACCAGTTTGGGATGGTTTGGGATATTTTGGTCAACCTAGGGGGGTTTGAGCTTTTTTAAGCTAGATCAGTGTGAACACTCCAGATGGATTCGAATTCTTCCAGATTTGTATATATGGGTGTTCTTAACCTTTGTTAAGGTTGGACAGTTAATAATATTGAGATTATTCACCAATTCATGTGTATTGTTCTTCATTCATTTAAATTTTTTATGCTAATTCTTGCAAATGTTGTGCAATCTTTCACCAGTGAGGAATCCACAGTAGCTAGATTCAACTGTGCTTGAGATTTTACAGCTGTCTCAAGATCCACATTATTCATCTCGTAGAGAGATTCCCTATAATCGGGAAGATCAGGACAGTGATGTGAATAATGGCCGTAAACACCGCATATTGCATAAGGGTGGTTAGTGCGTAATGATTTATCATGAGGGTTAGGGGTTGGATCGAGTTTGAAAACCGGGATATTGGGGTTATCGTCAAGCATCTGCATGTGTGCCTGTAATGCAGGTAACTGTGGACATTGGTGAGTTGGATGGCCTAACTCATCACACAATGAGCATTTGGTGGGAGCACGAAAAATGGGAGGGGTTTTAACTATCTTGGGAGGAGGTACAGCAGTGTATGGTTGTGGGCCTCTGCCCCCAGTGTGCTTGATAAGAGGGAGGGGATTCGTAGAGGACGAAGGGGTATTGACATCGAGAGGTGGTTGACTAGTAGCAGCCATGGGTTGCACCGGTTGTAGGATGAAGTTTGGTGTCGGTGGGGGAACGGGAGGCGAAAGATACCACATGGGTAATCCCAAGGTTAAACCGGGGAGGCTAAGGGTAGCCATGACCGAGGTGCTTACTACTCCTGAGGGAGGGACTAGGAAGGGGATTGTGTGGATAGGTGTAACAACAATGTGGCTAGGTACCAACGGTGGTTTATGAAACAAGAGCAGTTGATTGTTAGGTGTTTGTATATCGTGGGAAAGGGTACATAAGTCAGATACTTTGGGCGCAGATGACGGGGGAGGAATCGATTGGAAGGTGGATGTAATCGGCGGGTCTGAGTAAACTCCAGGTCCCAAGGAGGAAACAAACGAGGTAGCGGCACCACTAACAAGTTGTTCAACCATGGGGAGAACATTTTCGGGTGCAGTGGGGGCATTTGGATTGTAGTGGGTGAGTTGGTCAACCTTGACCATGCGTCCATCATGGGGGAACATCATGGTACGAAAAACGGAGGAGGCAACCGCCTTCATGGCATACATGTAGCTGCGGCCAAGTAAGAGGTTATAATCAAGTTGGGCATTGATGACCTCTATGTCAATGAGAACGGTTTTACCAGCCAGCTGGATGGGGACGTTAGCTAATAGGCCTTGGGGTTGAGCCGAACGCCCGTCGTAGGCTCGCAACGCAGTAGTGGACTGCTGAAGAGTAGGGGATCCCAACTTCTGCCAAATGAAAGTGGACATGACGCATGTAGAGGCACCTTCATCAATGATGCACCAATGGATGACAAGATTCCGAA
This sequence comes from Larix kaempferi, assembly GCA_027924585.1. Classification (NCBI taxonomy): domain Eukaryota; kingdom Viridiplantae; phylum Streptophyta; class Pinopsida; order Pinales; family Pinaceae; genus Larix; species Larix kaempferi. The sequence continues at coordinate 5,480,091 of BSBM01000317.1, read as the reverse complement.
CGAAAATAGAAACTTGGAATGCTAAAGTGCAAGGCAGGTGTGGTTCGGAGTGGTCCAAATCGAATGCCATCAGTCGTGAATCATTCGGGTCAATAGCACCAATGGTGGAGAGCAAAGTCTTGCGCTGTGAAGGACAGATTTTCAAGACTTTCAATGTAGACGTGGCTGCGTGATATTGGGCTAAGTCATCTACAATGTTGTAATTTGACGCAGCACGAGCATTGGGGTTATTGTTAAGACGACGGAGTGGAAAATGAGGTTCTTTCGAGGCGCCATCGAGGGGAGCCGGAGGTATACGTAACGTTTGATCAGTGGGATGAGCATTTATGTTTTTGTCAATGGGAGGGGCTTCACGGGTGGAGCCATATTGGTTCCGTCGGGTTTGGAGATTGACATCAGCAGATGACATCATCAATAAGTGGTGGGTACCTGAATCGAACATGGGTTGATTAGGAGCGGCATATGTGATCTGTTGTTGGGGTGGCACGTTGCCTTGAGGAGGAGCCAACGGCTGAGTGTTCACTACACCTTGAGTTGGTAAGGGGTTTTGTAGGACCAAGGGTGGCTACTGAGGGGGTGGGGGGGTTGGGCGGTGCTTGAGGAGCTGCATGCCCTTGGCGATGGGCATCATCAACCCAGAGTTGTTGAGCTCGCTCCAAATGTGGGAAAGCATGTGTGTAGTGGCCATAGACCACGCAAATAGAACAAGGATGGTTAGTTCAAAGTTAGGGTTTTTGGCCTACTTGGGTGGCCGATCAGGGTTTGGTTGGCAGGTGACGCATTATTGTTGTCTAGGGGATTAGGAGGTTGACCACCTTGGTCTGGAGGAGGGTTGTTCCCACGGTTATGGCCTTTGCCATGGTTTTGCTGGCCCTATTGGCACTGGTTGTTTTGGTTTTGCTGCTGATTTTGTTGGGTGTATACTTTCCCTTGGGCAACAGGTGGGTTCTGGGGTTGCGCAGGTGCTGGAGCAGGCTGCGGAGGATAATATGTAGGTGGAGGTTTCACAGGTGCTGAACCTTGTGGGGGTTGCTGATATGTCTACGGAGCAGGTTGTGGGTTGGTCACAGGGGCTTCCTGTGGTGGGTAATAAGCATGTTGGGCTTGAGAGGACACAAGAGCTGGTGCAGCCTGTGGATGGTAATACGGCTAAGGTGCGGCCAGGGGGGCATAGGCGGGGGATGCGTGCCCAAAGCACTGAGGTGGACATGAGGGTCGATGAGAATGGTGATGATGTGCCATGGGAGCATACGAATTGGTAGCTCCGGACTGTGATGTAGCTCGCGAAAGTTCGGGGCCATGGCTAGGATGTGCTATGGAGAAGGGTTGGGGATGCGAGGGCAATATGACCAATGATGCCATCTGCGGCATGGGATGCCCCCGGTGCATCGTGTTGGGAGGAATCACCACGAGGGGCATCAGGTATGATGGTATAGAGATAACCCGACTGGGCGTATATGAAGTCAAATTGTTGGGTTTTGAGGATGGCCTCTTCTTCAGACTGGGGTCGTTCAGATTCCACATCCTTGGAAATCACAGGAAGGAGGGATTTTAGGAACCAATCTAGGAAGATACGGTCGTCTAACTTGATCTTGCAGAGGCTGCGGCGTCAACGCCACTCATGAATGTGGTCAGTGATGTGGGTAGCCATGTTCTGTCTGCAAGACAGTAGGATCTCCACTCCCGCGTCATAGCGGACAGGTAGCTGAAAGAACTACAGGAAAGTCGAGGCAAGGGAAGTACAGGTGGCATGGGTCCCGTGGGGCTGCTCGATGTACCACTTAGCTGCAGAGCCAGTGAAGGTGCGCTGTAATAGACGGAGGTGAACAAAGTCATCCACTATGGAGTTGGAGGAACACCATAGATGGAAGGACATAATATGGTTCTGGGGGTCCTCACCTACCTTGGCCTCAAACTTCAGGATGTCAGAGGGGAGCTTGGTGGGCATGTGAGGCCACGCAGGGTCGTTTCTAATGGGATCGTTAGTCAGTCTGGCTAGGTCAGGTAGGTTGAGGCTAGCCATGAATGGAAAACTAGAAGAAGGATGTGACATACTAGCGGGTGTGACCAAGTTGGGGCCAATGCCCCCAAGTGGAGGGGGTAGTGTTTGGGATGTTTCCCCCAAGGGGGGGAATGAAGGTGGTATAGGATGGTCCTGCACCACCAAGGGTAGTGTGAGTCACTAGTGGAGTGGTGATAGGTATCCCAGCTGCTGGAATGGGTGCAGTGATCTGAACGGTAGATGGGGCCCCCATTAAGGGCATACCCAAAGAAGGTGTGGTAACTGGTGTAGTGGTGGATGTGCCACCAATGGTCTCTACAAAGAAAGGAGTGGAAGTCACGATAGCCATGGGGCTAGTAGGGGTAATGTAAATGGGGTTCTCAGACTCTGCCTCAGAATCGGAGGTAAAGTAAGGGGCGTCAATATCTGGTGACGGAGTCCTATGCCGCTGACGAGTGGGGTCAAGTGACAAGGCTCGATATCTATGATAAGTGGTATCAAGTGATGAAGATCTATGTCTATGATGGGTGGTTTCAAGTGAACCGTGCTATGGGGGCTCGCCCCTGAGGCACCAAGAATGTCTCGGGGACTCAATGGTGACAGATGGTGTCAAAAATCTGGGGGTTGTGTTGAGTGAAAAATAGCTCAAAAACCGTAATGCAACCGAGTGTGCAGAAGGAGAGCTCAAAAAATATGGCACTCAGGCCAACGACCAACTCAAAACACCTACTGTAACAGCTGTGCTACAATAAATGGAGTATCAACAGAAATGGTCAGAATACCAACAAGCAGCAGGTTTCCTAGAAAATAAAAATAGTGGACTCACTAGACCAAAAGGAGGTAAAGGAGCATGCAAACACCTAACTAGATAGTATTCTGACTCAACTAGACATATCCTCTGCAAGGTGATGAAATCCAAGTCAGACAATATGGATAGGAGAGCCAAGTGGCTAAAGATATCCCCCTACCAGGAGGGACACCGGGTACTCAATCCTAGAAGAAAGGTAACTAAGATACCTCGTTCATGACACGTCCAGAAAAGTTGAATCTGCCATTTGGTCCTTTTACCACAGTACCCCCATACAGGGATACCCCGAGAACTGCAAAAGGTATCCTTCGGTTACTGAATGGATTGCGGTATTCCACTCAAGCCTCCGGAACCAATCTGGCAACTTCAACCCTCCTAGGGGAGAGGCCCTCTGATAAACTGGTTGTGACCATGCCAAAAAATACTAAGGGATTTTGGTTCCCTAATGGACAACAACTATGTCTCAAGTGTAAGCAACCGAGGGGTGTTATTTGGATACCTATCCCCCCGATCCTACCTAACTACAAAAATTCTTATGTGTTCCCCAAGTGGGGTTAGAATGTTGGTTGTGTTAAGTACTTTTTAAGGCTCACTTGAATTAGGTGACAGAGTGTGTGCATGTGAGATGATGATGAACCCAAGTAAAAAGTGCCACTAGGGTGGGCAACTTTCTAACTAGCAATAACAAGACAGAAATTAACCCTTGAAATGCACAATTTTCTTTTTTCAAATTAAAAATGCTGAAAATGTAAAAACAATTATGTAAATTAAACAGAAATAAAACTACAGAAAAAGGTTGTAAGGAAGGGTGGCTGTAGGTAGGACAGATGGCTGTGCTGGTGCAGAAAATAGTGCAGCAAAGTGCTGGGTTCAAAACAGACAAAAATGGAGAAAATAGACCATGGGTTTTTGGCAAATATGGGCGGTCGGACCGCGGAAAACATATAAACAGTCGCAGTCGGGTTGCGGGTTTTAGGCTGAAAAACGAAGTCGGGTCGCAGGAAAAATGTCAACAGTCGTAGGCGAGTTGCGGGAAAATGGCCAAAAGCCGTAGGCAGGACGCAGGAAAAACGTCGACAGGCGCTGGCGGGTTGCGGGAAAATGGCCGAAAGCCGCAGGAGGGATGCAGGAAAAGGGTTAATAGCCGCAGTTGGACCATCCCAAACAGGCTAATATCCGCGGTCGGATCGCAGGTAACAGACTGAAAACGGTCGGTAGGTCGCCGGAAACAGTCTGAGAGCCGCGGTCGGATCGCAGGTAAGTGCCTGAAAGACGCGGTTGGAACACAACTACAAGGGGTAAAAGATGTGGTTTACGACGGCCGAAAGGGACATCCGAACATAAATAATTTAAAAAACTATAACCAGAAATTCAAACCTAGGGGAGTGGCCAAAACTGTAGCTAGGGTTTTCACCCTAGCTTGTGCAAATGAGCACCTACAAAGGAGAAGGGACTCCTTAGTAGTAGTTCAATAAACAGTAATTAAAAGACAAGATATTAAACTGAAAATTATACTAAGCATGTGCATGAAACATAAAAAGACAAGAGATAATGTAAATGGTTTTTTGTATTAAAGCTTTACCTCCAATGTGAAGGTGGGTGAATTTCTTGCAATGATCCAAGAGGGCTGCTCCAAACTCTAGCTTTGCTCCTTCTCTTTCTCCAATGGTGGAAATGGGCCAAAAGGGGCTCTCAATGGTGAAAGTAGCTCAAGGGTGAGCTAGGGTTTCAAGAGAGAATTTGACAGAGTAAGGGTATACTTGATTGTGGATGTGAAATGAGGGGCCTCCATGACCTATTTATAGGTTTTTGGTGGTGGAGTGTTGGCCCATGGTTTTGGGAACCATATGGTTTAGGTCAGTTGTATAGGGTTTTTTTCCTCCTTTTTCCTCATTATTTTCTATTTTTTGGAGGAATTTTGGATTTTTTTTAGGGAAAAGGGGTTTTTTAGCCTTTTTGAGGCTTTTTTGATGGTTTTGTGGCCTTTTGGAGGCTTTTTAATGGGATTTGAGGGTTTTGAAGGCAAATATGGTAGGAAATATGGACAACTGAGTCATGTAATAGGGTAGATGAGGTAGTGAGCAATTTTTGGGTGTTAACAGCTAGTTGATTATTCTTGTTTGTGTATCTTTAGTTGTGATGCATTTTCCCATTTGGTGAATAAAATGCATCAAAGCTTGACCCAAATTCAAGGAAATGTGTTTTTATTGGCTATGATAATCCTATAAATGGCTATATACTATGGAATACATCTAACAAAGAGGTTAATTATTATCCAATATGCTATTTAAAAAAAATCCATGAAAAGGAAGGGGGTACAATAGACACCTAATATTGTACATGTTGAAGTAGAAATGAGTGAATTGGAAATGAAGCTTTTGGTCATTATGAAGAAGAAAAATTTCAACAGGAAAAACTATGAATATATTTATGTCCCAAGGGGCATCCAAAAATTTATTCTCCTAACTTTCAATATTCTTTCCTTTTGTTAATTGATGACGGTGAACCTAGTTCATATCAGGAAGCTAGAGAATCTGTGAATACATATAAATGGAATAAATCCATTGTTAAATTTGATGAATTCATAGCATAAAACATAAATGAATTACCAAGATCACTAGAAGTAATACAAAGCACAAAAAAACAACACAAAGTTTACCTTGGGAAACCCAATAGGGAGAAAACCCAGCAACCTTTGCAGAGAGATGATAATTCTGAGATTAGAGTACAAATGAGAAAATAGAGAGAGTGGAAATGTTTTCCACAAATAGAAACCCTAGAAATCAGCCTCCTCCTTTAGGTGATGTGAAATTCTCCTCTCCCAAGTGATGTTCCACTCTCAAGTGTGAGAAAGAAAAAATGAGGAGCACTAACCTCATATTTATACAAGTGCTGAAACCAGAAAATCCCTTATGGGGCCGACTTCACTTGGGGGCAATAAAATAATTTAAATTTAATATTTTCTTAATGTTTAATTGCACCCCAAGGTTAACATCGACTCTTTCATGTGGTTACATAAATAATTACATTCAGTTCTTCTCCCTTAGGAGGTACAAGAAAGTACAATGGAGGTACAAAGAAATATAATAAATAATAGCTTTTGAAGTTGTACAAAATCCAACACTCCCTCTCAATGAGCAAGCTATTCTTCGGTCTTCATCTGCCTCACGATCATCTGGGTTTCATCTTGTACATCCATTATGTCTCCATCATCTGTATGCATGCTGAAGGTTGTACACACAATCTCTGTGCATCATCAACACCATTCCTTCAGTGAGTCCAGGAGAATCACTCAATCCTCGATATTTGAGATATACAGCTATACCATCTTTGCTATACAATTTGCTACCTATCCATCTCATCTTCCAATGGGTCATCCCATACTTGGTTGAGATCTCAGACGAGCAAAAGGGCATGGCCATCTATGAATTGTCATAGTCTTCTACCTATGATATTTCTCCCATATCTAGCTGAGTATCTGGACTGTAGAGGCACCTGTGCAACCACACAGCCAATTGTTGACTGTCCTACTCATCTGCCTATGATATTTCTCCCATATTTGGATGAATAACCGAACTGCAGAGGCACCAGTGTGAACATGACCAACTGCTGACTGTCCTACTCATCTTCCTATGGGATTTCTCCCATATCTGGATGAGTAACTGGACTACAGAAGGTACATGGGTGAGACCGACCAACTACTGACTTTCCTACTCATATTCCTATGGGATTTCTCCCGTATATGGCTGAGTAACTAGACTGCAGAAGGCTCAAGGAAAAGCAAGGCAAGCATCTCAATGGACCATCTTTCCCTCTCAAGGAGGGAAACGTTCTCTTCGACTACAAGTCTTCCATGAAAGTATTCGAACTTCACACTGGGAAGGGCCTTGGTGAGAAAATCTACAGTCTGGTCATCTATCGGCACGTACTGTAACTCGACTGCACCTTTCTGCACCATATCACAAATGAAGTGATATTAAATATCGATATGCTTCAAACTGTCATGAAATAAAGGATTCACTGACATCTACACACATCTCTGGTTATCGCAGTGAATCACGGTCGGATTTGGAATTTGGTTGAACAATCCTGCCAATAGTTTATGAAGCCAAAATGCTTCTTGAGATACTGTGCTAGAAGCCATGTACTTGGCCTCTGTAGTACTGAGTGCTACCAAGTTCTTCTTCCTCCTGTACCGAGAAATAACTACAGAACCCAAACTGAAGCAACATCCAGAAGTACTCTTCCGATCTGCAACACATCCAGCCCAATCTGAGTCTGTAAACCCATGCAATATTAGGTCACCATCTTAAGCATACGTCAATCCATATCCCACAGTGCCACGTAAGTATCTGAGCACATGTTTTGCAACAATCCAGTGAATCTACCTCATTTACCACATGAACAGACTGAGGGCATTCACAGCAAAACATATATATGGTCTCGTGTTGGTTAGAGACATCAATGTCCCAATCAACTAGTGATAAATGGTGGGATTAAACATATCAGAATCTGAAGTATAATCTCTCAACTTCTTCCAATTCACATCCATAGGAGTAGCCATGGACTTGCAGTCCAACATTCTGAATCTCTTCAATATATCAATGGTGTATTTTCCTTGTCCTAGGAAAATCTCTTTCTTCCTCTGCCATACTTCTAAACCCAAGAAGTAATGCATCAATCCAAGATATTACATTTCAAACTCAAAGGCAAGATTCTTCTAACACCATACAATGCGTTTCTCATTTCTTGTGAGAAACAAATCATCAACATATAATACCAAGATCAGTGGCTCATCATCTACAACCTTGTAGTAAAGGTTGGTGTCTGCATCACTCTTAGAAAATCCCAAGCTCACCAGGAATCTGTCTATCTATCCATACCAAGCACGAGGTGCTTGCTTGAGTCCATACAATGCCTTGTTCAGTTTGCAAACATGAGACTCCTTTCCTTGGACAATAAACCCATCTTATTGTTCAATGTAAACTTCTTCCTCAATAACACCATTGAAAAAGGCTTTCGTCACATCCATCTGATGCAACTTACATCCCATAGTTGAAGGAATTGCGATAATGGATCTGATGGAAGTATATCGAGCCACAGGAGAAAATGTATCATCATAATTGACTCCCTCTTTCTGAGAGAATCTTCTGGCAACAAATCTGGCCTTGTATTTCCCATATGCTCCATGCTAAGTCTATTGTGCCCATCTAGGTCTTTTCTGACCTACTACAACATTTCTGAGGAAATTAACTAGATCAATGGAATTGATAGGTTCATCCTTTTCTGCTAACTCCCTCTTGAACTAGAGGGGGAGATGATCTCATCTTCTTTGTTCCTATCATTTCATTATAGATCTCCATGTCTGATCCTCTCCCTTTCCTGACAGTTAATTCTTCTTCAAAGGTCACATCCCTACTGACTTCAATTTGTTTGGACCTTGGGATGCAGATTCTGTAAGTCTTTAAAGACTCACTGTATCCCACAAAGGTTCCCTTCTTGCCTGAAGGTTCCAACTTGGGCACATGTATAAAGACTGGACAGCCAAATATCTGAAGGTGGCTAACTTCTAATTTCACTTCTGTGAAAGCTTCCTCCGAGGTCATTCTTCAAGGATGAGAGTCAAATTCTAGGAGGCTTCTTGCTGAACATCCACGGGATTCATATGTCCATCAAAACAAGTCTTCTCTTGTAGGCCAAATCACATGGTCTTTTCCCTACAAGTCAAATCCCGACTTATGATCAGTGAAATTTTATAATCAAATGAAAAGCAAATATTTTACACATGCATCTTAGCTAATACTTTTTCACAACAATAATGAACATGTCTATCAAACACTTCTGGGAAGTATCTAGATGTATGTTATCTTCACTAGAACATGCCATCAAGAGTGTGCACTACCCTAAGCATGTAGGAGGGAGATATCATCTAGACTAATTTCATGAAATGTTGTGTAGCTCATATGCATAATATAACAGGGTAAACTATATCAACTGCTCAACACATTTGATCTGTATGTATAAAAAAAAAACATATAAGACAACAACATATCTATGTAAGTGTTGATTGTGGAGCCAGATCTTCCAGTCTAGGGTTGATGTATTAGGTTTTATGCACTATAAAGATCTCTAAGATCAAGTGAGATACTGTGAGACAGTGAAGAGGAAGTGCAGCAGCTGTGCTGCAGGTTGTATCCCTTCACCTTGCTAGACGGTAATAATAATAAGGATTGGAAAATTCAGTGTGGATGTAGCCCAAGTTGCGGTGAACCACGATATATTTGTATCTTTGTTGTAATGTGTGAGTGATTATATTTTCATTTCTGTTTATTGTTATTGCTCTGCGATCCTATTTTTCTAACAATTGGTATCAGAGCAAAAGGTCTATTTGGCAGATAAACTTGTAGGAAGCTAGTGTTTCTAGTTCGAGTGGGAGCAATGGAAGAAGAAGGAAAGTTTAAGGTCGAGAAGTTTAACGGCCAAAAATTCCAGTTATGGAAGATACAAATGGAGGACTATCTGTACCAGAAGGATCTATTCCTACCGTTGGGAGGAAGAGCAAAGCAGTCAGCGGCCATGAAGGATGAAGAATGGGAGGCTCTTGACAGAAAGGATCTGGGAACAATACGGCTGAGCCTGGCTTCATCGGTGGCTTTCAATATCTCAAAAGAAACGACAATGGAGGGTTTGATAAGCACACTGGGTAAGCTGTATGAAAAATACTCGGCCTCAAACAAGGTATTTCTAATGAAGCATTTATTTAATATGAAGATGTCTGAAGGTGGGTCTGTTACTGATCATTTAAATGAGTTTAATACGGTTACAAATCAGCTAAGTTCTGTAAGTGTGAACTTTGATGACGAGGTTAGGGCTCTTCTAACCTTGTGTTCATTTACAGAAAGATGGAATAGCTTGGTCATGGCTATAAGTAACTCTGTCTCTGGTTGAAACACCTTGAAATTTGATGATGTTATTGGTGTTATTCTTAGCGAGGAAATGCAAAGAAAAAACACATATGAGACATCAGGTAATGCATTGACCATGGAGAGCAGGGGAAGACAAAATGAGAGAGGAAAGAGCCAAGGTAATCGTGGCAAGTCTAAAATGGGCAGATCCAAGTCCAGATTGGGAAAAGTAGAGTGCTAGAACTGTGGAAAGAAAGGACATCTGAAGAAAGATTGGACATCTCTAAAGAAGAAAGGAGATGCACAGAAGGAAACTACCCAGGAAGCAAATGTAGCAGGTGATGTGTTACAAGATGTTTTGATTCTTGCATTAGATAATACTAGTGATTATTGGGTAGTAGATTCAGGAGCTTCATTTCATGCTACACCCCATAGGAAATACTTTCATGAGTATGTTCCTGGTGATTTTGGACATGTTTTATTAGGTGATGATGAGCCATGTAAAATTGTTGGAATGGGTAAGATATGGATAAAAGTTAAGAATGAAACTGACTAATTGTTGAAAGATGTTAGAGATATTCCTGCTATGAAAAGAAAGATGATCTCAATAGGGCAGTTGGGAGATGGCGGTTGTCTATCTACATTTGGAGAAAAGTGGTGGAAGATCACTAAAGGATCAATGGTGATAGAAAAAGGAGACATGATAGCTACATTGTATTTATGTCCTCATAATACTGACCACTTTATCTCTTTAGCTTCCATAGGAACATATATAGCATTGTGGCATCGTAGGCTTGGCCACATGGGTGAGAAGGGGATGCAGATTCTCCACTCAAGGAAGTTGCTGCCAGATTTGAAGCAGGTAAGTTTGGAATTCTGTGAAAATTGTGTTTATGGAAAATAGAAGAGAGACATATTTCTCAGGGTTGGGAAATAGAAGAAGAATGAAAAGTTAGAGCTAGTGCATACAGATGTATGGGACCGGCTCAGGTACAATCTCTTGGTGGCTCTCATTATTATGTTACATTTATTGATGATGCAACTAGGTAAACTTGGTTTATTGCATTAGAAAGAAATATGATGTGTTTGCTACTTTTAAGAAGTGGAAAGCTTTGGTTGAGAATGAGACAGGGAAAAGGTTGAAGTGTCTCAGATCTGATAATGGAGGTGAGTAGTACGACAAGGAGTTTGATAGTTACTGTTCATACCATGGGATTCGTAGAGAGAAGACAGTCCCAGGAACACCACAAGAAAATGGTGTGTTAGAAAGGATGAACAGAACGATCATGGAGCGTGCAAGGTGTATGAGATTGCATGCAGGGTTTCCCTTACAGTTTTGGGTGGATGCCGTAAATACTGTTGTTTATTTAATAAATAGAGGACCTTCAAGTGCTTTGGATGGTGGTATTCCAGAGGCATGGACAGATAAAAAGGTAAACTACTCATTTCTGAGAACGTTTGGTTGTGAAGCATTTGTCCATATTGATAAAGAAAATAGAACAAATCTTGAAGTTAAATCCAAGAAATGTACCTTTATTGGATATGCGGTTGATGAATTTGGTTATCGCTTATGGGATTATGAAAATAACAAAATCATCAAGATTAGAGATGTGATATTCAATGAAAAGGTCATGTATAAATATCAGTTACAGGGAAAGAAACATGAAAAGGAAACCACAGAGTACACAGTACTTGATGAAATTCAAGAAAATGAAGTTTCAAAGGTGCCAAAAAATCAAGAACAACAGCAAGTACCTAAAACTCCTGCAACTACAAGAAGATGTACTAGGTTAAGTAGACTCCCTGAATGATACTCTCCTTCAATGTATTATTTGTTGATGACTAATGCTGCTGGTGAACCAGAATGTTATGAAGAAGCAATGCAGGTGGAAACTAGAAAGAAGTTGGAGCAAGGCATGAATGAGGAGATGGACTCATTGGTAGGAAACAAAACTTGGGATCTGGTTCAATTGCCTACTGGTTAAAAAGCCTTGCAGAAAAATGGATTTGGAGGAAGAGATATATATGCAGCAGCCACAAGGGTATGAGGTCAAAGGCAAGGAGAACTTGGTATGCAGGTTGAAAAAGAGTTTGTATGGCTTGAAGCAAGCTCCAAGGAAGTGGTATTTAAAACTTGACAGGTTTATGACAGAACAAGGTTATAGTAGATGTCATTCTGACCACTGTGTTTTTTTCAAGAAGCTAGACAATGAAAGATATATTATCTTGTTATTGTATGTGGATGACATGCTTGTTGCAGGGTCTAACATGCATGATATAAATGTACTCAGAAGGAAGCTAACTAATTCATTTGCGATGAAGGATTTGGGTTTTGCAAAGCAAATCCTGCTATGAGAATAACAAGAGACAAGAAAATTCGCAAATTGACATTGTCTCAGGGTGACTACATACAAAAGGTGTTGGAGAGGTTCATAATGCAGAATGTAAAACTAGTTAGTACACCTTTGTCCAGCCATTTGAATCTAAGTAAGGAAATGTGTCCCAAGACACAGGAAGAGACAGATTACATGTCGTAGATCCCCTATCAATCAGTAGTTGGCAGGTTGATGTATGCCATGGTGTGCACAAGACTAGATATTGCACATGCAGTGGGAGTTGTGAGCAACTATATGAACAATCCAGGTAAAGAACATTATAGGGAAGTACAGTGGATTCTCAGGTATTTGAGAGGTACCACCACTCATGCATTATGTTTTGGAGGTTCAGACACTATTCTACAGGGATATGTTGATGCAGATATGGCAGGTGATAAGGATAGCAGGAGGAGCACCATAGGGTATGTGTTTACTGTAGGTGGAACAACAGAAAGCTGGATTTCGAAACTACAGAAGGTTGTTGCACTTTCAACAACGGAAGCAGAGTATGTTGTTATTACAGAGGCTAGTAAAGAGATGATTTGGTTGCAGAGGTTTATGGAGGAAGTGGGTAAGAAGCAGAAGGATATCAAGTTGTATAGTGACAGCCAAAGTGTCATTCATCTTGCAAAGAACTCAGCATTCCATTCCAGGACTAAACATATACAGCTCAAGTACCATTTCATACGCTCTGTTCTCGAAGATGAACTGTTGAAGTTGGAAAAGATACATACTAGCCAGAATCCTGCAGACATGTTCACAAAGGTAGTGACCAGAGAGAAACTGAGTTCTTGCTCGGTTTCAGTTGGCCTTCTAGCATGAAGGTGAAGAGGAGAATTTTGCCAAGTCCAAGTCTAGCAAGTGCAGCAGCAGTGGAGTTGCTGTGATTACTCTCCAAGTGGGAGATTGTTGGTTGTGGAGCCAGATCTTCCAGTCTCATAGATGATATTATCTTAGTTGTCCACCCCAGAGGACTGTACACCCATTCTACAATTTTAGGGGTTTGGGGCTGTTTTCGCCAGCTGTTTTGCGGGCCCATGGTTTTGGGTATCCCGTGGTATTTTTCCCGGCTAGGGTTGATGTATTAGGTTTTATGAATTGTAAAGATCTCCAATATCAGGAGAGAGACTATGAGACAGTGAAGAGGAAGTGCAATGGCTATGCTACATGTTGTATCCCTTCACCTTGTTGGACAGTAATAATAATAAGGAATGGCAAATTCAGTGTGGACGTAGCCTAAGTTGGGGTGAACCACAATATATCTGTGTCTCTCTTGTAATGTTTGTGTGATTATATTTGCATTTATGTTTATTGTTATTTCTCTGTGATCCTATCTTTCTAACAATAAGCAAGTCAACAAAATACTTATCTCTTATTGTTTTGGTGTGTGGGCCCCCACTGCCTTCTTATGGGAACCATAAGAAATCTATGTTCTTGCATTATGTATCTTTTAGAAGAGGAGCTACGAACGATCATTAACCCTTTGCATCTTGCGATGATGTTTCTCTTCTACATCAGCAGTTGAGGATTCAAGCTTCCTTTTACTTGAACTTCAACAGCTATTTGCATAGTGTCCATATTTTTTGCACTTATAGCATTGAACTTGAGATATGTCCTTCTTCTCCTTTTGATCTGGGTGAGGAATTGGTCTCCGATCTTGGTGCTTGTGTTTATGAAACTTCCTACCTTTTCCCTTACCCTTCATGGCATGAGAAATAAAAGATTGGTTCTCCTCAGGTTGAGTGTCATGACCATGGAGTCTTTGACGTGCTGCGATCCTTGTTTCCTCCTCAGAGCAATCTGCCCAAAGCTTGTCAAACTTTCGTATTTTAGATCTGCCACTTATGCTTTGGATAAAGGACTCCCATCATGATCAAAGACCATTTAAATTGTGGAGGACAAGCTCCTTATAGCCAATAGGATCTCCACTGATGCTGAGCTTGTCTCTGAGTTCTGCAATCCTCATAAAGTATGAGGCAATGGATTCTAACTTCGCTATCTTCATATTTGAGAGTTGGTTTCTCAAAGTCATGGATACATTTAGACTAGTGTGTTCAAACAACTTCATAATGGTCTTGAACATCTTCCTAGCATTCTTCTTTCATGAGATCTGAGGAACCAAATGATCTCTCACAAAATCCACAAGAATCCTTCTTTCTTTAGCATCATTCTTCCTCCATCGAGATTTATCTTCTTCAGCTTCTGGTCCGGGGACATTCTCATTTACATATAGTATAAGATCATTTTCTTCTAGGAGTAGAAGAACCCTTGACTTCCAATAAATAAACTTGGAATATCCTTCAAACCGATCTTCAACCTTCATCCCAATCGTCTTGATTTGCAGATTTGGATTGGAAACCCTAGTAGGAGCTAGGTCAAAAATGAAAGTTCTTGGAATTGAATTCCGTCTTCACCAATGGATTAGTCTAGCCAAAAACGAAATTCCTATGGCTCTTTTTCTCCAAAATAATGGGTGAAGACTTCACAAGATGAAACCCTAATTCCGACGGGGTTCCGATAATGCTTCGGCAATGGCTTCTTCTAGAATGGATTTGATACCATGTTAAATTTCATGCATTCATAGCATAAAACATAAATGCATTACCAAGATCACTAGAAGTAAGACAAAGCACAAAACAACAACACAGAGTTTACCCTGGGAAACCCAATAGGAAGAAAACCCAGCAACCTTCGGAGAGAGATGATAATTCTGAGATCAGAGTACAAATGAGAAAATAGAGAGAGTGGAAATGTTTTCCACAAATAGAAACCCTAGAAATCAGCCTCCTCCTTTAGGTGATGCGAAATTCTCCTCTCCCAAGTGATGTGCCACTCTCAAGTGTGAGAATGAACAAATGAGGAGCACTAACCTCATATTTATACAAGTGCTAAAACCAGAAAATCCCTTGTGGGGTTGATTTCACTTGGGGGCAATAAAATAATTTAAATTTAATATTTCTTTAATGTTTAATTGCACCCTAAGGTTTACATGGACTCTTTCATGTGGTTACATAAATAATTACATTCAGTTCTTCTCCCTTAGGAGGTACAACCAAGTACAATGGAGGTACAAAGAAATATAATAAATAATAGCTTCCGAAGTTGTAAAAAATACAACATCCATGGATGACAAAATGAATGCACTGCACAATAATGAAACATGGTAACTTCTGGATATTCCACAAGGAACAAAGGTTGATGGGAAAAGGTGGGTGTATAAAGTAAATAAGAACAATGATGGATTGATAGAACGTTATAAAGCTTACTTAAAGTGGAAACAAGATATATGTGGAAAGCATGTTTATATTTTAATGAAATATTCTCTCAATTTGTGAAGCTTACTATTGAAATTCTTTTACTTGTAGGTGTAGCATTATAGGACTTAAATTGGCAATTGCATGTAAAATTTGCTTTGTTGCATGGTAATATTGAGGAATAAATTTATAAGAATTAGCCTAAGGGATATATAAAAAAAATGGAAAAAAGAATTAGGACTGCAAACTCAATAAATATTTATATGGATTGAAACAAGCACCAAAGTTGTGGTACTTAAAATTTGACACCTTCATTAAGATACTAGGCTTGAGGAGAAGTGAAGAAAATCATTTTGCATATTAAAAGAGATCTGATGATGATAGTTTTATTATTGTTTTTTTGTATGACAATGATATGTTGGTTGTAGGCCTTGGAATGAAGAAAATCATTAATATAAAGGATTAGTTGGCTAGGGAATTTGAAATGAAGGATTTAAAAGAAGTAAATAAAATTATAGGGATGATAATACATAGGGATAGAATACATAAAATATCTAGTTATGTAAAAAGTCATATAAAGAAATGATTATGCAATGCTTCAATATGTAGAATACAAAACTAGATAGCACCCAACTTCCTGCACACTTCAAGTTATTTTTTGAACAATATCCTAGCACAAAATGCAATAATACAAGCATTTATCATGTATCGTATTCATGAACAAGAGGGAGCCTCATGTTCTCCATGGTGAGCACTAACCTAGATATTGGATAAGTAGATAGATTTGTTACCAACTCGTGGTGATCCCTGGTGAGGAACATTGGATGACTTGAAGTGGATACTCAAATACTTGAGGGGCACTTCAGATGTTGTTATTTTCAACAAATTGATATATTTGCAAATTAAATGTTTTGCATATTCTTATTTTGGTCAATACAGATATGGTCGAAAGTATACTACATGATATACTTTCAATCTTGTTCATGGAGCTGTAATATAGGCATCCAAGTTGTATCAAATGGTGGTCTTATCAACCATTAAATATAAATATGTGGCAACAACTAAGGCCAATAAACAGGAAATATGGATAGAGTGACTTATGGATGGTTAAACTGCTATTTACATAGTTTCAAACCCAACATTTCATGATCACACAAATAATATTTATATTAAGTAACTGTAATGTCCCTTTTTATAAATTTATTAAAATGGTGAAAATTTCAATTTTTCCACTAGTTCGACCCTTAACTAGTATTGATTTCTTGGTCTCCAAATGGCTCCAAATGATCCCAATTGTCACAAAAGGTGTATGGATGGTATTAGGAGATTTTTATGAGGTTAATGGATGCTTTAGAGTCTTCAAAAGGATTCTACATCTCTCCTTTGAATTCTGGCCAAGGTAGGGGATTTGACTAGCAATTTGGGGTTCAATTCCCTCTTGGGTAGGTGCTGGAGATGGATCTCCAAATGCTATTGGACCCTCTTGAATTTCAGAATAGAAGCAGGGTATATCTAGGGGACATCAATATGGTATTATGTAGCACCATTAAGTTTATTAATTCTTCTACAACCTTCTCAAATCAGATACAAAAAGACTAGTTTCGACATTGGGGGAAATGATAGGCAATCTTCTCCAAATACTATGAAATTGAACAATATGAATCCAAAAGCTTATGCACTAAACATGAAACTTGTATAAAACATTATTAAAAGTACATACAACATTAATTCATCAGTCTTTCACTTTTCCATTCACATATATCAACATATCATTGGCATACATCAACATAGTGGGGAAAATGGCACAATTTGCTCATTAGAGATCCGATTTACATAGTTCCACATGGAATCTCAACTTGAAGCTATTTTGAATATGAAGAATAGATAGTTTACATCATATTATAAAATAATGGGGCATTATAATCTCCCCCAAAGAGAACAACAACTCACCAAGTGCACCCCGCCTCAAGGATCATGAATATGTTGAGAAAAATGGAAATGGTTGGAGAAACAAGTTGAACTAGAAGTGACCATGAGATTCCCTATAGCTTTCATCTGCAACATAAGACTCCATTTAATCTCCAAATTAAATCTGAATAGCCTTTCCAATTACCAACTAGGATGGGAATCTTTCACCCTCGAAATTGGTGTTAAGGCAAGTAGAGTAGCACTCCACTAGCTGTCCTCTCAAATGCAGATTCTGAAAATGATCAAAATACACCATCCTTCTTTGTTATTATCTTTTATAAACTTCTAAGGACCTCCATGGGTCTAATTCCTTCCATGATATTCATGCCAACTCAAGTTGGGAAGAGATTCCAATGTGTGCCACTTGTCCCTCCAATTCTAGCCTACTCCTCCAACAAATTTGAATAGGTGTCTCTTTGGCTATTTTTACCCCTGACATGTCATATATGTCAGATGTTAGCATTGAAGTCTAATTTGTGTCATAGATGTCATAGCATCTTCATCATTATTGTCATAGAAGCTAGGGAATCTAGCCCAAGTGTCACAATTTTTCTAAGATTCCTCTTCCTTTTCCATGGGAGTTATTGTTCCACTCCAATTCGACCTACATGACTCATGCCATGAATAATACCTATTAAAATCCCCCAAGTATGTTACCCTTTATATTGAATTCAAATTGGGGAGAGAATCATGCCAAGAGTAGTGGGGAATCTTTCCACATAGGGATCCCACAACCTCTTATGTGCCCTCATGATCCAATGCCACCTTTTTTCCTTTTCATTATTATTTATTTGACCCATTTAATGTAAAATTGTAAGTATAAGTTCACTTTGGGTCTTGTAGCTCCCTTATCCCAACTTTTAATGCTTCCACCCCCAACCTAGGTAACTAGTAATTTTCCTCCATGATAGTTCATTTGGATGGGTATATTACAAAACTTGAATTGGGAATGTCTATTAATGTGACCCACCTTGTCCATTTGGATCTAATCTCACATTATTAATAACTTGGACATCATTCTTGGAAATTATTTGACCCTTAGCATCAACTTGACAAACTATCATGAGTATGGCCAAGGGGCTTAGGCCATTGTGACCTAATGCAAAATTTTGGGACATGACAAATCCTCCCTTCCCAATATTGCTTGTCCTCAAGCAATTTCAACACATGTATGTGGAAGAACCTGCTTTCTTTCCAAAATTTTGCTTCTGAAAACTTCTTTTCTAAAACCTTGAGTAGAGCCACCAAGGCATTTTTTAAGGATTCTAATATTATACTAAGTGTAGTATCCTAGGAGAACATTTTGGATTGAAAAAAACATGTAGATAGATAGGTAGGTGAATATTAAATATGAGACATACAATTTACTACTAAAATGTGTAAATTTTGGCAAATATTATGATAAAAAAACATATTTTCTGTAAATATAAGCGATATTAGAGACTAAAAATTAACAAATAGTGAATTTATTTTTTGAAAAAAACCCCAAAAATAGCCAATTGGCGAAATTTCACCCCTAAAAATTACCTTGAGAGCCGCCCATGCACTACAATTGTGTGCTTCCAAAAGCAAGGAGATGTGGGTTTTCTTTTTCATTTTGATATCCCCTGTATCATCACCACTAAACAACAAAATTTTAATTAAATCCATCAAAACCATGTTTGCACAATTACTCTTTACCTCTTTCATATTTTGGAAACCTCTTCTGATACCACTGCATAATTCTTGAAGTTGCCATTGAGTTGTCCAACTTTCTGTCTTCAAGATTCCATGAATAGTTTAGAGAGGAACCACCATGATTGTTGCTGCACTACTCTAATTAAAATCACTTTATTAAGTGGGGACTCAATCTCCCATACTACTTGTTTCCCAAAAAATTTGAAATCAATGGGACTAAAAATTATCCTAGGGTCCCATTGCTTGTATTGCACTCCAACAATTAAGAGTGCTCTCCAACCCATACCATCATGAAAGAGAATTCATGGATCCCATTTTCTTGTATGCATTCTTCCAAACATCGTGAGTACAAAATATATATCCTCAAAGTACATAAAAACATAATAAAAATGTACATCAAGGAGGTGCCTCATCAAAGAATCATAAAAGTGTTTATACCTCCAAGTAAGTAGACCACCATTTTCCAAGTGCATACAAGCTTCA
The DNA here is from genome assembly GCA_027924585.1 of Larix kaempferi. Classification (NCBI taxonomy): domain Eukaryota; kingdom Viridiplantae; phylum Streptophyta; class Pinopsida; order Pinales; family Pinaceae; genus Larix; species Larix kaempferi. The sequence goes on along the minus strand of BSBM01000317.1, from coordinate 5,460,619 downwards.
AGTGACCAATCAAATCTGATCCAATGACATAGGTGAGGATACCATGTCCTATAATGTTGCTCCAGAAGGATCTAAGATGTATTGAAATAATCAACCATGTGTTCTTTCATCCAAGAAGTGAATGAAGAACCTCCACTAAAATCTGAACCAAGTAGGGAACAAAGAAAACAATGAGCCTTCAAGGGGCTCACAGAAGTACCATTTGTGCATCCATGAACATGTGTATCATCAAGAAATAACAAAGGATGTTGCTTCCAATAAGAATTTGCTCCAATCATATATCTCTTCACCCAAGTAGTGGATGAAGTTCCTACAATATCAATTGAACTAAGCAAGGAGCAAGGAAAATCATGAGACTTCAAGTGACTCAAGTGATCATAAGTGCATCCATGTAGATGTGTCTCATCATAAGTTAACAAGGGATGCTGTTGCAAATATAAATAAGAAATGGCTCTAATAATGTCATCATATAAACGAGATATAGGAGTTTCATACTCCTCATGTGGAACCATCAAAAATAAACCTTTCACCCATACTTCATTAGGACGAATGCTACAAAATATGGAAGTGTAGGATGTAGGAGAGAACAAACTCACCCAAATGATCAGAAAGTGCATAAGTGTCCTCATTTGAATTCTCCATAAGGGTAGGACCATGCACCTCCCTCAAAAGTGAAAAACGTTCCTCATAGGTTGTCTCCAAGGTAGTGGAATCAACTTCTTCAAAAAATGTGTAACCATTTCCAAGAGGAAGTTCAAGTTCATCCTCCACCACATCAAGTGCTTGGATCTCATCAATCTCATTTTCAGAAATGTCAATCACATGAAAATTTCCATGTTTCTAATGATCTACCATGTCATGAGAATCCTCCATGCAATCTACCATATGAAAATTTGAAACATAGGAGGAAGAACAAGTATATTGCAACCTTTCAATAAGTTGCTCATTTTGAATTTTGAGTTTATGAATATCCTCATTATTCTTCAAGTATGCATCATGTAACAATTCATTAAACTCAACCAAATTGTTCCTATCAAAAAGAAAAGACTTGAAATTATCTTTGATGTTGCGCATTGCTCTTTGAATCTTCTCCGTGTCTTCAAGGAAGAATGGATCCTTCAATGAAGAAAATTTCCAACAAGATTTTGACACTAATGCTTGACTATCATGGAGCATGCTAAGGGTCTCTTGGATCTTCTTTTCATGCATATTTAATGACCCTTCAAGAAAAATAGGCTCGTGCAAATGAAGCTCCTCATCTTCTTCCTTATTACTTGGACCAACTTCATGAAGCTCAAGTGGTGATGGGGAAGTTGGTCTTTTTTCTTCTTCAACTGCTACAAGGTCTTCATTTTCATGCTTAATGAAATTTTGGCTTGCAGCAATACTTTCAAAAGTGATCTCTATGTCACCAACATAGAGGTGTGAGCACCCATCCGTAGGTACTCCTTCATAGTTTAAGCATCCATCAATAGATTCTCTATGAGTAATGTCCAAGGTAGAATGTGTCTCGAAATGATTTTCAATATTTTCAATAGAGTCTTCTTCATGCTCATGTGATGTCTCTTCATATTTTTCAGAGTCACTTGGGAGTGACTTTTGGTCCTCTTCATATACTGCTTCTTCTACTTCACCTATTTCAGAAATAGGTGGTTCATGGGTCTCCTCCTTTTGCTCCTTCAAGCAAGCTGATGAATTTTTCCCCTTGTTTTCCTTAAGATCAATATATTTGGAATCTCTTTTTGAATAAAACCCAAAAACTCTCTTCAAGTAGGAACTACATGCATTCCATGAAGCTTTAGATATTTCACTTCTCTTTTCACTCACACACATATGATTTTCTCTCCAAGGTCTTTTACAAGAATGGAATAAACATTTATTTACTAACTCCACATATTCATTTTTGCACCTATTTTCAAACACCTAATCAGAGAAGTCTTCAAAAGGAGGGGGCTTATATGTACCTCCCTTATACAAATCAAGATATGCCTAGTATTGTTGGGGTAAGGTTTTACATGTTGCTCTCAATAGTTGTAGTTCATTCATGGAATTATCCTATGATAGTATGACACACTCATATTCATCAGATTCGGGTTCATAAGAATAACCCTTATTCCTTATGAAATTGCAAGAATTGTTGCATGATGGAACCTCTTCCTCAAACCATTCACATTCTGCTTCATATTGCTCACAATCATCTTCATATTGCTCATAAGCATTGTACTCATAGGAGTCATCATAATAGTAAGACATGGATGCAATTTATTCTTCAATGTATGATAATGATGCATAGGTGCAAGAATCATGCTCTGATACCACTAGAATGTCCCTTTTTAGAAATTTATTAAAATGATGAAAATTTCAATTTTTCCACTAGTTCGACCCTTAACTAGTATTGTTTTCTTGGTATCCAAATGGCTCCAAATGCTCCCAAATTGTCACAGAAGGTGTATGGATGGTATTAGGACATGTTTATGAGGTTCATGGATGCTTTAGAGTATTCAAAAGGCTTCTGAAAATATCCTTTGAATTCTGGCCAAGGTAGGGGATTTGACTAGCAATGTGGGGTTCAATTCCCTCTTGGGTAGGTCCTGGAGATGGCTCTCCAAATCCTATTGGACCCTCTCGAATTTCAGAACAGAAGTAGGGGATATCTATGGTACATTAATATGGTCTCATATGCAGCACAATTCAATTTATTAATTCTGCTACAACCCTCTCAAATCAAATACAAAAAGGCTAGTTTCGACCTTGGGGAAAATGATAGGCAATCTTCTCCAAATGCTATGAAATTGAACAATATGACTCCAAAAGCTTATGGAATGAACATGAAAATTGTATAATGCATTATTAAAATTACATAAATCATTAATTGATCATTGGTTCACTTGTCCATTCGAATATATCAACATATCATTGGCATACATCGACATAGTGGGGAAAATGGCACCGTTTGCTCATTAATGATCAGATTTACATAGTTCCACTTGGAATCTCAACTTGAAGATATTATGAATATTCTGAATAGATAATTTAAATCATATGATAAAATAATAGGTAAATAGAAGATCCCCCAAATAAAACAATAGCTCACCAAGTGTGCCCCACCTCAAGGATCATGAATATGTTGAGAAAACTCGAAATGGTTGGAGAAACAAGCTGAACTAGAAGTAACGATGAGATTCCTTGTAGATTTCATATGCAACATAAGAATCCACTGAAGATCCAAATGAAAGGTATTAATGGCCTTTCCAATTACCAACTAGGATGGGAATCTCTCACCCTCGAAATTTGTGCTAAGGCAAGTAGAGTAGCACTCCACTAGCTCTCCTCTCAAATGCAAATTCTGAAAATGATCAAAATCCACCATACTTCTTTGTTATTATCTTTTATAAACTTCTAATGTCCTCCATGGGTCTAATTCCTTCCAAGAGCTTCATTCCAACTCAAGTTGGGAAGAGATTCCAATGTGTGCCACTTGTCCCTCAAATTCTAACCTCCTCCTCCACCAAATTCGAATAGGTGTCTCTTTGGCTTACCCAACTCCCTTGAGTGCCCTCTTGGAAGCTATTTTTATCCCTGACATGTCAGATATATGAGATGTTAGCATTCAGGTCTGATTTGTGTCATAGGTGTCATAGCATCTTCATCTTTATTGTCATAGAAGTTGGAGAATCTATCCCAAGTGTCACAATTTTTCTAAGATTCCTCTTCCTCTACTATGGGATTTATTCTTCCACTCCAATTCGACCTTACATGACTCATGCCATGAATAATACCTATTAAAATCCTCCAAGTATGTTACCCTTCATCTTGCATTCAAATTGGGGAGAGAATCATCCAAAGTGTTGTGGGGAATCTTGCAACATAGGGGTCCCACAACCTCTTATGTGCCCTCATGATCCAATTCTACCTTATTTCCTTTTCATTATTATTTATTTGACCCATTTAATATAAATTTGTAAGTCTAAGGTCACTTTGGGTCTTGTAGCTCCCTTATCCCAACTTTTAATGCTTCCACCCCCAACCTAGGGAATTAGTAATTTTCCTCCATGACAGTTCATTTGGATGGGTATATTACAAACTTTGAATTGGGAATGTCTCTTATTGTGACCCACCTTGTCCATTTGGATCTAATATCACATTATTAATAACTGGGACATCATTCTTGGCAATTATCTAACCCTTAGTATCCATTTGACAAACTATCATGACTATGGCCAAGGGCCTTAGGCTATTGTGACCCAATGCACAATTTTGGGACATGGCAATAACATTTCATAATAAAAGTTGTGGAAGAAGGTAGGATCATGTTGGATAAAATTGATACTAATGAGAATATTATAGATATGTTTAAGAAGGTGATCATGATAGAGAAGCTTGAATGGTGCAAAATTTTGGTAGGATTGTTGAAAATGTGATGAAGGTAGGATTGGAAAAAACATGCTAAATTGTAGAGATAATATGTTGAGCTTTGAAATTTCAAAATTTAAGTGCGGAAATACTAAATACTTGAATCAATGAACCATTCAATCACATGAAACATTCAACCATAACACAAGATGTACCCTGGGGAAAATCCTCAAAACAATGATGATGAAAAACCCCAACAAATATTCAGAGTATAATTACGACAGATAGCAGAGAAGGTCTTTTACAAAATAGCATATTTCTTCTGGCACCCCAGGTGCTAGATAAGAGAGAGAATACTGAGAAATAGAGAATAGAGATCAACCACATCAACTTTCCATGTTCCCAGCACATTAATAACAAACAAGAATCGCTGCCATGTAATCCATAGAAAATGGTTGCATGGGTAATGGTGAATCACATGCAAAAACTGTGAATTTCCTTCTTGGAGAATTATCATGTGCATCATTTTCTTCAATCCTGCATAAGATATGTGCAATGTCTTTCATCTTTTACATTAAATGATGCTTAAATGACTCTAGAGTGAACTTGCCCTCTAATTGATTGCATGACCACTTAGTTAGGAAGCTAACTTGAGTGTTGTAATGCAATAACTCAAGTGTCATCATAAAACACATAATTAACTGAAGTGTCGTCTTTTGGTTAACTTAAGTGTCGTATTTTAGTTTAACTAAAGTGTAATGAATGAAAAACACTTTAGTTAACTAGTGCTTATTTATTAACACTTAGTTAACTATTATTAATTGAAATCATGTTGATTGATTTACTTTTAGTGACCACTTTGAGTTATTTAATTAACTGAGGCATACATTATGGCTTTAATTGAAGTAACAATTTGAGTTCACTTATTCATCTCATGATCAATTCGAATTCTCTTTTTTCTCTATGCATTTATCTACATCTCTTATTTTTACTGCATGGTCAATATGTGATAACTTTAATTATCTATCATATCAGATTATACTCAGAAGATTTTACAAATGTTGTAATCATATTATATTATTGTCAGACCAAATGATGATATGCTAAAGAAATTCACTCTAGAGGTCACGAGTCTCTAAAGGAGACTTAATAACAATCAGTGACCATGGTTAGTAATACATGACACAACATCAATGCTTCAACATGCAAGGCATATACCTCTAAAACTAGAGGTCTAACCCATGGGTACCTACTGTAACTGGAGGTCCACACGGGAATCTGACTTGGAACACACATCCTGAGCCTCAATTCCAATAAGTCTTTACAACATCATCACTTTGATACATCAAATCATTCACCTCAACACATGAGGAATAACCTTTTACAGCTGAAGGCTTAGTCATTCTTGAGTCCAACTCAAGAGACTAATCCAATTTCCTGAGTCCAACTCAGGATCCCTACCGCAACACATGAGGCCCTATCCTGGTTGCACAATATTGGCTTGGGGAATGACTCATTATATTGTACATTTAACAAAACATAGGTAAGGAACATCTTGTATATCAACTTCAAGTAGGATAATGTTAGGAGGAGAAGTCAATATACATATATATGGAATTTTCCTATAGAGTGGTACACCACTATCTTATCATGCAATTCATATGTTCTAGGTGCACATAAATGCCATAGGGAGGGGCACTAAGCCACCACTCTGTTGGTGCAAGGGAGAGTTCCCTAGGAAAAAATTTACAGACGTGTCTAGTAAATTTCAATCCCTTCTAGAACCCACATATGTTCTATATAAAATTGAAGTTACCCCTAACAATGTATTACAAAAGTGAAGAAATCATTTTAAATTTTTTGCTAAGAAATAATAAAAGATCAAAGATGCCATTTCCCCATGGTTTAACCTATACATAAGAGGGTTTCTATGCAAATCTTGTATTTTATTGTTATTGTTGTTTTCTTCTATATTTTCTTTAACACAAAAGATGATAACAACAATCATTGTGTAGAGAGAGGTCCAAAAAATTCAAGTAGGGATTCGATGGTGGTCATAAATTGGCTAAATGATTTAGCCTCAATGAAAATTTTTATTGCAAGGCATATATATAAGGAGGTGTTTAACAACATCCCTAATATTTTTGGGTTCGTTTTATCCATGTTTATAGAGAATGCAATAAGATGGTAGACACATTATCCAAAGAAAATTTAAAAATGGCTCGTAGAACTAGGCATATATAAGATCCTCTAGATGGTATTTTAGTTAAATATGATCCTTCAACATTTATTTGAATGATGTATAAAGAAATTCAAATGCTTTTTAAAGGGACAAAGCATATCTAAATATTGTATATTTTTTGTGTTGTTAATAACATGTAAGGCTTATACTAGTAATAGACCTGTAGGAGATAATTTATGTTTATATCAATCGCATGATGATATAGGATCTTTTGGATAGAGATTAACTTACTATTTTAAATAGTTTGTTTAGGAATGTATCGAGGAATACATAATTTAATCGTTTTATTTTAAAAGGATTTAATGAATACAAACAATTATATATAAAATGTAATCTAGTTATTATCAATAAAATTATAAAAAAATTAATGATTTCTTTTCAGTTATTTATATACCATCATGGATTGAAGAACCTTGATAACGTTTAATATTAATTAGAAAGAAAAAACACAAAACATTGAGAAAATGATCATTGTTTTAGACATAATTGATTTCAAGAAGTAGCTACAGCAACACCAACTAGCAAGGATGACTTGTTAGCATTTCAAACACAATGTTATCACTTATTTTTCAACAAAAACATATCACGTGTTGAATTTTGTTACAACCTACTTTACATAAAATAATTTTTTCACCTATAAATTTGTAAGAATTAAATAGTAAGTCTTTAATGTTGAATAATCAAGCATCGTTTACAACTCGTCTTCTTTAATGGTTTTCAAAAGTTTCGAGATTGAAGTAAAAAATGAGTTGTAAAGCTTTTGTCTTGGTATCCCCTCTTGAGCATGCTTACATGAGCATATGGACTACCCTAACATTTTAACTTATGAACTTTTAAGGATGAAATAATAATGCTTTAATGTCAAATATTAAAACATTTTTTTGAATTGATCTTCTTTAATCGTTTTGAAAAGTTATGATATTAAAGTGAAAATTTTTCGTTCACTTGCATGTCATTAAAATGATAAGAAATTGTAATCCTTGTTTTCACATCCAAAAAATTATCAATTCCGGTTATTCTTATTGTGTTCGCATGACATTCATATGGATTGTGTATTTCATCACTCAACCCTCAATTTAATTGGAATATAACCATTACATTGTGTAGATATCAAGGTTGCATTGAGTAGATACAATATAACCTCAACGAAAATGTATTATCAATTTTATCAATTTCATAATGTTTATTAAGTAGTAAGAAGAAGAATCTAGCTCAAGCAAATATTGATTCAATTTTCTTTAAAAAAAAATTAAAACTATTTTCTAATAATTATTTTACAATTAAATTTGATTATAATATATAACGTATATATTTAAGTATTTGAACATTGTGGAAGATAATAATTTTATATATTCAAATACTAAAAAATTATGAAAGCAAATAATTATGGAAAGAATGAATAATTTGTAAAAAAAATATGTTGGATTGTTAAAGTTCGTAAGAAAAATTAGGGTTTGAGTTGGATGCATATATATGAATCTTCCCCAAACTAAGTTTGTAAATAGTTTATTTGAATAATTAAAGAATATAGAGAAATTAATTAAGTTTTTTGTACTAAAAATTTAATTAACAATAGTGTATTTTATATTGACTTGAGGAACATGCCCTATGTTAGAAAGAAGGATGGCAGGACAAAGTGTAAAATAAGATGAAGAAATAAAACACATAAACACAGTATAAGAGAGACACCAATATATGTGGTTCATCCAATTTGGGCTGCGTCCACAGAGAAATTGTCAGTCATTTGATTAATCTATCTAGCAAATGAAGGTATACAACCCACAACACATCTGTTGAAAATTCCTCTTCACTCTCTCACAACATCTCTCACACTATCACAAAGATCTTTACAATACTACAATACACAATCGCATTACAATGCCTTCCTTTTAAAGAGGGATTACCATGGGAAAATACCACGGGATACCCCATGCCATGGGCCTATAAATCACCCATTATTGACCACGTCATGAATATGAAATTACAACATTTTACAAGGCAATAAAAAATTTTACGGGATAAGCCCCCCCGCAGCCCCCCACTGAGATGAGTGTACAGTCCACCTGTACAACATATCAAAGTGGGGTTCAAACATGGCTGAACAACAAGATCTATGAATCAGGAAGATCAAGCTCCAAAACCAACAATCTACCACTTGGAGACTGATCACAACAATTCCACAGCTACTGCATCAGTTGGACTATGCTCCAAACCTTGGAACTAGCAAATTTCTCATCTTCACCTTCATGCTTGAAGGCCAAGTCAAACTGAGAAAGAACTCGATTTTTCTCTGGTTACTACCTTTGTGTAACATCCCCAAAATTCGTAAAATTTAAATTTTTTCATAATATCAATAAATATGATATTTAAGTACGCAAAAGTAATTAATTGTTTGATTTATTTATTTTAACTATAGAAATTCATCTATCTGTTGTTTATAAATTTTTTGAAATATGATTACGTTCCTTAACGCAATGTTTGTTAAGATCGCTACTTAAAGTTTAATTATTTTGTTTGTACTAATTGTTCACGTCTCTTATGATAATGAAGGGGTCCTATGGCACCCCAGGGCTTACTTAGCTACATCGCTAAAGTTATTACACTTGACGCAGGTTACAGGTAAAGATAATTCCAGCCTTTGAATTTATTTAAAGTTTACCAGCATATAAACAACCAACAGTAATTTTATTCAAAGATTATTTCAGGGTGAGATCCTAGCTTTTATTACGACTTCTATTGGACAACTTCAGCATGAATATTATTAATTTGGATTATCTTTCTTATGGCGTTTCCAAACGATAGATACAAACCTGAAACTTAGATTCTAATTCTATGATCAAAAGATAATTTTGAAATACTATACTAGTTATGATAGAAGTTATCTATTTTATCAAAAACTTAACAATCTAATACTATCAAGACTTATGGTAAGTATTAGCATTACCATGTACATTTGATATTTTTCACATATTGACAAGAATGAATTATCATTCATAATCATGAAATAACATTCATATATCTACGAAATTATCTAATCATCTATATACAAGAAACTTCACAAAGATTCTACCCATATCATGTAATTGCTTACGGTCTAGTTTACAATCCATATCATGCAATTGCTTATGATCTAGGTTACAATCCATAACATTTGGGGGTATGATTCTAATGTTATACAAACATTCTAGGGTTACATTGATATACAATAATCGATTGCATAATACCTAAACTATATAACAATTCAAATATTAACTCAACCTATATATATATGAAATACTATTCGAATTACTTTTGAGTTAGGATTACGAGCCTAACACTTAGATAAATTTAAACTATATGATGATCCTATCATTAATCAAATGGTATGAATATTATGATGCAATGATATATGATCGAGTTTGAGTTATGGTTACGAGGTAATGTATTGATACTGACGTGAAAGAAGTGCAGGTTGGAAAACACCATGGAATTAATGAGCAATAACTGCGATCTTGAGTGGAATACTTGGTGGCATTCGACCTGGATTGAGGCACGTGAACACTTCTTGGATACTGCGTTACCACACATGCGATAGCGTTTAACCTTCTCTTGTCCAAAACCCTAGTATTCATTATTATGGTTGTGATTTTGGAGGTGAGGCCGACCGACCGCATGGTCTTAGGGTTTGAAGGTGATTGTTCAAGGTTTCGATACCACGACCTCATTGTGTTTTAATGGTGATAACTTGAACCTTGAAGTGCAAGGGTCTTGAACCTCGGCCTTCAAATGATAACAAATGATCCAGATCTTGGTCTCCACAGGTAACAGCTCCGTCTTTACTTGCAATGGTTGCAAACTTGTAATTTTTGGTTTTTACAATTATTACGAATCTAATATGAGGTCTTTACGGCACACTTTGCAGGGTTCGGTGGTCTCTCAGCTACGTTTCCTACAGAGGATGAACATCGAGGACTTCAATGTCCTAGTAAGTCTTGGGTTCATCCATGTTCCCTGGATTCGTCGAAAGATAATTTCTTTCTTCTTCTCTGATGTAATTAGTTATTAGGTCTTAAGCTATGGGCAAAAGAATGTGTAGTTTGAGGCCTCAAGCCTTCGTTGTAACCAGTTTATTTTGAGCATTTGGCATACTTGTTGTTTGTATAGCCTTTGCATACTTTCGTTCGGTAGTTATTAAGTCATTTTGACAGATAATATTAAAGTTGGTTTTGATACTGTGATCACTATGTTGTTTTAATGTATTCGATATTATTGGTGTGATAACCATTATGGTTCGATACCTGTCTAGGTGAGTGAAGCACTCAAACCCAAGACTTAGATGGCATACGATTGAATTTTCAGATTTATATTATATAGGGTTTTAGAAATGAAAAAGTACAGGACTTTTAAAAAATAGAAGACACGGGGTTTAAGCATTTCATTACTACTCTTACAGATTTATACTTATGCTTCGTTTTGTTATTGTATATGTATTATGAAACAATAGTTTCGATTTTGTATTTATGTTTGCAATACAATGAGTCAAAGGGTTTGATATCCCTGGTCTTTAGTGAATGTGGCTGGAACCATTCTTGTTATGAGGGTTTTTGATATAAACTGGGCGATTGTGACTCGAGCCCAAGAATTGATATAAGAAATGTTATTTAATTTAAAGTTATTGATGCGTTGCTTTAGATTTGGGTTTGACCAACGTTTATAATGCTTAGATTTTAGCTTCGGGCAGGGTTGCTAGAACCCTTGCCACAATTCTTTACTTCTTTATAAAAATTCGAATGCCTTGATTGTCAAACCCTTAGGGTTTATTGTTAAGATTCAATATGGTAAGACAGAAAATATTAGCATTACATTTCATTTCACAACAATAGCATATACAGGATCACTGAAAGAACAACAAGCACAACATAAACATAAGAGACACAGATTTATCCTGGGAAACCCTTATGGGGTAGAAAACCAACAAAGCTTCCTCAATATAGATGACTAGCAAATACAAATATGCAAACTCTAGACATGAGCTCCTTCTCCTCCATAGCAGACCTCTCCCTCACCTATGCGCTATTCACATGTGAGTGTAGTGGTTGTTAAATGAGGAACACACCTCCTCTATTTATACACATCTTCGACTTGTATTTTATAATAACTAGGTCGGCCCCAACTTTACCACTAGATTAAACACCCCATTACAACTGACTGGGCCGACCCCTCTAGGGTGGTCTAATAACCCTTTGACCCATATAACACATACAGGGCCGACCCCCATTAGGGAAGTCTAATAACCCAAGTTACCACATTTCGACGGAGGAATAAACATCTCCAGATATACAATAAGATCTTCACGGAGGAATGAAACATCTCCAAAATAATAAAGTACAAATATAATATTCTTTGAAGTTACAATATTTCAACACTCCCCCTTAATGAGAAGGATATTATAACAACATCTGCACGAGCAAGGAGTCATCAACATCATACATGATACATCTATAAATCATTGGAAGCTTTCTTAACATCATCAGTAACTCAAGCAGTTATTGGAACATCTTCAATACTGGAACATCAACATCTTTAGTACTGAGTCTTCCTATTCTGCAGCACTCGAATAGCTACAACATCATCATCTGGATGCTCACGATCATTAGCATCTGGATCATCTCGATCTACAACATCTGGATCATCTAGATCTATAGCATCTGGATCATCTTGATCTACAACGTCTGGATCATTTCGATCTACAGCATCTGGATCATCTCGATCTATAGCATCTGGATCATCTCGATCTACAGCATCTGGATCATCATCTCGATCCACAACATCTGGATCATCTCTATTTATAGCATCTTCATAGTGGCATACTCTGCAATACACACGATCATATTACATGATGATCAATCCCGCTCTCTTTAGGACATAGGTCCATGGATGATACAATCCAAATCAAGTTCCAGGATGATCAATTCTTATCTCTTCAAGACAAGTCTCATGTCTATGGATGATGCAATCCAGATCAACTTCTAGGAGGATCATTCCTTATCACTTTAAGACAAGTATCATGTCTAGGGACGATGCAATCCCGATCAACTTCCAGGAGGATCATTCCTTATCACTTTAAGACAAGTCTCATGTCTAGGGATGATGCAATCCCGATCAACTTCCAGGAGGATCATTCCTTATCACTTTAAGACAAGTCTCATGTCTAGGGACGATGCAATCCCGATCAACTTCTAGGAGGATCATTCCTTATCACTTTAAGACAAGTCTCATGTCTAGGGACGATGCAATCTCGATCAACTTCTAGGAGGATCATTCTTTATCACTTTAAGACAAGTCTCATGTATAGGAACAATGCAATCCCATCACATACATTTTGAACCAAAGGTCCAGGGACGATGCAGTCCTATAATCAATTCTCGGAGACATCTGTCTACGGATCAATTCAAGGGACCTAAGTCTGAGGATGATGCAATCCCCACCTATCCACTAAGGACTTCATTCTCGAAGACATCTGTCTACAGATCAATTCAAGGGACTGAAGTACGGGGATGACACAATCCCCACCTATCCACTAAGGACTTCAATCTCGAAGACATCTGTCTACGGATCAATTCAAGGGAACGAAGTCCAGGGACACTACAATCCCCACCTGTCCACTAAGTACTTCATTCTCGAAGACATCTGTCTACGGATCAATTGAAGGGACCAAAGTCCGAGGATGATACAATCCCCACCTGTCCACTAAGGACTTCATTCTCGAAGACATCTATCTACGGATCCTTTTAGAACATGTGTTCAAGGATTATGCAATCCCCTTGTCAACTTAGACCCTATCTAAGGACCATCCACCAACCTCTCTATCGGAATCACCAATATAGGTATCCACATCATCGACCTCACTATTGATGCAGGCAATCTCATCATAAGTGACCATATCACTCCCCCTTTCGAGGAGGGTTCTTCTGAACTACATCGGGCTAGTCTCAGAAATACTCAAACTTTACTTAAGGTAGAGGTTTGGTCAGTACGTCAAAAACTTATTCATTAGTGTCTACACCATATAGAAATATCAGATCTCTATGTGCTTTGACTTATCATGGAACACTCGATTCTCTGTCATCTTGATACAACTCTGGTTGTCACACAGGATCTTAGTCGATTCCATCTCTAAGTCAAATAAACCAGATAATAACTTCTGAAGCCATATCACTTCGCAATTAGCAGAACAAGCAACTATATATTCCACTTCGGTTGTGCTGAGAGCCACACTAGACTGGTTCCTGCTAAACCACGAGATAATGGAAGATCCAAGACAATAACATCCACCTGATGTACTCTTCCTGTCTGAGACACTTCTTGCCCAATCAACATCTGAGTAGCCATGTAATCTGAAGTCACGATCTATAAGATAATATAGACCAAAATCTATTGTACCGTTTAGATACCTCATTAAGTGAACTCTTCTAGGTTCCACTAGATACTGACTCAAGGTATTTACGACAAAGCATATGTTTGGTCTAGTATTTTTCAAATACATCAATGACCCAATAATCTGTCTGTATAGAATCACATCCATTAACTCTAATGAGTCATCAGCTAACAGCTTCAAGTCGGAACCCATGAGAGTGGCCATGGTTGTACATTCCAACATATCAAATCTTCTCAAGATTTCCACAGCATACTTTCCCAGGTTTGAGAAACATTCCTTCTAGGCCTTGCCGTTCTTCCAGACCTAGGAAGTAATGCATCAATCTGAGATCTTTCATCTCAAATTCTGTAGCGATCTTCTTCTTGCTTTCCATGATCTGTTTCTCATTCCTTGTCAGAAAGAGATCATCCTCATACAATAATAGTATGATAGGTTCATCATCCATAACCTTAAGGTAAATGTTAGGATTAGCTTTACTTTTGGTAAAGCCCAAGCTTTGTCAAGAAGCTGTCAATTCTCCCTCTGTGACTGAACATCATTCACACTCTGCATTGAGTGATCTTCTGCATATCTATTTGTGCCATCTCTCATCAGATGGGTCTACTGATATGAGCCTCAAGATCATTCGAACTATATGGTGAGTTCCTTCTTGCATCCTTCTAAGAGAATAATGTCATCTATATATAGACACCATCCTCAACCTTGAAGCAAAGGTGAAATCTGCATTACCCATGGTGATCATTAAGCTCATCAAATGACTATCGATCCTGAGTACCGATACAGAGCCTAATTCACACTTCTTCTTCAATTACACCATTAAGAGAATGGTCTTATCTATCCACTTGGAGAAAACATCTTGTCATGATCCTCTTCCACTTTCTAAGAGAATCTTCTAGCCACGAGCTTGCTATAGTATGTTTGATTTGTAAGTCTTCTTGTTGAACATTCATCACTTCTTTAGTGTTCATCATTCTTCATGATCTTTCCTACAAATCAAAATTAAGTACATGATTAGTAATACTTCATAATCATCAAATCATGTTGACATGATAACCTATTATGCATACATATATGATTTACATAGTTATGCTACTATCTTGCCCAATACTTTGGCACAACACTTTTCCATATCCTGTATGCATACAGTGGCTATCTAGATGCCTTCCATCTCTACCAGAACATACTATCGAGAGCATGCACAGCTCTTAACATGTCAGCAAAGAGGTTTCATTCTAAACAATCAACAATGGAATGTTTGTCCAACTTACCAATCACATGCATATTAGTAGTATACTATTCAATGCTATATGAAAGTTTACACTAAGCATGATATATTCTAGGAATACAAATATGCCTACAACTATTACAAGCAATATCATTTACTATATTAGAGATTCAAATAACAACTCAAATACTTATCTTTTATGTTTGTGTGGTTGCCTCCCACTTGATCTTCTCTATATGTCTTTTGAACTTCTATTCATTTTGTACGATTGTGCATGCTCAAGTGTGCACTAGTGTCATCCTCATGATCTCATACACAAACATACATCCATTAGCATAATCTCAATATTATCAAAACATTATAATTCTAAATAATCTTGAATATGTACGGTCATGATCATTCAATACATGGGTATACTAAGATCCTAGCATAGAGTAGGATTCTAACTTGACATAGGAAAACATACCTGGATTAGTATACTTGCTTAGTTTTGTATAACATACCTAAACAATATATTCTTTGTTCTCTTCAATGATTTAGAGATCCTGTGCTAGAACCTGCATATCTCATAGGTTAAGCATAGAAAAGTCATACATACCTCGTAAGTAGAACTTCTATGTGATCAAAGATTATGGATGAGTCTTTGTCTTCATGTCACCATGGTCATGGAACTTGATTTGTCTTTCGTGATGTACCTGTATCTTGTTAGCAGACAACATCAACCTCATACAACACCACTGTGCATTAGTACAATAATATAGCCCTAATCAATGAATGTCTTCTATCATTCACATGCATTCATACTTTTACTAGGGTGATAAGACAATTCTAACATTAATCAAGATTGTACTAACCTAAATAATATGAAGACAAACATATTATGAACTTAATCAAGAATCACATTTCAAGACATACCTGTATCTCCTTAAGTCATACCTGTCGAGATTTCTTGTAGTCTTCTTATGTAAGGCCTTAGCCTCAACTCCCCCTGAAATTGGATCTGGAGCTCGATTAGGGTTTGTTAGAGAAACCCTAAAAATTCAATCTTTGACTTTCACACTTCTGAATGGATGGAAAGATGTTTCTTCCTAAGCTGATCAAACTTGCATACTTTAATTTTGAAATCTCCAAAATTTGACTCCTCAAAAATTGCCTTTGAAACTTCTAGATCTTCTAGACAGGATCCTGAAATAGGGTTTGATGGATTCCACCATTCTTCCCAATCAAAAGGTTCAATCCAAATCTCTAAACTTTTAATTTTCTGAGGAGCTTGCAACCGTGGTCACAGACTTAAAAAATTCCAACTTTTACAGAAGCCCTAATTTTCACCTTTCTAATCAAAATCCCGAACTAGGGTTTGATCAAGCCCACTCTTCTGACCAACCAAAAATTTTGATCTCCGTCTATAAATTTCAATTTTGATGAGTAGCATCTAGTCGTGGTCTCTGATTACAAAAATTGCAACTTTCTCCGAAACCCTAAATTCTGGAAGCCATGAATGAAGGTGCTAAAAAATAATTCTGTTTTGACAGAAATATGTACGTGATTGTTTCTACTTTAACTCTGAACTTTTCGATCCACAGGGTCTAAAAACATTTTTTGTGGTAGCCTGGCCTGTTATATTTCCATCTTGACAGGTCTTACCTCAATTGGATTCTCTGAGAGAGAGTTATGCCAAGTATCGCAACGTGACCTTTTTATGGGATAAAACAGGAGAGCGAACTTGTAGGGCATTCCACGTGTCACTGGTTCAACTTCAGCCTCTAAACACGTTTCTTGAGATATTACAGTCCATGCAATACCTGTCACTTATTACGAAATTTCATTTGGAGTTTCCTAGCCCAAGTTATGACCTTCTTTCCTAGGTCACCTCATTATGACTGAGATCTGGAAGAGGCGGAAACCCTGACTTGTACTGATCATAACTCACAAAATACAATGAATCTGAGGGTTTCCTTTGGACACAAGGTACATGGGGATGTCATATACGACCTGTAAATGTTTTCGATCCTGATCCTTCACCAAAATGGATTTATAGAGAAAGTTCCACGATGACGGGTTTTTGCTATATAAAATCCTAACCTTCAAATTGTCACAAGTGAAGTGACTGTCGTAAGTGCCATACATTTACTTCCTTCAGTTTTGTGTTGATACCATGTTAAGATTCAATATGCTAAGATAGAAAATATCAGCATTGCATTTCATTTCACAACAATACAATATACAGGATCACTGAAAAAACAACAAGCACAGTATAAACACAAGAGACACAGATTTATCTTGGGAAACCCTCATGGGGTAGAAAACCCAACAAAGCTTCCTCAATATAGATGACCAGCAAATACAAAGATGCAAACCCTAGACATGAGCTCCTTCTCCTCCATAGAAGACCTCTCCCTCACCTATGTGCTATTCACAAGTGAGTGTAGTGTGTGTTAAATGAAGAACACACCTCCTCTATTTATACACATCTCCGACTTGTATTTTATATTAACTAGGTCGGCCCCAACTTTACCACTGGGTTAAACACCCCATTACAACTGACTAGGATGACCCCTCTAGGGTGGTCTAATAACCCTTTCACCCATATAACACATATAGGGCCGACCCCCATTAGGGAAGTCTAATAACCCAAGTTACCACATTTCGACGGAAGAATAAACATCTTCGGATATACAATAATATCTTCATGGAGGAATGAAACATCTCCGGAATAATAAAGTACAAATATAATATTCTTTGAAGTTACAATATTTCAGCATTTATTGCAGCATTTCTGAGTTGGTTAAAAATAATACTTAGTTTGATATTAATAAACCTAAACCACAACTTGCTTATGTGCACGATGATTATACTTCTGTTGTGTGATTTCTATTTATCAATAAATAATTTAAAGGTTATTATAGTTATAATTTAATTGCAATCTATAATGTATTATGAACTGTTAAGATCATTTTTATTTATTAGGTTTACAAAGTTACAGAGTTATTATATTGTATGTTATGATAATAATAGAACAATGTTTCGATAACAACAACTATAAGAAGTCTATGGACTCTTCTTCTATCCAGCATAGATATTTACAACTACTTGACAATGAAAACTTAGGGTTACTAAATGACTTAGGAAATAATACATAATTGTGTAATTTCATTTATTAAAAAACAAAACTATTCTACCTATCCTAAATTAACATAATATATAGTTCAGCTAAACAATTAGTCAATAAGTCTTCATTATCAAACTAGGAAAAAGGGTTAGAGGTTTAAATAAAAAACTTCATTCATTCAACTGCAAATAAACAAGACAGAATAGTAGAACATGATGAATGTAGGAAAAACAAACAACCCAAGGAGCCTATTCTCCCCAACCTACTCTTGAAGACAGCCAAATTACTTTCCTTAGGACCCCCGAGCCTGTTCACTGAACCACTAGGAAGAAGAATCTGTAGAAGCTTTAGGTCATCAACTTGTAGCAACAAAGTAGATCATTCAGTCCTATAGACTTAGTAGTCAAAGAGACCTGCACCAGCACCTCTAGTTTCCTTCTCAGAATAATTTTAGCAGACTCATAATGCTCTTCAACTTAGCCTCCCTATTCAAATCTCTTAGTGATCACTTGATACACTTGAGGAATTATTTTTGCAAAAAAATAATTATTGAGCTCCCTGCCCAATTGGAATTGCCTTCTCTAGGATGCCTAGGACTTTTTAGTGGTTAACGTGGTCATTAATGAGCTAACAGCTCTATTCCACCCACTTAGGGGATAATGCCACAATTTTAGGGGTAGTTGTCCCATAACCAACAACTAGTGGTGGAGTGCAAATGCTGACACCTGTCCCATGCCTTGTAACAACTTCCATTCCTCATAGTGGGTCAATGAACACTCATTCAACAATTCCCTTGGTGTTTGTCTCCTGTTTTAATTTATTAAATAATAATAATATGTCATTACAATCATCCTTGACTAGATTTGGTCATAATTACAAAACTTTGTAATTATAATTTAACATAATGTTTTTGCAATAAAAAAATAGTCTCAAAATTTGGGTAGGTGACATACACCCGCCTTAAGTCTCAACATCGTCCTCAATGTTTTTCATTCGTTTTCTGAGTGTTCCTAAAATAGAGTTGGGTATGCTACCCGCATGGTACTCTCCAAATCCTAGGTTTCCTCTTATGGACTAAGGTGCTTCCATTGCACCTTTACCTCCCCAATGGTGCGATTCCAGAATAGAGTTTCCCTCCTTTCGAGGATACAATCCGGTTCCACCTGAAAATCGCTGTCGTGTTCCACCTGTACATCATTCCAATGTATAACATGAGTAGCATCGTGAACATATTTCTTTCAAACTGAAATATGAAAAACATTATGTATTATTATATTTGGTGGCAAATCTAGTTGGTTTGCCACGGGTCCAACCCTTGACAAAATTTCGAAAGGACCATAATACCTCAGTGCTAGCTTGGCACAATTTCCCAATTTTAATGAGCTCTTCTTCGATCTTACCTTAATGAAAACATGCTCACCAAACTAGAACTCTTTATGAGTCCTCTTAAGATCTTCTTGACTCTTTTACCTATCTTGGGCAGCTTTAAGATTTCTTTGTACCTGTTTCACGGTTAGTTCTATTTCCTTCAACAATTCAGGTCCTAAAATAACTCTATTAACTAGTTCATTCCAAGAAACTGGTGTATTACATTTCCTACCATAAAGAATTTCAAAAGGGCTAATCCTGGTTGATGCATGGTAATGGTTGTTATATGCAAATTCTGCTAAATGCAAGTAGTCCTCCCACTTACCATGCTAGTCCTTAACACACATCCTTAGCATGTCTTCCAATATCTGATTTACTCTTTTCGTCTGTCCATCCGTTTGTGGATGAAATGCCATGCTAAAGTTTAAGGTTGTATTCAACTCTTTAAACAAAGATCTCCAGAAGTTTCTAGTAAACTTAGAATCACAATCTGAAATTATCACTTTTAGTATTCCATGTAATCGAAAAATCTGTTTCATGAAAATTTCTACAATATCTGAAGCCTTATAAGTAGTTTTTACTGGTATAAAATGTGCTACCTTGCTGAATTTATCCACTACCACCATGATGGAATCAGTTTTTTTCTGATTCTTGGGTAGTCCGGTAATAAAATCTATGCTTATGATCTCCCATTTCCAACTAGGTATAGGTAATCGCTGTAACAATCCAGGCGGATGTTGATGTTCAACCTTTACTCTTTGACAATCAATGCATTTAGCTATATATTCTGCTACTTCATCCTTCATCCTGGGCCAATAATAATCTTTCTGTAACATAGTTATGGTTTTTTGATAACTTGGATAACCAGAATAATGACTTTTGTCCATGTCATCTAAAATCAGAATTTTTGTCTTTGGTACGTTGGGCACATATAATCTGTTCTTGTACAGCAGCAATCCATTTTCTTTTAACCTAAAATTTGCCAAAGAATTTTCAGAATTACTTTCTATTGTCTTTTCATGTAAATTTCTATACTCTTCATCTATTTTAATCTCTTCAAAAATCTGATTTTCTAAATATGTTGTGTATGTACTAATGGCTGAAATAGAATTTAACTTTGCATTACGACTTAAAGCATCAACAACCTTGTTCTCTTTACCCTTTATATGCTGAATTTCAAAATCATATTCACTTAGAAAGGTTAGCCATCTAGCTTGTCTAGCATTCAAGTTATTTTGATCTAGTAAATACTTCATCCCCATGTTATCTGTCATCAAAGTAAATTTTCTTCCAATAAGATGGTGACGCCACATTTTTAAGGCGTGTATTACTACTAATAATTCTAGATCATATGTAGAATAATTTTTCTCATGTATTTTCAGCTTTCGAGACTCATATGCAACATCATGTCCCTCTTGTGTTAGGACTCCATTGAGTCTGTCATTACATGTGTTGGTACATAATATAAAGTCTTTATTAGGATCTGCAATTCTCAGAATAGGTGTTGTAGTTAATAATTCCTTCAACTTCTTAAAACTGTCTGTAGACTTTTGATCCCATACAAACTTCTTCCCCTTCTTATGTAAGGAGGTTATGGAGTTTGCAATCTTCGAAAAACCTTCTATGAATTTTCTATAATATCCTGTAATCCCCATAAACGATCATATGTCCGACACATCTTTAGGAGCCGACCATTCATTAATGGCTTTTATTTTATCGGGATCAACCAAAATTCCTTCCTTAGAGATTATGTGACCTAAATACTGAATCTTATCCTTGTAAAAGTCATACTTACTAAACTTAGCATATAACTGATGATCTCTCGGAACTTGTAAAATAATACGCAGATGTTCGTCATGTTCTTCCTTACTTTTAGAATATACTAGAATCTCATCTATGAATACAATGATGAACTTATCTAAATACTTGTGCAGAATATTATTCATTAAGCACATAAATAGTGCCAGGGCATTGGTCAACCCAAATGGCATGACTACAAACTCATAATGTCCATGACGAGTTCTAAAGGCTGTTTTAAAAATATCCTCACCCTTCACACGAACTTGATGATATCCTGACCTTAAATCAATCTTTGGAAATATCGTTGCTCCACGCAGCTGATCAAATAGATCATCGATGTGGGGCAATAGATATCGATTCTTGATTGTCATCTTGTTCAGTTGGTGATAATCTATGTAAAGCCTTAAACTGCCATCCTTCTTCTTAACAAAAATAACAGGTGCTCCCCAAGGAGACATGCTGGGTCTTATATAGTTTTTATCAATCAGTTCCTTCAACTGTGATTTTAACTCATTTAATTCCAATATGTTCATCCTATATGGAGCTTTGGAGTTCGTACCGCTTCCGGTATCATCTCAATGGTAAAATCTAGATCCCTCTTCAGGGGTATTCCTGGAATCTCTTCTGGAAAAGCAGCCAGGAATTCTTTTAGGACAGGTATGTCTTCTAGTTTCAGTTTGTCCTCTTTTGTAATTGACTCCTCATGTACTACATTCACTGTGAACATCTTACATCATTTTCTAACTTCTCTTTTTACTTGCATAGCTGAAATATGTCTGAGTGATGTCTTTCTAAGAATACCCTTTACTTCTACTGTTTCTTCTTCATCATTTAGACAGGTAAAACTTTTCTCATAACAATTCAAAATAATGTGATGTGCTTCTAACCAGTCCATTCCAATTAAGATGTCATAGGATCCTAAAGGTAAAACATTTATCTTGGTTCGTGTCTTTAACTGATTCATAGATAAAACACAACTTTCAACAAAATCAGACACTTTTCTTTTTGTTCCTGTTGCTAGTCTAACTAACCAGGATTTATTAAATTTTTCTATTTTCAGATTAAAATTTTCTACAATATTTGGAGATATATAACTCAAGCTAGTGCCTCGATCAATCCAAATAGAAACAGGATGATTTTGTAGCATACCTTCAATCTCTACCATAGAGACTTGATGCTCTACTTGCTTGTTGTCTAGAGCTGCATTAATTATGGGCATCTCTCTTGTCAAGTCTCCCACAGTAGGTTCAGCTTGTATGCAGTGAATATTATTAGTTGTCTGATTCTTATTGGGATGATTTGAAGCATAATGAGGACCTTGACACTCAAAACATTTTATGGGTGCCCTCTGGTCATTAGTTCTGGTAACATTGGGTGTATTTCTTGGAGATGCAAAATTATGTTGTTGATTATTTCTGGGACTGTTTCCTTGGAAATTTTGATTTGGAAACTTTTTCTTTTGAAAACCAAAATTTCCATTGAACCTAAAATTCTTCTTCTGCTGCTCAAAGTTGTCGGGTTTATTATTTTTCCAGTTAGATATCCTTTCTCTTTTCCGGTTCTTTTCATAGCAGAAAGTTGCTTTCCTCATGGCTTCTTCTAAGGTCTTTGGATTGCCATACTCTATTCTATCTTTGATGTTGAAAGGTAGACAACTCAAAAATCCCTAAATCTTTGGTTTATCCTCCACAAAGTATGGCACATACCTTAGCAAATTCAGAAATTTGCTGTTCAACTCTCTCATGTTCATGGTTCCCAGTCTTAAATCATAAAATTACTTGGACTTTGCTTCATAATATTGTTCAGATAGGAACTTCTTCTTGAAGTACCATTTAAAATTGCTCCAATTCACATCCTTGTCCTTAATGCCCTTCACTCTTTTGATGTCCTACCACCAAATGTTTTCTTTCTCAATCAAGTTGTATATGGCCATCTTTGCTTTCAATGATTCTGAATAATCATAAATTTGAAAGTATTTCTTCATGCTTGACAGCCATGCTTCAGCTGTCTCTCCTTTCTCAGTTTCACCATTGAAGGTTGGGGTTTTGATCTTCCTGAACTCCCCATAAATCTGCTCATAGTGTTTATGGCTTTTTCTTTTTGGTTTGTAATCCCCTTCACTGCTATCACTTGAATAATTACGTTTCTTTTTACGTGTCTCAATGGCAGCTCCTGATGATGTTGAACAACTTTTCTCATCACCAGTTTTCACTTTCTTACCCTTGTTCTGAGAAGGTAATTCTTCAATATTGGAGGTATTTTCAAACCTTCTATCTTGTTCATCAGTTGGGCACTGATCGAACAGTACTTGGTTCAGTTCCTCTTGTGCCTTCAGAATTCTCTCATTATCCTGTTTAACAGATCTTATTTCTGCTTTCAACTCTTGAAATGCACGTAACAATTCTGATGAATTGTCATTCAATTCACCATGGACCTCTTCTTCATAATGTTGTCTAGTACTATTATTGGTATGACTGGTCGGTCGAATTCTGTCCTCCATGTGTTCATTTGATCCTTCCATACCTGTAATTTAGAAACAAATTTTTTATATAACAAAATAATTTAATTAGTAAGGATTTTTGTTGTCATAAAAATTTTATGTTTCATGTTCTTTAGACCTTTTCAGGCCGAGAGTTCGAACATGAGCTCTAATACCACATGTAACCTCCCAAAAATTCATAAAATTTAAAAATTTTGATAATATCAATAAATATGATATTTAAGTATGAGGAAGTAATAAACTGTTTGATTTGTTTATTTTAACTATAGAAATTCATCTATCTGTTGTTTATAATTTTTTTGAAATACGATTACGTTCCTTAACTAAATGTTTGTTAAGATCGCTACTTAAAGCTTAATTATTTTGTTTGTACTAATTGTTCATGTCTCTTCTGACGATGAAGGGGTTCTATGGCACCCCGAGGCTTACTTAGCTACATGGATAAAGTTATTACACTTGACGCAGGTTACAGGTAAAGATAATTCCATCCTTTGAAGTTATTTAAAGTTTACCAGCATATAAACAACCAATAGTAATTTTATTCGAAGTTTATTTCAGGGTGAGATACTAGCTTTTATTATGACTTATGTTGGACAGCTTCAGCATGAATATTATTAATTTGGATTATCTTTCTTATGGCGTTTCCAAACAATAGATACATACCTGAAACTTAGATTGTAATTCTGTGATCAAAAGATAATTTGGAGATACTATACTAGTTACGATAGAAGTTATCTATTTTATCCAAAACCTAACAATATAATACTATCAAGACTTATTGTAAGTATTAGCGTTACCATGTACATTTGATATTTTTCACATATCGACAAGAATGAATTAGCATTCATAATCATGAAATAACATTCATATATCTACGAAATTATATAATCATCTAATATACAAGAAACTTCACAAAGATTCTACCCATACCATGTAATTTCTTAGGGTCTAGTTTACAATCCATATCATGCAATTGCTTATGATCTATGTTACAATCCATATCATTTAGAGGTATGATTCTAATGTTATACAAACATTCGAGGGTTACATTGATATACAATAATCGATTGCATAATATCTAAACTATATAACAATTCAAATATTAACTCAACCTATATATATATGCAATACTATTCGAATTACTTTTGAGTTGGGATTTCGAGCCTAACACTTATATAAATTTGAACTATATGATGATCCTATCATTAATCAAATGGTATGAATATTATGATGCAACTATATACGATCTAGCTAGAGTTATGGTTACGAGGTAATGTATTGATACTAATGTGAAAGAAGTGCAGGTTGGCAAACACTATGGAATTAATGAGCAATAACTGCACGATCTTGGGAGGAATACTCGATGGCATCCGACCTGGCTTGAGGCACATGAACACTTCTTGGATACTGCGTTACCACACATGCGATAGCGTTTAACCTTCTCTTGTCCAAAACCCTGGTATTTGTTGTTATGGTTGTGATTTTGGAGGTGAGGCCGACCGACCGTAAGGTCTTAGGGTGTCAAGGTGATTGTTCAAGGTTTCGATACCATAACCTCGGTGCATTTTAATGGTGATAACCTAAACCTTGAAGTGCAAGGGTCTTGAACCTTGGCCTTCCAATGATAACAAATGATCTAGATCTTGGTATCCATAAGTAACAGCTCTATCATTGCTTGCAATGGTCAAAATTGTAAGTTTTGGTTTTTACAATTGTTACGAATCTAATCTGAGGTCCTTATGGCACATTTTGCATAGTTCGGTGTTCTCTCAGCTACATTTCCTATGGAGGATGAACACCGAGGGATTCAATGTGCTGGTAAGTCTCGGGTTCATTCATGTGCCCTGGATTCTTCGGAAGATGATTTCTTTCTTCTTCTTTGATGTAATTAGTTATTAGGTCTTATGCCGTGGGCAAAAGAATGTGTAGTTTGACGCTTCAAGCCTTTGTTGTAACCGGTATATGTTGATCATTTGGCAAACTTGTTGTTTGTATAGCCTATGCATACTCTCTCTTGGTGGTTATTACGTCATTTTGACAGATAATATTAAAGTTGGTTTTGATACTATAATCATTATGTTGTTTTAATGTATTCGATATTATTGTTGTGATAACCATTATGGTTCAATACCTGTCTAGGTGAGTGAAGCACTCGAACGCAACACTTAGATGGCATACAATTGAATTTTCAGATCTATATTATATAGGGTTTTAGAAATGAAAAAGTACAGGACTTTTAGAGAAGATAAGACACAGGGTTTAAGGATTTCGTTACTCCTCTTACAGATTTATACTTATGCTTTCTTTTGTTATTGTATATGTATTATGAAACAATAGTTTCGATTTCGTATTTGTGTTTGCAATACAATGAATCAAAGGGTTTGATATCCATGGTCTTTAGTGAACGTGACTCGAACAATTTTTTTTATGATGGTTTTTTATATAAACTGGGCGAGTGTGACTCGAGCCCGAGAATTGATATAAGAAATGTTATTTAATTTAAAGTTATTGATGCATTGATTTATATTTGGGTTTGACCAACGTTGATAATGCTTAGATTTTAGCTTCAGGCAGGGTTGCTAGAACCCTTGCAACGATTTTGTACTTCTTTATAAAACTTTTAATGCCTTGATTGTCAAACCCTTAGGGTTTATCGCAGCATTTCTGAGTTGGTTAAAAATAATACTTAATTTGATATTAATAAACCTAAACCACGACTTGGTTATGTGCATGATAATTGTACTTCTATTGTGTGATTTCTATTTATCAATAAATAATTTAAAGGTTACTATAGTTATAATTAAATTGCAATCTATAATGTATTATGAACTGTTAAGATCATTTTTATTTATTAGGTTTACAAAGTCACAGAGTTATTATATTGTATGTTATGATAATAATAGAACAATGTTTCGATAACAACAACTATAAAAATTCTATGGACTTTGCTTCTAGCCAGCATAGATATTTACAACTACTTGACAGTGAAAACTTTGGGTTACTAAATGACTTAGGAAACAGTACATAATTGTGTAATTTCATTTATTCGAAAACAAAACTATTCTAACCTATCCTAACTTAACAAAATATACAGTTTAGCTAAACAATTAGTCAATAAGTCTTCATTATCAAACAAGGAAAAGGGGTTATAGGTTGAAATAAACAGCTTCATTCATTCAACTGTAAATAAAAAAGATAGAACGGTAGAACTTGATGAATGTAGGAGAAACAAACAACCCAAGGAGCCTGTTCCACCCAACCTATTCCTGAAGACAGCCAAATTACTTGCCTTAGGACCCCCGAGCCTATTCATTGAACCACTAGGAAGCCGAATCTGTAGAAGCTTTAGGTCATCAACCTGCAGCAACAAAGTAGATCATTCAGTCCTATAGACTTAGCAGTCAAAGAGACCTGCACCAGCACCTCCCATTTCCTTCTCAGAATAATTTCAACAGACTCATAATGCACTTCCACTTAGCCTCCCTATTCGAATCTCTCAGTGATCACCTGATACACTTGACGAATTATTTCTGCAAAAAAATAATTATGGAGCTCCTTGCCCAATTTGAAATGCCTTCTCTAGGTTTCTTAGGCCTTTTTAGTGGTTAACCTGGTCATTAATGAGCTAACAGCTCTTCTCCACCCACCTGGGGGATAATTCCACAATTTTAGGGGTAGTTGTCCCATAACCAACATCTAGTGGTTGAGTGAAAATGCTAACACCTGTCCCATGTCTTCTAACAGCTTCCATTCCTCCTAGTGGGTCAGTGAACACTCATTCAATAGTTCCCTTGGTGTTTGTCTCCTGTTTTAATTTATTAAATAATAATAATATGTCATTAGAATCATCCTTGACCAGATTTGGTCATAATTACATAACTATGTATTTATAATTTAACATAATGTTTTTGCAATAAAATAAATAGTCTAAAAATTTGGTTAGGTGACACTTTGTAAACATGTATGCAGGATTCTAACTAGTATGTATCTTTTCCAACTTCAACAGTTCATCTTCCAAAATAGATCCTATGAAATTGTAATTGAGGTATATATGTTTATTTTTAGAATGGAAGGATGAGTTATTTGCAAGATGAATGACACTCTGGATGTCACTGTACAACCTGCTATTCTCCTTCTTACCTAATTCCTCCATGAACATATGTACCCAAATAATCTCTTTACTATCCTATGTAGCAGCAACATACTCTGCTTCCATTGTTGAAAGTGTAACAACCTTTTGTAGTTTCAAAATCGATCTTATTGTTGTTCCACCTACAATATTTAAACATACCATGTGGTGCTCCTCCTGCTATCTTTATCACCTGCCATATCTGCATCAACATATCCCTGTAGAACAATGTATGAACCTCCAAAACATAATGCATGAGTATTAGTACCTCTCAAATACCTTAGAATGCACTTTACTTACTTCCAATGTTCTTTACCTAGATTTTTCATATACATGGTCACAACTCCCACTGCATGTGCAATATCTGGTCATGTGCATTCGATGGCATACATCAAGCTACCAACTACTGATGAAAAGGGAACCTTGGACATGTATTGTATTTCCTCCTGTGTCTTGGGACACATTTCCTTACTTAGTTTAAAATGGAAGTCCAAAGGTGTACTAACTGGTTTTTCATCCTGCATTCAAAACCTCCCTGGAACCTTTTATATGTACTCACCCTGAGACAATGTTAATTTGCGATTTTTCCTCTCTCTTGTTATTCTCATACTAAGTATTTTCTTTGCATCACCCAAATCCTTCATCGCAAATGAATTATCTAATTTCCTTTTGAGCACATTTATATCCTGCATGTTAGACCCTGCAAGAAGCTTGCCATTCACATACAATAACAAGATAATCTATCCTCCATCATCTATCTTTTTGGAATAAACATAATGGTCAGAATGGCATCTACCATACACTTGTTCTATCATAAACTTGTCAAATTTTAAATACCAGTACCTTAGAGCTTGTTGAAGGCCATACAAGCTCTTCTTCTTGACCTAGATACTAAATTTTTCTTCCCTTTGACCTCATACCCCTATGACTACTGCATATAAATATCTTCCTCCAAATCCCCATGGATAAAGGTTGGTTTAACATATAACTATTCAAGATTCAAATCCTCTACCACCATTAGACTAAAAATAGTCGTAATTGAAGTCATTTTAACAATGGGATAAAATATTTCATCAAAATATATATCTTTCTTTTGTGCAAACCCATTTACAACAAGTCTGGCCTTGTACCGCTTCTTGCCTCCATCTTCTTCCTTCAACCTGTAAACCCAGTTATTATTTAATGATCTTCTACCTTTAGGTAACTAAACCAAATTCCAAGTATGGTTTCTTACAAATGAGTCCATCTCCTCATTCATGCCTTGCTCCCACTCTTTCTAGTTTCCACCTGCATTGTTTCTTCATAACATTTTGGTTCACTAGAATCAATCATCAATAAATAATATTTAGTGAAGGAGAGTATCCTTCAGGGGCTCTACTTAACCTGGTAGATATTCTAATACTTGCAGGAGTTTGAGGTACCTGTTGTTGTTCTTGATTTTTCGACACCTTTGGAATTTTATTTTCTTAGATTTCATCAAGCACTATGTAGTTTGTGTTTTCCTTTTCATGTTTATTTCCCCACAACTAATATTTATACATGACCTTTTCATTGAATACCACATCTATAATCTTAATGATTTTGTTATTTTCATAATCACATAATTCATAGCCAAAATCATCAACCCTGTATCCAATAAAGGTACATTTCTTGGATTTAGCCAGAATATTTTTTCTATTTTCTTTATCAGTATGGACAGATGCTTCACAAAAAAACGTTCTCAGAAATGAGTAGTTTACCTTTTTACCTGTCCATGCCTCCTCTAGAATCCCACCATCCAAAGCACTTGAACTCCCTCTATTCATTAAGTAAACAGTAGTATGTACAACATCTATCCAATACTATAAGGGAAACCCTGCATGCAATATCATACACCTTGCACAGTCCACAATTGTTCTGCTCATCCTTTCTGACACACCATTTTCTTATGGTGTTCGTGGAACAATACTCTCTCTACGAATCCCATGGTATGAACAGTAACTATCAAAATCCTTGCCATCGTATTCACCTCCATTATCAGATCTAAGACACGTTAACCTTTTTCATAGATCATTCTCAACCAAAGCTTTCAATTTCTTAAAAGTAACAAAAACATCATATTTTTGTCAAATGCAATAAAAAAAGTTTTTCTAGTTGCATCATCCATAAAGTAACATAATATAGGAGCCTCCAATAGATTGTACCTAAGTCGGTCCCCATACATCTGTATGCACAAGCTCTAACTTTTCACTCTTCTTTTGTTTCCCAACTCTGAGAAATGTGACTCTTTTGTTTTCCATAAAAACAGTTCTCACGGAATTCCAAATTTACATGCTTTAGATCTGGAAGCAACTTCCTTAAGTGAAGAATCTATATCTCCTTCTCACTAATATGGCCAAGCCTATGATGCCACAATGTTGTGTCTATTTCTGTGGAAGTTACAAATATAGAAGAATTAATATTATGAGAAAATAAATACAAGATACCTATCCTATCTCCTTTTGCTATCACCATCAATCCCTTAGAGATATTCCACCACGTTTATCCAAACATAGATAAACAACAACCATATCCCAACTACCCTATTGAGATTAGATTTCTTTTCATAGCAAGAATATGCCTTACATCTTTCAACAGCCATTCACCTCCATTCTTTAACTCTATCTGTACCTTACCCATTCCAACAATTTTACATGGTTCATCATCACCCAATAAAAGATGCCCAAAATCACCTAGATTATAATCATGAAAGAATTTCCTATAGGGTGTAGCATGACATAAATCCCGTGAATCCAATACCCAGTAATCACTGGTATTATCTTCCAATAATGAAATCATATTGTAAGATATCACCTACTACATTTACTTCTTGAGTAGTCTCCTACTATCCATATCCTTTCTTCTTTAGAGATCTGTAGTATTTCTTCAGATATCCATTCTTCCCACTGTTCCAACACTCTATATTTCCCAGTCTGGACTTGGATCTATCCTTCCTAGACTTCCCACGATTACCTAGGATATTTCCTCTCTCCCTTTATATTCCCTTTCCCTCCATGGTTAATACATTACTTGGTGTCTCACATGTGCATTCCCTTGTAATTTCCTTGCTAAAACTAACACTTACAACATCATTAAATTTCAGAGTGTTTGAACTAGAGACAGAGTTACATACAGACATGACCAATCTATTCCCACTTTCTAGTAATGAGCACAAGATTAGAAGATCCCTAACCTCATATTCAAAGTTCAATTTTGTAATGTCCCCACCTTAGCAGCACATGGAGACATCCACTAACCAATTAAATTCCCATGGGTTCGAGTGGAAGACAACCAAACTGGG
Organism: Larix kaempferi; assembly: GCA_027924585.1. NCBI lineage: Eukaryota > Viridiplantae > Streptophyta > Pinopsida > Pinales > Pinaceae > Larix > Larix kaempferi. Next base: position 5,429,157 of record BSBM01000317.1, on the reverse strand, counting down.
AATTAATAGAACTTTAATTAATTTTGTTTAGCTAAAAAATGATCAATTTTCCTAAAGCAAAGTTTGTCCACTTATCTGTTAGGGTGGTTGGGAAGGTAATGATGACATCTTAACGGATTTATTTGTTAGGAACCCATGTCAACCCTTCTATTTACTTTGTTAGTATATTGTTGTTGGATGCATATGCTTTGTAAGTCGTCCCGTAGTATTGTTGATCCATAGTTTGTATTATTGTTGTTGGACGCATATGCTTTGTAAGTCATCCCATAGTAATTGTTGATCCATATTTTGTATTGGCCCATGGTTTTTATTGACAAATGGTATTGACCCATGGTATTGACGCCTAGACTTAGTATATAAGTTTATGTTGAGACCAATGAAGGTATCGTGAAGTTATTTGTATTGAGCTTGCTCAAAGGAGGTTGCCCCCTCGAAGTGGCTTGTGATCAATATAAAAGTGATTTTGAGTTATGTTATTTCTGCTATTTCGTGTGTTTTCATTAATTAATTATTGCAGGTTCTTCACATCTAGTATAAGAGCACTTTCTTGGGCTCGCTGGGTGAAATTTCTGCCAATTTTTTTTCGCAGCTTCGGATCTGGGAATAATCCCTATTCGCTTAACTGTGGGAAGTACTTGGCCATAAGCCCTAAAACTCATTGTGAGGAGTATCAACCCCCGAAGTAGCTGGCCTATTGAGAGGACCTTCCAGCGAAAAGGGCAACGACCGCTACCTGATTGACTAGTTCCCACCCGTGAGGTAAACCAAGAGCTACAGTTTGTGGCAAAGCGGTTATCAGTTTTACTTGATCCGTAGAGTGAGGGGTACTACCCCCATACACAAGTCGTCAGACAACATTGGTGGCTGAGTGAATCCCATGAACCGATAGGAATCTGCACATACGTAGGATCCATATCTATTTTCAGCTAAACTGTTACCGATCACTTCCATGCCATTTCAGCTCCATTCAGAGCCGTTTCAGATCCCTTCTGACAGTCGTTCCAAATCCAACCATTTCAAATCTATTCTGAAAGTTGTTTTAGATCCAGCCATTTTTTATCCATTCGACGTCGTCTCTGATCCATCTGTTGTCGATCCCTTCCATGTCGTTGCAAATATATCTGTTGCCAATCCCTTCCATGCCGTTGCAGATCCATTTCTGAAAGAAAAAAAAATCATCCATTCTTTTGCCATATCTCCCTTGTTTTAACTCCATTTCCCTGGAAACTTTCCAGACACCCCTGCAATCCCATTCGACATATTTCACTCCTAAGGACCCTATCCCAAATTCTACTTCCCAAATCCAGAAATCTCACAACTGTTTATTTTTAGGGTTTTCCATAACTTGTTCAATTTTCACCACTCGCCTCCAAATTTTGCCACCGTGTTCATTCCCTATTTTTGCTTCTTTGTCCCTCTTTGACAAATTTTCTCATTCTTTCACCCTACTTCTGAAATCCCCATTTTTTGCTTCTCTGTCCATTATAAAGTGTCCAAAACCTATTCAAACCCCAATTACCCATCCGAGTTTTTCCCAAATCCAAATTTCCGTTTACTAAATAAGCCTTTGTTTGTGTTTTTCTATCCATCCCCTCCCCCCCCCCCCCCCCAAACAAAAAAACTACTAGTTGAGGTTGTCACCTGCACGGGAGCAAAAACCAAGGAAGCACTTGCACCCATCCAAACCAAACTCCAAGATATTGATGAAAAATTTCTCATCCTCCATCTTCAACATTCAGCCATGAACAATAACCGACAGCAAGAATCTTCTGCAACAAATGGATTATCTTCTTCCAACACTTTCCGTGGTTCGAAGCTTGAATTTCCTCACTTTAATGGTACTGATCCGACTGGATGGATCTATCGTGCAGAACAGTATTTCAGTCTGCATAATACTTTTGATGTCCAAAAAGTTTCACTTGCATCCTTTCATTTGGAACAAGAATCCCTTCAATGGTACAGTTGGTACATCAAGGCTCATGATGAGACAAAATGGACAAATTTTTGCCAACTCCTTTTGCAACGATCTGGTCCTAGTGCTTTTCATGACTTCACCGAATCACTCACTAAACTTTGTCAAATTGGCACTATGAGAGAGTATCAGACAGAATTTGAGAAACTAGCCATCCACACAGAAGGATTGTCTGATGACTTCTAAAGGAGTTGTTTTATCAGTGGTCTTAAGGATGAAATCCGCCCAGAGGTCAAAATGTTCTGTCCCAACACAATGATGGAAGCCCTGGGGTTGGCTAAGTTGGAAGAAGACAATATTTCCACCCAACAGCGCTCCAAACCCACTTTTGTTCCCTCCCGAAATATGGCTTCTCAATGACCTCCAATCCCTCTAGCGTCTCAACCAACTCCTATCAAGCATTTTTCTGAAATAGAGATGCAGGCACATAGAGGGAAAGGGATTTGTTATAATTGTTATGAAAAAATCACTCGGGGACATAGATGTGTTCAACAAAAGCTCTATCTCTTGGATGTGAATTCTCCGCCCACCTCTGAAGTTGGTGAAGAAGTTCCAGTTACACTGGATGATCACGTCGACATTCAGGAGTAGCCTATTGACCTTCCATCTCAGGAAGACCACCCAGAGATATCTCTCCATGCTTTATCTGGCATCACCACCCCCCAAACAATGTGGGTTAGGGGTTACTTCAAGAAGCTTCCTCTTACAATACTCATTGATTCTGGTAGCACTCATAACTTCATTGACCCTCGGATCTCCAAATATGTTGATTGTTTTGTCCATCCTTGCTCCAAATTTGAAGTCATGGTTGCCAATGGGGGCACCTTATCTTGCAAGGGAAAGTGTCACAATGTGCGTATATCTCTGGAATATTATAACCTGCGCTCTGACATGTTTTCCTTGTCCTTAGGCGGATGTGATGTGGTTTTGGGCATTCAATGGTTATGCACAATTGGCCCCATCTTATGGGATTTTGCTGAACTTTGGATGCAGTTTTCAATTAATGGGACACAAAACAAATTTATGGGCTTACAACCAGGTTCTCTCCTCATCATCAGTTCATATCGTCTGGAAAAGATCCTTAAGAAGAATTCACATGGTGTCATCGCTTAGCTCCATTCCATTCAGATACACCAACCAACGGTCTCCACTACTTCCTTTGATAGATATGTAGGTATCTTTGTTGCACTAGTGGGCTTGCCACCTTCAAGAGACCTTTCTGGTAAGCACTTAGCCATATCTACATCTCAGTAGGAAATGATGGCTATTTTGCATGCAGTACAAAAGTGGCAGCCATCCCTATTAGGAAATTATTTCTGCATCAAGGTTGATCTCCAGAGTCTAGAACATTTTTTGGAACAACGGGTCTCCTCACCAGCACACCGGAAATGGGTTATCCAACTCATGGGTTATGACTATGCGATCACTTACAAGAAGGGTAAGGATAATATGGTGGCAGATGCTCCTTTTCGCCAATTTGATGACCCAGTTTCTCTTATAGCTATTTCTGTGCTTGTTCCAAATTGGTTGCAATCTGTTCAATACAGATATCTCTTCTATGAACGCTATGCTTCTTCATCGGCAGGGCACTCTGGGTTCCTCAAACCCTATGACCGGGAACAATGTAACTTCTTTTGGCAGGGACTAAAAATGAAAATTCACTAGATGGTGGTTGAGTGTGATACTTGCCAGGTCAACAAGGGTGAAATGACACTCCTTTCGAGACTACTCGAACCCTTTCCCATCCCTACACAGATGTGGATAGCTCTATTTCTATGGATTTCCTAGAAGCACTCCAATGGTACAATACCACATCTAAAAGGACACCATATGAAGCATTTTATGGACAGGCACCGCCAATTCTTATTCCATACACGCTCAACAGCTCCCCAGTTTAGGCAATTGACTCGGTTCTTCGAAACCGCGATCAGATTCTTCTCATTCTGCAGGACAATCTTCACATGGCAAGAATTCGACTAAAACAACAAGCCAATCAGCACCATTCTGAGCGCACTTTTCACACAACTGATATGGTCCTTCTTCCTCTACAGCCTTCCAAGAAATCCTCCCTGAAACTCAAAAGGCATCAGCTGGTCGGAATGCAACCTGAGGATGCTACAAGGGAACCACTCCTTCAGATTCTACATCAATTTCCACATCTAAAGCTTTGAGGACAAATCCTTTTCTAAGGGAGAGGGGATGTTAGGAACCCATGTCAACCCTTCTATTTACTTTGTTAGTATATTGTTGTTGGACGCATATTCTTTGTAAGTTGTCCCGTAGTATTGTTGATCCATAGTTTGTATTATTGTTGTTGGACGCATATGCTTGGTAAGTCGTCCTGTAGTAATTGTTGATCCATATTTTGTATTGGCCCACGGTTTGTATTGACACATGGTATTGACCCATGGTATTGGCGCCTAGACTTAGTATATAAGTTTTTGTTGAGACCAATGAAGGTACCGTGAATTTATTTGTATTGAGCTTTCTCAAAGGAGGTTGCCCCCTCGAAGTGGCATGTGATCAATATAAAAGTGATTCCGAGTTTTGTTATTTCTACTATTTCGTGTGTTTTCATTAATTAATTATTGCAGGTTCTTCACTGTTTAATTATCCAAATGTTCCCTTGAGGAGTTATGGGTCCAGATGAGTTATTTTGAAACTTATTTAGTAAATCCCTTAAAATAGGGAAAGTGGTGGACCTAACCTATTTTGACCAAGGAATCTCATTATTCTTGGAGGGAAAGGTTGTTAGGGAGGTTGAGGGTTCCCTTGTGGATAAATAAGGAAGTGTGTAAATATTCAAAGCGCTAAGTGGGTGGTTTTTGGATGAGTGGTTTTGGGCCACCCAAGGTATTGGCCCCTAGTATTGTGAAAGTGGACAACATTGAGGAAGTGGTTAGGAGACTTGGGTTTTTTTTTTACCCAATGTATTATCACTTGTGGGTGGTTGGCTATTGTATTGGAATGCATTAGCAATTCTTGGCTTGGGTGATGCTCCCCATGCTTACCAATAGGGTGATGGGCCCCTCATTCAATCAAATAAAGGATTGGAGTAATCATATCCATTCACGGAGTTTATTTCAAGTATTCTACAAGTCGTGGTAGTCATCAAGTAGCTTGGTGGAGAAGCATACTGTCCATTTTCCCTTATTGCTACTCATAGGGTGTTTTTGGTGTGTCTTTGGGTTTAGAGAGTTGGTCTATGGAATATATTGGCTCGGATGGTTGTATAATGTGATCATTGATGTAATAGAATCCATTATGTTATTTTATAATAAAAATCCCAGCTCTGTACTGCAAAAAATTATGTTTGTATTTCCGTGTTAATGAACCTATGCTCAATGTGCGTTAATTCTGACTAGTTTTTGTAATTCACCTTAAAAAGAGTACCTTATGCTTATTTATTTGAAAATAATAAGACATATTTGGAAACTATACAGAAATTTTTCTAGGCCCTACTTTCATATATGAAATTCGACCTCCTGTGGCCAAAGTTGAATCAAGTTGAAAACAAGGCAATTGTGTAGTCCTGAATTGGGAAATCTCACATTCGGAGATCCAATTGACAAAGTAGACCTCTAAATTTTTTTTAAGAAATTATTAATATATAACCTATCATATTATAGGCTAGATACCTATTCCATAAACCTTCCCTAAGTTCTAGAACGTCCTACCTTCCCGGAAATCAATTTTTAGTGTCTTTCTTATCTCATTGAGCTAGTGTTCCTATTACTTTTGCAATTTTTGGCTTGGGTACACTACAGTGGTATTATACCACTTTCCTATATATCTGTGTGGATTCCATTTATTATTCCAAAGAGAATACCACCTCCCAAGAGGGACAATCACAGGAAACCAAATCCAAAGAAGCTGGTAGATAAATATTCCACAAAAGCAGAGATCCAAGGAGAAGAAGGGACACCAAGTATGGCTGAGGATCATAATTAAATCAGATATGGTCTATAGTCCATGTTTTAAAATCTTGATAAGATTTATAATCTTGACAATCTTGATAAACGTGATGGGCCTGATAAGCTTGAAGAAATGTCACAAAAGTTTGACAAGCTTGCACTAACATTGGTACAGTGCATGTTGAACAAGAATAGTGAAGGAAGGAGTAATAGCACCAAGCATGAGGGAAAAATACCATATGGGGAGACTATATTCTCAAGGACAGGGCCTCACAATCGACCCCATGACTACGAGGAGGGATTCAAATCTCAACTCGATGATATTTTCAATGGTGCTTGCCATGATATGGCTGATGCGGGTAGAAGTGATTACAAGAGTTTCTGAGAGTACCATGATGATCAAAGAGGGAAAAGAGGAGGATATAAGGGACCACCCCCAAACTATGACATGAGGAATCCTATGGGAAATATCACACTTCCATATTTTGATGGATCATCAAACATGAATGTCAAGGAATGGATCCAAAAGTTTGAGACTTTCTTTTAGCTGACCCCCATGGCACTGGGAGGATAACTCAAGATGGATACTCTCCACCTAGTTGGATATGTGCATAATTGGTGGAATTATGCTAAGATCACTTTGGTTTATGATTAGGTAACAACTTTTCCTGAGTTCACTAGAAGTTTCCTAGAGAGATTTGATAGGAGAGATCCCAACATGCCTTTTTGGGAGCTCAGACAAATTAATCAAATAGGGTCTTCTGAAGCTTACATAATGGAGTTTATGAGGCTTTCAATGATGGTTCCCAAGGTATCTCAAGAGCGCTTAGTGTCATGTTTATGGAAGTATTAACATAACCACTGGAGGGGTTTCTAAAATCAAGCAGACCCACCACTTTGCAGGATGCCATGCGCAAGACTAGATATCTACAAGACACTGTTCCAAGATTCATATCTACTCCTAGAACCAATGTTCCCAAAAGGTTCAAGGACCATGGATCTTCACAAAGGGAATATAGAAATTTGAAAAAGGGGCCCATGGGAGGTGCACCTAAGAAGTAGAACACTATTAGAGACAAGGATGAGTTGATAAGGAAGAAGCTATGCGTCTCTTGTCAGGAGCCATGGGTTCCAGGACACAAATGTTCCAAAGGGAAAGCATATTTCATTAAGGTTCTCTCAGAAGGTGAGTCACAAGAGGTAAGTGATTAGGAGAAACAAGTTGAAGGAGAAGAGGACGAAGGTTGTGAAACAACAAAAGAAGAGAAGACACCACCTGAGGGTGGTAATATTGTTGTCCTCACAGGAGGAAACCCACACTACCACACTCTTAGATACAAAGGGGTGGTGCAAGGACAAAGAGTCACATTTCTGATTGATGGTGGGGCTACCCACAACTTCATTGACACTGCATTGGTGGAGAGGAGGAAGTTGCATGTTGAATCCTTTGATGGATTCACTATTCTCATACTAGGACACAACTCCATGGATTATACTAGGTGGATCACAAAGTTGTAGGTCACCATAGGAGATTACACGGTGACAAATAGTTTCTACGTTTGTGATGTGACAGACACAAACATGGTGTTGGGGGTACAATGGTTTTTCTCCATTGGTGAGCATTCCATGAACTATAGGGTGCCAAAAATGAGATTCAAATATCAAAATGGGAAGCAAGTGGTCTTGAAAGGGGTAAACACCTATCCCAATCAAGTTGTATCTTCACATAATATGAGGGCTATCATGAGCAATGGTGATTTGAGTGGGATGTTGAGTGCCTCATCACTACACATGGCACCTCCGTAGACATTTTGAAACATACCGAGGACATCCAAAGACTATTTTGCAAGCATGAGAAGGTTTTTGGAGACCTTCCACATGGTATACCACAACACAGGGGTGTCGAGCATAGTCTTGAGTTGGAGGTGGGTGCCCAACCCATCAGGATCCATCCTTACAAGCATCCCAAAATATTAAAGGAGGATATCAAGAGAGTAATCAAGGAGCTTCTTGAATTGGGGCATATTAGTCCAAGCTCAAGCCCATTTGCGTCTTCAGTGGTCCTAGTCAAGAAAAAATATGGATCCTTGCCCATGTGTATTGGCTACAGGGCTCTCAACAATAACACCATTAACAATAGATATCATATCCCAAGATTCATTAGAGAAATTTAAAGGTCTAAAATGGGCCTCCTAAGGAAAATTATAAAATAATAGTGGAAATAATAAAATAATATTAGCATACCTCATCAAATTTTGGAGGAAAAAAGAAGAGAACTACTTTTCACCTCGTATTTTCAACTTATCTCCCTCTATACTCACTCAAATTTCAAGGAAGAGTAGTCGTTCGACAAGGAATTCAATTATGCATCCAACGAGTACCCACACATGATACTTTTGATGTACCCACTACCCTAAAAACAAGAAATTCATGAAAAAAATGTGATGATGACACCATCATCATGTTTTTTCATGAATTTATTGTTTTTCAGGAAGTGGGGTACATCAAAAGTATGTCGTGTAGGTATGCGTTGGATGCATAATTGAATTCTCCATCCAACGAGTGTTCTTGCTTGAAATTTGAGTGAATATAGAGGGATATAAGTTGAAAATACAAGTGGTAAAGTATTTTTTCACTTTGTCACCTTTTTATCTTTTATCCAAAAAATGGTGATTCATCCCCCATTGTTGACATCATCATCTTGAATTGTATTGGTGATTTTTGTTGTACAATATTATTTATTTGAGGCCCATTTTTTACCTCAATATTTCTTTAATGTGACAAGCTTATGGATGAGTTACATGGAGCAATTTACTTCTCCAAGATAGATCTACGCTCTGGGTACCACCAAATCAAGATGAGAGAAGAAAGGAATTCGGAAGACATCCTCCAGGTCTCAATATGGGAACTTTGAGTTTCTAGTCATCCCTTTTGGTTTGACTAATGCACCAACCACATTTCAGTATTGCATGAACATGGTGTTTGGTAAGCAACTCTGTGAGTATGCTCTTGTTTTTTTTTATGATATTTTGATCTACAGTAGGACTTGGGAGGATCATTTGCGCCACTTTGATACCGTGCTAACCATTTTGTTAGATGAGTATTTGTATGCCAAGTTGTCCAAATGTGAATTTGGAATGATTGAGATCCTTTATCTTGGTCATGCGATTGGACAAGATGGGGTTAAAGTCCATATGGAGAAGATCAATGCCATCCTTGATTGGTCTAGTCCAAGAAACCTCATAGAATTGAGAGGCTTCATTGGCATATGCACCTATTATAGGAAGTTTCAGAAAGGATTTTGAAAGTACACTGCTCCCTTGATAGAACTCATTAAGAAGGGGGCCTTTTGTTGGACAAAGGAGGATGAACAATATTTCATGAGGATGAAAGAGGTGATGATCAGTAGTTTTCATGTAATAGCACTTTCAGATTTCACACATCCTTTTGTCCTAGAGTGTGATGTTTCTGGGGAAGGAATTAGCGCATTCTTGATTCAAAATATGCATCCCATAGCATATGAGAGAAAAAATTGCATCCTCATGAGAGGAATTATTCCATCTTTGAAAAGGAGATGTTGGCCATCATGCATGCTTTGGCTAAGTTTCAACAATATCTAGTTGGAGGCAAGTTCATTGTGAAGACAGATCACAATAGTTTCAAGCACTTCTTGACACAAAGTAAGCTCAATGATAGGCAACAAAAATCGGTAAGAAATATTCAATCCTATTATTTTGACATAGAATACAAGGGAAAAATGAATGTGGTGGTTGATGCACTCTCGAGAAGGCCTACTCTTTCTTTGATGTATGTTCTCAATGATTGGAAAGCACAACTAGCTATTGAGTATTCCAAGGATAAGTTTGCATGTGATATTTTGGATGGGACGATTAGGCCTTAATGAGGTGATCTGTTACAAGGATAGTATCTATTTGGTACATCATTACTCATTAAAGAAGAAAATTTTGGAAGCTTCTCATGGTGCATCACTAGCTGGCCATCCTAGTTACTTGAAGGCATACAAGAAGGTGAGAGAGAGTTTCACATGGACGGGCCTCAATGGGTATGTATTGAATCATGTGAGAGAGTTCCTTGCATGCCAACAAAATAAGGTGGATCATGTACTTCCAACTAGTTTATTACAACCTCTTCCCATTCCAGAGCAAAAATGGGAAAGCATCTCTATATAATTCATCACTGGATTGCCAAAGGTTCAAGGTAAGGATTGTATCTATGTTGTGGTTGATAGATTAATCAAGTATGCACATTACTTTTCTATTGTACATTATCTATTGCAGCAAGCCAAGTTGTTTCCCTCTTCTTTCATGAATTTTTTAAGTTGCATGGGTTTCCCAAGAACATAATTAGTGATCGAGATAGCAAGTTTACAAGTGCATTTCGGCAAGAATTGTTTAAGCTAGTTGGAACAAGTTTGGATCTTAGTACAAGCTATCATCCACAAACTGATGGGATGACTGAAAGGGTGAATGGCTTGAAGTTTACCTTAGAAACTATGTTACATGGAAGCAAAGAGCTTGCATCACATTGGCACACTTGGGAGAATTCTGCAACAATACTACTTTCAACCTCTCCATTGGTATGTCACCTTTCAAGGCATTGTATGGATATGAGGCTCCCACTTTTGCAGATATGATATTTTGTGATTGTAGGGCTCAAAAGGCCAAGTATTGGCTCCAAGAGAGAAAATATGTCCTTAGAACACTCAAGGACATCTTATAGGTGGCACATAATCGACAAAAGATGAATGCAAACAAGCACGAGACAGAGCGCACCTTCCAAGAAGGATACATGGTATATTTGAGATTGCAGCCATATAGGAAATATTCTTTAAAGGAAAAGGGGGAGGAGAATTTGTAGCCAAGGTTCGATGGACCTTACAAGGTGATAAGGAGGATTGGATAAGTTGCTTATGAGTTGGAGTTACTGGTACAAAGCAATCTATACACAATGTTTTTCATGTGTCTTGTCTTAAGAAGGAAATTGGGTCTGAAGTGGTAGTATCTAAATAAATCCCTCCCTTTGACGATGAGCGGAATTTGGTGCTGATTCCAGAGAGGATATTATAGGTCAGAGAGAATATGCTAATGAAGATAGTCATCAAAGAATTCTGTGTGCACTAGAAATATCTTCCTAGTGAGGATCCAACTTGGGAAGGTGAATACATATTGCACTACCCCAGTTTGATGATGATGCTTAAGGAAAAGAATACTTGGGAGGGGAGGAATGTAATATCCCCACCTTAGCAGAACATGGAGCCATCCACTAACCCATTAGATTCCCATGGGTTCGAGTGGAAGTTAGCCAAACTTGTATTTAATAGAAATTTAAGAACCAAAGTAAGTAGGATTATGAAGCCACTAGATTGTCGAATAAGTTTTCAGATATTTAGAATGAATCACACAGCTCCAGAGACCTCCATCAGTCAAAGCCCTCCATAACATTTTCATCTGCATTGCCAAATTAAAGCACTCCAAATTTTTTAGACCCCAACCTCCTTGAGATCTTGGTCGGGACAAACTCTCCCAATAAGACAATTGCCATTTCTTCAGCAATGGCTCCCCAGACCAAATAAACTAAAAACGTTTGTTGTGAATAAAGTTAATGATTGAGGAGGGCACCTTCCTTAGTCCAAACCAATAGATGGGAATACTTTGTATAACCGACTAAGCCAATATAAGTCTACCACCAATAGATAACCAGCTCATCGACCATTTGTTGATCCTACGATCAATCTTCTGAATCATCCACCTCCAGTCCGCCACCTTATAACAATTGTCATTGAGGTAGTATCCCAAATACTTAAACCCCAAGTCAATATGTTCAAATGCATAAGGGAAAATAGCCTTAATGGAATCTATAACACCCTCCTCCACACAATTGTACAAAAAGGAGGATTTGCCCATGCTGATAGCCATACCTGAAGCAAGGAAAAAAGCATAAAAAATATACTTGTAATTTAGCCATTCGTTCAAGGAAGCGTCCCAAAAGATCATGACATCATCCCCAAATAGCAGATGTGTAATCATCATTGCCCGAATGATTTTGATACCTCCAATTTTGCTGTCATCTTTTGCTTCTTGGATAAGCTTGCTCAGGCCCTCAATCACCAGAATCAACAATAAAGGGGATAATGGACACCCTTGCCAAATACCTCTGCTGAAAAAAAAAAACACCCGAGGGTGTACCATGAATCAAGACCGCAAATAATGTGGACGATGCTATATCCGTGTCCGGATATACTCAGTGATTATTCAAGCGAATAATTCTCCAATGGAAAATAACTCCATTTGATAAAATAATAATATATAATGGATAATGGATAAGATGATTAATAATTTACAATGAGGCTCGCTTTTATAAGCTTGAGCGTGTATAGTGAAGGGTTACACCCTTTCACTTAATAATTAATAACTTTAATTAACATACATATAATTTTCATAGCATTGCCACTCTCTTAGAAAGGCTTTGTCCTCAAAGCCTTATAATTTTGTTGCATTGTTCTTTGCGATGCCATGGCTGATGAAACATGTCGATACGAACTGCTAAGTGTAGAGCATAACTTCCGATACATCGACGGATCAATCCATCCCAAATTGACTTGTTGTGGACTGATGGGATTTCCTACTGATGTGTCGTCAGGAGAATTGATCACATTAGTACCATTATCTTTCGACTTTTCCCGCTTTTTCAAATATCGGTTTTTATGGTTGGGGTGTCGATAAGGGACTTTCACGATGTCATTTTCGTTTACGAATGTCGCCTTTAGAGCATTGATCTGAGTTGGAAGTTGTATTTTCGTCTCTTGAGGATTTAAGTTTTTGTTCTGTATCTTTTCCAACTTGTTTTCTAACTACTTATTATCATTTTGAAACTTCTTAATCAATTCGACTTGCGATTTTCTGTCATCTTCAGGTGTCTTAAGTTGTTCCTTAAGATCTTCATTATGACTTCTGATACAACTATTTTCTTCCTGATTGTCTAGAAGTTTCCCTTTAATGTCGTCCATAGATTGTTCTATCTTCCGGCTATTTTTCAACTTCTTAATTTTTGTGACTAGTATCTTGTTATGATTTCTTAGTCTAAAAATTTCTTCAGCATTGTTAGATAATGCTTTATTACTCTTCGCGATCTCTGACTTATGTGTCTTTTTAGAGTCGTCATTTTGTTGTTGAAGAACTTTTATCTGTTGTTGACACTGGCCGACCTCTGATTCTTGACTTTCTAATTTATGTCATAACTGCATTAGTTCTTCATCTTTGTCGCTAACGATTTTGTTCAAGCGTATTATTTCTGCTTCGTAATTATTTATTTCCTTCTTTATATCTTGATTTTTCAATCTTTGATTGAAATCACTTTCATCTTTTAAGTCCTTGATTTGCGCACATAATTTTTCTATGTGATTTTTCTGGCTGGACTTTGTGTGGTCATTGAACTGTTCTTGTATCTTATGTAGTTCAATCTTTATTTCTGATTGTCTATTAATGTCTCGTAATTCTTCATTGTCTTTTTGATAACGTTTTAACTTGGCTTCTAATTTTTCTCGCAAATCGGTTGCCATGGTTTCTTTGACGGTGGGATGATCTTCTTTGATTCTTCAGTGATAGATCGCCTTGACTTCGACAATAGATAGTCTCAAATTCTTTTGATTCCTTTGATTTTGACTTTGACTTTTCTTTTCTTTTTTCTTCTTTTTTTTTCAAAAATAATAATTGATTAATAATTATTATTATTTAAACTACATATAATTTTTATATAGTTTTTTTTTCAACTAAATATAATAATTATTATTATTTCAATATAATAATATTATTTGGATCCAATGAGATTAGGGCTTTTTTTTAAATGTACAATAATTATTATTATTTTACAATAATAATAATATTATAAATTTCTTTTTTAAATATATAAAATTAGGGTTTTTGACAACGTGAAGGCGGGGGAAGTATGGACGTTAGGTTCCTGGAAAGGCAGCAGCGTGGAGAACGATGTAAGAAGTGGATGTTGGGTAATGGCGTGGTGGGGGCGGTAGCACGAGAGGCGGTGGAATGGTGGTGGGGGACAAGTAGCTCGAGAGGTGGGCGCGAAGGGAGATGGCAGAAGGGAGGCCCCGTGGAAGGGTGTGGGTGCAGGGCTAGCACAGGAGGGAGGCCGCGTGAAGGGAAGGGAGCAATGGACGGCGCAGGGTAGGAACGAGCGGACGCGTGGATGGAGTGTGTGTGGACTGGCAGGGAGAGCGTGGGGGAATGGAGGATAAGGGAGTGGCGTGAAGCAGTGAAGTGATGGAGGCGGCGTGGTGTGGGGAAGGTGCGGTGGGAAAAGCGCGTGAGAGGGAGAAGAGGTGGAGGTGGAAGGTGGATGCGCAGGCTGGGCCGGATGGCAGCTGCTGCATGGACTGAAGAATGGCGGGGTTGGAGTGGTAAGGTGAGGAAAGTGGATCCGAGAGGGAGAATGGAAACGAGGGGAATGCGAGCAGAAGAAATGGAGGTGGCACGCAGTGGATGCAGGTGCGGAAGTGGAGGATGAGCAACGGCAGCAGGAGGGAGGTTGGAGGTGTCAGAGACAGAGAGCGGACGGAAGAGGATGGATTGTGGCACTGGATAGAAGGACCAAAGGCCACTTTATGGTCAAAGACCAACTTCAGGGAAACCCTGGTTAATGGCTAAAAGCCCAAAGACAGCCAAAGGCCGGAATCTAGCACGAAGCTCTGATACCAATGCTATATCCGTGTCCGGATATACTCAGTGATTATTCAAGCGAATAATTCTCCAATGGAAAATAACTCCATTTGATAAAATAATAATATATAATTGATAATGGATAAGATGATTAATAATTTACAATGAGGCTCGCTTTTATAAGCTTGAGCGTATATAGTGAAGGGTTACACCCTTTCACTTAATAATTAATAACTTTAATTAACATACATATAATTTTCATAGCAGACGAAATGCAAGCCATTATCCATTGCCTTTTCTCTACATCTTGGTATGAAGTCTTAAAGAGATTTTTATACATTTTGGCACGAAGTCTTAAAGATATTTTTATATGTTAGAGAAGCGATCGTGTTCCACTTAATTAGGCAATGTGGATTTGGGTTACACACTTGTCTTACACCTCTTGGAATATTTTCCATTTCGGATCGGAATGTAGACATTCACTAGATGTGTTGTTACAAATATCTTTCATAATAACGTTTAAGTTATTATTTTATATATTCGTTACCATTTTTTATTTTATGATTGTTGTGTTTGTGGAAATCTTCATTTTCTTTTCTTTTTAGCTTTGTTACATTTTTGTTTGGGACAAATTTAATGGTGTATTATATTTTTTTAGAATTTTGCAATTCAACAAATTAAAATTTAAATAAATTCACAATTTGATTAATTTTTTTTAGTATTTAAGTTGATTTAAAATGGAAAAAACTTACGGATTTATGTTCTATAGTCCATGAAACTTGTATCACAAAAAAAATTGAACAATCCTAAAATTTTGGCCAAATTTAACTCCATGTTTAACTTAAAAATAAAATTATTTGATAATGTTCATTTTGTTTTGATTAATAATTTATAATCATTAGTTTTCCTTTATTATTATTATTTTTAATTTATAATTATATTATGCAATTATAACAAGGTTTATAGTATAGAGGAATTTAATATTCAACATAACTACTTAAAATATCTAAGAAATATTGAAAATAAATATAACACTTTATTGGGCCGAGAGGCACTCTACAACCCAGTATGGGGGAGATCTTGTTAGTCAAGTGTTTGTTGAGTAAGAAAATAATACAAAGTAAACAAAAAAAAGAATAATACAAAGTAAAAAGTAATAAATATTATGTCAACCATAAACAAAAAAAATAATACAAAGTAAAAAGTAAATATGAGACTTAAACTAAAGACTTTAGAGCTTAGGATTAGGTGGTAAATATTATGTTGACCATAAACAAAAAAGAATAATACAAAGTAAAAAGTAAATATGAGACTTAAACTAGAGACTTTAGAGTGTTTGTCCTAACAAAATAATACAAAGTAAACAAAAAATAATAATACAAACTAAAAAGTAATAAATATTATGTCGGCCATAAACATAAAAGAATAATACAAAGTAAAAAGTAAATATGAGACTTAAACTAAAGACTTTAGAGCTTAGGATTAGGTGGTAAATATTATGTCGACCATAAACAAAAAAGAATAATACAAAGTAAAAAGTAAATATGAGACTTAAACAAGAGACTTTACTTTTTACTTTTAATACAAAGTAAAAAGTAATCAATATTATGTCCGCCATAAACAAAAAAGAATAATACAAAGTAAAAAGTAAATATGAGACTTAAACTAGAGACTTTAGAGCTTAGGATTAGGTGGCTCAAGTATTGCACTCAAGGAGCTATTCAAGGAGAGGTTTGCACCTCGGGAGATTTGATCCCTCTCGGGGCTTGATAGAGCATAGGATTTGGATCTAGGCTGGTTTATACAATTGAAACAATTAACTAAACTAACTTTATTTAAAATCAAGTTTTAAAACAAGTGTTACACTTATAAATACTTACAACATGAATCTAATTTACAAATACTTTTATTAAGATGAGATGAAACATGAGTTCCATTTCAACTAACTAAACTAACTTTATTTAAAGTCAAGTTTTAAAACTTGTTACAATTCAAACTAGGATGAATACTTACAACATTTTTATAATTTAGAAATACTTTTATTAGGATGAGATAATCCCATTTTTTTATTAGGATGAAATGCCCCTAGTTCGTGGTCTTTTAGGGGGTATTACCACTTGCCAACAAAAAAAAAGTTAGTAAAAAAATTGGGGAAAGTATTTTAAACAATATTTAGACTGCAATTGGGCTAGTGCAAGCGAATGCTAGCCACTCATGATGCGTTAGTCTCAATGGACTTCTGGAAAAACATAAATCTGAACGTCAAAAAGCAATATTAGAGCTACCTACACAATTTTTTGGAATATGGCGCAAGAAGATCAAACGTAGAAAATTAGATTACCTTCTGAAATATATAAATATTATTTATGGAAATTAAGTATAACTCCCAAAAAATGGGGTTCTCCTAAGGTTGGTATGTTATTTTTTTAAGAAAATATAATGAATATGTTTGCGTTAGCCCTCTAGTTCGGTATTCAAATGGTGGATTTTTGTTAAAAAAATTATATATAGTCATAGATAATGATGCAAGTCACCCTACGGGATACTTTCTTGCTTAACAATACACATGACACAAACCATAATGCTTACACAAATAAGGTGTAGAACAAGATGCCAGGAGTGGCTTATATTACTTCTCTCAAATCGGTTACAATGCAAAATAACTATAAGCAAATAACTAACTACAATCGGCCTTAGCCATTACAACTTAGAAGTAACTGTGGTGTGTTCTCCCTGTGTGTCGACCTCACCCTCTCCTAGTTCACCACTGAACTCTGAGCTATGGTTTGATCTCAACTCTCTGCTCTTCAGCTGGTGTGACTCTTCACAACTCTCTCGGCTCTGCTCTCTGCTCTCTACTCTCTACCCCCTTAGACTGAAGGCATTATCTTCCTCTTCTACTCTGCGGGTGTTGTTCCCAACACTATTGCAATCCGGAGACAAGCATTTCCATTCGTTCATTGATCCTGCCAAATCTTGCGAACCTGCACTGTCAACTTCTGTCCATGACGTCCCCTGTCATGTCCTTCACGAACTCGCAATAACTATAATAACTTCCTCATCAACCCCGAACGGCTACTAGGTATAGTATCTTGACTTTCTGTCTTTCCGACCCTACTACAGCAGTCGATCACATCTTGACCTTCCTGTCAGTTCTCTCCTTCCTCAATTACACTTGGCTTTTCCAAAACCTGACACATCATAGTTCGACCACTTGTCGACTACCCGACATCTTACGTCACCCATCGTCTGTCAACTATTTCTTGTCGATTCTTGACCTCCTGCGTCATATGCTGTTCCTTTAGTCGGCCGCACCTCGACTATTTCTTCCCGACTTGTTGACTTTAACAAGTCAACCTGCTCTCCATACTAGTGGTCATCGGCACTCCCGCTGGTCGGCTCCCTTCGGTCTATCAACTTCGACTGATTTGCCTAGGGCCTAGGCCCCAATGCTCCTGCATCAGACTCCCTAGGTGAAAAAGAATTCGATTGCTCCATCAGTCTTCTGAACTCCTCTTTGAAAATCCATGTCACCTCCTGCAACTCATCATTTTTCCATCGCACCAAGTATTCCTTCATGCGTGATCTACGGGTACGCCCTACTTTGCATTCATCGAGTACTTTTGCGATCCCTTCTTTATGTTGGTCCGGAATCTGTTCTTTCTAGTCGATACTTATTCCTTCCTCCTTTCTGCTAATTGAACCTTCTTCAAATTTGTACAGGTCTGAGACATTGAACGTTGCTGAAATGTTCAATTCTTCCAGCAATTCCAACACATATGCGTTGTCTATAATCTTCTTCAGAATCCTGCATTGTCCTATCTTCTTCAACTTCAGCTTGTTGTATGTTCATGTCGGAAATCGCTCCTTCCGCAAATAGGCATAGACTAAGTCCCCTTCTTGGAATGATAGTATCCTATTTCTCCGGTCGGCTCTCAATTTGTAGTCCGCGTTGCTCTTCTCGATGCACTTTTGCACATTTTCATGAACTTCGTGCATATGTTCTGTGAATGATTTTGCATCTGTGCTCTTCCTGGTTTCTATCGGCAATTCGACCAAATCTACCACTACATGTGGACTCCTCCCTTGAACAATCTGGAATGGGCTCAATCCTGTTGATCAATTCACAGAATTGTTATATGCAAAATCTACATGTGCTAACACATTTTCCTACTGCTTGGGTCTGTTAGCTGCTAAACATCTTAGAAGGTTTCCCAAACTTCTGTTTACAACCTCAGTTTCTCCGTCTGTCTGCGGATGATGTGCCAAGCTAAACTGTAACTTCGTGTCGAGTTTCTTCCATAGGGTTCTCCAGAAATGCCCCATGAATTTCGTATCCTAATTCGACGTGATACACTTTGGCAACCCATGCATCCTATCTATTTCCTTAAAGAATAGTACAGCTATCCCTGTGGCATCACTTTTTTTCTTACATGGTATGAAATGTGCCATCTTCAAAAATCTGTCGACTACAACAAATATTGAGTCGCTTCCCTGCTGATTCCTTGGTAATCCTAACACAAAATCCATGCTATGATGATCCCATGGGTTCTCTGGTACCGACAATGGTGTATACAACCCCGTGTTTTGACTCCTTCCTTTTTCCAACTAGAAAATTTGACATTGTCGAACCCAAAGTGCCTTGCCAACCCGCCATTATGAAACTCTTGGATTAGATTCTCTCTCACTGATCCTCTGGGAATACACAGCTGACTTCCCCTGAACAAATAACCTCCTTGAATGAAGTAACTCAAATATGGAGTTCTGTTGATGCTCCAAGGTGCATGACAAGCCTTCCATGCTTCCGGAAAATATTCGTTGGTCTTGTACTCCATCTTTATCAACTCTATCGCTATTGCCTGAACATTCGTCGTGCCCAACAGTGCAACTCTCCTGCTCAAAGCATCGACAACTTTGTTCGACTTGCCCAACCTATGTCTCAACACGAATGTATATCTCTTGTGCAGCTCCACCCACTTCATGTGTCTCTGATCCAATTTTGACTGAGTATTCAGATACCTCAGTGCTTGGTGATCCGTGTATAACACAAATTCCTGAGGCAACAAATAATGCCTCTATTTCTTCAATGCTTGTACGATAGCATAAAATTATTGGTCATAGACCGAATATTTCTGCTTCACTCCATTCATTTTTTCACTGAAGAATGCAATTGGTCGGCCTTCCTGGCTCCGCACTGCTCCAATTGTTGTTCCACTTGCATCACAATCGACTTGGAAAACTTTGTCAAAGTCTGGGAGCACCAACACTGGGCTCTTAGTGACCTTTTCCTTCAATTTGTCGAAAGCTTCCTGGGCCTTATCCGTCCACTTGAACTCACCCTTCCTCATGCATTCTGTCAATGGTGTACAAATCCGACTAAATCCCCGCATGAACTTCTGGTAGAAACTAGCAAGTCCATGGAAACTTCTCACTGCAGTCGCACTTGTCAGTTCCGGCCAATCTAATATTGCCTTCACCTTCTCGGGGTCCATCTCCAACCCTTTACCTGAAATTACAAACCCCAAGTACACCAATTTCTTCTTCATGAAGAAACACTTTTGTAGGTTGACCATCAACTTCTCTTCCTAGAATTTCTATAATACTTGTCGAACGTGTTCCAAGTGTTCTGACTGAAAATCAGAATGTCGTCTAAATAGACTACGACAAACTTTCCTAAGAAAGGTTTCAACACTTCATTCATCAGTCTCATGAATGTACTGGTTGCATTAGTCAATCCGAACGACATGACTAACCACTCATATAACCCTTCTCTTGTTTTGAATGATGTCTTCCATTCATCTCCTTCTCTGACCCTAATCTTGTGATACCCACTCTTCAGTTCTAATTTTGTGAAGTATGTCACTCCACTCAGGCAATCCATCAAGTCATCCGTCCTTGGCAATGGAAATCGATACTTGATTGTGATCCTGTTGATGGCTCTAGAATCAGTACACATTCTCCATTCCCCACCCTTCATTGGTGTCAATATTGTTGGTATTGCACACGGGCTCAAACTTTCTCGAATCAATCCCCTATCCAAACAACTCTTGGACCTGCCGGTTGAGCCCCTATCCCTCTGTTGGACTCATCCTATATGGTGCTTTGTTTGGCAGACTCGACCCTGGAATCAAGTTGATCTGATGGGATATACTCCTTGTCAGCGGTAATCCCGTCGATTTCTCATTAGCCATTATGTCCCGAAACTCATCGAGCAACTCCTCGACTTCGACTAGAATGTTCTCCTCGTTGGTCGTTCCTTCCACATATGGTCCTTTCGAAATGATTGCAAAACATCTCGACTATTTCTCTTCCTCTGCGAGGAATTCCTTGGAGGTGCTCATCAACACTCGCTTTTCCCAAAGATTGCTCTCTTCATCCCTACAGTCGGCTGGCTCTTCTCGCCTCGGCTTAAGAGTCCTTTTCACACCATTCTTCCGCATTGTGACTGTGTTAGCTCGACCATGATAGATCATCTTATGATCATATTGCTATGGTCTTCCTAACAACAGAAGGCATGCATCCATGGGAACTACATCACACAATACGCTGTCCTCCAATACTTCAACTCTGAAGTTGATCAGGCATTGTTTGGTCACCTTAACACGGTGTCCTTTCTGTAACCATGAGATCTTATAAGGGTGTGGATGATCTCGACATTTCAACCCGATCTTGTCGATGACTTATGTTGACACAAGATTCTCTGTACTCCCACCATCAAGTATGGTCTTGCAACACCATTCTCTGATCCACACCTTCGTTCGAAAGATCGCCTTCCATTGTGCTGGTTCCATCGGATCACGTTGATCTTCTTGGATCAAGGCTATCTGAACTGTCAGATTTCAGTTCTTCCTTTTCTCACCTCCACTGCTAACTGATGTCGATTCTTCCCTCTTGTTGACTTGCTCATCCTTTCAATCTCTGGGTTTCGACTCTTCTGCAGTATGTAGGTTTTCTAGGCACTCGTATGACTTGTGTCCCATTCCTAGGCATTTGTAATAGATTATGGCTGGTCTGTTAGCTCCCTTCTTATCGGATGGACCACTTTGACTATACGTGCCTCGACCGCGATTCTCATGACCATCACATCGGTTCCCTTGCTCTCTTTCTTTCGCCAATGTCCCTTTCATGTGTCAACTATCTTCGACACCTTCTTTCCTGTAGCCACTACCTTGACCCTTCATGGAGACAGTCTTTCCACCCCGACCAATCATCCTGCTTCTGGTCGCTACGGACTTCCTTGACAGTTTCTCTTCCGCCTTCAGAGCTAACTGTTAGGCTTCTCCGACTGCTCTGAATCTTGACATGCTGAGTTCATCTTGAATAGTGTACTTCAAGCCGTTTACATATCTAGCAATAGCTTCTTCTCCTTCATCAGTTTGTCCTGACTGAATCGACAATCAATAGAACTCCTCCATGTATTCTTTCACGGTCATTTCTCTTTGTCGAAAGTTTTGTAGCTTTCAGAACAAGGAAAACACATAGTCATTTGACAAGAACTTCCCCTTCAACTTGGAAACAATTCTATCCCAAGATTTAATTTTCTCCTTGCCTTTCTTGACTCTGTCAGCCTGTACATTGTCCCACCACAATGAGGCATGACCCTTCAACCTTAGACATGCAGTCTTAACCCATTTAGGATCCTCAATCTGCTCTATGTCGAAGTATTTCTCCATCTCTTTGAACCAGTCGATCAACTCTTGTGGGTCCAGGCTTCCCGAGTACGTATGCACGTCTATTTTTTCCTGACCTCTCATTTATGTGAGAAACTTGATGAGTTTTTCCTCTGGTTCTTCTACTGCGGCTTCCCGAGCTTCCACTTCCTCGACTTCCTCATTGCTGTGGTCCAGCACTTCAGGAATGCAACCACTCTTCTTGTTTTCTTTGATTGCTGCGACTTCATTTTTTAAAGTCCGCATCGTTTTGACGCATTCGTCGAACATCTCATGATCCACTGTGATGGCTGCTGTGCCACGTGCTCATCGTCCTCAGACATTAGTGCCTCTATGATCCATTTTCAACCTCCATTGAAAAATATCACACTTCTGGGTCCTTATACCAACTGACGCAAGCCAGGTTGGTATAGTCATCTTCTCCAACCAGACTCGCTTCCGGGTTCTGATACCTACTGACGCAAGTCACCCTATGGGATACTTTCTTGCTTAAAAATACACATGACACAAACCACAATGCTTACACAAACAAGGTGTAGAACAAGATGCCAGGACTGGCTTATATTACTTCTCTGAAATCGGTTTCAATGCAAAATAACTGTAAGCAAATAACTAACTACAATCGACCTTATCCGTTACAACTTAGAAGTAACTGTGATGTGTTATCCCTCTGTTTCGACGTCACCCTCTCCTGGTTCACCATGGAACTCTGAGCTATGGTTCGATCTCAACTCTCTGTTGGCTCGATCTCAACTCTCTGCTCTTCGGCCGGTGTGACTCTTCACAATTCTCTCGGCTATACTCTCTGCTCTCTGCTCTCTGTCCTCATTTTCTCTGCCCCCTTAGACTGAAGGCCTTCTCTTCCTCTTCTACTATGCAGGTGTTGTTCCCAAGACAATTGCAATCCCGATACACACGTTTCTCTTCATTTGTTGATCCTGCCAAATCCTGCGAACCTAGACTGTCAGCTTCTAGCTGTGCTATACAGGTTCTATCCATGACGTCCCCTGTCATGTCCTGCACCAACTCGTAGTAACTGTAATAACTTCCTCAGCAACCCCGAATGGCTACTAGGTACAGTCCCTTGACTTTCTGTCCTTTCGACCCTGCTACAGCAGTCGGTCACATCTCGAACTTCCTGTTGGTTCTCTCCTTCCTCAATTACACTTGGCTTCGCCAAAACCTGACGCGTCATAGTTCGACCACTTGTCGACTACCGGACATCTTACGCCACTTGTCGTCTGTCGACTATTTCCTACCGATTCTCGACCTCTCACGACATCCGTTATTCCTTCAGTCGGCCACACCCCGACTGTTTCTGCTCGACTTGTTGACTTCAACAAGTCAACCTACTCTCTGTACCAGTGGTCATCGGCACTCCCGTTGGTCGGCTACCTTCGGTTGATCAACTTCGACTGATCTGCCTAGGCCCTGATGCTCCTGCATCAGATAACAAACCATTCTAGTGCAGCGTTATTTTTCCATATTTATTTATGTTAATTTTAATTAAGGAAGTTAGCCCATCCCTAAAATGATTAGGCCGAGCGTTAGCCCTCGATATCATGGTCTTAACCTAATCAATTAACAATTTTTTTTTTTAGGATGTATGTTTTTGTGTGTACTTGTGTGGGTTCTTTTCTGTTTTCAAAATAGGTGAGCCAATAAAAAGTTATAGATGGAAGAAATAACCTACTCTTTGTGTAAGATTGACGTTAGTGCAATTGAAATTAACTAAAAAATAGGAACAAATAATAGTTTTAATAAAAAATTACATATTCAGAATCTGCACACATAGTTCTACAAGTGTGTGAAATTTCATTAGCAGTGGACAAGTATAGCATACGCAAAATCATGCTCGAAAAAGAAGAAGTTATAGAATAAGATGTATTTTGTTATAAGATGTATTTTTTTAAATTATTATATGTATTTTGGCAACCCGAACCTAAAACCATAGCAGCCAAGTCATCCACCATGTTGGTGGGAAACGAATTACCCTCCAAAATTTAAAAACTAAACTGGCACATGCGTGTGTATTTAAAAAGCGTGTACGCATCCAAATGCGCGTAGGCACAAAATGGCCCGTGCATGTTGTTTTTAGTAAAGTTTGAAACTTGTCATAGTGATTAAATAATTTTATAAATTATATATTTTTTAATAACTATTAATGTTTTAAATTGAATTAAATTAAATTTATATGATGAGGAGGAGGAGGAGGATGGGGATGATGATGAGGATGAGGATGGGGATTATGATGATGATGTTGATGATGATGATGGGGATGATGATGATGAGGATGATGGGGATGATGACGATGATGTTGATGATGAGGAGGAGGATGATGGGGATGATGACGATGATGTTGATGATGATGATGATTATTATGGGGATGATGATGATGATGTTGATGACGAGAATGAGGATGATGATGCTGATGATGATGAAGATGATTATGATGATGATGATCATCATCATATTCATCATCATCAACATCATCATCTTCATCTTCGTACTCATCTCCATCATCATCCATCATCTTCATCATCATCATCATTATCAATGATGATGATGAAGAAGATGATGATGATGAAGATGTTGATGATCATGTTGATGATGATGATGAGAATTGAAAATGATGATGATGACGAAGAAGATGATGATGATGATGATGATGATGATGCTGACAATGATGATGATGTTGTTGATGATGATGATGATGATGATGAGGAACTGGGTGATGACGACGATGATGATGATGGAGATAATGATGATGATGATGATGATGATGACGATGATGATGATGTTGATGATGAAGATGATGACCAAGATGATGATGATGATGATGATGATGATGGGGATGAGGATGAGCATGATGATGATGATGAGGAATTGGGTGATAATGACAATGATGATCATGATGATGAAGATGATGGATGATGATGAATATGATGATGATGATGATTATGTTGATGATGAAGATGATGGCCAAGATGATGATGGTGATGATGATGGGGATGGGGATGATGACGAGGAAGTGGGTGATAACGATGATGACGACGATGGAGATGATGATGATGATGACGTGGATGATGACGATGATGAGGATGATGATGATGAGGATGATCATATTCGTCATCATCAACATCATCATCTTCATCTTCGTACTCATCTTAATCATCATCCATCATCTTCATCATCATCATCATCATCATCATCATCTTCGTCATCATCATCATTATCAATGATGATGATGATGTTGACAATGATGATGACGATTGAAGATGATGATGTTGACGATGATGATGATGATGACAATGATGATGATGTTGATGATGATGAGGAACAGGGTGATGACGACGATGATGATGATGGAGATGATGATGATGATGATGATGACGAAGATGATGATGAAGATGATGAAGATGATGATGATGTTAATGATGAAGACGATGACCAAGATGATTATGATGATGATGATGGGGATGAGGATGAGGTTGAGGATGAGGATGAGGAGGAGCAAGTGGGTGATGATGATGATGATGATGATGATGATGATGACAATGATGATGATGTTGATGATGAAGACGATGACCAAGATGGTGATGATGATGATGGGGATGAGGATGAGGATGGTGATGATGATGAGCAAGTGGGTGATGACCCTTGAGTTTATATAAACCTCCTTCCTCTTCACCAATAACAATTGCATCCTTAATGGATTTGCCTTTGGACCACATTAACACTTGTCCATCAATGAATGCAACTCTGTAGCCTTTCTTGTCTAAAGCTGAGATTGAAAGCAAATTCTTCTTCAATCCCGGAACATATAGAACTTCCTTCATCTTCATGGGAGTTCCAGAATTGAGTTTTTAGTTTGCTTCACCAATTCCCTTAATGGGATATTGATAGTCATCTCCTAGAGATACCTTTTGGGGAGAAGTCTTTTCTTCAAGATTTGAGAGAGTCCTTTTCTGTCCTGTCATGTGCTTTGAAGCACCACTGTCAATAAGCCATGTACCTTCTCCAGGGGTTATGGATCCAGAGAGTGCGGAGAAGAGAACATATTCTTCTGCATCTTCTTCTGTATTTCTTCTTGACCTTCTTTTGGAGAAGGTCCTTTCTTCTTCTTCCTCTTCATCTCTAGCCCTTTTATTGTGAGACCTTTCTTCCTCTACTTCTTCTTCTTCACTATCATCTTCTGCGAGATGTGCTTGGTGTCTTTTGTAGTAAGTACCCTTTTTCTTCTGTAGAGGGCAATCTTTAGCAATGTGTCCTAATTTGTGGAAAGAATAGCACTGGAAAGAAGAGTAATCCCTTCTTTGAGTAGATCCTCTTTTCTTATGAAATCTGTGAGGAGGATGAGACTCCTTGTGACTACCCTTCTTGGAGTAGGATTGACTCCTTCTTCTTTTGGTGTGGGTAGCCAAAGCTTGGTCATCTTCTTTGAGCAAGGCTTCTCTATTTGTAACCCTAGCCTCCTCTTGTACACAATCCTCCCAAACTACATCAAACTTCATACTTTCTTTTCTGGCACACATAGTTTGAATGAATGACTCCCAAGGTCTAGTGAGACCATTTAGAGCTGTCATCACAAGTTCATCTTCATCAAGAGTATCACCAATGGCATCTAGTTGCTCTTTGATTAGAGAGACTCTTGAGAAGTAGTCTTGAATGGATTCTCCTTTGTGCATCTTTGTAATCTTCAATTGAGTCCTTAGATTCATCTTCCTATTGATGCTCTTTCCTTCATACATTCTTCCTAGGGCATCATACATTTCCTTTGGAGTCTTCTTGGAAGCCACTTGGGGAATCAAGTGGTATTTAATAGAATCAGCTATGATTCTCTTTGCCCTAATCAAATACTTCCTGTGTTTTTCTTTGGCTTCATCTTCTTCTGGTTCTGCAACTTCCTCCTTGATATAATGAGCAAGATCATTCTCCTCAAGAATGAGACCAATTCTGTATTTCCATGCCCGGAAATTCTCTATGCCTTCTAGCTTGTCTTCAAGCTTAGTGTTTGGAGCCATCTTCTCTTGTGGGAGTCCAAGAGACAGAGTAGACTTACCTGGAAAGTTACTTTTCACTTTTCCGGAATCTGGAACAGAATTTTATCGCACTTTTGGTAGAATTAGGGTTTGACTTTCCCGGAGTTCTACCCAACCAAAAAGTTCGATCTATAGCTCAAAAGAATGCTCTTGAGAAGGGTTATCCAGCTATGTAATCAGAATTCAAAAATTACAACTTTTTTCTGAAACCAAAATCTGACGTATCGCACTTTTGGTAGAATTAGGGTTTGGATTTCCCGGAGTTCTACCCAACCAAAAAGTTCGATCTATAGCTCAAAAGAAAGGTATTGAAAAGAGCTATCCATCCATGCAACCAAAAATCAATAATACCAACTTTGGGCTGAAACCCTCACTTCACCAAAGAGAGAGAAAGAGGTATTCTTACCTTGTGAAAGATGTCCTATTTAGTCTAGCTCTGATACCATGTTAAGTTTAAACCAAATAGACAAGCAAGATCACTGAAAGAAACACAATCACAAGATAGACACACAATATACCCTGGGAAACCCTCATGGGGTAGAAAACCCAGCAAAGCTTTCCTCAATAAGATGATCAACCAAAATACAAGATGTGCTCCTTCCTTCTTTGTCTCCTTAGCAGATCTCCCAGACAAGTGCGCACTCTTCCAAAAGTGAGTGAGTGATCTAATGAGGATTTCACCTCCTCTATTTATACTTGACTCCCAACTGACTAAAAGACCTAATGGGGCCGACCTCTCCTGGAGAAGTCTAATAACCCCTAAAATATAACTACAAGGCCGACCCCCACATGGTGGGTCTAATAACCCTAGTTAATACAAACTCTCGGAGGAATAAATATCTCCGGATACATAATGGGATTACCTC
Source organism: Larix kaempferi (assembly GCA_027924585.1). NCBI lineage: Eukaryota > Viridiplantae > Streptophyta > Pinopsida > Pinales > Pinaceae > Larix > Larix kaempferi. The sequence goes on along the minus strand of BSBM01000317.1, from coordinate 5,400,997 downwards.
GGAGGGATGAAACATCTCCGGAATAATAAAGTACAAATATAATATTCTTTGAAGTTACAATATTCAACAGGGATGAGGATGAGGATGAGGATGAGGATGAGGAGGAGCAAGTGGGTGATGATGATGATGATGATGATGATGATGACAATGATGATGATGTTGATGATGAAGACGATGACCAAGATGGTGATGATGATGATGGGGATGAGGATGAGGATGGTGATGATGATGAGCAAGTGGGTGATGATGATGATGATGATCATATTCATCATCATCAACATCATCATCTTGATCTCCGTACTCATCTGCATCACCATCCATCATCTTCATCATCATCCATCATCTTCATCATCATCATCATTGATGATGATGATGATGACGAAGATGATAATGATGATGCCATCATTGATAGTGGTCATGATGACGAAGATGATGATGATCATGATGACGAAGATGATGGATGATGATGAAGATGATGATGATGACGTTGATGATGATGATGACGATGATGATGAAGATGATGGCCAAGATGATGATGGTGATGATGATGAGGATGGGGATGATGACGAGGAAGTGGGGGATAACGATGATGATGACTATGGAGATGATGATGATGACGTGGATGATGACGATGACGAGGAGGAGGAGGATGATGAGGATGATGATGGTGATCACATTCGTCATCATCAACATCATCATCTTCATCTTCGTACCCATCATCATCATCATCATTATTATCAATGATGATGATGATGAGTACTAAGATGAAGATGATGATGTTGATGATGACGAATATTGATGGATGATGATGATGCCGATGATGACGATGTTGAGATGAATATGATGACCAATATGAGGAGGAGGAGGAGGAGGAGGAGAATGAGGATGATGATGAGGAAGTGGGTGATAACATAGATGATGATGATGGTGATGATGATGATGACGAGGATGATGATGATGATGAGGATGATGATGATGAGGATGATGATGATGATGTTGACGATGACAAAGATGATTATGATGAGGAGGAGGAGGAGGAGGCTCCTTGTAGAGGGATAGTGTCATGGATTCTATGTATTATTTATGATGCGTGAGGCCTATAATTTTCAATTAAGGCCTATGTGGAATTCAATTGAGCTCAATATGTTTCAATAAGATCTCGAGGAACCGGTTTTCATTCTTCGATGATGTTCAATGTTTTTCAACATATCCACGGTCTTGCATGGTAGGCTGAGGATGCATTCATGGCATTTGATCTTTACAAAATATGTGTTTTGTCAAAATGAAATTCAAATTGCCTCTTTGATGAATCCTCCTCTGCAATACTTCATTTATTGCATGAATGTCACAGACTCACGGAAACACTAAACAACACTCAATGGAATGCAACTATAACCACAAACCAAGCAGAGGTTGATTTTATGCATTGATATAGAGAGGTGGCAGTAGGCACACAATATGGAGAAACAATGAGTTAGAAAAAACATTTGGACCAAAGTACCACAATGCTTATTAATAAAATTTAAAAAAACAATTTTTGGCTCAAGAATTGTGGTTTATCACCACGTTTCTCTTCGACACTCGCCATCAAAATATGTATAAAGATAACACGTCTTTACATCCTCTTCCATTTAAATCCTCATCGCATAGTAATAAATAAGGATTATTACGCATGCACATCCTCACCTTACAATGTCAATTGGGTCCAGGCGCATAGACAACCATAAATTATCAAATGTGTCAAAGAGTAAGCCCTTCCAATAAAAATTAAGACCCACCCTTCAAACTTCATCACCCAGTCCAATTTATGCAAATATTTTCGAAGTGGGGAAGGTTTGGCATTAAATGGTGTAAACTTTGGGGAATAAATGGTTTAAACATTATACAGGGGTGTGTACGCGACTTTGGGCGTGTGTGCTCTCCTCACGTGTACACGTGAAAAACATGCATGCGCGCTTTTTAATACGCATGCGCGGCCCTGTTACTAGTTAGAAAACAATATACTTCTCTGTTTCCTGGGAATTCTACCGAAAACATGGGTTTCACTTCTTCCGCGGGTTTCAAGCTCTCACACGTTGCTCATTGGCTCACACTCATTGATATTTTGGACACTCTTTGATCTATTGGACACAAAATCACCCTTGGAATCTATCAAACATCTTCAGTGGTCTTGGAATCTACTGGATTCATTCAAGATACCAGTTTCCATTACAAGTGGAGATCATTTATATAGAGGTATGGTGAATTGTAAATGAGTCTTTTCATTCACAAGATTTGAGATGAGCCCATGCCTTTTTGTTTTTGTCATATTCCCACAAAAATATCCATGCATAGACGACAATGAATTTGACAAGAAGATTTCCCAAGTTCACATCTAAAAACACTCATATGAATACTAGACAAGATGAAGTATGCAACCTCCTCATTGTGTAATTAGTTCCCAAGTTAATTTTGTTCTTTTAACCTCATATTATGCTAGCAAAAAAGACCACACTATTGACCAATGCGACCTCGATTGACAGGGGTTCACCTCACTGTCGACACATACCGTAGTCTCCCTGGGCACCAGCCCAAGCAGGTTTGAGCCCACCCAGCAACACCTGCAGAGCGGATGAGGTCTCACTCGAGACGTCTAGGAAGAGCAGAAGGAACCATGTTTCCACCGAGGGAGGAGGAGAGTTGTGGTTGCACGGACTAGCTCTATTGCAGTACTTAACCAGAAACTTTAAGCATTCGACATGGAATTATAACATATTACTTAATCACAACATTTATCATCACAGCAACAGTAAGCAGATATTGCATCAATAAAACATAACAACATTCATATATCACAACATTGCACAAAGATCATACCAAAACATCATCATTATATTACTGTTGCAGTCATATACCAGAAGCAAAACATAGATCTCTGTACACATATATCTCCTTATCTCTCGCCTATCATTCCTCTATTCATCTCTATATATCTCTCTAACACTTACAACTCTCATTTATTTACAGGCTTCTGCCATTACAATGTTTGTCCACTTACTAATGACTTCCTAACTGACACTATGGACAAATGACCCACTATCTAACTGACTTGGTCCAAATGACCCAAAAACCTGCCTACCGCAGTACAATTGACTCAACATTACATAACATGTGGTCCAAGTGACTCAAAACCCACCAACTGCGATATACTTAAACACAAAATACTCCTTCCCTGCCTACATCCGATGTGTCACAGCGTCGGCAGTACTACGACATTTCCTCATCAAACCGCCTGCCAATAGGCCCCCAACACAATCTTGTGGCTCGCCCTCAAGCCACGTCAACTGCTAGACATTGTACAAGCCAACGGTTCTTGCTTTCTGGAGCACGCGGTGTGGTTCTGCTCCTTCGGCTATACTGATCATCGTCTCGATGTTCGGTAAGTCTTACCTGAAAGTGGGGAGCCCCTGACTTGCTAACATGTATGTCTCAAACTCATCCTCGAGTCTCTATGAATGGTACCGACAGGAAGGAAAAGATGACGAATAGTACCAAGGTGCGAAATGAGCAGATGACTCTGGCACATTTGTTCCGCACTGGAAAATGGCTCCTACTATGGCCGGGGAGCTACCGGTCCAACCATCTCATTGGGAAAGAGAAGCACAATCCTTCGAACAACTACAACATACTTAAGCATGCTGGTCCAACCCTTATATTGGTCATACCACAGTGTAAATGCTCCTACCATATCAAGGCACTCAGGGACACTCATCGTTCAGGTTCGTAGGGCCCCTAGGCTACTGCCATGGGAAATGAAGTGAAGCATTTCCATAGCCTCCTTGGAATTCCTCACAACTCAACTCTCCAACTGATCTAACAGCACAACCACGCTATTTCGGAAAGACTTCTTTGTACTGAACTACGGTCGGCCTCTGCTAATTATAGCCGTACCATACTTGGGTCACGACTGTGAGAATGATGCCTCAATACATTGCATCTGTGTACGTGAACCCATCAACTGACGCAGCGGGTGGTGACCATGCTGCCACTGAAGATCCCACGTGCCGTCGTGTGAGCAATCTCCTCACATCTTCCTAATCATACTGGCCTAGCATGCCATGTGCAAAACATACCATCATCATGTGATAACTAGGCTGAATCTAGCAAGCGAAATCATGTATAGAGATGATGGCACAGGGTCGCAAGAAGTTAGTGGGACAGTAGTCACAACACTGCCCTGTACTCCTAAATCCTCTGTAATCATTACAAAATACTACTTGTACTCAACCAAATCCGTCGTCGGTCCTAGTTGCAACACTACCATGTGTCTCTGACTCCTTCAAACTTCCGGCACAAGCCTCCCTACTTGCACATTCCTTCTTCTGTAGGTGGGCCATCAGCCACCAAACAACTTGCAACACACACACTTCCTTTTTTTATTTGTTTTTTCCCGATGCAACTCAGGCATCGCACTGTTCCAAGCCTGACTGATAGGGCTTCAACCTGTGACCATTTACCATCTTGGGGAGTATCTCCCCATCCAACTGTTGCAATTGAACCGCTCCTCCTAAAGTAATACTACTGATGCGATATGGAACTAGCCAATGCATCTACAATTTTCTTGGATGTTTCATAAACTTGCTGTCATACAGTAGCACCAAGTTGCCTTGCTGAAACTATTTACTTTTGATGTGGCGATCATGCCATGCCTTCTGTCAATCCTTCTCCACCCCTTGCTGAAAGCCAGCGATAAATCGGTCCTCTTCCAACTGCACCAATTGCACTAGACGTTCATCTAAGGCTGCGACATCGTCCATGCCCGTAACAGCCGCAATGCATAGACTCAAACAATGTACTCCATTGGCATAATCGTTTCCTTCCCATATACCAACTTAAAATATGTCTGACCAGTCAACCTTTTACATGTGGTGCGATAGGCCCACAACACTGCTGGGATTTTCATATCCCAGTCATCATGGTTCGCATTGCACACCTTGGTCAGTGCATGCTCCAATACCTTGTTAAACACCTCCACCATCCCATTTGCCTGTGGGTGATAGGGTGTACTCTTCTTATGCTGTATCTGCAACTCCTCTGACAATGCACTAATGGCGTGATTAAGAAAGTGGTTGCCTTGATCACTCAAAAAAATCTTAGGATAGCCGAAACGAGTGATAATGTGTTCGAACAAAAATCGAGCAGCCATTGTTGTGGAACAATCAACTACGGGTGCCACCTCGGCCCATTGGGTCAAATACTCTATTTCCATTATGATGTACTGCGCACACCGTACATTTCCTTGGTGGAGTGATCGGCCCGACAAAATCCACAACCCATTTTTCGAACGGTTGCAATGTCACTTGAGGTAGCAACGACATCTCATCGCGTCTGGACGGCTTTCCAGTTTGCTGACAAACATCGCAAGACCACGCATAGTATGTTGCATCATTATGTAATGTAGGGCACCAAAGCCCTGCACGCAGTACCTTCTGGGAAGTCGCCTAACCGCCATAGTGTCCTCCCACTACTCCACCATGTGCCTCAGCCAGTATCTGCGCTTGCTCATGCAGCAAGACACATCTGTGCATTATTTCATCAGCGCCCAATTTATACAACTATCCCGTGATTAGCTGAAAGTCAGCAGCCTTGACAACCAACTGCTTCTTCTGAGTAGTGGTAAAGTCATCGAGTGCAGTGCCGGTCACCAGAAACTGAAGGATGTTGTCAAAATATTGATTAGTGGCAGCAACTTTAAAGAGTTAGGCATCCGGCAACACGTCTTTGATATTAGTCGGTTCCTCCCCTGTGTCAATCTGTGATAAATGATCTTGTCCAACATTCAATCGCCCCGGTTTCACAAGGACTTCAAAATCAAACTCCTGAAACAAAAGTAGCCAACGGCATATCTTCCCCCCCAACACAGGCTTATTTACCAAGTATTTCAATGCAGAATGATTAGTGAAAATTTTAAAGTGGCCACCCAACAAATAATGCCTGAATTTCTGCAGCGCGTAAACCATGGCTAGACCTTCTCGTTCCATGGTAGTGTAATTTTGTTCTACAGAGGACAGCCTCCGACTGGAAAAAGCAATAGGATGATCAAGGTCACCTTCTCCAGGTTGAGCCAACACAACACCTAATGCGATCGATGAAGCATCAACATGGACATGAAATTCCTTACGCCAGTCCGGAAAGACCAAGATCGATGTCGACGCCATCCTCGCCTTTAGCGTTTTGAATCTATCCTAACATTCCGGGCTCCACTAGAATGTCGTGTCCTTCTTCAACAACTTTTCCATAGGGGCAGTAATCGCAGCATAACCCCTGATAAACTTGCGATAATATCCCGTATGACCCAAAGTCGCTCGCAACTACTTAACGGTGGTTGGAGGTTGCAACCCTAAAATGAGTGCAATTTTAGATCGATCAACCAGCAATCCCTATTTACACACGATATGACCCAGCAATATCCTAAACGGTGCACAAAAAATACATTTCTTCAAGTTCAATGATATCTGGTGGTATCAGCATCGCTCAAGCATTAACCGCAGATTGGCCAGATGATCGCGAATCGACCCATACACGGTCCAATCATCGATATATACCTGCAAAAATTTCTGAATAAAATCCTTGAATGTAGCAACAACGACCCGGGAGAATATCACAGGTGCATTCTTCAAACCAAATGGCATTACCGTGTACTGAAAGCAACCCCATTCAGTAACAAAAGTTGTCTTATGGCGATCTTCCTTAGTAATGCAAATCTGATGGTAGCCAGAGAATCCATCAGTGAATGAGTACATCTCCTGGCCACCCACTCCTTCAAGTACTTCATCAGTAAACGGGGTTGGAAAGGGGTCATGTAAGCAGGCATCGTTCAACTTCCGCAAGTCGACACAAATGCGCACTTCACCTGTTTTCTTGTCCTGCACCACCATAGGACTGATCCATTGGGACTCTTCCACAGGTTCAATAATACCAACATCCAACATGCGATCAAGTTCCACCTTGACCTTTTCTTTATGTCGTGGATTCAGCCGATAAGGTCGTTGTCGGACTGGCTTAGCATCTGGTTTTAACGGAATATTCATCTCTCCTAAATCACCTAGGATTCCCTTCATTTCAGAAAACTTTGTGGGAAACACGTCTTGAAACTCATGAAGTAACTCAGTAACCTTATTCATCATCTCATCATCCCAATAATCCCCAACATTAGCAAACTTGGGAGTATCCTCTGTGCCGATATTCATCTTGCGAATCTGCAATGGTTGACTGAACGGATTACTTGGCGCAGTAGGTGGGATCACATCGCGATTTCCTTCAGATTCGGGAATGTTGACATTTGGGGATCGTCCTTATCCTTCGGCCCACCGCTGATGTTGAAGCACTCCATGAGAGACTACATCTGACAATATGTGTGCGGGTCGACAGGGTAGGCCGCCGGAACAACCTGAAGTACCACGTCGCGGATGAGCTATAAGACGTTATGGACATCAAGGTTGGCATCCATAAAAGTGAACGTATGAGTGAAACAGACCGTCAACTCCCCCCATGTTGTAATGTCTCGGTGCAACTCGGTTGCAGTGTACCATGAGTGCGGCATGTCATCCAAAGTATGGATAAAAGCATGGACCCACTCATCTCTTGGTTTCCCTACCCATAATCGTTGGCATTCCATCACATGATCACTGGGATTAGTCCAGCCATCATACTTGCCAGTGTGATAAACCTCAATATCACTGAACCGAACCATCATCAACCTTTAACACTATGACCAACCATTAATGAATTTCTTATGTGTCACCTGCCAGTGTGTTGGAGCAGCCTTCAGTGCTTCCTCCAATGCTAGCAATCATTATGGTTCTGAGACGTGGTCTTCAAATTCTGTCAAAAAGGTGGTTAGGCCAGGCAACCCGTCATAGACAGGAAATGTGATTATTTCTATCGCAACACGATATAAGGATTACCTAACTAAGCCATATTTTTGGAATGGTACCTCATGCAATTTGTTCTACCAATGTTCTAAGGCATCATCAGAGTCAGAATATGCAGAGCTCTCGCTGCGCCACTCCAAATCACCGTGGACAGTAGGATGAATATAATCTTGAGAATAATTGAATGCATGGTCCCATCTAGTGGGATCATCATCTTTTACAGGCTCAATGTATCGGCGTCCTTCAGCTGGATCCAATAGGGCTATGACTCTAAAATCGCGATTCTCAAAGGTCATCATGCGCTTCTTGAAATTGATTACAGCTCCACTATTGTTAGCCCATCCAATCCCCAAGAGCGCCGGATAAGAGCTTCCTCCCTCAACCACTTCAATGACATTGAAGTCAGCATAGGTATTCATGCCCTCAATATCAATCGTGAGCCACGGAACTTGCCCAATGGGTGTTACCTTCGCATGGTTAGCCAACCGGAGCTGCACAGGAGACCAGCTCAATGGGGGACTCCCCATATTTTTCCACGCTTGCTTGGTTAATATGTTAACATCCGAACCAAGGTCAAGAATAACAGAGTCAACATCATATTCACCAATCTGAATATTCATTCACATCTCCTTTCCAGTCTTCCGTCGCTGTAGGGATTTTACTGCCGACTCCTGCCATCCTTTCATAAATTGCTGCAGCCATCTCTCAATCTCAACCAGGGAAGCCAAGTCTTGGGCCAATAACAAACAACTTTCAAGAATCTTTTGCAATGTCCCCGGTGGTGGCGTTTGATCAACGTTTGATGTAGTATCAAAGACAGGTGGCATATCGCAAACAACATCCTTACCGTGGTCTTTCTCCAAGGTGCGACATGCCTCCAGGAATGTCTCCCACTCCGTATCAATGTCGAAAGGAACCTTCTTCTGACCAGCCACCGAATCAATGGTCGCGAACTATCTTCCCCAGTCTTCTTTCCTCCACGAGTGACAACAGCCACCGAAGCATCTTATGGTCGCGGTTCTGCAGAAATGGTCGCAATATTTGCACCCTGTGTCTGGTTCTATTGCAGATTCCCCGGTTGATTGACATTTGGATTGGAGTTCAATGGTTGTCGCAGGGACTAGTTCTGTACTAATTGTTGTACCTGATTCTATACTGGTTGTTGTGGCTAGGCCCGATTCTATAACTGCGGAGCGTTCCCATCCTGCCATTGTGCAATCAACTGTGGACAATTCTCAATCGTATGATCATTACCAAAACAAAACATACACTGATTCTATATTAGTGGGTAGTCGCGCTGATAATGCCCCCATACCACATAGTGGTAACATTGAACAGGTCCACAACCACCTCAGCCTCCTCCTCCATGAACAAATCCGCCACCACGTCTGCCCCTATATCCTCCTCGGTAGCCGCCTTGCCACTGGTACTGAGGTTGGTTAAACTATTGTTGCATTGGTGCTGGTGGTATCCATTGCCCTTGTGGTGCATACTGCAGTTGTTGTACATACTATGGCTGAGGGGGAGTCATCTGCATCGAAATATATTGCAGCATGAACTATTGCGGTTGTTGTTGCTATGGTGCAAACTGTATCTACGGTTGCGATAGCGGCTGAGCCACCTGCAGTTGCAGTTTTGGCTATTGCACGGCACACTGATCGTCCTTGATGTAGAATTCATCAAACATCCTCTTCTGCAGCAACCCATATGCACGGAAATCCTTTTAATCATGACCCACCGACTTGCAGAATGTGCAATAAAGATTTTGCGGGGTTGTGACCATTTTCTGCATATACGGGCAATTATCGTGACTGTGCCCAAACACGCGACAAATGCAACACCACGACATTATGGCGCCATTCAACAGGTTTGGCGTTCCTGACACCAAATAATTATGGAAATCCGAGCAATTATCCTTCGTATGCCCTTCTCCTTGGCATTGCATACGCCATACTTCATCGCGTTGTTCCTTGTTCTTCTTCAAATCTTGCAACTGTATAGTCAGGTTAGCGAGCTGCGTCTGTATCTACGACATCCCAACCACACTATCTCCAATCGGTGATGCCTCCAATCGCATTGCAATCTCTAGAGCTTCGCTAGGCGTCGCTATGTTTTGCTGCATCAGCGACAACCGAATGTGGGGTAGCAGTTCTGTAATGAACCATTCTTTATGTTGGACGACGCTCATATCGAAACTAACCTTTTCCATCAACGTCTTGAATTGCTGGTCAAAATCCCATACTGTCTCACTGGGATATTGCTTAATTTCCTTCAATTCAATAATATATTGAGCCTCCGACTTAGGCCTTCTAAATTCAGCAATGAACCCATCCCGAATCTCATCCAGCGACTTCTCTGGGGCTCCCGTAGGGACTGGAATAAACTTCATGAACCAATCTAATGCACGACCTCGCAGAGTCATGGCTAATTGTCCTTTCTTAGCATCGGTATCAGTGATCTGTTTCATGGTCCAGACCGCTTCACATAAAAACCAATACTGTTCTGCGTTGTCTGTCGCACTGCCATGGAATAACGGTAACTTAGCATCATAGCCCACCATTCTGGGCTTCCTTCCTCCTGTCGCTGTGCTAATACCAGTCAACTTCTTCGGAATTGACGAACTTGGCGGTGTCGAAGTGGTATTTCTTGCTATTTGTGAGTCAGTGAGCGAAGGTGTGGGTACGTTGGTGTCAGGATTTGGTCCTGGCTCTATCCTGGGTGTAGCTTGGTCGTCCCTATCAGGACTGTGAGGTCGCTTCATCCCGTGTGGTCTTCCTTCGTGGTTTTGCGGTTCAATCACAGCAGGACCTTGTCCTGTCCTCTGCCTCTTCTCCTGTTGAAACCTCACTCCTCCTCTTGTAAGACCACTTTCTTCCTTGGCTTCGCTCACAGTCTTCTCATGGTCTGCACCCATCTACCCCTTACCATTCCATGTACCTTCCCTAGCAGTCGCAGTACCCATGGCCTCCTCCCACCAGGCTATATACTGATCAAGGTGCATCTTTAATATACCCTTTTCGTAGATTAGCATCTTAATCGATAGAAGAAACCTTCCCCTTGGTCCTCGGAAGAAGTATCTTTCAACTTCACTATAGGATTTCTTCATGTCAACCACAAATTCAGTGATATATCCCTCCAAGATGCTATCAAGCCAAACTTCGATAGCCCACGATGCCTTGTTATCGACTTCCAGTATCTCTTGAATCAATTCTGGGGTCCAAGCCGTCAGCTCACCACCCTGGAAATTCCTGTTTTGGAAGGTCATCTTTCACAACCATTCATACAGGATGACCGAAAATTCACAGAAAAACCATTCGTACGGATCACCGTGGATATACCTTCCCAACCAGTGATCTACTGTAAGTTGCATGTTCTGGCTTTCTTCTTCAGCAAACTCCTGCAACTTCTAATCAAACCATCTCTGTATCTCTAGCTTCGTCGGGTTCCACAACATGACCTCCTTTCACTCTGCACACGGTCGCGGCAACAGAACCATTTGTTGAACAACATGACCTCAGTCGACAGGGGTTCGCCTCACTGTTGACATATACCGCAATCTCCCTGGGCACTGGCCAAGGCAGGTTTGCACCCGCCCAACAACACCCGCAGAGCATATGAGATCTCACGCGAAGCGTCCAGGAAGAGCAGACGGAACCATTTTTTCGCCGAGGGAGGAGGAGAGTTGTGGCTACACGGACTAGCTCTATTGTAGTAATTAACTAGAAACTTTAAGCGTTCGACATGGAATTATAACATATTACTTAATCGTAGCATTTATCATCATAGCAACAGTAAGCAGATGTTGCATCAATAAAACATAACAACATTCATATATCGCAACATTGCACAAAGATTGTACCAAAACATCATCATTATATTACTGTCGCAGTTGTATACCAGAAGCAAAACATAGATCTCTGTGTTGGGCTTCAATCCACTAATGCGGATTGAACCTTAAATTTATATATCAATCCGGGTCTGTAAGCTTAGAGGCATATCCAAGTTTTAGGACTTAGAGCTAGACTTGTTTAGTTAACTTAATTTTATGTGAATTGAATCTACTGTCAGATGAGAAGTACTGTAACTTAAAGATACAAAAATCCTTTTACAGGGATAACTTCATTTGTTCTTGTCAAGTACACAACAATCTATTTAGGAAAACAATCTATTGGTGAAAGAACTGAGATAGTGAAAGCAATTTAACAATGATTCTAACCCTAAGATACAGACTACAAAGTTCTTCCTGACATCCCAGTACTGAATGAACAATTAACCATTAAATTCCCTTACAGGACAGTGTTCGTAATTGATAATTGTTCTAAACACTTTATCTTCAAATGAGCAGCAATGTATGATATATTAAAATCACAGTCTGAACCGTTCTTTTAACATTTAACAAAATGGAAGACAGAGCTCATAGAAATGTAAGTGATTTGTAGCATAATGAAATCGTGGCTTGAACTATTAAATGAGAACAGAGCTGTAATAAAATTAATTGAAAATTAACTAAATTCGTTCTGCAACAATAAACTAGATACTACAGGGATTAACACATACCAATGGCTCAATCTAAATCGCATGCATCAAATTAAATCGTTGCAAACATCTAAATCGCATTCACTGGAAATGTAAGAGTGTGCGAACTCAACAATGGGGGCCCTCCAGTGCCTCGTTCCACACACAGTTGAAGATTTACAGAACTGAAAGTCGAATTGTATTCACCATAAATTGATTACACAGTAAAACCATGCAGTTCAGAAGCAGTATGCGTTCTTCCCAAAATCGTGATTATTGATCCAATGTTTTGTGAAGTACTTATACAAATTCGAAAGAAAACTGGAAATGATATATTCCCGTAAACTAATTAATGAACATAGCCATCGAGATCCTCATTCAGAATCATGAAACTCAACAGAATCCAAACTTCCCTGCTTTTGTGCTGAGTGGTAGCACATGTGGTCATCTTTGACGGACTCTGACTTGCCACCTGTGAGAGCCACATCATCTATTCATTGGAAATTCGTCCATCCTTGGACACTGAGGATCTTTCCTCCATCTTTCAGTTAATGCCTAGCTGGCCTGCAAGTGCTCAACTTTGGAGACATTACGGGAAGTTAGCACATCCTGTAATTCTGAATAAAACCTTAGTTTAAATGCTCTAAAAATCTCAAAATTCAATTTGTTAACAAGCAATAACATTAATACCTTTTTAAACAAAGTCTGTGGTGAACTACAAGCTTTATAGATCGGTATGAGGGTTTTATGGAAGAAAATGGAGGATATTTAGATGACAAAAAGAGGTCAAAATGGTGCCCAACATCTCCCCCAAGAGGAAGCTGTTGCATGTCCCTATGCCAAAAATATTTCACCTTGTGTTAAAACCAAAATTTTGCTGCTGACCTTCTTGCTTCTAATCTCCTACTGAGACGATGCATCTGTTGAAGTTGGAGATGCATACAGGACCTTCAGTCTCTCATACTTAGCTTTGTAGGTCTTTTTCTGCTTATACCATCTGGATGCATTCTTAGAAATGTGTGTCCTCTGAATTCTCAGCTTCTGATTGTCTTTTCTCAATTTCTCATTCTTGAGCTCCAATTCCTTTATTTCAAGTTTCAACCTCTTAAACTCTTTATTTTTCTTGGAAGTTTTCTTCTTCTTCATTGAAAGCTGGACAGAACTGGTGTCCATCCCTAATTCTTCACTTTCCTGTACTGAACCCTCTTTCTTTTCTTCTTGCACAGTTTGTGGCTCTGAGGAAAGAGAAGCTGAGTCTTTTAGTAATCCTTGTCTTGACTGCTTTTCCTTCTCCCTCTCCTGCTGATCTAAGAAGAGATTGATTTTCTTTGTTTGTTTTATTATCTCATCAGCTTCTTGGGTTCCCTGTCCTATTTCACCTGCTAGGTTCTCTTCTTGACCTTCCAAAGTTTGTGTGTGTTCTTCATCTTCTAATGGATTTTCTTTTCCCCTCTCCTGCTGATCTAAGAAGAGGTTGATTTTCTTTGTCTGTTTTATTATTTCCTCAGTTCCTTGGGTATTCTGCCCTTTCTCACCTGCTAGGTTTTCTTCTTGACCTTCCAGGGTTTGTATGTGTTCCTCATCCTCTAATGCTGGTTGGCTACGAACTTGCTTAGACTTCCTCGGCTTCTTCTGGTAAGTGGTGAAGACTTGATCTTGTTTTTGAAACTGTTTATCTTCTTTCATTACACTCCTAGTTCGTATCTTCTTTGAGGTTGTTTTGAACTTGTTGCCTCAGAGTTGTCTTCATCATCAGTAATCAGCAATACCTCCTTTTTCTTCTTTTTCTCCTTTGGCAGTTTTGAACTTGTTGCCTCGGGGTATGTTATCATTATCAATTCTTCTTCTTTTGAAACCTCTTCATGCAATTCTTCCTGCTATTCAAACTGATTTTGAATTAAAAATTCTGTCCATGTCAAATTCTGCTTTCGTAACTCATGCTGGATGATGATTTTGATGAGTCCACAGTGAAAAAGACTTGTCAATTTTTCTTTTTCATGCCTTTGTACAGCCTTAGCCATCTTAGTTAGACTCTACAACAGGAAATAGGGCATATTGATCTCACATTCACCCTTCAAATGCTGCAGGAGCTTGATGTGGTAAAGGTAAACAATATTGAATCTCCCTTCACAGGTGATGAATCTTTGTATGATGTACACTATTTCATCCCAGGGATGAACCAGCCAGCTCCTTGGTATACCTTTCTTCTAGTTTACTGACCCTGCTCTTGATCTGCACAGAAAGGGTATCCATGATTTCTCTTTGAATTACTTGGTTTTGAAAAACCTTTCTCCTTGCTGTGGTAGGCCAATAATTTGTGCCAAAATGTCTTCAGACAGTCTGAAATTTAAATTCCCTACTGTATCCCTCTCTCCATCGAATGAGCCAGCAAAGGCTAGGCTAACATTATCGTTGTGCCCATCAAATTTTTCAAAGAAAGGCACCCATTGATTTTTTTTGAAAATTTCCAGGCATTTTTCATGAATGTCTGCGGGCTCAAATTCCTCTGGTTCCAGTCTAGATGACATTTTGAAAAACAAATAGAAAACAGGAACCTTTTATGTTTTAACTCTGCCTTTGTCTTCCTATCCCCACAACAATACTCTGAAATTGTGAAATTTTTGTTGGTTTGAGCAGCGTATTCAACAAAGAAAAGGGTTTAAACTTTTACCTCTTCTCTAGTGCAACTGTTTTTACTTCCTCTTACACGATTTCCACAGAAATTGGTGTATTCACAGCTTCCTTCTCACTCATTGTCTTTCTTCCTGCGCGATTTCTTCAGAAATCGTGTATTCACACTTCTTGTAACCCACGACCCCTTCTCACTGTCAATTATCTTCACACAGCAGTCGATTTTGCAGAGACAACAACTGGACTTGGCCTCAAGGAGAATAACCAAGTCGTGTTTTCTGATCTTATCAATACATAATACAGGAATCAAGCTTATTTGCGTGTTGTCGTGGGCATCATTCCACGTTTTCCTTTCATCATTACATAACATGCCACTTCATTCAATTAAAATGATGAAAGGTAAGGTTTTGATTTATAAAACACTTTAATCCTTTTATGTGCCCAACGTTTAATGCATAAACTGTAAAATACACTTCGACATACCCAATGTTTTATTGAACAAGCTATTTCTTTTAAAATGAACCTTCTTTTCCTTTAAAAAAAACATGCGCTGAAGATATATATGACCATTGCTTCCCTCCTTAATTCTATATATTACTTAATGCCTGATGCACTAAATACATATAAGAAAGAAACTTTTGAAATTCCTTTATGTTAATATTTCACTTTTTGCTGAGAAGGAGACCCTATTTGTCTTTAAACCAAGAAGAAAACTCTATCTGTAGAATGCAGTTTGTATCCTGTAGAGTGCAGTATATGTCCTGTAGAATGCAGGATTTAAAAATTTCCCTTGGGTTTGATCCTGACAACCATTTTGACCCCTAGGGTGGAAAAATGAAGTGTTGGCGGAGGCTAATGGAAGGTAAGTAAGGTACTGGTAGAGACTATCAGAATAATGAAAGAAATAGGTAGTCAAGTTTTTCAATAGTTGGTAATATGTCATTGCTTAAAAACAAAGAATTCTGAAACTTTTTAAAACATAAAACCTATAAATTCTTACAGACTTTGCTTGATGTCCCTGTATGATGAGCTTGCTGTCTGATGAAGTTGGTTTGTATCCTGATTTATTCATGTCCTTCTAATGTCTTTTGTCTGCCATCTTCTGATGTCTTCAGTTTCACTGGAAGTCAGCTCCCTCTGCGTTGTTTAAAAATCACTTGTGTTGCTGGAAATCAGGTCCCTTCTGCATATGAAAAATCAGAATCCTCTGCATATGGAAAAGACTTGGAGGGTTCATGAAAATGCTTATCCCCCTCACAGGCCTACCTTTTGACTTGTCCTCAAGTCAAACAAGATGTTCATTATTTGGAAAACAAACAGGAAATTGGAAAAAGATATTTTTGTGAATTTTCAATGGCCAGGTAAACCTGGTTTTCCAGAGAAAATTCAAGTTTATATTGTGCCAGTGAACTGGTTTTCACAACTAAACCTCCTTTCTTTTTAGATTTTTTTTTTTTTTTTTGTAGATTTTTTTTTTTCTTTGTATTTATTTGCTTGCTGTATCAAATCAGCTAAGGAGCAGGTGAAGGAGAAACACTGATGTGTCTATCCAGCACTTACAGTTCCTTTTGCTGTGAAATCTGTTGTACAAAATTTTCCATGTTGATAGGTTTAGTGTACAGCTTGAGCCGGTGGCCATTGACCACAAATTTATGTGCTTCATCATCTATGGTTTGAAGTTTTACTGAACCATTGTCATAGACATCAACAATCTCATATGGACCAAGCCAGTGAGTAGTAACTTTGGCTTTGAAGTCTTTAAACTTTGAGTCAAACAATAGTGCCCAGTCACCGATGTGAAATTTCTTCTTTTTGATAAATTTGTCATGGCATTGAGCTCTCTGTTGTTGTATCAGAATATTGTGTTCTATGGCAGCATGTCTCATCTCATCTAGCTGATTCAACTGAAGTATTCTTTCTTACTGAGCTTCTGAAAGATCCATGCCCAAATCTGTTGCTAACTTGAAAGTATGAACTTGAAACTCTATGGGAAGGAGGACTTGCTTACCATAAACCAGTTGATAAGGAGAAAACCCAGTACTGTTTTTCCAAGTGATCCGGTATGCCCATAAAGCTTCAGTCAGCTTAGCTGACCAATCTTTCCGATGCAGCTGGATAGTTTTGGTAATGATTCCTTCTAAAGTCTTGTTTGTAGATTCCACTTGGCTATTTGCTTGTGGATGGTAAGGGGTAGACTTTCGATGCTTAATCTTATACTTTTCTGCTATCTCCTACACCAATTTAGAGGTAAACTGGGCACCCTGATTAGTTACAATCTCTCTAGGCACCCCAAATCTGACAAAGATCTCCTCAAACAGAAAGTTTACCACAGTCTGTTCGGTGGCTCTGGGAAATGGTTTGGCCTCTACCCACTTAGTAACATAGTCTGTGCAGACCAAAATGTACTTTTGTCCATGTGATGGTGGATGAATGGGACCAATGAAGTCAAGGGCCCACTTTTCAAATGGTTCAATGAGAATTTGTGGTTGGAGTCGCATTTCATCAGACCAGACTGGGCGTCCCATCCGTTGACAAGTGTCACAACTTCTAACATACCTTTTAGCATCTTTGAAAATGGAAGGCCAATAATACCCCAAATTGAGTATCTTGTATGCTATCCTTTTGTCTGCAAAATGGCCACCACACGGTTCATCATGGCATGCCTTTAAAATATCGAAGATTTCATCCTGTCGGACACATCTTCTTATGATTAAATCATATCCTATGTAAAAGAGATCACCATTAACCCATTAACCCATATATGCCTAGCATACCAAGGAGTGATAACAGAAATTGCAAATAGGTGTTCATCAGGAAAACTATCTATAACAAGAACAACCTCACCAGTATTGTGTAAGCGGGACAGGAAGTCTACCGCTTGACTTTCGCGGCCAGGCCGATCTAAAACAGTGATATTGAACTCCTGCATTAATAACATCCATCTAGTAATCCGACCATTAGTGATAGACTTATTCATCAAGTATCGTAAAGCTGAATGATCTGTATGAACAAAAATTTCATAGCCAGTGATGTAATGACGGAATTTGTTTACAGCATGAACAACTGCCAACATCTCTTTTTCAGTGACTGTATAATTCAGCTCTGCAGGTGTCATATTTTTACTAATGAAATACATAGCATAAGTCAAAGTATGTTGTTTCTGGCCCAATGAGGCTCCTATTGCAGTAGTAGAGGCATCAGTTGAAATATGGAAAGGCAATGTCCAATTTGGTCCTCTTAAAATGGGAGCAGTCGAGAGCTTTTCCTTAAGTGTTTGAAATGCAGATTGACAGTCAGTATCCCAAGTAAAACACACGTCCTTTGAAAGCAATTTAAACAATGGCAGGGCTATCTTACTAAAATTTGCAATGAATCTACGATAATAGCCTGCATACCCTAAAAAGCTTCTCACATCTGTTTGAGTTGTGGGTTCAGCTAAATTTTTAATGACTTGAATTTTAGCAGGTTCTACTTTTATTCCAGACGAAGAAATGTGGTGTCCTAAAACTATCCCTTCAGTCATCATCATAAAACACTTTTCGTTACTCAGGGAAAGGTTTGATTCAACACACCTTTTCAGAATTTTCTCCAAGTTTGCTAAGGAATCTTCAAAGGTATGTCCATATACAGAAAAATCATCCATGTAAACCTCAACACACTCATGAATTAGATCTGCAAAGATGGCCAAGATAGCCCTCTGAAAGGTAGATGGGGCATTACATAAGCCAAAAGGAAAAACTTTGTAGGCATAAGTGCCCCAGGGACATGTAAAGGTGGTTTTGTCTTGGTCTTCGTTTGCAATACTAATCTGATTATAACCACTGAAGCCATCTAAAAATGAAAAATATTCCTTTCCAACTAAAGCATCCAGCACTTGATCAATGAAAGGCAATGGAAAATAGTCTTTTAAAGTTTCCTTATTCAACTCCCTGTAATCAATACATATGTGCCATTTACCATTTTTTTTAGGAACAACAACCAAGGGTGAGACCCATTGGCTATCGGAGATGGGGTAAATAAATCCCACTTTTAACAACTTTTGCAACTCATCTTTGACTATTTCCTTTAGCATAGGGTTCATTCTGCGTTGCGGTTGTCTCAGAGGTCGTATTGTGTCATCTAGGTAAATGTGGTGAGTGCATGTCTTAGGATGAATACCTGGCATATCAGTGTACTCCCAGGAAAATGCATGGGAATATTTATTCAGCAAAGTAATCAACTGTTCTTCCTGTGATGTGGTAAGATGTGCACTTATTTTTAGAGTTTTTCCTGGACTGATTTCAACCGTTTTACTGTGAATATTGGTGATGGAATGAACATTAAAAACGTCATGAAGTGCTAATGCTAGGGAATGAACATTGCAATTTTCCTGAAAATTATGACCCAAAACTTGTTCTGCTACAGCATATTCCATATCTCGTAATTCTGCAGAAATATCAGGTTCAGCAATGAAATAATCCAGTAGATCTTCGTGGTTGTCTTCCTGAAAATCAAAGTACTGATTTATACTCAGAACAAGCTGAATCACCTCTTCTTGTTGTTCTTTGGTTTCATTAATCCATGACAGCTGATCTAATGTAGAAGTTCATTGGGTAGAAGGGTAAAGTGCAACCTGTTTTCTCTCTGTCCCATGTGAAATGAGCATACTTCATGATCTACATCCTATGAAAGCATCCGTTGTTGCCAACCAGGGTCTTCCAAGGATCAATGGGTGACCTCCTAAGTTAGATTTTGGTTGTAGGACTATAAAATCAACAGGATACTCCCAGGAGTCTAAAGAAACAATAATATCTTCCAAGACCCCTTCAGGTGTAATTTTAGACCTATCAGCTAATTCTAAGACGGTTGTGGTGGGTTTGAGATTTGTCAAGTGAAGGTAATTCATTGTCTCTAGTGTCATGACATTAAAGGCAGCACCTAAATCAATCAATTTTTTTGGGATGGAAAAGTTATTAATAGTAATTGTAACCATTGGAATTCCAGGATCTACATACTTTTCAATGAAAACGATGTTGGACATTAACCCTTCTAGATTGCCTACCACATGAATTTTCGATGGATCCTTCCTTCTTTTATAAAGACATAGTTCCTTAACTGCCTTAGTGTAAATTGGAATATCTTTTATAGCCTGCAGTAGAGGAATTTTGACATATACATTTGTTAACTCGTTCAGAACATTGAAATCTGTTAAAGAAATCGAAGGTTTTTCTTTGACTAACCTCTCAGGAAAAGGAGGTGTATAAGATACTGTTGTGTTTCCTCGTTGACTGTGATTTTCTGACTGAGATTTTTCTATATTTAATTTTTTTGGAGTTTTGTCATTTTCTGGTGGTTCTTCTAAGATAACAGGAGATTGTTTTTGCAAGGTTTTCCCAGATCTCAAATTGATATTTTGTAGTGGGAGAATGGAGTAGGGAAGCACCGTTCCATCATCAACATTATACATAGGTTTGTCGGTTTTATTATTTGGATTTGGAATTGGCTGAGCTAGCAGTTGTGTAGGCCGAGGTGGAGGCTGATTGGATGGCAACTAAAGTTGTTGGGGTGGTGTACCCAATTGAGGAGCCATGTTGTTGGGTTGTTGAAAAGATGGATTTTGAAAAGATGGGGCTTGGACTTGATTCTGCAGAAGGTTGTTGATAGGGCTACAAATAAGCCTACTGATAGGTCTGGTTACCATGGGCATACCCTCTCCAATTTGGAGCAGATTGAGCTAATGGAGGAGACCAAGTTTTCCAAGGAATGGGTGCATTCCATGAATTTTGAATAGGAGTCTGATAATTTGTATTAAATTGCTGCATAGGATCTTGAGACATACCTGAAAATCGTGGCTGCCAAGGTCTCCGTTGTCCCATGAAGTAAAGAGACTCCATGCTGTGATTTTCCTCCATTCGAGCTGCCTGCAATTCCTTCAATCTAGGGAAATCATCAGTTTTGTGATTAAAAGTCCATAAGCCACAAATTTCAACAGTATTTAAAGGACATTCTCTAAGTGGGTGTTTCTTTCTACATTTAGGACAAAAAATAGACAAAGCCTGATCTTGTTGGTCATGTTGTTCTTGCCTCTTCTTGGTTTTTGTTGCCTCGACTTGTGTGCCAAAGGTACTTAATAAATCAGTCTTGAAATCTTCTAGCAGATTTCCAAGCTCAGCTCTAGAAACACCACTGTTTGTAGATTTAGTTGCTTTGGTATTGCTATCTCTTTTTCCAGTTCGAGCCTTTCCTCTTGAATATTTCTGACATAAATCTTGTATCTCATCAAAGGGAAGGTAAGAGATGTCACCTTTGCCCATAACATTGAAAATATCCAAATACTCTTCTCTTATTCCTTTCAAAAATATTGTTCTAATCATTTCAAGTGTTAAAGAATTGTATTTAGATTTCTGTAAATTGTATGAGAATCTTTCCAAATACTCCTCCAAAATCTCATATTCCTATTGAGTCATGCCAAAAATGTCATCTTTTAGCCCCTTTGATCTGCAATATGCTTGATATTTTCAAAGAAATATTTTCCTCATGTCATCCCAGCTAGTGATAGAATGTTCTCCTAAACCCATGAACCATTTCAAGGTAGCTGCTTTAAGAGTAGCAGGGAAAAGACGGAGATTATGGGTGTCATCAGTATACCCATAAGTTCGACACAAGATGTCAAATTCGAATAGGAAAGAGTTAGGATCTTCAGAGGTCATGCCATAGAAGTTTGGTAAGACAGATGGTGCAATATTCTTCATTTTCACCTCTTCTCCTAGGATAATGCTAGTGTCTAAGATAGGAAATTTAAAGGTGGCTTCCTGACCTTCTGCTGTTCCTTTATCCCTCACATGTCTTCTCTCTTCTTCCCTTCTCTTTTCTTCCCTTCTCTCTTGTATGCGTTTGTTTTCTATTTCCAAAATCCTCTCATACTCCCTTCTCTGTTCTGCAGTTGGTCCTTTTGATGTTTCTTCCTCAGACATTTTGAACTTACCAACTGTTGAGATGAATCCTTTTGGAAGAGAAGCTCCTGTTACTTCTATTTTTGGGGGGTTTTTAAGAAATCTTCCTTTCTCGTCTCTTAGTCTTAACATAAAAGTAAAATCTATTCTGTGTTTTTGTTTGAAATTTTCATTTTTATCAGAAAACTAAAGTTCCTAATCCTGCTTCTACAATGCCTCCCCGACAATGGCACTAAAATGTTGGGCTTCAATCCACTAATGCAGATCGAACCTTAAATTTATATATCAAACCGGGTCTGTAAGCTTAGAGATATATCCAAGTTTTACGACTTAGAGCTAGACTTGTTTAGTTAACTTAATTTTCTGTGAATTGAATCTACTGTCAGATGAGAAGTACTGTAACTTAAAGATACAAAAATCCTTTTACAGGGATAACTTCATTTGTTCTTGTCAAGTACATAGCAATCTATTTAGGAAAACAATCTATTGGTGAAAGAACTGAGATAGTGAAAGCAATTTAACAATGATTCTAACCCTAAGATACAGACTACAAAGTTCTACCTGACATCCCAGTACTGAATGAACAATTAACCATTAAATTCCCTTACAGGATAGTGTTCGTAATTGATAATTGTTCTAAACACTTTATCTTCAAATGAGCAGCAATGTATGATATATTAAAATCACAGTCTGAACCGTTCTTTTAACATTTAACAAAATGGAAGACAGAGCTCATAGAAATGTAAGTGATGTGTAGCATAATGAAATCATGGCTTGAACTATTAAATGAGAATAGAGCTGTAATAAAATTAATTGAAAATTAACTAAATTCGTTCTGCAACAATAAAGTAGATACTACAGGGATTAACACATACCAATGGCTCAATCTAAATCGCATGCATCAAATTAAATCGCTACAAACATCTAAATCGCATTCACTGGAAATGTAAGAGTGTGCGAACTCAACAATGGGGGCCCTCCAGTGCCTCGTTCCACACATAGTTGAATATTTACAGAAATGAAAATCTAATTGTATTCACCATAAATTGATTACACAGTAAAACCACGCAGTTTAGAAGCAGTATGCGTTCTTCCCAAAATCGTGATTATTGATCCAATGTTTTGTGAAGTACTTATACAAATTCAAAAGAAAACTGGAAATGCTATAATCATGTAAACTAATTAATGAGCATAGCCATCGAGATCCTCATTCAGAATCGTGAAACTCAACAGAATCCAAACTGCCCTGCTTTTGTGCTGAGTGGTAGCACAGGTGGTCATCTTTGACCGACTCTGACTTGCCACCTGTGAGAGCCACATCATCTATTCATTGGAAATTAGTCCATCCTTGGACACTGAGGATCTTTCCTCCATCTTTCAGTTAATGCCTAGCTGGCCTACAAGTGCTCAACTTTGGAGACATTACGGGAAGTTAGCACATCCTGTAATTCTGAATAAAACCTTAGTTTAAATTCTCTAAAAATCTCAAAATTCAATTTGTTAACAAGCAATAACATTAATACCTTTTTAAAAAAAGTCTGTGGTGAACTACAAGCTTTATAGATCGGTATGAGGGTTTTATGGAAGAAAATGGAGGATATTTAGATGACAAAAAGAGGTCAAAATGGTGCCCAACACTCTGTACACATATATCTCCTTATATCTCTCCTATCATTCCTCTATTCATCTCTATATATCTCTCTAACTCTTACAACTCTCATCTATTTATAGGCTTCTTCCATTACAATGTTTGTCCACTTACTAAGGACTTCCTAACCGACACTATGGACAAATGACCCAATATCTAATTGACTCCGTCCAAATGACCCAAAAATCCTCCTTCCGCGGTACAATTGACTCAACATTACATAACATGTGGTCCAAGTGACCCAAAACCTGCTAACTGCATTATACTTAAACACAAAATACTCCTTTCGCGCTCGCATCCGATGTGTCGCAGTGTCAGCAGTACTACGACATTTCCTCATCAAACCATCTGCCAACACACACACTCACTAAATATAACTAAAAATATCACTTCAACTCATCCACAAAACCTCAACTCTCTCATCTCTTATTCAATACCATTGTATGGAATGAGGATATCTGTAAGTATATGCACCTTTCCTTTCTCTATGAATCCAAATATGATAATATTCATCCATATTTACCATCCTTACAATATCCCCTCACCTTTAATAATGATTTTTTTTCCAAAAACCAAGACTTTCCCACTTCATGCTCTATTCAACATGATGATTGTTGGTATAGTCCCTAGTTCCCCACTCTCCAACACCTCCCCACCCTAGATATTTCACATTGAAAGGTCAAATTATATTCCCCCTAATCACCCTTCCCAAGACCATGATCCTTGTTAGAAACCTTTGCATCCTCCTTAAGGTTTTGCACAAAACAAGGTATACATTCATTCCATTGTGATGTATTGTTGAATTCAACAATGGGTATTTTAAGTTCAAAATCACATTCTATCATCTCAAGGTTTATAGATCTAAGGAAATAGTTGTTATTTCTTCAACTCCTTAATGTGTTTATAACCTAGTAATTTACAATGGTAAAGGACATTGCCTCAAATGGAAGGATATACCATTCCACTAGGAAGACAAACCAATCAAACTAGGTGCAAAATTTAGAATTGATAACATTAAGGGAGAAAGAAAAAAATGCAACTAATTAAGGTTACCTTATTTGATGTAGAAAAACTATAAAACTATTCCCAAGGCATCTCTAGCCATCTCTGTTGTAGGGTGTTACTACCATAATTTTTATGAATTCATGGCCAGGCAAGACACTAGTTTCTCCTCTCTACACTTGACCAAACATCATCTATATTGATTGGAATTGTAAGGGATAATGATGTTTATTCGAACAAAAATAAACCAACATAGTTTGTAGTTGTATATGTTAATTTGTAAAGTGGTAAGCTATGTTGGAATGTGTCAGGTTCATTGTATAATGGCACTAATATCTTATTTGTTGTTTCTTTTGCAAGGGTAGGCCTAATAGTTGTGTTAAAGAGACTTTTGGAGCTGGGAAACCCACGAAATGCAAAAAAAAAAAATAGAAGGAATCTGGCCATTGAAAAGGTCAATGACTTAAGAGAAAAGGCCAGGTTGGGAATGGAAAGATTGAGACATGGTCCTATCATTGCCTTGGATCATGCCACTGATCCTAACACAGTTGTTGACACAACAACCTCTTGTTCAGAACCACGGGTAAAGCGGTCATGTCCAATGGACCCAACTCAAATTCCAACATGAACACAATCTCCAACTAACAATCCATCAACGAGTCATTCTGAAGTTTCTCACGACAAAAGAATTTTGGGAGATGCTACATGTGTAGAGATGGACATAGAAGCCTTTCTTAATTTGCAATCTCCCCAAAAAGACCACAACCCTGTCGACCACACTCCCATTATGGCCCAATCTATGAACCAAGCACCACAACAAACAAGCTTGGGTATTCATGTATCATGTCCACCCTCCCTACCTCGACTGTCCAGTGCAAGAAGAAGAACTCCTAGATGTATTAATGTGGATGAGAGTGCTATGTCGGGGCTTGAAGGAAAGTTTCCAAAACGCACTACCGAATGAATGGCAATGCAATAAAATTGTCAAAGAATATTTTGAATCCAAAGGTGATGCAGGTAAATGTCAATTATTTCTATGTTTGTTAAAGTCACGTTCTTTAGCTGTTGTTAGGAGAATTTTGGGTATAAAGATGGTTAAAAGTTCAGAGGCCAACAGTCATATTGTTAGAAATCTCCAATCTACTTTTAATGTGATTGGGAAGAAGTATCGTACAAAATATCTTTGTGCGGCTCATCGTGTTTTAGCGGAATCAGGTGTAAGCAAGTCCACAAGGCAACGTCGCCTGCTATCACACACTTCTCACATACTCAAATTAAATAGAAAAATTATTAAAAAGTACTCTGTTATAAGAGAAAATATTGACACTCTGGGTGGAAACGATTGTTGGGATTTTGTTGGTAGGTTTCCTCGTGCAGATTGTAAAATTAGTCACAGCAGATCTAATGAACAAGTAAATCAATCACAACAGATGAACATAGAAAATATGGTGTAAAACTGTGCAAAACATGCAGCAGTGCTCAATATCCCAATAAGGGTGAATGAATTACAATAGAATACAATATCTGTCAATGAGCAATTCTAATTGACTAAGTAGGCCATTCGAATCACTGAATGGAGTAGCTTGACTCCAACTAGGAGTCCTCATCATCAATCGGTGGTGGTCATCAATGCACAAGAACCATTCATCCAGGTGTCAATCTGAGTCTAACTGAGCGTGTCATGTGTAACTGAAGTGTGTAGCACTGATTAAGGGAAGGAGGCTCAGTGGGGGGCGCATGGGAGACTAACTGATGTCAGAACAAGTCATCTAGTCAAACTGGAGGTCCAACGGAAGTGAAACAGTCAGTCGGGAGTGAAACTAGCCTCAAATCAGGGAGAATCGGAGCTAACTGAATGTAACTGAAGTGGAACTGCAGTGGTAGGTGAACAAGTGCACCCTTCTCTAGCAGTAGGTGAGAAGTGGGTGCCTTTCAGCCTAGGAGGGCTAAAACTCTGAAGGAAGTGGCTCCCGGGCGCTATAATAAGGTGGCTAAGGTGCTGGAGGCATCAAACTGGTGACTGGGATGCATGCAAAGTGCATGCAAGTGCATGCAAACCCTAGAATTTGCATGCAAACCCTAATTGCATGCAAGATCCTGAAAAAGATGATGTGGCTATCCGAACACAGATAGGAAGCTAATTGATGTTGTTAAGGAGTTAGTACAAAAGTTTTGGCATGATCATACTAGACCTTCATCAAACCAAAGAGAAATGCTAAAACTAAGAAAAGGTTCTACTGAATGTTAGCCCCATGTTAAACACTTCCTTGACACCACACAGAATATGAATATTATCATGACACATATAAACATATATTTTGTGATTTCCATACTAACATTGTGCAGGGTTGCAATGAATCCATACTACCACCGAATGCATCAAGAGAATTTATCCACAACTTCATCTGTCAAAGGCCCGAAGGACAAAATTATTATGAAAAATCCTATCTATATGAGACATGTTCTATGTGCAGTGGGTTTTCTCTTTTGAACCGTTGCATTCATGAAAGCAAGGACACAGAATTTGGCATGATGGGTGTGGAGATGCAGAGCTTCAAGTACGTGACCTATCAATTAGACAGTGTCAGAGAAAGTAAATAGATTGCATTGGTAAAGTCACAGGTAGAAATGAATATTGCATATTTTTCATATTACACGTTCAATTTATGGCATATACATTTTTCCAAAGGCCACATTGTAATATTTCCCTTGTTTCCATGGTAATAGGTATCGATATGTGACTTCTTGACGGAATTCTATGAGAAAACCGAGCAGTATGTTCAACATGTGCATGTAGCGCGATGGCAAGATGAGTTGTACAGAAAATGAAGGGACACATTTCCCGTTGGAACCATAGTGTCAATTGTGTATTTTGCATAAAATTACACCCTTCATCCACAAAATGAAATCCAGAGTCAATACTACCATTCATACCAAGTCAGCATCATGGTACATATTATGTATAGGCATGGGCCAGAGAGTAGCAATGAAAAGAGGATAATACTGAAGGAGACAAACTTCTACATAAGTAATGATAGAACCCATGATCTGCATTATGTGCAACATTGTTTTCGAATTTTCTATGATCAGTTGAAGGAGAGAGATATACAGATGGATCAGCATTGGATATGGTCAGATGGTTGTGTGGGCCAGTTGAAAAATGCCCGAGTATTCCAATGGATGAGTACTTTCCATAAGACTTATAATGTGCCACATATCTGAAACTATTTTGAGACCGGGCATGGAAAAGGAGAGCATGATAGGGCCAATGCATGCATCAAGACTGCACTACGAAGGGAAGAGATGAGGTTTGACAAGGAACCTCATATCCGAGATGCATAGTCCACAGTTCAATGGTGCTCCGCAACAATGTCAGAATGAGAAAGAGATCAACAAACATCATCGGTGGTAGGACGTGTGGCGAGAAATTTTTGGCTAGTGGTTGACATAGATCGATCGCGTTCTTATAGTTATGGCACAGTACAAGGAACATGTGGATTTCATTCAGTTTGAAGCTCAAACAACCACTTATTTGAAATATGGATGTGAATGCTTGCATGCTTTTTCAACCGTTGCAGTAGCGGCGAATGGGATGAATGTGAATGCATGGACTGGGTTGATGAATGGGATCGTGTGTCACTTGTAGTAGACCAACGTGCAATTGTTGAAACAACCTAGTTAGAGGAGGGCCAGTCAACGATTTCTACAGACTACGACCATATCTCAGATCTTGTACAAACAGGACACATATATGCAGTTGTTGCACCGAAAGACAATGAATGGGGCATGGATTATTTGTTGGAACAGTGCATCCAAGGTAAGCAAACCCTCTACGGATCATTAATCGACGATGAAGGAATTGAATTTCCTACTGGCTCGATGGTGGTTAAGGGGGAATATCTTACACTAGATGGGAAGTCAAGAAAGACTAGTGGGCATGTATTCATGGATTAAAGACCAGGTTCAGTGGTGTATCACTTCACAAACTTTATCATTGCTACAAACATCCATCTTCAGACAATGTCAAGCAAGAGCTCAACCAAGGTACGCTACTACCTACCTCATTCAAAGCATGAAAGATTGATGGAGACAATTAGCAACAGAGAGGATCGAGATGGATTTATTGAATGAGGACAGTCAACTTTACATAAGAGAAAGAATTGCATCAAAGAATGTTATGTTCTACATCGAGTTATGTGTAGTTTTATGTTATTTCGTTGGTCCATGCATTTTTTGTTGATACATACATACATACATGTCTTTGCCTATGTTTTTTATTTTTTCTATATGTATTAAACTGCTCCATGCTTCTCTTTTATGTTGAATAAAATGGTGATGTGATTTGGATCAAATTTGAGTAAATTGAGTTAGTATTTTCTTAAATATATCTATTTATGTTTGTAGCATTTGAAGATAGCGGTTTTGATAGGTTCTCAAGATTAGAATTACCTAGGTTTTATGAAATTTTTTGAAGTACATAATCTGTTACAATGGTCTTGAAAATTTAACTTGGTCGATGAAACCTTTTAGGAATCCATGTATGGATAGAAGGGTCTTCCACTTGGGGTAGGGAGTTATCATAAAGTTTCAAGGGTGGTATTTTTGAGATCTATACTTGAGAAAAGCATTGGGGAACTGTGAAATTCCTTATCGATCAAATATCTCTTTAGTTTCTCTCTCTTTAGTTTTGTGTCCACCCAAACCTTTTTCATGCTTTGAGTACCCTGAGGTATATCCCCAACCCAAAAAACTCTTATATTATGATGATTATCTTGGTTTAGGGTTCTGGTTCCCCGTTCTCTTATAACCCAAAAAAATCTTATATCCCCAACATTTTTCATAGATTTGGTTCCCCATGCTCAATGCTCACCCAAATCTAGCTAGATTTTCGGTTTTTGCTTTTATCCAAGCATCATGTCATCAACCTAGGGTTTCCACTAATATATTTTAAAACATGCTCATTTATGGTTGGAGATTGATGCTTTATTCCTATAGATAACCACTTAGAGGGACTTGTCATCATCATCACCAACATCATATCTAGGCTCCTCATCAGCATCTCCATCATCATCATCTTCTTCATCATCACCATCACCATCACCACCATCGTCAACGTCTTCATCATCGCCACCATCTTCATCATCATCATTAACTCTAACTCTAACCCTAATTAAATTTCCTTCTATAACTCTATCCCCAACCCTCACCCAAACCCCAGCACTAATCCATCTTCTTCACCATCGCCATCACCATCACCGTCACCATCACCATTGCAGAGTTGACCCCCGTGTGCAAAAATTGCACACTCCCTCACTGAGCAAAACCCTAGTTTCCAAGATGGATGTACAAGATGGCACCGGGGCCACGGGACCATAGGCGAAGGGCACCCCTGGAACTATCCCGGCATCCTGAATCCAACAGAGTCGACGGTTCATCGATCCGAGCCATGGTCATCATTCTATGGCTCGTTCCATCGCACATCCAAAAGGCCTTCAGGGACACTTGCTGGATACCTGTCGGGGGCATAGAAGTCCAACCGTGTAGCAAAACCAGGTTCTAAGGAGTCCTACAAGTGTGTCTAGGTAGGTTCCAGCTGGGAACGCTAGCCGTAAGTGCCCAGTGGATGATTTTCTAAAGTTGACCCCAATGTGAGGGCCATCTAGATTCACTCAAGGGGTGCATTTCGCGTCTGGAGGCCCCCGGGTGTGCGTGGCCACCGTGGATAGGTCCATAATGCCCACATCAACCTGTGGGAAGTGACAGAATCCAAGTCCTCTTGTCGATCTGGGTTTCGTGGCCCCGGGGGAATTCCTCCAAGTGTCCCTGAACGGCCCCGTCGTGCCCGACGCGAATTCCCGTAGCACCCAAACGTGCCTCGGTTCGTGAATCCATCGATTCTGGTGGATTCGAGACAGCAGGTTTCAGCTAGGAGACCCCCCACAGCATCCCCCTAAGACCCGGAAGCGGTGCCAATGAGTCATCTCCAGAGCTAGGGTTTTGGTCAGTGAGGGCCATCCAGATTCGCTCAAAGGGTGCATTTCTCGTTTGGAGCCACTCAGGCATGCGTGGATACCGTGGACAGGTCCACAATGGCCATGTGGACCTATGGGAGGTGACGGCATCCAACTCCTCTCGTCGGTCTGGGTTCCATGTCCCCGGGGGCAAATCCTCCAAGTGTCCCTAAACTGCCCTGGGGTGCTCGATTAGAATGCCCGTAGAACCCAAACCGTGGCTTGGTTCGTGAATCTGTCAATTCTGGTGGGTGCGAGATGGAAATCTTCAGCTAGGGGACCCCCCACAGTGTCCCCTGAAGACCCAGAAGTGGTGCCAATGAGCCATCTCCAGAGCTAGGGTTTTGCTCAGTGATGGCCATTCCAAATTTGCTCAAGGGGTGAATTTCTCTTCCGGAGGCCCTCGGGCTTGCATGGCCACCGTGGATAGGTCCACAATGGCCATGTGGACCTATTGGAGGTGACAGAATCCAACTCCTCTCGTCAGTCTAGGTTTCATGTCCCTGGGGCAATTCCTCCAAGTGTCCCTGAACGACCCCAGGGTGCCCGACTAGAATGCCCGTAGCACCCAAAATGTGGCTCGGTTCTCAAATTCGTCAGTTTTGGTGGGTTTGAGATTACGAGTTTCAGCTAGGGGACCCCCCACAGCATCCCTCGAAGACCTAAAAGTGGTGCCAACGAGCCATCTCCGAAGCTAGGGTTTTGCTCAGTGATGACCATTCCAAATTTGCTCAAGGGGCTCCTTTCTCATCCGGAGCCCCCCAGGCATGCATGGACACCGTGGACAGGTCCACATTGGCCATGTGGACCTATGAGAAGCGACGAAATCCAATTCCTCTCGTCGGTCTGGGTTCCGTGGCCCTGGGGCAATTCCTCCAAGTGTCCCTGAACGGCCCCAGAGTGCACGACTAGAATGCCCGTAGCACCCGAATCGTGGCTTGGTTCGCGAATCCGTCACTTTTCGTGGGTCCGACATAGCGGGTTTCAGCTAGGGGACCCCCCACAACATCCCTTGAAAACCTGGAAGTGGTGCCAACGAGCCATCTCCGGAGATAGGGTTTTTCTTAGTGAGGGCCATCCAGATTCGCTCAAGTGGTGCATTTCTTGTCCGGAGGCCCCCAGGTGTGTGTGGCCACCATGGATAGGTCCACAATGGCCACATGGACCTATGGGAGGTGACAAAATCCAAGTCCTCTCGTCGGTTTGGGTTCCATGGCCCTGGGGAAAATCCTGCAAGTGTCCCTAAATGGCCCCGAGGTGCCCGACTAGAATGCCTGTAGCACCCGAACCATGGCTCAGTTCGTGAATCCATCGATTTTTGTGGGTCCAGGATGATAGGTTTCAGCTCGGGGACCCCCCACGGCATCCCTCGAAGACCCAGAAGCGGTGCCAATGAGCCATCTCCGGAGCTAGGGTTTTGCTTAGTGATGGTCGTTCAAGGACACTTCGGGGATTTGCTCCAGGGCCATGGAACCAAAAATCGGTGTGTGGACTTTGATTTCGTTGGATCCCATAGGTCCATATGGCTATTTTGGACATGTCCATGGCGACCACGCATGCCCAAGGGCCTCCGGACGAGAAATGCACCCCTTGAGCGAATTTGGAATGGCCATCACTGCGTAAAACCCTAGCTTCAGAGATGGCTCGTTGGCACCGCTTCCGAGTCTTTGGGGGATGCTGTGGGGGGTCTCCTAGCTGTAACTCACCGTCTTGGACCCACCTAAATTTATGGATTCATGAACCGAGCCACGGTTCGGATTCTACGAGCATTCTAGTTGGGCACCCCAGGGTTGTTCAGGGACACTTGGATGAATTGCCCCGGGGCCACAGAACCCAGACCGATGAGAGGACTTGGATTCCGTCGCCTTCGATAGGTCCAAGTGGCCATTGTGGACCTTTCCACGGTGGCCACGCATGCCCAGGGGCCTCTGGACAAGAAATGCACCCCTTGAGCGAATCTGGAATGGCTATCACTAAGCAAAACCCTAGCTCCAGAGATGGCTCATTGGCACCGCTTCCGGGTCTTTGGGGGATGCTGTGGGGGGGCCCCTAGCGGAAACCCGCTGTCCCGGACCCAATGGAATCGACATATTCACGAACCGAGCCACAGTTCGAGTGCTATGAGCATTCTAGTAGGGTACCCCAGGGCTGTTCAGGGACACCTTGGCCCAATTAACTTGGCCCATTGACTTGGCCCAATTACTCGTCGATGCAGACTGGAGAAAATTCGCAGAGCCTCATACCCTAATGACATTGCCACCTTCATCCACTTGGGGAATATTCTTGCAAAGACTGGTAAGCTCTTTGGGCCAGATGTAGTTATTTGCAGATGAATAGTGCAAAAAATGTGCAGTGATGATAGCAAGTTTATTGTCTGTTGAGTCTAATACTACATCTAGGAGTCGCTCAACAAATTTTGAGATAGAAAGCTCTGTAATCTTAGGATACGGATTCAACCACTCATACAGTTTCTCACCTTCTCGAGGATCTAAATTTATAATTTCCTTCTGGGTAGATTCAGGCATGGAATAATATTTGGCGGCACTTCGAAGCTCCCCAGGCCATTTGGTCAACCACAATATGTGCGACTCCTTTGACGAAAAATAAATTCTGGTGTGGATGGCAGCATTTGATACACTAGCTAGATCAATGTTGTTAGAAAAACTTACATATTTCAACAAAGGAGCATTTTACAGGTGACCTGAAAATCCTTTCCAATTTTCAACAATAAAACAAAGAATTTCAACGTACATATTTTTAGGAAAGCTTGTCAACCAATCAGACAACCAAATACAGGGAGATAACCAGGCTCAAAAAATTCAAGCTATTAAAAAACTCTTGTTTATCAAGATAAGGATGGACTATGGGTGCATTATGAGGAATATGAAAGGGAAGGTACCTATAGACCCAAGTTTTTGATGATAGACGTGAATTACCACTTACCAGAGCACGAAATGCTGAACAAAGGGCTAATGGAACACAACGAAGGATTCCCTGGTTCCAATTGTTATTGAAAATGATACTTTCTCTTGACGAAACTAGTAAAAAATATGCCTGTATTATAAATGGAAATCCTGTTACAATTTTCATCGGAAGAAAAGCATAGATACCTACAACCGCGATATTTCCTTCTATAAGCCGCTCACCCATCGGAGTGTGCAATTTTCACACATGGGGGTCAACTTTGAAAAATCATCTGTCGGGCACTTATGTGGCCATTGTGGACTTATCCACGGTGGCCACATACCCCTGGGGGCCTCCGGACGAGAAATGCACCCCTTGAGAGAATTTCGAATGGCCATCGCTGAGCAAAACCCTAGCTCCGGAGATGGCTCATTGGCACCGCTTCTGGGTCTTCAGGGGACACTGTGGGGGTCCCTTAGCTGAAACCCACCGGAATTGATGAATTCACGAACTGAGCCATGGTTCCGGTGCTTCGGGTATTCTAGTCAGGCACCCCGGGGCCGTTCAGGGACACCTAGAGGATTTGCCCCGAGGCCACAGAACACAACCCGACGAGAGGACTTGGATTTAGTCGCCTCCCACAGGTCCACATGGCCATTGTGGACCTGTCCACGGTGGCCACGCACACCCAAGGGAATCCAGATGAGAAATGGCCCCATTGAGCAAATTTGGATGGCCCTCACATTGGGGTCAACTTTGGAAAGTCGTCCAGCGGGCACTTATGACTAACGTTCCCAGCCGCAACCTACCTAGACACACCTACAAGACACCCCGGAACCCGGTTTTGCTGCACGGTTGGACTTCTATGCCCCCGACAGGTATCCGACAGGTATCCCTAAAGGCCTTTTGGATGCGAGACGGAACGAGCCATAGAATGACGACCGTGTCTCGGATCGACGAACCGTTGACTTTGTTGGATTCAGTACATTGGGATAGTGCCAGGGGTGCCCCTCTCCTCCGGTCCCATGGCCCCAGTGCCATCTTGTACGTCCATCTTGGAAACTAGGGTTTTGCTCAATGAGGGAGTGTGCAATTTTTTCACACAGGGGTCAACTTTGCAAAATCGTCTGTCGGGCACTTATGGCCAGCGTTCCCAGCCAAAACCTGCCTAGACACACCTACAGGACTCACCAGAGCCCGATTTCGCTACATGGTTCGACTTCTATGTCCCCGACAGGTATGTAGCAGGTGTCCCTGAAGGCCTTTTGGATGTGAGACGTAACAAGCCATAGAATGACGACCGTGGCTCCAATCAATGAACCCTCGACTCTGTTGGATTCAAGACACTAGGATAGTGCCAAGGGTGCCCCTCTCCTCCGATCCCATGGCCCCAGTGCCATCTTGTACGTCCATCTTGGAAACTAGGGTTTTGCTTAGTGAGGGAGTGTGCAATTTTTGCACATGGGGGTCAACTCTGCAAAATCATCCACCGGGAACTTATGATGATGATGAGGGTGATGATGATGGTGATGGTGACGGTGATGGTCATGGTCATGGTCATGATGATGAAGATGATGACGATGGAGAAGATGATGATGATGGAGATGTTGATGAGGAACCTAGAGTTAGAGTTAGAGTTAGGTTTAGAGTTAGATTTAATGATGATGATGGATATGGTGGTGATAATGAAGACGTTGATGATGATGGTGATGGTGACGGTGAAAGTGATGGTGATGGTGATGGTGAGGATGAAGAAGATGGCTTAGTGCTAGGGTTTGGGTGAGGGTTAGGGCTAGAGTTAGAGTTAATTATGATGATGAAGACATGATAATGATGGTGACGGTGATGGTGATGGTGATGGTGGTGGTGAGGATGAAGAAGATGGCTTAGTGCTAGGGTTTGGGTGAGGGTTAGGGATAAAGTTATAGAAGGAAATTGAATTAGGGTTAGAGTTAGAGTTAATGATGATGATGAATATGGTGGCGATGATGAAGACGTTGACGGTGATGGTGATGGTGATGGTAAGGATGAAGAAGATGGTTTAGTGCTATGGTTTGGGTGAGGGTTAGGGCTAGAGTTATAGAAGGAAATTGAATTAGGGTTAGAGTTAGATTTAATGATGATGATGAAGACATGATGATGATGGTGATGGTGACGATGATGGTGACGGTGATGGTGATGGTGATGGTGAGGATGAAGATGATGGTTTAGTGCTAGGGTTTGGATGAGGGTTAGGGATAGATTTATAGAAGGAAATTGAATTAGGGTTAGAGTTAGAGATGAAGATGGTGGTGATCATGAAGATGTTGATGGTGATGGTGAGGATGAAGAAGATGGTTTAGTGCTAGGGATTGGGTATCTAAGAGTGTAAGACTCTAACTCTAGAGCGCCTTGTTTGCATGGATAAATGGGCCAACTGAGTGCACCTGTACTAGGATTATCTAAGGCATGCAAGCATGTATCCTCCTAGAGATCTTCCCCCCTTAACATAGAATGTAATCCTCATGTATGAGTGCCTAGGGCACTGCACTCTCTCACTGTGCATGCAAAACTAAATAAAACAAAAAATGTAGAATTAGAACTGAACTGCTTATTTAGGAAAATCATCTAAATTGGAAATTAATGGAGGATGGTGCATGCATGCTCTCCCTATCTCTCACATCCATAAATGCTAGTGAATCCTGTTACATCTTGTTTTCACATGCAAGTGGGAAAGTCCTAATCCTCTAATGCTACAAGTGCGACTTCTGAATATGATTGCCACTGTCGCCTCAAAAAATATTTTCCCAAGTTTTAGGCCTACTTTAAAGGCCAAGGGAGGCCTCTAGATCAAGGTTGGAGAAAAGGTCTTAGGATTTCAAACTTGTTTGAAGATTAAGATGTGCTTTCCATTAAGTTAAAGTCCCATGTGAGTGCTTAATTCAGAAAGTTGCATGTGAATTAATCCAATAGACACCTTTCAGAAATAAATATTTGCTCGTATGTAAAATGAAAGATCCTTCATGGATAAATAAAGATATTCACAAAACTTAAATCAACAATGAACCATAATGTTGTAGAATCAAAATTCACATTAAAACATGTTGGCTTATTTCCCAAAATCATCCACAAATGATATTATATAATAATGCCAAGGTTATAGTTATTAGTTTACGAGTGATTATTGAATGAGACCCTCTTAGAGAGAGTAAAATATTAGCAAGAGGGTGTTACCCAATCAATTAAGGGTCCAACTAGGTTGTAGTGATTTGAATCACTTCAATAAAGATGGCTGAAATATTATCTTCACAAAATTAATTAATTAAATGGTTTGCCATATGATCCATGAGCATATAAATATAAAAAGATGTGTTGGAAATAAAATTAGTAAACCAGTTGCGCAGGTTTGGTAACTTCTAGAATGTAAATAATTAGATGATTGTAAACATTCATTCAATAAACCATAAACATTTAGGGTATGTTGTGTGTAATTGCTTAAGACAAATTTGTGAAATAATAACCATTCAAATAACATGCAATTAACACTATGATCCATAGATGAGAATTGTGAATCGAAGACAAAATCATGTATGCAAAAATGTAATCAAAGACAAACTCATATACACAAGTGCAGATCCATCTATTAATATGCAAAAATTATCCAATCATGTACACTTTTTGGAAAAATGGAACATCATTCCCAGCATCTATATAATGGCAACTCATGCCCCATACAAAAAAAGGCAACTCGTGCCCTATACAAAATATGGCCCATGGTGCCCTGTACAAAATATGGCAACTCATGCCGAAAATGCCACATTGTGGCTAGTGTGCATAGGAGGGTCTCTCAATCCTCCTGCCCACCCTCGGAGCTCCCAGGTGCATCTCCAAAATCAATCTTCCTCTTCTTCATGCTAGAGGAAGTTGGGTCCTTCCGGCGTCTTTGAGCACGTCCCCCTGAGCCATGAAACGACAACAATAATATGTCAACTTTTCCTGGCAATTATACAAGTATAAACCTAATTTCAAAATAAAAATAGTTTTCAAATATTGGATAACTCACCGCATGTGAGACTGTAAGTCGTGAGGGGGTCTCCCTCCTCTGTGATCCAATTCTATCGACAATGCCACCCTGCAACATTTAGAACAATCGGATCAATGTTGAAACTAGATGCACATAGTAATTTCCATTAAAATTGAACGAGATTTTAATAAACTAGCCAATCTCACCATGAACAAAATCGACTGGTCTTTGGGACTGGCGGATGGAGGAGTCAGCTAGATAGCCTTCTCTGATGCTAGGGTGGATGGTAAAGGGGAGGATGTAGCCACATCAATGGTCGCTACACCACTGGTAGAACAGTGGAAGAAGGGGGGGTGGCAGGAGGAGGCATGGACTGGGGTGCGAGAAACGGAGATGGACGTCTAGGGCTATAAACCCCAATTGGTTGTAGTATGGATCGGGGCACCCTTTAAGGGGAAGCAAGTGTGGTGGGGGAATGTGGGGGGGGGGGCGAGCTTTTTGTTGCGGTAGAGGGACGGGTGACTGTGGATGGGTGGTGTGCCGTGGTCGGATGGGGGAGGTTGAGAACATGGGAAATTGATACGGAGGTGGAGCTGGATATGATGCATAAGGGGGAGCTGGATTGAATTGTGGTGCTATATAGGACTAGGGGCTGGATGGAAGGGGTTAGGGAAGGGAGCATGTATGCCAGGGGATACAAATAGCATATAGGGTGGCTGAAAGGTCGGGGAGGGAGGAATAACGGCACTAGCAGGCCAAGGTGCTTGCACCTACATACACATTTATAACCTCATAGTTTAATATATAAAAATATAAATATACACAGACAAGTCATCGTATTTGAAATTAAATTTATGCTTTAATACACACGATACCTGTGCATGGGGAGAACTGCTGGTCCCCGGTGGCGGTGGCTGGTCGCTGGACCCCACAAACACCTGTGCGAACACTACAATTTTTAGACTAAATTTATAGAAACAATATTAACAATATTAAACACAATGAAAATGAGAATGACAACGATGGTACTTAAAAAAAATGACTGCAATAAATTTGTATTCAAGTTAGATGATATTCAATATTCTGAAAGGATAGAAGGTGGCATGGCATGAAATTAAAATTAAATAAGGTGAGAGGGCATAGAAGGTGACATGGTGAGATTTTCCTTTTCTAGAGTCATCCCCATGAGTAGGTGAGCTTTTCCTTTAGCCCTAGAGAGATGTGTATTGTCTCATAAGCGAATGGAATTCATGTCCATTTACAAATTTGAATTGGAAACCTATGTAATGTGTTTGGGTTCTTGATGAAGAGTTCCTAGGTTTTGATGTCTTCTTATAGATTTGTAGTTTCCTACAAGCTTGATTCCCTTTATTTCCATAACATTTACATCATCAAATAAAATGGCATCTCATTGTTTAAATTTGCAAAGAGGTGCTAAATAGCAGTTAAGTTAGTGTGCATGTTATTTAATACACTTTAGAGTGTTGATCATTAGAAAAAGGAAGAAAGAGAAATATTTTTCATGATTAACTTACTTACAAGCTTGAATGTGCCATGTTCTTTTGCATTGAATGAGTAATTATGTGTTCTTGATTGAATAGCTATGTTGTCAAAATGATATCACTTGATTGAAATCAAAGAAATATTGAGTGAAATAAGTTAAATGAGTATTCTTGATGCCAAATCTTTACCAAGTTGAATTTGAATCAAGATAATAGCAAGGCCCCAGACCATATTTGTAAGATTATCGCTCTTCCTTATGGGCCTTACATCATTTTCAAAAACTTTAGTGACAATACATGTGATGAGTTGTTTTACGTTGTTTATATGTCTTTCCTAATAGCATGTTCTAGGAGTAGTAGTATGATTACTTTCAGTCTCAAGTATTAGAATAAATTGGAAATCCCGTGATAATAAACTAGGGTAATAAGGACATGAGAAACATCAGGTTCTTGAATTTCTAGAAGCTTGGCCACTATGATTCTCTTTTGGCCACTATAAAAACGTTGACGGTGATGGTGATGGTGGTGACAACATTAATGAAAAAGGCTTGAGGAATGGCAAAGAAGATGATGATGTGGATGGCTTGAAGAACACACATGGTATGAAGAACGATGGAGGTGGGCATTGGAGCCATTGGAACACCTACTGAGGAAAATGACCCATTCTGTGGTCATTTGTGGTTTGATGGGGCATTGGAACCCTTGGTGATGGTCCATGCTACCATTTGATGATGGGCTTGATGTCCATTGAAAGCATGTTGATTAAATACTAAATGATTGACTCTTGATGGTGGAACCCACATTGAAACCCACATACAGATTGAATCAGCACTTATCTAATGGCACTTATGATGGATGTTGAAGCCCTTGAACCTTGAAGATGTCCATATGTGGAATCCTTGATGTATGGTGATGAAGACATAATGTATTGTTCCTTGGGGTTTTTGGAATTGTTTGTGGTCTATTATTGTGGGTGTGATGGAGCCCTTTCCCTTATAATTGATTGACGAAACCTTTGATGCTGAAGTATTTAAACATGATGATGTAGAATCCCACAAAAAAAATGAGGAAGTCCTAAGTTTCTAACATGGACTTTGATGTGGTTGTGTGAAGTCAAACCAAAACAAGCATGCAAATAAAACATTGTACGTGAACTATTATGTGTCCATTCAAAGGACAAAGTCAGCTCAGCAATTAAAAATAAAATTAAAATGAAAATTACATAGACAGGTCAGCTCCAAAATAAATTCAAAATCATTTTTTTGGACAAGTCGGCTCCATAAAAAAATTCAACAAAATTGTGTATAAATAGAGGCAATCGGCCTCATTTTGGGAGAATTTTTTTTTGTGGATGTGTTGCTCTAAAATTTTTGGGTAGACTATAGCAGCAACAATTAAATGACTAAGATTTTCAGATCTGTAGCACAGAGGAATTTTGGGTACAGTGACAGTGGCTACTACAACATAGTTGGCAGAAGAACAGTAGTGCAGCAGATTTTTTCTTTGGCTGGTACAGGCCCGAGTTTGTTCAAGTCTGATTTTGCTACTACTGGATCCAAGCCTCCTTACAGTGTTCTCTTCAAACAATCAAGGGTTGGGGTATTCTACAACAAGGTACATATGAACACTAATGTGCCTAGTGAAGTGTGGAAGTCTATATGAACAACAGTTATACATTTCGAGTCATGTACAAGGTATGCACAATGATGTGTGAACAATAGTTTACAAATGTATAGAGATAATGTTTATGTTGATGCACTGTAGTATGATGATGGTATTTCATGATAATACTGTACAGTCAACTCTATGAGAAGTCTTTATACAGTGGTTTAGTATAACAATGCATTGTACAAGGTATGTATGATAATGTACATGCAATGAAGCATTAACGATGATAAGTAGACAAGTGGTATGAACAGTGGTGAGTATGATACTGTGATGATGATGTGGTATACCTAGAGTGGCATCTATGTACAGTATACAATGATGAATAATGTATAATGATGCACTTCTACATACTAGATTGAATATCTTGTGATATGATGTGCATGTAGAGCAGAAAGACGTGATGATGTAGACAGTATAAAGAGACTATGATATTTTGGGTAGCAGTATGGTGAAAGGAGAGAATGATGTATTTGTGTATATGCTGGTTAAAATTATGACAGAGTGATGATGAGCAGAAAGTGATATAAATGTGAATATGTTTGATATCTTGACAGTAGAATGATAATTTTCCTATGGTTAATGATAGTTTGATGATAGGTTAAAGATGTGCATGTATATAGAATATCGATATGTTTGAGAAGATGCTGGACATGATGAAACATGGACAGAATGATGATTGAAGACAAGGTGCTGGCAGCAGATTGATGAATGAGATGATGTGAATAATGACATGACTGTGATATGTGTGATATGTGACAAATATGTAATTGTAAATATAAGCAGGGCCTTGTATCCATTTTCTTAGTAGGATCTAAGAAAAACTAGGATGGGTCCTAGATGATGAGTTGGTGCTCATTGTATCAGTTGGTGTTGAATTGCCTCATGGTTGTAGCCATTGAACCAAATACAAAAGATTACAAAAACTATATCTAGTCTCGTATTATGTGTTGATGTATTTCATTAGTTGATAGTTAGTTCATTGATGAATATGATGTGAATGTGAAATGATGATATAAGAGTTGGTGATTGAAGTTGAAATTAAATAAAGTATACGCTCACTGATTCACCCTCCCCTCTCAATGAGCATTGTGTCTAACACAAATGTTTATAGTTTTCTTAGGTTTTCATGTTTTATAAGGTTTCATTTTTTGGGGGGTGGGATTATACGAATTTATAGCTCTCAAATAAATTAGACAATGTTATAAACACAACTGTAAAATATGATGATAATATGGTAATTACTCAGTGCTAATTAATTTGTAATTACTGAACACAAATTACTCGTAACTGGATCTACTTATTCAAACTAAAGAAGTTACCTATGTGTGTGGTGCCGCAATCTCCTCTGTTGCCGCCATGGCTCCATCAAGGTCAAAGCAACTGATGTCCTCCCACTTGGGGGATGGATACTTGGCACCGAATAACTGGACATTAAAACACATAAAGTCAACAATGTGTAATTCAAAGTTAAATATATTAAACAATACGATATCAAATAAAATAGAACAAATACTTGAACATTAAATAAAATAATAGCAAACCTAATCCATGAAGCTCCCTGTGGCATGCTACTGCGTATCACCATGGAAAGAATGACCACAGTGAGAACAACGATGTGTTGTTGTTCCAGCAGAACTAACTTGCCCCTCCTGGGTTCCACCTGTACCCAGCATGTCTCAGCCACCACCCATAGACTGTGCAGTTATCTGTGTCTCATTGATGTTCTCCCGGCTCTGGGAAGACATGGCCACAAATTTAGTATGTCTTATCAAGTCAAGTGTGGCACGTCTGATGGAGTCATGAATCTCATCTAGACTACTACAAAACTCGGGTGGCTAAGGAGGGGGGTTTGGCTCTCTCCTCAGTGCAGTAGGTCCTCTAAGTGGGTTGCAGTGCACCTGAGGTCGATCTTGGGTAGAGCCAATACCGACACCCTGAAACTCAGTGATGTAAAAATAGTTGACATGGTACCCTATGTAATGTCCCTTGTTAGGAATTTTATTAAAATTGCAATTTTCCACTTTTTTCCTTGGTTCGACCTTGGACTAGTTTCGATCTCTAGGTCCCAAATTTGCCCCAAATGATCCCAAATCTTCTGATAAGGTATATGAATGATATTAGAACATAAATATGTGTTTCAGGGATGCCTTTGTACCTTTAAAACACTTCTGCAAATACTCTTTCAATTCTGGCCAATGTAGGTAACTTTACTAGTGATTTCCCTTTGACTAGTATTGGTCTCTAGGTCTCAAATTGACTCCAAATGCATTCAAATATTCAAGGAAGGTTTATGAATGATATTAGGAATTGAATATGATGTTCAGGGGTAACATATGGCCACCAAAAGACCTCTGCAAACTCTCTTAAGATTTTGGACCAAGTATGCAATTTTACTAGTAATTTGGGGTTCAAATCCCCTTGAGGTAAGTACTGAAAATGGCTTCCCAAATGCCTCCAAACCCACTCAAATTTATGAACAGAGGTATGTAATGTGTTAAGTATGTTATTAAGGTCTCATATGCACCATTAATGGTTTATTACAACTGTTCTCACCCTCTCCCGTTCAACTGCAAAAATCCCCAATTCGACCCTTGGGGAAATGGCACTATTTCACCTCCCAATACAACTAAACTGAGTAAAAATGCTTCAAATGCTCAAGTACAGTACATGAAACTTGTAGAAGACATCCATGGAAGTATATTGATCACAAATATATCATAGAATCATCCATTCATCCGAAATCATCATCAATACATTGGTTCACAACAAGGTAGTGGGGAAATGGCATTGTTCTTCCATTAAAAATGAGATTTATACATTTCTACTTGGAATTTCGACCTGAAACTTTCTGGAGATGAAGAACAGAGTATTTACTTCATATTACAGAAGAAATGGGTCATTAAAAGCTCCCACAAAGAGTACAATAGCTCACCAAAAACGCCCTCCCTCAAGGATCAAGAATATGCCATCAAAACTGGAAATGGTTGAAGGAGCGAGCTGCAATAGAAGAAACCATGAGCTTCCCTGTAGCTTACACCTGCAAATAAAGACTCCATTAAAGCTCCAAATGAAAGGTCTGAATGGCCTTTCCAATTTCCAACTTGGATGGGAATCTTTCACCCTCGAAATTGGCTAAGGCAAGAAACTAGTCATCCACTAGCTCTCCCTCTTCACAAATGCAATTGCAAATTCTACAAATGATCAAAAGCTGGTTTCATTCTTTTTTATTGACATTTATAAACTTCTAATGTCCTCCATGGGTCGAATTCCTTCCAAGAGACTCATGCCAACTCAAGTTGGGAAGAGATTCCAAAGAACGCCACTTGTACAACAATTCCTAGTCTCCCACTTCCACCAAATCACATGTGGAAGCATCTTAGCTGCCCTAACACCCTTGAGCGCCCTCTTGGAGTCTATTTTTAGCCCTGACATGTCATATATGTCATATGTCAGCCTTCAGGTCTGATTTGTGTCATAGGTGTCATAGCATCTTCATCATTGTTGTCATAGAGCTAGGGAATCTAGCCCAAGTGTCTCACTAGCTCCAAATTGCCTCTTCCTCTTCCATGGGAGTTACTCTTCCTCTATATTTCGACCTT
Source organism: Larix kaempferi (assembly GCA_027924585.1). Lineage (NCBI taxonomy): Eukaryota > Viridiplantae > Streptophyta > Pinopsida > Pinales > Pinaceae > Larix > Larix kaempferi. The sequence goes on along the minus strand of BSBM01000317.1, from coordinate 5,356,669 downwards.
GGATGAGTAATGCAATGAATAATACCTTTTGGACTCCCCCAAGTATGTTACAATTCACCTTGAATTCGAATTGGTGAGAGAATGATGCCAAGTGTAGTGGGGAAATCTAGCCATATGTGGGTCCCACTTCCTCCATGTGTCTTCATGATGAAATGCCACTTTGATTTTCACTTGTATATATTTATTTATCTCCTTTATTAAATATTTATGCCATTCTAATTTTCAAACATCATTTATTATCCCCATTATTCCAAATCTCAAAGCTTCCACCCCAAACCTAGGAAACTAGTAATTTTCCTCCTTGGCAATTATTTGACCTTTAGCATCAATTTGACAAAATCTAATGAATAGGGCCAATGTGATTAGGCCATTTTGACCCAATACCAAATTTGGGACATGACAAATCCTCCCTTCCCAATATTGCTTGTCCTCAAGCAATTTTAAACATGGGTGTTGAAGAACCTGCTTTCTGTATAATTCTTTGAAGTTGCCATTGAATTGCCCAACCTTGAGTCTTTGAGTTTCCATGAAGATCTTAGAGAGGAACCAACATGCTTGCTGCTGCACTACTCTAATAAAAATCGCTTTATTAAGTGGGGAAATTCATCTCCCATACTGCTTGTTTCCCCGAAAATTTGAAACCAATGAGATAAAAATTATTCCAGGGTCCCATTGCTTGTATTGCACCCGAACAATTAAGAGTGCTCTCCAACCCATACCATCATATAAGAGGATTCCTGGATCCCATTTTCTTGTATGCATTCTTCCAAACATCATGAGTACAAAATATATATCATCAAAGTACATAACTACATAATGAAAATTAATATCAAGGAGGTGCTTCATCAAAGAATCATGAAAGTGCTTATACCTCCAAGCAAGTAGACCACCGTTTTCCAAGTGCATACAAGCTTTAAGTGACCAATCAAATCTGCTCCAATGACATAGGTGAGGATCCCATGTCCTATAAAGCTGCTCCAAAAGGATGTGATATGCATCAAAATATTCAGCCATGTATTCTTTCATCCAAGAAGTGAATGAATAATCTCCACTAAAATCTGAACCAAATAATGAGCAGAAAAAACAAGGAGACTTCAAATGACTCAAAGAAGTCTCACCCATACATCCCTGAATGTGATCATCATAAAGATATAACAAAGTATGTGGCTTCCAACAAAAATGTTCTCCAATCATAAATCTATTCACCCAAGTGTTGGATGAAGTTCCTCCAACATCAAATGAATCAAGTGTTGAGCAAGAAAAACCATGAGTCTTCAAGTGACTCAAATGCATATCATAGGTGCATCCATGTAGATGTGCATCATCATAAAGTAATAAAGTATGCTGCTGCAAATGTGAATAAGAATGTGCTCCAACCATATCATACTCCTCATGTGGCACCATCAAAAAGAACCCTTTCACCCATACTTCATTGAGACTAATGTTGCAAAACATGGAATTGTAGGATGTAGGAGAATGAACCAAATCACCCAAATGATCAAAAAGTACAGAAGTTTCATCATGGGGAGGATCCATATGGGTAGTATCATGCAGCTCCTTCAAAAGTGTGAACTCTTTGTCATAGTTTGGTTCCAATGTAGATGAATCATGCTCTTCTTTAAAAATTGCACAACCTTCATCAAGAGGCAATTCAAATTCTTCTTCCACCACATCAAGTGTTTGGATCTCTTCAAGTTCATCTCCAAACACATCAAGAACATTCAAATTTTCACATTTCTCATGATCCACCATGTCATGAGAATCCTCCAAACAATCTACCATTTGACAATCTGAAACATAGGAGGAAAAACAAGTATCTTGCAACTTTTCAAGAAGTTGCTCATTTTGAATTGTGAGCTTATGAATATCCTCATTATTCTTCAAGTATGCATCATGTAACAATTCATTAAGCTCAAACAAATGGTTTCTATCAAAAAGCAAAGACATGAAATTACCTTTGATGTGGCACATTGCTCTTTGAATCTTCTCCATATCTTCAAGGAAGGATGTTTCTTCCAATGAAGTAGCTCTCCAACAAGAATTTGACACCAATGCTTGAGTCTCATGGAGAATGCTGAGGGACTCTTGGATCTTCTTTTCATTCATCTTTAAGGACCCTTCAAGAAAATGAGGCTCTTGCAAATGAACCTCCTCATCTTCTTCATTTTTGCTTGGACCAACTTCATGAAGCTCAAGTGGTGATGGGGAAGTTGATCTTGGTTCTTCTTCAACTGCTACAAGGTATTCATTATCATGCTTAATGGAACTTGGGCTTGCAGCAACACTTTCAAAAGTGATCTCTATGTCACCAACATAGAGGTGTGAGCACCCATCAGTAGGTACTCCTTCATAGTTTAAGCATCCATCAGTAGATGCTCTTTGGTTCATGTCTAAGCTAGAAGGTGTCTCGAAATGATCTTCCATATTTTCAATAGAATCTTCTTCATGCTCTTGTGATGTCTCTTCATTTTTCTCTTTCAAGCAAGCTGATTCATTTTTCCCCTTGTTTTCCTTAGGATCGGTATATTTGGAATCCCTTCTTGAATAAATCTCAAAAGCTCTCATCAAAGAGGACATCATTTCATGCACACATATATGATACTCGCTCCAAGGGTTCTTACAAGAAAGGCATAAACCTTTCTTCACTAACTCCACATCTTCATTTTTGGGCCTATTTTCAAAAACATGTTCAGCATAGTACTCAAAAGACATGGCATTTTGTGTATTTTTGCTCGAAGCAAGATATTCTTGATATTTTTGATATTGCTGGGGCAAGGTTTTATAATTTGCTCTCCATCTTTGGAACTCACTCATAGAATTATCCTTGGTTGGTGTGACACATTCATATTCATCAGATTTAAAGTCATAAGAATAATCTTCATTTCTCTTGAAATTGTAAGAAGTGTTGCATGATGGCACTTTTTCCTCATACCATTCACATTCTGCTTCATATTGCTCATAAGCATCTGCATATTCATCATAAGAATTGTACTCATAGGATTCATCATAATAGTAAGACATGGCTGCCAATTATTCTTGAATGTATGTACCTAATACACAGGTGCAAGGACCATGCTCTGATACCACTGTAATGTACCTTGTTAGGAATTTTATTAAAATTGCAATTTTTCACTTTTTTCCTTGGTTCGACCTTGGACTAGTTTCGATCTCTAGGTCCCAAATTTGCCCCAAATGATCCCAAATCTTCTAAGAAGGTATATGAATGATATTAGAACATAAATATGTGTTTCAGGGATGCCTTTGTACTTTTAAAACACTTCTGCAAATACTCTTTCAATTCTGGCCAATGTAGGTAACTTTACTAGCGATTTCCCTTTGACTAGTATTGGTCTCTAGGTCTCAAATTGACTCCAAATGCCTTCAAATATTCAAGGAAGGTTTATGAATGATATTAGGAATTGAATATGATGTTCAGGGATAACATATGGCCACCAAAAGACCTCTGCAAACTCTCTTAAGATTCTGGACCAAGTATGCAATTTTACTAGTAATTTGGGGTTCAAATCCCCTTGAGTTAAGTACTGAAAATGGCTTCCCAAATGCCTCCAAACCCACTCAAATTTATGAACAGAGGTATGTAATGTGTTAAGTATGTTATTAAGGTCTCATATGCACCATTAATGGTTTATTACAACTGTTCTCACCCTCTCCCATTCAACTGCAAAAATCCCCAATTCGACCCTTGGGGAAATGGCACTATTTCACCTCCCAATACAACTAAACTGAGTAAAAATGCTTCAAATGCTAAAGTACAGTACATGAAACTTGTAGAATACATCCATGGAAGTATATTGATCACAAATATATCATAGAATCATCCATTCATCCGAAATCATCATCAATACATTGGTTCACAACAAGGTAGTGGGGAAATGGCATTGTTCTTCCATTAAAAATGAGATTTATACATTTCTACTTGGAATTTCGACCTGAAAATTTTTGGAGATGAAGAACAGAGTATTTAATTCATATTACAGAAGAAATGGGGCATTAAAATCTCACCCAAAGAGTACAATAGCTCACCAAAAATGCCCTCCCTCAAGGATCAAGAATATGCCATCAAAACTGGAAATGGTTGAAGGAGCGAGCTGCAATAGAAGAAACCATGAGCTTCCCTGTAGCTTACACCTGCAAATAAAGACTCCATTAAAGCTCCAAATGAAAGGTCTGAATGGCCTTTCCAATTGCCAACTTGGATGGGAATCTTTCACCCTCGAAATTGGCTAAGGCAAGAAACTAGTCATCCACTAGCTCTCCCTCTTCACAAATGCAATTGCAAATTCTACAAATGATCAAAATCTGGTTTCATTCTTTGTTATTGACATTTATAAACTTCTAATGTCCTCCATGGGTCGAATTCCTTCCAAGAGACTCATGCCAACTCAAGTTGGGAAGAGATTCCAAAGAACGCCACTTGTACAACAATTCCTAGTCTCCCACTTCCACCAAATCACATGTGGAAGCATCTTAGCTGCCCTAACACCCTTGAGCGCCCTCTTGGAGTCTATTTTTAGCCCTGACATGTCATATATGTCATATGTCAGCCTTCAGGTCTGATTTGTGTCATAGGTGTCATAGCATCTTCACCATTGTTGTCATAGAGCTAGGGAATCTAGCCCAAGTGTTTCACTAGCTCCAAATTGCCTCTTCCTCTTCCATGGGAGTTACTCTTCCTCTATATTTCGACCTTGGATGAGTAATGCAATGAATAATACCTTTTGGACTCCCCCAAGTATGTTACAATTCACCTTGAATTCGAATTGGTGAGAGAATGATGCCAAGTGTAGTGGGGCAATCTAGCCATATGTGGGTCCCACTTCCTCCATGTGTCTTCATGATGAAATGCCACTTTGATTTTCACTTGTATATATTTATTTATCTCCTTTATTAAATATTTATGCCATTCTAATGTTCAAACATAATTTATTATCCCCATTATTCCAAATCTCAAAGCTTCCACCCCAAAGCTAGGAAACTAGTAATTTTCCTCCTTGGCAATTATTTGACCTTTAGCATCAATTTGACAAACTCTAATGAATAGGGCCAATGTGATTAGGCCATTTTGACCCAATACCAAATTTGGGACATGACACCCTAGCTCAAACTTAGCCCACAATTTTTGAAGGAAATACTGTGGGACCTCCAAATTGTTGCACGGGGGCCTGTCAAACACCATGAACCACCTCTTTCTCCAGTTATCTCTCTATGGCTAGTAAATCCGCTAGTTCATGCAAACTCGAGCCCTCATCACAGCTGGAAGCTATCCCATCGAGGGAACTATGAACTTTCTATACAATTGGGCTTTGATGATGTTGAGGTCTTTTATCTGCTCTTTGGACAACCCAGTGGAATAGTGTTCCCTCATTCGAGCCCTGTATTGGCTCAAGTTTGTTATCTCACTGTGTGCAATATTGATTGATTTAATAATGTTTTGAAGTGATGAAGCCAAGGAAACCCAAGAGGGTTCCTTGGTACTGTTCAATTAATTACTTCATGCCCTCAATTGATTTAAGTCTTGGTGTAATTGATCTTCGAGGTTTTCATTGGGTTCATTGTCAATTCCCATATTGTCTTCTGGAGGTCGGGTTTCATTGGTTTCATCGGATGGTTCAGGTGTGTCTGACATCTTGTTAGGTATGTAGATGGCCTGCAATTAAATTTCCTTGGTTTTTTAATGGATTGTAAATTTTTTTTAAAATTCAAATTCAAATGAAAAACAAAAAATAAACACAAATTTTTGCTTTGAGGAGCACCTACTTGGATAAACGGATGGCACCGTGGTGTAGGGGCGATTGCTTGGTGTTGAGGACGACTTGGGTGCATGAGGACGTGTTTGCGGGGTTGAGAGTGTGCTCGCGGGTTGGAAATTTGGCTCACGGGTCTGTCGAAAATGATAGACCTATGAGCTCTGTTTTTTTATAAAAAAACAGAGCCGCACACGTGCCACTAATGCGTGTGCGCCAATTTGTGTGTACACGTCAAAGGCGCATGCATGCCCCTTTTTCCCACGTGGACGTTCGACATTGCCAAAGCAGAGACACGTGAGCGCCTTTGGAGGCGCATGCGCGTCATTTTATTTTTTCCGCTCACGCGCTATTGTTGTGGTTATTTTAGGTAGCAGCTTCGTGCGGGTACCCAATTATAAAAAATATGATTTTCTAGCAAATCTTAAATTGTTTAAATCATCTCATCATTATTTTTATGATATTAAAAAATAAAAAATATTAAAAAAAACACAACCACATTATGAAATATTAATGGTTTTACTAATGTTCAAAATTAACTATCCTAATTAGAATAACCTAAATGATTTGGATGTTTATATGTAAATTAAAATAATTGGATGCTTATATGTAAATCAAGGTTAAAATTAAGATATTTTTAAAATACTCAATTTCCAATATCTTAAATTATGTCTATATTTATATGTAAATAAAAATAAAAATAAAAATTATTCTTAAAATACTCAATGCCCCATATCAATTAAAGGAAAAATCTAATTATGAAATTAGGAGACTAACCTTAAGGTATGTGTTCCTAATCATATTATGTAGCATATTCAAAGAAAGTAGCATTTTTATATAACCGTACTAGGTGGCATATTAAAAAACAGTAACATATATATATATAGTTGTCATAATTAAAGGAAAAAATCCAATTAAGAAATTAGGACGAATAACTTTAAGGTATGTGTTCCTAATCATATTATGTAGCATATTCAAAGAAAGTAGCATTTTTATATAACCATATTATTTAATATATTAAAAAAAATAGCATATATATTATATATATATATATATATATATATGCCATAGTTGTATGGTGGTTTGATAAGAGATATGGGTAACCATAGTATGTAGTGGATTCAAAAAGTTAGCATTCTTAAACAAAACTATTATTCACCATAATTATAATTTTATGTGTGTGAGATATGATGTTTGCATTAAAATGTCGTATATATTATTTGTGAAAATTTTATGTTTTTTTGCATTTTAAGGTATACCATGGTCCAACTCTCTATGTATAAAAAAATAAAAGTAAAAATACATTTAATAAAAATAGATAAATAATGTTACGAGTGGAATGTGAAAATAATATTTCATTATTTTTATGATTTCGTGATTGAAATTTTAAATCAAGATGCAAAAACCCAAACTCACTTATTTTAAGTTTATGTCCAAGTATATGAATACTTAGTATTTAAAAATTGTTTTTTTTTCAATTATTTATTTTATTGATTTGACTACAATTTTTCTATATTTTTATTTTAATGATATTTTCGTTCAACAAATATATAATTTAGTATTATACCTTTTGAAACTATAACTTCAATATTTACTCCAACAACTTGTTTTATGGATTTGAATTAAAATAAAAATACAACCAAATGATCGATATTCTCATTAAAAGCAATAAAACTCCCCATAATAAACTTACATGATATGAAGACATTTACTAAATTTATCGTCCCTATTTGATGTGAAGTTATTTACTTAATTTATCTCTTTATCTTTTAATTAACTTAGATGGTTAATTTATTTAAGAATATTTTTTGTTTTATTTTCTTTAAAGTTTGGTTAGAAATATTTAAAAAATTAAAAATCATATATATTTAATATAAAAATTGCATAATTTAGGTACCATAAAATATTAGAAGATGTAGAATTTATTTATAGATTCAAAAATAAAATTTAAACATTTCAAAATTTAGATTTTATTAAAAAAAAAACAAATAGTTTACCAAATTTAATCAGAACCTACAATAAAATCAAAAAATTAAAATAAATATACTATCCCATATATCACGTCTTGAAATTAGAGAGTTACAAACCGTTTAGTATGGTCTATTCAGCTTTAATAAGTGTGTGGAATAGGGACGAGGTTGTTTGACGGGATGTTCAAGAACAACAAGAAGCCACGCTACGCTTGCCGCTCAAAAATTGATCAATAACCGGTTAGACGTCACGAATACGTCTGTCATTTTCACTATTTGATGTGGGAAATGGATGGATCATGCGTGGCAAAAGGTTGTGATCGTGCAGACATGGACGCCTATTTTTGCGCCGGAAAAAGGGCGTTAATACAAAGGGGAATGGCCCGAATCATTGTGTAAAGCTACTCGCCGAAACGTGCACCCGTCGTTATCCCGCGCAGAACCTCGCGAGTAGGATTGGCCAGGGTCCTGATGGGCGAACAATAAAGCCTAACACTACACCTAATTTTATTTCCCAAAGATGACGCATAAACAATACCTGTCAGCGGGATTTCGTCCACTGCATATCTTACTTTCGGCGTATACACCGCTGACCCTCACCCAGACAAGTAATTCAATCAGTGGACGAAACTATCCATTTTGCGAATCTAAATTTACACAAACATAAACAGATGAAAACGACACGAAACAATGAATCCAAAAAATTACATTCAGCCAGTTGTTAATCAACTTCGCAGTACAGATTTTGCGCAACTGAGAGTCCGGAGAAAAGCGAGCATTCGTCGGCATTCTTCTCAGTACCCGCCCTTCCGATCTTCTTCGTGGTCGTCGGCCGAGACTCCCCACCCCACAGCGGGACAGTGGGACTGAAATAGCAGTGGTAAAGTCTGCCATTTCCTTCTTTTTGGGTGGGAGCCATGTGACGGATGCCCACAACCCGCCCCTATGACATATGAGTTGGTTGCGGAAAATGGGATGCTTACAGACGTGACCATGATTTGCTTCACGGATTTCAATTAATGCAATATGGTGTTGGGGTACCGTCGCTCGTGCGAAAGGGAAATGTTTGGGTCAGCTGATGCATGCCTACCTAATGTGCAGTGAAATTAGAGATAGCCCTTCCTTTCCTTAATGATGGCATCTTGGAAGCATGCCTTGCTTTCATGGTGTCGGCATGTGCCGAGACAGCTCAGAGCGAGAGTCTCTCTGTTCATCATGAACATTCCTTCCTTCTTTAACATAACCATCAGGTAGTTGGTCAACATTGGTTTTATAAGGTAGGCTTGTATATCCCAATTGAGGTGGTTGGGGATTGGTTATCTTTTCATTTTAATTCTAATTCAATATAATATTTATAATATAAGATAATGATTATTTGAAATTGAAGGAACAAGAATACGAGGATCATGAAATGAATTTTCATTGAATTTCTATTCTACACTTGTTACACTCAGTTATGTATTTGAGCATAATAAGAATAGGACGACCATGAAGTGAATTCCCACTTTACACTTGTTACACTTAGATATGCATTTGAACATAACAAGAATACAAGGACCATCAAATAAATTCCCACTCTACACTGATTAATCTTGTTGATCCATTCAAAAAAGTCCAAAAATCAAGATTTTTGGTAGACACAAAAAATTAATAACCAACATTCACAACATTTTGGAAAATAACGGACCTGGAGTGGCATACTTATAGTTTTAAGATAACGAAATCCTGATGCTGTCTTGTATTTTTGTATGTGCATCTTGTACTTCCGTTTCCATGTGCAGGATACCTGTCAATACAAAAGCTTAGCTGTCATTTTTCGAGTGACATTATAAAGTTTAAGTGACACTTACTTTTCTGAAGTTTTATTTTCTCTACTTCACAATTACAAAAAAAAATAAAAAAAATACTATATGACATATAAGACATATGTACAACATGACAACTGGAGAACAACTTATATAACAATACAGAAGCATATGTACAACATAACAACTGGAGAACAACTTATATAACAATACACAAGTAAAAAATACTTACTTTCATTTATCACTGAGTAGTACAGTTCTCTTAAAATCAGAAATTGAGCAAACTTCACTGAAAGAAGTGATAACAAGAGTATTGCATGATCCCAGTTCGTCCGCTTCTTTAACCCACAATCTTTCATCTTCTCAAACCTATAAGATGACAACTGGGTCATAATTTTTATAACAATTATACATATAATAATTAGGTAAACGTTCATAGGCTATAAGTTAAATGGCTGTTTTAGTCTTAGTTTTTAATTATTTCTATATTCTTAAAGTAGAGATCAAATCAAATTGAACAATTATTTAAAGAATTATAGAAGGGCAAACTGCTTTGATTCTTAACCCAGTAGGGATCAAGTGTACAGTGCCGAGAAGGTTTTCTGCAGTTGCACTAGCTGTTAGAGTTTTACAATGGAATGTTTTTGGTAAGTTAAATTTTTTTTTTTTTTAAATTTGACTAATATTTATGTTTTTCTTAAATTGCAGATGAGACAAATATATTTTCTCGATTGATTTTATGGTAGTTGTTCAAAATTCTAAATAAACAATCCCTCAAAATAACAAGTAACAAATAACTTATTAAATTTGTGACCTATAAATATTCACCAACCACAAATAAACGTCAATAAACATTTCCCCTTCACCTTGACTAACCTAAGCATCAGTTTATTAACTTTGTTCCCGCCAAGCTCTCAATAGCGTTAGCACAAGCCATTTGAGCTTAGGAGAACTTGCAGTTAATGAGTTCGTTTGGGAATGGCGAGGGATATTTGTGAAACGTCGATGTATTCAAAGCTGAGGGCACATTTTTGGTGATCAAGCTGCAGGAGCTCCGCAGAACCTTTGGTGAAGGGCGTGGCGTCGAAGCTGTTGGTAGGCGACACCGCGTTCCAGTTCATGTCTAATCTTTAGTGTTCAAGATCCCATCGTGCTCATCGCCAAGTCCCAGGAATCATATTTAGTGTATATGACTTCACGTTTTTCAATGATCAGTCTAAGTTTTTTTTAGTGATTCTTACAGGGAATCAGATTTGTAATTATCATAGATTTGTAATGTGATAAATACAAATCTATGTTAATGTTGTTTTTAATTACACCATTACACATCTATGAATGCCATTTCAAAATTTAATAATCTATTGCATTTCTGTATTGGCGATTTTTTAATTGTGTTCAGTTTTGAGTTTTTTTCTAAAATCAATTTGGTAACGTTCACAAATTTTGTAAAGAAAATATCGACAAGAGGATCTAAAAACAATTTAAAACAAAATTGTCAGCCTGTTATGGTAAGAGTTAATATTACTTCTTTGCCTTCAAAGACATTTCCTTGAAAATGGCCGAGCGCGCAATGCATAATGAATCATGAATAAATCCATTAGATTGAGAAATCTCTTTTAGAATCGTATGGATACTGTACACCTGTCCGTTATTTTGCTTTAACTAAATCATTTAGCATTAATAATATAAATATGTTGAAATGCTCAGAATTTGAAAAGAAATGATTTTGTTTATATTAATATTTATTTGGATTTTTGTATTAAGAGTAAATTCTGATCTATTAAGTACGAGTAAAGTATTTAATTTAATTTTCTTAAATGTAAAAAATTAAGATAAATATGCACCTCGAAAAATTGGATCTTTGGAAATGATTTAAATCAAATCTATTATTAATTTTAAAGAATTAATGCATTTATTGAGATTTTGTTGTAAATTTAATTATTTAGAAATGATTTAAATCAAATCTATTATTAATTTTAAAGAATTAATGCATTTATTGAGATTTTGTTGTAAATTTAATTATTAATATATGATATTTAAAACAACATTATATTATTTTTTACTTGCATGGTCATAGTAGCTACGTTTTTAGTGGAATAAAATTGATGAAGTGATTATATTGTTAATAACATGTGTTTTTTTAATTTAAATATCAAGAGAATAAGGTATCTAGAAGTTCTTACAAAAAGAATTTGATTTTCCAATTATAAAAATATTATATCAAGATTTTAATTTAGTGTATATCTTTAAGATATTTTAATAATATTTAACTTTATTTATATTATAATATTTAATAATTTTAATAATATATATATATATATATATATATATATATATATATATATATATATATGATCTAACCATTAAACTAAATTATAAAATTAATAATTAAATTAATAATATATTTTCTATGATTTTATAATAAAACTTTCAAAAAAAATAATAGAGTAAAATTTTAAAAAAATTTGAAAGGTTAAAACTATTATTTATAGAAATTCTTCATATTTTTTGCTATCAATTTTTATAAACAATATTTATAACAAAATTTTAAATAAATAATTAATCACATGTGTAATTATTGTATCGATGATGATGGTAAAATTTTATTTCCATGCTAAAAAAGCTTGGAAAGAAGCTTTCTAAGATCAACATAATTTTGACAAGTTAAACATGGTAACATCATCAAGCACATTAATAGAAGTAAAACATAATCAGACCATAGACTAAATGCTATTTATCCATTCAATGATCAAATTGCACAATCAAGTGAAGGATCACACTAAAATAAGTTTTTTTTATCTTGTGGTGGGGAGAAATGTTGTTATACTCCCTACGTAGGTTCAAATCTCACTGCGCCACATGTTATGTAACCAATATGTAACTAAGGATTCCTTGCTTCTTCATGATTCTTATGTTTTAAGTAAATAACCAATTTAGTCACGAAATAAAAATGACTAGCTACAAGAATATGAATTAGTCGTTTATGTTAGTCATTTTTAATTGTGTCACTTCGGTAATGGAAAATTGCAATTTTGACAATGAATTAGCTTTCTAAATACATCTATAGTATTAAAATTTAGTACATTGTAACATTGTATATGGATTCATGTCTTAGAGGGTCTCTGATGCATTAATCCTAATTAACATAACCCATAATTTAGTTTGTGCAGGATAAGTATAACAAGAACATGCTGACCATATTGCTACGTCCAATATAGCTAGCCATTTTGTATCCCTTATAATCAAATTAAGAAAGCGAGATCTAGACAACCCAAGTTAGACCTAGTACTATAGTATAATGCATACTTCAGGGAGGCTATGGATATGTTTAATAACATGTCAATACTAGTCTAATCAATTAGTTGGACTGAGGATCGACATAAATATAAAACTTCTATTGTACCAGACCACATCGAGACATCTCTGGAGGTAAATAGCATTGGGGTAATCCAGACATATATAATAATATAGAAAAGTACATTCATAATAACAAATAACAATATCGCACAATATAGTGAGTGTGTGATTAATGCAATGGACTTGGGAAAATTTTATAGCTTGACTTTAAAGTTGTGGAAACAAAAACACTAGCAAATAAATGGTTAAGAGACAACCAATTATCTCCAGGAAAAATATCACATGTAATACCCATGCAAAGGTAAAGTATTAATAAGGTCTAGTAAATGTTAACTTTTCAATGTGGCAAGGCTATATGTCCTGACTTATCATCAATCATTATGACATAGGGACCCAAACAATTAGGCTCAGACTTTTCTTAAGAGTCTTATTTTTTAACAAATTTTAAAATTATATTATAATACCATATCTATGGTTCCCTATTATAATACCATATCTATTAACAAATAAATTCTCTATTGTAAGCTCTAGAAATTTGTATTTATGCATGTGCTCAAGGGTATTAAGGTGCTTTTCATCCAAGGTTTGTAAGGAGGTAGAATGATAAAGCAATGAAAGATGTAGAAGATTATAGAGGATATGTAAATGTCTTCCAAAACCATGATCCTAACTAAGATTTATACTTAAAATGTGATAGACAAAAAAACATTTTTTTCTATTATCCTTCCACCATACCTTTTAATTTACAAAAATTATAAATAGAGGTAAGGGATATAAAAGTAGCCTTCAATCACAAACCAAAATAAAACTCTAAGTCAAGACTATATGATAATTCCCTATCTACAAATGAGATGTAAGCATGATGAGAAGATGATGGTGGACCATTAAATCACAATTGAACATCTTGGAAGTGCCTAGATAGAAAAAATGATCATACACTAGAAAATGATGAAAGGGTAATTATGCCAAATACTCAAATGAGGGCATCTATGTGCTCAAGGGTAAGGTGCTTTACATCCAAGGTTTTTAAATAAAGCATGTAACTTTGCTCTTATTTAGGGATGGAATCATGCAAATATCCACAAGAAAGGGAATAAGGTGCAATAGTATGGAATATGACTCAAACCCAAACATACAACCGACCCCCAACTCGAACCGAACCCACCTCTTCTTGAATTGATTGACCTCTAGCTGAAAAGGAAACATACGACTGACTTCTTCGACCTCATTCATGGAGGATTACTGAATTCATGGATATTTCCTCTCTTAAATACCTAACTATGGAGGATTATCCTAAATTCATGGATATTTCCTCCTCAAATTACACAGATAATAGACTGTTGGTGCCAAATATTTTCCATTGGAGGGAAGCGAGGAGGGTTTGGTGGGTTGTGATAGGCAAATAGTTGTGAATTCAATTTGAGAGGTGTTTTTGGCCATTTATGAGGTCACCATTGATGCCCGTTGAGGAATTTGTGATGCCTATTAACCATTGTTGAGGGTTTAGAATTGGGTATTTATTTTCCAGATCTGCCCTGGATAGAAGAGCATTGGAGAAGACTTGGAGGCTCTTGAAGAGGTGGGCGACCAATTCTGCAGCTCTAGAGTCAAAACCTCAAACTTCCCTTCCAGAATCCCAAGTTAGTTTCTTGGTTTTATGTGAAAAATTATCTTATGCATGTTAATCTTGGTTAGAAACCTACATTGTGAATTTTCAAAATTCTCTAGCATCATGAATCTTGATTCTTTATTGTGAATTTTGATTCTTAAATACTTGGTTTTTCAATAATTGGTAAGAACTTCCATCTCTGAGAAGAAGTCCATCTCTGGTAAGAATGTGCATGTCTCTAATTAGTGGAAAGAATTGTCATTAGTTTATCCATTCATGGGTCACTGCAATCAACAAAATATTGACCTTCGTTTTTAATAAAACCTATTGTAGTGCACGAGGTACCAAGTCACGAACATACCCGATCTCAAATTGCTACAACAAAGTAATATGCACTTCTCTGTCATTTTCAAAATCCTAACCACCGTCTAGAAAACACCCAACCCATACGGATCTAACATCCAATTACCTCTCATAATTTTCTTTGCATCAATAGATCCATACTTTGTTCCAATCTTGCAGATCTAGACATTTTAGCAATAGATTCAATCTCAACAAATCTGTAGTACATGACCTAGAAGGTTGGTTTAGGTGAACATGTCAGAGTTGGTGTAGATGTGATTGTGGGTTGTGGAGAAGAAATTTTCCTCCTACAAGATTTAATAATACATTTGTAGGAGAAAGGAAGGTGTACATGACACAACTTTGAAAATCCCATGACTACTAGGATCTAGGCTTAGAAGGTGTATTGGCTCATAGTTCGGGTAGATTCTTAGCAGAGCTTAGAAAGGCACATGTAAGAATCAGGGATGAAGCAGATGAAATTGTTAAGGCCTACAATATATAAGGGAATTATACTACAAAACTAGGGTACACATAATTACATACTCTTGTGGCTCCATAACTTATATGGTGGTTGAAAATATTATGGAAGATTAAAACATATCCTAAAAGTATATTTTTTATACGGCTTGCTCTTAATAAGAAGGTGGTAACTTGGGATAGGTTACAAAGTAGAAATAAAGAAATCCCTATCATCTTTGTTCTTTGTAGATGAAATGAAGAAACTAACACCCATCTATTTCTAAATTGTCCATCCTCAAGACGGAGAGAACAAATTATCACTACAACATATATGGGATAAATAAACTTTGGATGAGTGTTTTCTTGTGTTTTTTACTAGAAGAGAACTAAAGGAGTTTCAATCACTCCCAAACTTGGTTATATGGGGTATCTAGCTAGCAAGGATTGCTAAACTGCTAAGTTGCCAGGGTACTCAGGTACTGGGACTGGGACGCCACTTTTTGAAATAGGGTACTTGGGTACGTGAAGGTACTGTAGACACACACACACACACACATATATATATAATTTTTAAGTTTATATTATAATTATATTATTATACTAAAATATTAATTTTTCATTGTTCAACAAGTAATTTAGTATTTCACACATTGGCATTGAAATTGCTTGAAACAGAAAATCAGATTACATATTTGATATTGATAATGATATGAATCATTAGCATGATATATGTCCATGGCTCCATGATTCAATGAATGCATTGTCATATTACATTCAAAATTTGACAAATGGAATTTTCCATATTTCCGAACATGAAATCATAAATTCAGAAATGAAATGCAATTTTTTACTTGCCAGATGCCATAGTAGGCTATTGGCTTGTCTTCTTTTCCCTTCATTGTTTAAGTTATTTCTCCTCATTGTCTTCTTTTTCCCTCATTGTATGTTTTTCCCCTCACTTTTGGATTGTATTCTTTTGACATTTGAAACCTCTAATAGCTATCCACCTCTCCTCACAAATGAAATGAGCTGAAATGGATAGTGGAAAACAAAAATTCAGTCTGAAATGGTGAGAAATGAAATTGGATTGGCCTCCACAATTGACATGAACTTCACAGACAATAAAAAAAATTGAGTGGGTTGATATGTTAGTGATATTTATGCTATTTTTTTTGGATATGTGGGAGAGGGCCCCGTCATTCCCCTAGCCCCTCATCGCTTAAACCCCCCCAAAAATGCATGTTTGAAGTTTGCGTATTTCCAAATGCTAACCGGAAGTACTCGATAAGTACCTAAAGCCGAGGTACTCGGGCCTTTATGGAGTAGCCATACCCTCTTCCTATTAACCACATGTTCGGTACTTCACCCACATGCCCGGTACTTTGAAGGTATGGCTAGAGGTACCTGGTACTAGCACGGGGGATAATTTTAAGGACCCATACTTATTTAAAAGTGTATAATCCTTGGCGAATCTTACCGATTCTTAAAATGTCGACTATAAAATATTTGGCTATATTTTTCTAAAATTATTTCAATTTCTAAGGATTTTATATAGTTTATATAATAATTTGGCGATTTTTAGATTGAAAAAAATTTACCCTATCAAAATTGGGCGAAATGGGGCTTCAAAAAATGCAAATTGGCAAATCGTTTTTTGGAAAAAAATTGGAAAAATAGCCCATGGGATAAATTTCGCCCCTAAAATTATCCCTTGATTGGCACGCGTGCTCGACCCCCTGGTACGGGTACCATGGCTACTTAGATAAATTGTTTTAGGAAGTTTAGGTGCCCAATTTAAGGTTACATTGCAATCACTCTTTCTATTTGTTTCATATAAGCCATGTATCTCAACTAATCATAGTCATACAATTGGAGAACTGATTATGAATAAAGACTCTGCTTCCAGCTTCATCAATGGAGTCTATTAAGGTCCAAGTCAAATATGTAGCCTTGGTTTGTCTAATACACTTTAGAAAAAAACTACTACACTAATAAATCTAATATGTGTAATAATATAACAATACTGATGAATTTAAATCATTATTATATCTATTGAATTTTGCTCTAGAAAAGGATATTTTGCAGCTTCGATTGTTTGGAGACTCTACTATGAAAATCAAATGGATGAATAATGAGCTCTAGGTTCATAGTATAAGACTTACACAACTAGCTTCACATTTGAATTAAATATCTAGACTATTCCAGTTGATCAACTATACTCATATGTTCATATGTACTCAGACGACTGGAATAATCCATCATCCTTATGTACTCAGACCTGGACTCACAACCTTAGAGTCCCACATTGTTTTGTAATCGGTTGTTTGGTAAAATTACAAGAAATTGGTCTCATTTCACCAATGTCCCAATTATTATACTTATTTGTGAGTGTCAAGGATGCCCACCTTACATCCATTTTTACACATCTTATACCACTCATTTAACCAATGCCCAAAAATCAGAATGGCTATCTTGGAATCCTATATCTAAAAAAAAGATATTACACATATTTATGTAAATTCAAGCATTTTGATTTCACTAGAAGCAACATTCATATTTTTAACATCAAAATATGCATTTAAATATATTGTTCCCAAGGATAATGAAATTATGCAAAAATGTGGCAATTGGTTAAGAAGGCGCAAAGGAAGGGTAATAGTGACAATGACATGAGTAAAATAATGGAAAAAAGGAGTGGATAAGGGCCATTGGATTTCTTCTAATCAAGGTGTTGATTGGATGACACTAAAGTTGAACAAGAAGCATTAAATCTAATAAATGTGTTTTTTTTTCAACTGGGTTTGGACTAGTTGTTAAACTGGGGGTGTTTCATTCCCTTCTACAAGGTCCAAATCCTCTAGAGAAATATTTTCTCCTCATGGGAAGAGTGACTTGTGCAAGTGGGATGTTTCAAGTGACTGGGGACATGGGAAAGTTTTGGATAAAATTGGTAGAATAGATACCCATCACATGTGAATTCAATCAAAGGGATATTTTTAGAGTGTCATTTCTCACATTGTTCACCCTCAATGATCCCTATCTATGCTTCTAGATATAGCTTGTTTGGTGTTACCTAATCACCTATATGTGGTTCATATGTATCCCTTATTGTCCTAGCTTCTATATCCAGTGCTAGATATTGATAATTGTACAACTACATCAGTTGTTCAGTGTTCCTCGGTATCTCTTCTCTAAGTGAATTCCTCAATATCTTGTTTTGATCCTTTCTTCCTGGCCACTTCTGCATTATCTTATTCACTAATGTGTTATCTAATCTCTTCTTTAGTTTTTTTCCTTTGGACAACTAGCTGCTTGGCCTCATCTTCCACATTCTACCATTTGGAAGCATACTACTTGGAATTTTCTTTGACACTTCTCCTTTCAATAGCTTGTTGCTTGTCTTCCTTTTTTTTCTTTCTACCTTTGGGAAGCTTGTTGTTGGATCTCCTTGATAATTTTCATCTTACCTGCCCCAATAAATTTCCTGGCTCTAGCCATGTCCTATTCAATTCTTGCTTTAACTTGGTCAAGACAAATCTAATGAGTGTGGGATTCATATTCCTCTATATACTTTATTTTGAGCACCCCATATACACATATATCCACCTCAACCTTAGTTTCCAATCCCTCTTATACCATTCATGGAGGAAGAGTATGTCTTATCTTTATTCAATACTCCCATTTAGTAGTTTTCTTTTCTGCCAATTTATTTGTGTAGAACTTTGCACTAGTAACTTAGAGTTAGACTGAAAGCATGAGATAAATGACTTGTGCTATTCATCTGTGATTAATTAGTGTATTAACTATGATCTTTCATATATGTCTACATTTCTATTTAATTTTTTGAACTTACTTTGGAACTCTAGTTGGTCAAATTGGGTTGTTTGCAGGAATGTGTTTTTTCATCTTTCACTTATTGCTCATATCCCTTGGATACTTTTGGCTATACTTGTTTGTAAGTGATTTGTTATGGATCTATATCATAAATATGGTTTTTAATGTTTCAAAGTGATCACACTAAAAAAATTGGGCTGATTGATATAAAATGCATTGTTCATGAAGGAATACAATCATTAGGTTGACCCTCTACAAATAAGGTTTGCAAGTTATCTTCACTAAGCAGTTTCTTATTAGTGAGATGGTGTTTCTTAGGAATTCTATTAGGAAAAATATGTGTAACTTGTAGTTCAAGTGTCTATTTTCTTTCTTTATTTTGAAAACAATCAATCAATTCCATTGGTTTCCAAATTTCAAAGAATATTTTTATGTTGGGGGGTTTTCCGTACATTTCGAATCTGCCAGAATATTGAGTCCTTTAAAAACTAATTCAAAGAGAAAGATGAATATTCTGCATTTGTAGTCATTATTTTTGAGCCAATGACTTATCCTTTTGATGATATGTTGTGCCTTGTTTTGAAACTTACACACCCTAGAGTTATATTGATCATTTTTCTTGGGTCCAAAGCATATTATATGTCAACACATGGCACACAACTTCTAGATATCCTTTACAACCACCAGAACGACATCATAATCATTTGAAAAGATCGCCCAGACTACAAAATGATTTCTACTAGACCTCATACTTAAGGTTGTTCATGCCTTTTTACATGCATAGACTGCTTAGGAAGAAGGATACATTGATATTTTACCCACATATCCATACTAGTATGGGGACTTAGGTCTCTTACAACTGAATTTACCCATGAAATGGTTGTGTCAATATTATTTTACCAATGGCACACCCAAATAAACCAAGAATTACATTTTATACAAATATTTGTCCTACAATTTAACCCAAATTTAGGAATTAATAATTAATGTACAACTCCATTATGATTTGGAACATAAACGCTAAAAACGATTAACCACCCACCAGCTACTTGAGTTCCAATTCAAGGAGATTACTTCCTCGAATTACCACCATAACCAATCAAACTGGCCCGTTGGCACCAAATAACCAATCCAAGTCCATATTATTGATGTTTTGTAGATATTGATGTTCTAGAAGATCAATTTCAAAAGTTTCATCTCCGGAATGGGCCATATACAGGTATAGTTCTAGTTCTTGACATTCAAAATTGTTTCAGACAGTCAAAACCCCAAAACATTATAGCGAATCGATAATATCGCAAGGAATTCAACTCTGAAACCCTTCGAATAGGTTATTATTCAGCGTGTGTGTGTGAGAGAGAGGAGACAAGAATCCTTAGAAACCGAAGTGCCATGAAGGGGGTTACAGGTGATGGTGGGTCTCTCATTTCCCTGGTGAGATGGAGAAACGATTTCTCTCAGAGATTTCAATATTACCTTGATAAATCAATGCTACACACTTTTGGGAGATGGATTGGATCTCTTGCTGCGGCTATTTCATTTTTTGATTGAGACCCATTTCCAGATTGAGATCCAACCCTTTCATTTTCAACCCATGAAGCAGTAGATCCAGTTGTTCTAGCAGGTAATATTTTCCTTTGATCTCAGTAAGGGCTCTATGTAGGTAAGATTAAATTATTTAAAGTGATGCAATGTTGGAACAATTTTTCTTGCTTATTTCCCATTTTTGTCTTGCTCATAGCATACTTTATGGTACATGAATAGAATTTCTAGTTCTCCTGTGTGGAGCATGTATTCCTATCCCTTGTTACTTATGGCTTCGATGGATAAGGGGTTTCTGGTACTTACCCTGCTGGGAGGTACTGGAGCTAAGTGAATTATACCTATTGCAACGATAGCTGTTGCACACCATTCATATTTGTTTAGGTGCCAAATCATTCTATAA
The DNA here is from genome assembly GCA_027924585.1 of Larix kaempferi. Taxonomy (NCBI): domain Eukaryota; kingdom Viridiplantae; phylum Streptophyta; class Pinopsida; order Pinales; family Pinaceae; genus Larix; species Larix kaempferi. Next base: position 5,335,580 of record BSBM01000317.1, on the reverse strand, counting down.
TAAAGGGGCAAACAGCGCCGAATGAAACCACGGAATAATGACAACAAGAGGGCCATGTTGAAGACAAAACACAAACCAGATCGCTCACCGCATCTCCAGAATTATTTTATGGATTTTTATATATAATACTTGTCCTATCTAACAGTTGCTTATTATATAGTGCCACCCTACTATTATAAATTTCCCTACTATTATTATCTCTTGTATTAAATGTCTTGCTTATTTTATATGACACCACGTTAACCTTCACCGAAGGCATGCCCGCTATTCTGATTGAACAGGGTACACTTGTTATTGTAAATACGAAGGGATACAAAAATTAAATAGTTTTATGTTAAGATAACTCTTCCTTCGTCAAAATTTGCAGCAAGGAATAAACCTACCTCATATGAGTATTGGAAAATATCAGTTGATAAGCATGATTTGTTCTCCAAAGTGATAGTCACTGGAAGAATTGTATTTTAACTATCTTTGGAGGAGAAAAGAAGGCATATTCCACATTTTGTACGAGCTAAATCAAGTCAAAATAAATTTGTAATGATAGGATAGCATGCAATTCAAAGGAGAACATGACCTAACAGGGGTTACAAGGGATACGAGCAAGAGAATTTTTGGTTGGGAATTGCAAGGAAACGACAACCCACCTGCAATATTCCATATTTGAAACCAACACTTTGGGTTTCCTACATAAGAGATTTGTGAAAGTTTCTGCTATTATTTGGAGAAGCAAGGTCGCCCAAGGAGTATCAGCTATAGTAGATGGGTTCTTGAGTAGATATGTGATCAGCTGAATATGAATACTTCAGTAAATTTGGAGGTGACCCTCTTGAAAACAATGATTCACCTCAGAAGACCACAATAAAGTCATATCAGCATACTTCCAATATTTAGGGATGAATTTACAAGGGATTTGCAATGAAGTAGCTCTCATTACATCTTGCTATCACTACCACAGGTCTCTAAATTTGTTGTCCACAAGTTGAGAGACAACAGTACTTAAAGAGCAACGATACACTTGGGAAAACCATGACATACAATCTGCTTGTTCCATCAAAGTAGTATATTGATTGGAGCAATGATGTAGTTCTTTTCTAACTATAGGGGGATCATTCAAATGATCAATGAGAACATGCAACCCATAGTCTTTTCTTATAGATATACTTATAGTCTATCTAAGTAGCATGTATAGCTAGTGGATTTCCAAATTTGATGAGATTTAAAGCATGAAAGCTAATTCAATAGACAGTTGTAAAAAGGTATTAAAAAAACAACAAGTTTGACACCTTTTTGAAAGAAAGTTGTTGTTTGATGGATTGAGACAGTGAGTTGCCATAATTCAAAGTTGGCAGCAAATAGGAAATCAAAATTAGGCGGTTCAATAGGAGTGATAAGGCAATGCTTTTGTGATGAATGGAAGGCAGGAAAGAGGTCTACCAGAATAGAAAAAAGGCCTCACATGCAGTTGCATGCATGTTTATTTTGCATATGATTTTTCTTTCAACTATTTTTCCAGTAGTCAAGGTGACTAGGTCTAAGAAGGGGGAGTGTTCTATATATTGGGATTTGGAGGACAAGTCCAAGGTTAGACAGTCAGTTTTGGAAGTACTATTGGCAGCAGTGAAACAATCCTTCACTGTCCATCCACAATACCTTGACCACTACCTTCATTTGCTGGCAAGGAGACCATTGGCAGCATGTTACATGTCATCCATTATGATGCAAACAATCTCTTGGTATAATATGTGATAGAATAATTTAGGCTTTCTACTAGTTCTTTGTTCGTTGGATACTAATGATTTAATTGCTAGTAAATGCTTGGTAGTTCATTGTTCTTGTTTTGATTTTCTTTGATCACTCATGATGCAATTATTTCAGTTCATTTCATTTTCTTTCTAGTCATAATCACCTCTAAAACCTGTTCTCAACCATCTAAATTCAGTCTTTGGAATAACCATTGTTCTTTAATTGTTTTAGGACTGTCAAAGAGGGAACTTTAGTGTGATGTTTTCTAGTATTTGATAGTGTACATATTCAATGCATCCAATGCACTATCTATGTTCAAATTCTAAACACAGCTAATGCAATGTCTAGATTCAATTCACCATTAAATGGGAACACACAAAGATATGATGGGTTTCCCTCATCCTCACCTAGGCTGTAGATTGCACCTTGATTCTCTCAGTGCAATGAAGAGGAAGACAACATGATCTCCATGTGTTTGTTCCCATGCAATTGTTTTAGATAGATCCAACACATAGAATCACTATTAGTTCTTTGTGTATTGCAATGATCATGGATGGGGAATGACAACATTGTCTACAAAAGAGCTAGATGCACTTCCTTTATGTCCAATTTCCTATGCATTAACTAGTATATTTGGGTCATTATTGCATTCCTTTCTAACAGTGTGCCAAAGTATGCTACTAATTGTAGGTTGAGAGAACCTATAAATCGAAACCTTTTAAGTTTCTAAGTTTCTTAGCCTTCTTTTAAGTGGCTTTAGTATCTAGGTTAGATAGTTGCCTTCTACTATTGGTGGTGTTTTCATAATGTTGTTATATATGGTTGGACTATGGAGGGAAGCAATGAATATTACAAATCACTATATCATCATGATTCAGCTGGCCATGGTCGTAAATTGGCCGACTACCCATCTTTGACATTTTTAGAAGGGAATGAGACAGAGATAAGAGTACATTTGGGATAGTAAGTTCTACTTCCTTCTCTATTAATTATATTGCATATCAATTTGGAATGATCCCAAAATAAAATAATTTATGTTGATATTTGTAAAAACTCAGAATGAATCAATTCATTTTCCAATAGATCATAGATATGATACTTCATGGTAGGATATTGTATAGTTAAAGCACTAGTTTTCTAGTTTTCAAAGGTGTTATTGAAGTTCAAAATCAAAATTACTAAAGCTCCCTGTTATTGTAATTAAAGTAGTCATTAGGATCCTAAATTCAGAAGGAATCAATTCATTTTCCAATAGATCATAGATATTATAATCCATAGATATTGGACAATTAAAGCTCTGATTTTCTAGTTTTGAAAGGTCCCTGTTATTGTAATGCAATCAGTCATTAGAATCCTAACTTATTGTGTTGTGGTTTGGACAATTTGTTCTACACCAGGGTTCAAGTGGGCACTCCCAACATAAGCTTACTTGTAGCACTTGACAGCCTTGTGATTTCCAATTGTGTGCTCCTACTTTTATCTATGGACTAGTATGTATTGCATTTTCATCTTTTCCCTGTTAAACTTACTATTATCACCTACATGTTCCGATTCATTCTTCTTTATCAACAATTATGTTCAACTAGACTGATTGTGCAATCCACTTACACTATGGTTTCTGAGACTAGATAGATAAATCACATAAATCATGAATGGTGATATTTCAGTCATGGGATTTTGTGTTCACTAGTAAAGATCCATATTAACTAACTCCGGATCTAATAAACAAAGAGAGATCAATATTGATCTCAGTACCTAAAAGATATAGGGTTAAGATGGAGTTATTTTTAAAAAAAATTATTTGAGAAACTTCAATTTAACATATTAAAGTTGAATATTTCACTGATAAGTTATATGTAGATGCACCTGGATACTATGGGTGCAATCAATTTATTTTTTCACCAGATCAAAATAAAAATCAATCAAGATATCTGATTGTATTTTGGTGGTTCACATTCTCCTTCCACAGCTATTGTGCTTTGAAATTAAGCCACTTTATTGTTCCCAATCTTGCATCAATCGTAGAAATGCAAGGTACATCTGCAAAGATAAACAAAAGTCTTTTCTCTTTCCTGGTAGAACAGAGTTCAACAAGTTATATTCCATTAGCATTGATACATAAACTTGACAGGGTAGTTTGGTTGACTTGGTGCTATTTTCTTTAATAGACTACCAACAAGAGATGTCAAGCATTTGGCCACTCATTTCAACTGAAAAAAAATTACTACTTAATAAATAGCAAGGTAAAAGATATATCAGAGATTCAGAACACAGAATAAAAAAAAATTAGATTCACCTGATGCTTGAGACTGGATTATGTCAATCAATTCGAACTAAGACTTACTTTTAACCATCTTTTCCTAATGTGCTTGATCTAGCTTTAAGTATTTGCAGATTCTTCCAATAATCAAATCCACTGAAAATAGGTGTATATAATTTACCATGAGAGTAGGTTTATGCGAAGAAGTCAAAATATATTGAAGGTTTCTAATCACAGATTTCTACTACTGTTTACATTTATGAATCTCGGATTTAATAGTGAGCCAGTCCCCATAAATCCAACAGCTAGTACCCTAATCTAAATTGGATAGCACTGAGCAGCGACGAAGATATGTAAATCTCATATTTCTCCCAATTTCTCCAAATTTTCCAAGTTTTTGTGGTTGTTGAGTTTTCTGAGCTTTTCAGGTCTGAGTTTATGCTTGTCGAGTTTTTCCAAGGTTTCCCCATTTAACAGATTGCCTGAGTTGATTACACCATGCAATTTTTTACCGATGCCATGTTTTGCAACACTGCGAAAGGTGGCTTAAGGAACTGAATTACAAGCTATCCCTTCAACCTGCACTATCCTACTAATACCTTACAATTATAATCATTTTAAACATCATATATCTAGTTAAGAAGATCGTGCTAATACCACCACGCTCATATTTTTGCATTGCCATCATTATCATCAATCTACCTTTTTTAAGGACGACTTTCAAAGTTGGCAGGCATTAGAAGCAGATTAGCCTTTCAATGTCTTATTTATTGTGGCAAAGTGACAAAGTTCCTTTCATATGCACAACATTCTTTCCAGTTTCTTTTATACGGATGCTATTTTTTTCGCTTGCTAAATGTATTTGCAATCTTCTTTGATAGAAAAAAAACTCCTCTTCAGTGCAAGCGGAGTAAGTAAACATTATTCCTAACTACAGAAGAACTTGATATCTTATGAAGTAGGATAGAAGTGCCAAAAGAATATCTTGTTGGTTGAGCAGTGATCCAGTGGGAGTTGTCCATCACTCATCGTGCCTTAGGGATTCACCGAAATCTCGCTAGGGTTGTAGGAAAAGGGCTATTTTGTTGCATGTTTAATCTTCTCCATATCTTGTGCTTCTGTGTGTTCCTTGATATGAAGTTCCTCGCCCAAACAATTATATGTCTGAAGGAGTATATGTTTGAATGCCTCAACCTGGAATGGGATTTTCTTTTGTTGATATTTAAATATGCTTTAAATAGCTTACCAATTTACAGATTTACAGTCTATCAGCCTCGCAAACAAGCAAGCCAGTTGCTTATAGTAATACTCTTTGTTAATTACGAAATGAATGCTCCACATCTAGTGATAAATTCCCATACAATGTTACATATCTTTCTGCGAATACATCCACTGCAGGAACTTTAGTGGAGGATATTCTTTATCTGACTCCTAGAGATGGGTCAGAGAATGAAACGGTGGTGAAGGCACCTATCACATTCGGGTATGTTTGTTTCTTGTCATTGTAAGTGAATCTACTTGTCTTGAAGATTTAGTTATCATTCTGTTCAGAGCAGTTGATAATAACGTCATTTTCCAGTTTCTTTATATTTCTTAAGATAGTTGTAGTACAGAAAATTCATACTTCTCCTTCTCTCTACAAGACTATTTTTTTTAGAAATGCCTATTTCTCCTGTAGATGGCAGTCTAATGCGATATTGCATTTGGCATTTGGTTGTTGCATTTCATCGGTGTGGAAAGGTACAAACAGGTGCACTTCTACAAGGTTTGGATCTAGATGGTCAACTTGGGCTTGGAATTGAACCTATTTCTATCCCTACTATTTTATACAATTCAAGCCTTGCTTCAAATTCTTTCTCTATGTGCTTCCCATACAATTCAAATGTTGGAAGGTTTACCTTTGGAGATAAAGGGAGTTCAAACCAAAAGGAAACTTCTTTTATTATTGATCAAACAAAGTGAGTGTCAGCCATGCTCTACGTATGCAACCCATGACAGTCAGTAAGACTTAAAATCATTTAAAATTACTTCAAAGTTATCCTTTAGGTTCTTGTATCAGATCCTGAATCATATTTTTTCTGACGGATTTTATTGTATTGTAGCCCAATGTACTACATAGGTGTGAAGCAATTTTACATGGGAAACGCTCTTGTCATAACAGAGTTTCAAGCCATTTTTTATACTGACACCTCATTTACACACTTGGCTGATCCACTTTACAAAAGCCTTACTTCAAATGTGAGTGATTATAGCCATTTTTTTCTTTTATTGTAGGAGGCCCCTTTTTGGGGATTTATTCAATTGACTAACGAGCTTTGAAGGAAACAGTATGATCTGCAGATGCAGGACTCTCCATTGGCAGTTGATCATACAACCATTCCTTTTGAGTTTTGCTATAAACTCTGATTGGTATTGGTCATACAAACTTTTAACCATCTTGTTTAAGCAACATTAATTGTTTCATTTTTTGGAAGAACTAATATCCTCACCACTATTTGTGCAACAACAATCAAAGAATTAATCAAGGGCCTAGTATATCTTTTAACTTTAACGGAGGAAACAACTTTTCTGTTATTCAACCAATAGTCTTTCTTCCCTTGGATCTGGTAGAATTTCAATCCCATGGAAATTTGATTCAAGATGCTAATAAAGAAATGACAAATCTATTGCTTTACAGCGAGAATACAATTATTGGTCGTAAGTTCATGCAATGATGACCTATTTTGATTGGTTGAAGAGTGTATTATCACATGAATTTTGCTGGCAATGTTTCTAGATAGCATAAATATCGGTAATTGTGGATTCCATGATTGATTTCTTAAGACTACTACCAATGTACTAGTTAAACAGGAAATAGGTCGGTTCTAAATTTAAAGCTAAATATATTTGCTGATATTTATAGTGTATGGTTACTTAGTATCCAACATAAATTTATCTCATTCGATATTGAGGCTAACACACATGCCTAACAAATATGACAAAGCAGTAGGTACCATTTTTTGGTAGGGTTGTCAAATTGTGATCTAGTGGCAATTTGGAGTGGTTGCTAGACAAAACATGCAACCGTTGGGAGTGATAGAACCCTCTTTACATTGAAGGTCTGTCCATAAGTGCAGCAAGACTAGCTTTATCTTGATTATCGATGAGGGAGCAACTTAAGCCAGGGAGTAATATTTTCAATGCATACTACTTCTCGTGGATGCACCATATCTTAACCTGCTAGAAGGTCTTTTTATCTTGTCTATAGTGATATTATGTTTTGCATCATATATCTTATTGTCATCATTAACCAAATTGGGATGAAAACCCCAATATGGAGAAGTATAAGTTGTTGATGACTCTAAAACTTTATAGAAGCACAAAACATGCCAAAAAGGGCATGAGTCAGATTTTTCCATGTTGCATCAATTTGATCTAGGGGAACATCAAATAAGGCCCAATATTCAACACCGGGAGGTTTTGCATTGGCACTAGATAAAGGATCAAATTCTCCCAATCGTTCTTAATCCCACCTTCCTTGAGTGAAAGATAACTCCATCACTCGAATGCTAAATTTCTGAACTTGCTCATATGGGTTAAGGCCAGATAGAAAGTAGACCAATCAGGTTAAGGCTAGATTTTGCCATAGTCGGATGGACATGTTAGAGTGTGGGTTAAGGTTGCCTCTTCACATTTGAAAGGAGCTTCTATTTGCTTGATGTATGAATGTCCTAAAAGACTGTCATAAAGCATTGTCACAGTTGAACTGTTATATCTTAGAATTCTTTTAGTACTTGAAGCATTATTCTTGAATATGTTTGACATTCATTTTGTTCCCATGGAAAATTTGTTCGAATATCATCATTTTCAAGCAATAACAACTTCTTAAAGGGTGCTAGCTTAGTCGTATAGCACCTTCCTAATTATAGGCAGGAGATTGGTGGTTCGATTTCTCCGTACCCTATCATAAATTAGTGACTAAGAAAATGACTAAATTCGCATATATATGACTATTAGTAGCTAATTTCCAGTATCTTATAGCACGACTAACATTTAGTCGTATTTAACTTATTCATTAATATGTTATCATCTAGTAGTTTATTTAGTCATATATTTGGTCATTAATTGTGACAATCAATGACTAAATCAATGACTAAATTAGTGACTAAATCAGTGAGTAACAATGACTAAATTAGTGAGTATCAATGAATAAATCAATGACTTAATCAGTGACTATCAATGACCAATAAGTCAACCAATTAATGACTAGTGAAATATGACTAGAGATAAGATAGTGGAAATCGGATACTATTAGTTATCAACTCAAAAATAGTCGTTTATAGTCGAATTTTAGTCATTAATTTCTCATTTTGTACTAGTGTATGGAAAACCATGGTCGTCATGGTGAACCACAATCATCCACAATCATCCACAATCAAACATGATCACCATACTCAACCATGGTCCACCATTTAAGCAATCATGGCCAACAAATTCAACTATAGTTAACCATGGTATTACATGGACAAACATAGCCACCACTGTCAACGATGATAAAACATGGTTAACCATCATCAAATTTTGTCAACCATAATCAAACATAATGAAAATGGTAAAACATAATCATACATGTTCAACCATAGTCAAACATGGTCAACTATATTTTACCATGGAACAACCATAATGAGCCATGGTCAAACATGGCTAACCAATTTTACCTATGGTCAAGTACAATCCCACAATGAACCATGGTTAACCAAATTCAATTCTAGTAAACCATAGTCAAACATGATCAATCATAGAAAAATGAAGTCAATCATAGTTAATGATGGTGATGTTGGAATTTATGGCACTGGTTATTCTTTGGGGAATGTGTGGCATGAAAAACTTATGTAGGTGTTATAATCATCCATGGCCAACCATAACAAACCATTGTCCAATATTTTCAACTATAGTCAAACCATTCTCAATTGTAGACAAATGAAATCTACGATGGTCAACCATAGTCAATAATTGTCAAACATTGTTAACCATAGTCAAAACATGGTTCACTTTGTGAAAAGAGACAAATTTGAACACTAACTTTGCTACTTATCCATCTAATGATCATATTGCATAATCAAGTTAAGGATCAGTCTCAAACTTGAATCAACCATAGCATCCATTGTCAACCATGGGAAACTATGGTCATCATGGTGAATCGCAATCATCCATAATCAAACATGATCGACCATAGTCAAGCATGGTCCACCATAAACAATCATGGCACAAAAAGTCAACAATAGTTAACCATGGTGAAACATATCCAACCACTGTCGACCATAATGAAACATGGTCAACCATCATCAATCATGGTCAATCATAATAAAATGTAATGAAACATGGTCAAACATCATCATACAGTGTCAACCATGGTCAAATATGGTAAACTATATTTGACCATGGACAACCATTTCCAACCATTGTCAACCAAAAAAAAACATGGTCAAACATGGTCAACCATATTTACTTATTCCCAATCAAAGTCAACCATAATGAACCATGGGTAACTAGAGTCAACCATAGGAAACCATATCAAAACATGATCAATTATGAACAAATGAAGCTAATCATAATGATGGTGATATTGGAATTTATGGCACAAGCTATTGTTGTAGGAATGTATGGAATGAATAAAAATCTTTCTAGGTACTATAGTCAACCATAACTAAACATGGTTCCACATGGTCAACCATAATCAACTACATCCAAAAATGGTCAATATACAAAAATGAAGTCTAACTTGGTTAACCATAGTGAAGCATTTTTAACCATAGTCAAAACATGAATCACTTTATGGCAAGAGACAAATTCAACCATTGACTTTGCTACTAGTTTATCCATCCAGTGATCAAATTGCATAATCAATTGAAGGATCGCTTTCAAACACAGCCAACCATAGTAACCATCTCCAAACAAGGGCAATCACAATCATTATGGTGAACCAAAACCATCCATAATCAAACATGATCAATAATAGTCAACCATGGTCCACCATAAATAATCATAGCCAGCAAAGTCAATAATAGTGTTAAACCATGGTCATACATGGTCAAACATAGCCAACCACTATCGACCATAATGAAACATGGTTAACCATAATCAAACATAATGAAACATGGTCAAACGTCATCATACGTAGTTGACCATAGTTAAACATGGTCAACCATAGCCGACCATACTCAAACATGGTCAGCTATGTTGTACCATGGTCAACCACAACAATAGTCAACAATGGTCATTATATTGGGATTTATGGAACATGTTTTTGTTGTGGGAATGTGTGGCATATCCCTTAATGAAAAATAAATTATCTAAGAGTTATAGTCAACTATGGTAAACCATATCCAACCATGGTCATACATAGTTGACTAAATTCAGCCATGGACAATCATAGTCAAACATTGTTAACCATGTTCAATCATAGTAAATCATGGTTCATGAATTTGTGGCAATAGACAGAGTCAACCATTGACTATGGTTGACCGACTTCATGACTCTATGGCAAGAGACAAATCCAACTATTGAATTTACTACTTATCCATTCTATGACAAATCTACACAATAAAGTTAATGATCATGTTAAACTTAGTCAACCATACTCAATCATCGTCAACCATCAGAAACCTTGGTCATCATGGTGAACCACAATCAAACATGATAAACCATAGTTAACAATAGTCCACCATATGAAACCATGGCCAACCAAATTTAATGGAACATAACCCTTAATTATATAGGTGTTATGGTTAACCATAGTCTTAACCATGGTCGACCATAACCAACCATGGTCCACCACCATCAAACATGGTCAATTGTAAACAAATGAAATTAATAATAGTCAAATTTGGTCAAGCATGGTCAACTATAGTAAACCATGGTCAATCATAGACAAATGAAGTCAAAGATAGTCAATTTTGGTCAACTATAGTTAAGAATTATTAACCATAGTCAATAATAGTAAAACATGGTTGACTTTGTCATAAGGGACAAAGGAAACCATTGACTTTTCTACTTATCCATCCAATGACCAAACTACGTAATCAAGTTATGCATCAATCTCAACCATAGTCAACTTAGTCAACCATGGTCATCATGGAGAGATACTATAACACCCCGTTTTTTACCCCATAATATAATAATGTAAATATGGATGATATGGCTAGAAGCCAGACATGAATGATGTAATTTTGTATATTTTTACTTTTTATATAAAACCATGACTACTACAACCAGAGAATGGAAAAATAGATGGGGGGGCTAAGAGTCCACAAGAAGGTTAAAAAGGTGTCCCAATGCACGCATGCCGCATGGCTAGCTTTCACCACACCTGGTGCCACTTGGTTAGTCATCAATATGCCTATAAATATGAGAACTAAGTCCACTCAAAGGATTCACTCTCCTTGGATGGAGTGAGTCTCTGTGGTCAGAAATGAACCAACCTATGTTAAGAACTAGAACCTTCTTGTGGATTAATATCCCCAGCTCACGGGTGGCTCTGTTCAAGAAAGATATGGCTTGACAAAACCTATGGATGGGTGGAGCGTTGTTGGTCTGCAGGAAGTTGAATGCATTTAAATATAAGTATTCATCGGTGTTTATATGTGTTGTATTTATCTTTGAAATGTGTATAAGTGTGCAGATCTTTGATATGTGTGTAATAGAATTATCATTTAATGTTGAAAAGAATTACCTAAAGTTATTGAAATATTGTGATTGAATTCATGTAGAGGTTGTTTAGAATGTATATATATTTTTTTAAGAATTGTTAGTAATTGATAAATCATACAAAATCCCACTGTAATTATTAAAATATCAATAATGGTAAGAAAAACATAATAATAGAGGTATTTTCAGTTCAAAATTGGGTTGAATCATGACCCCAATGACATCGGAAGGTATTGGGGTCCTGACAAATTGGTATTGAACTCAGGCTATAGCACTGGGACTGTAGGGGCTGAATTTGAATTTTTACAAGCATAATTATAGGTTGCACATGAAGTGTATGACAGGAATTACACGGGAAAAATATTGAAAAAAAAACATGTATAGATTCTCGATTGTTGAAATTTAGAGTGGTAATCAAAAATATTGAATGATTGTTCAAAGGGCTAGATTGATTTTAGAAGCCGTGTGAAAAAAATTCATGAGTTTTGACAAAAAAATGGGTGAAGCTACAGTTACATATAGACTACATGATAAATTTCTTGAAGGGATTCTTGTCTTGAGATGGTGTTTTTTTTTTCAAAACTAGTAGGGGAGTTGGGAATAAAAACAAATCTCTAGTTCAAAAACTCACCAGTAAGAGCAAAGGGACAAAATGCACAGTTCAATTTATTTATAGAATGATTCTTCTGTATTGAAAATGACTAGGTGTCATTTTGAGCTCGCCACCTAGTTATAGGATAGATGACAGGTGTAATTATCCAAGAGCCACTTGTCAAAATTTGAATTTTTGAATTTTTTTAAAATATTATGTGGACCCCACTCGTACCATGCAGACAGGTGACATGGAAGTGCCACATGGGTAGGAGGTTTGATGTGGGGAAGAGCCATGTGAGTAGAAGGTGTGATGTGGACCAGCCACATCATATCTATGTGCATAGGTCCATGCGTGTGGTAGATTCTAAAGGCATATGGAGATCTGATCATTGGATGAGGAAGATCAAAGATAAATGTCTCACTGTCATTCAGGCTCATGAAAATGCATGATGTTTAATTTAATGAGCACGATCCTGAAAGAAAACCACTCAAGGCACATTTCACCATTGAAATAATTAAGGATCTCAAAAATAGTCTGTCTAAACCACTTCCATGCCAATCCTGAACCTACCAAACCACTTATTGAATGCCAAATTTTAATGCCATCTAGTTTGTTCAATCAACCTTGGAGGGTGCAGATGGTTCATTGATGTGATATGATGGGATGGGAAGGAGTGACATGTACCTATCTATTGGCCTGATTTTATGACCTGGCCAACTTAGGGAGATAAATCCCACACAAGTAGCTTAGAGCAGCTTCCGGTGTGTTTGGGATGGAAATACCTCGTAGGTTATGGTCCTACTACCAGTTGAGTTTATTCTCTTAAGGAGAATTTTTAAAACTCAACAAAATGTAACCTAAATTAATCTACTATTTTAAGAAAGAAAATCATAAATCTAGTCTCTAAGTTTAGTCTAATCTAACGTGCTTTCCTAAAGAAAGTATTCTGTTTTGTTTGTTTTCTTTTAGTCTTCTTGTTGATTTATCTAATGACAATTTCAAAATTTAAACAAAATAAATCTAAATAAAATTTAACTAACACTGCTAGAATTTAACCTATAAATTGAAATAAAACTAATTAACCTTTCTATCCTAACCTATCTCAGCTGAGAGCAAGTTTAATAACTAAATTCAATTATCTATTAATGATAAATAAGTTTGAAAAGCAACAGTTTTAAATCAATGAACCAACTCAACCGAATAAAAACTGTAACATTTGAGACTAAAATGTTTATGAGAAAAGAATGATGAAATAATACAATAGTTTCATAACTCTTTTACCATAGATTGTCAAAAGATAATCAAACTTACACACTTCGATATTTGAATAATAGAAAATTAACTAACTGAGAACCAAAATATTTGTCAACACACAAAATATTTAACTCAATTAGTTAAAGGGAAATAATATCAATTGCATTCGTTTATCAACCAAAGCTTAATTAAATGAAGATACAATATCAAATATCAAATATGAAATGAGTGATTAGAGCAAGTTTTAAAGATTTATAGAAAACCACAACCAAGTATGACAATATATAATAAAGACCAGAAAGCAAGATACCAAACTCACATATATATATATATATATATATGTTTCAACAAAACAATGATCAAAGAGATACCAATTTATGAAACGCTCCTGAAAGATCCAAGAAAAAGAGAATTCTTCTCTAATATCCCCCAGTGAAAAAGTTTGAAATTTCAGTAAAAGTCCTTTCTAAAAAAAACTCCCCTCCCCATTACAGAAAAATGTTTGGATTTATATACACTACGAGGAGCTAACTCCCTTCGAACTATTTCATGGTCTATTTACAAAAATAGTGAAACCATTTCTTAACCATTGTTAAGATAACTTATGATTATCCCTACATTCTTTCAATTGATGATATGACTCAATTGACACCGAAAGAAGCACCTGGAAAATATGAACCTTCTTCGAAGAAAACAAAACGTAATCTTCTAGAATATATGCTAGCTACCAATGCAAAAATTGTTCTCTTCCTATAAAGCAGCAAAATAGTTCCATTTCATCCAAAGTATTCGCATCATAGATACACCTGTGACAATAAAAAACGCAAAAATTAATTCTCTTAAATTGATAGTAACAGGAAATAATAGAAAAATAGAATAAAATTTCTACGGATTTACAATGTTGTAGATATGTTCATTAAATTATAGTAGTTACCTGTCAAAACCAAAACAAAGCAAATGTCAATTTTTTATTTGCAATTTGATCACCCTTCTTGCTTCAGAAAGCCTAACTTTGAGTTTTAAAATCCCAAGTTTTTGTTGATCAACCTACTCAAGTAAATGAGTATTTGTTATCATTACAACTTTCTTGGCTTCCTTATATCTGCGTTTCTTCAAGTTCGCCTCATGCCATCTATCTACCCAAACTAACAATTCATCCTTGAATGTTTTATTTTCTTCATCTTTTATTAATGCATCAGCCTTGAAATCTTTCAATTCTGCCTTTAACTGTGAGATCTTAGTTTTATATACTTGGTTCAGAACTTGCTTACGAGACTCTTCCTCCTTATCATCATAGAAGTCGCCAGAATAAGAAGAATTTGGCTCTCTGAAAACTTGAATAGGCTGAGGAATGTTCTCAAATGTACATTCTACCCCTGATTCATTTGGACAAGCATTTTCAATAGTCTTTAGCCAACGACGTCATTGGATCATTAACAATTGAAGCTTGTTCATCAGTATGAACTGTCTCAAAAATTGGGAAAAAGACATCATCTTCATTTTCAAGGTGGATAACAATTGGCTCAATGTTTTGTTGCGTTGCGACAGGTATAGGCAAGTTACCCATGCTTCGGGTAAACCTGCGGGAAACTTCTGCAACTATCTTCGTTTGTTCAAACTTAGCCTCATCACAACAAATACTTGCTAATTTCTCAAGCTTTTCTGCATAAAGATCCTGAGTACTTTTCTGCTGAGAAGCGAGGGTTTCAGCAACACATTCATTCTTAATCAACTCTCCTTCTACATTTTGTAACGAAGCTGAATTATTAACACCTGAATCTTCTAGGGAAATATCTGATTGAAATACTACATTCTTAGAAACTGAGGGTTTCTTTCATTTAACCCGAGTCTTAGGCTTGACTGATGACCAAAATTCATTTTTCCCTAAATTGTTCTCAGTTAAAAATTGATCCCAACTTCGTTTGTTAAGTGATAATTGATGCTGGATTAAGATTTTGATTAGTCCATGATGAAAAAGGAATTGATCATGAACATCAATTGCATTTTGATTGGCCAAAGCCATCTTCTCTAAACTATGGAAAAAATAATAGGGTAAGTTCAGTTTAGGTCCCTTCAATGCCATCAGCAATCTAAGGTGATAGAAATGCACATGAGATAATCCACCATCACAGGTTATAAACCGAACTATGAATCGAAATAAGGGAAACCATCAAGGTTTCAGGAATCTTACTGGAAAAACATATTGTTCATTGAAATCCTCAGGTAGAGGCAACAAAAATGTCTTCCATTTGTCTTTGTTCATTGCACCTTTCTTAAACCACCTTTCTCCATTTAGTGGTAACTTAGTTGCTTCAGCTATAAAATTTTCAGACAGGGTCAATTGTAAATCCCCTATTTGTGCAATTTCACCATTAAAAGACAGAGAGAAACGATGTGTTACCTCTACATTATGACCACTGAAACTATCAAAGAACTTCCCCCATCCAACCTTATCAATAAAACAAGTTGTTTCAGGCTCTCCAATAACACATTCTGAACCTTTTGGTTCAAATTGGCATAAGGGTGCCATCTCTGTTTGATGTGATTTCTCTTCCAATTGAGTAACAAATGATGTGGTAAAAACCGACGGGATAGGTATCCAAGCGCTAATAGACATAATGAAAAACCAAATTCAACTTACATGAAATGACCCTGGAATCTTGTTTAGGAATAATACCCTAACTGCCACAAGTAAGTGCATGAACGAAACCATCATAACAATATAGACCGTGACATTATTACCCTGTACTAAATCCATTCAAGATATGAAGGTAATAAAGATAGCAGGTAGGGTAATAGTTGCAAGATGTAAGTAAAACAACAAGTGTCTCAAATGAGTCAAATCATAACCAGTATTCAATAAACTCAACCTCAGCATTGGCATAATGTTGGTTGACACGAAGTGGTCACATACAGTGGTAAATGATTTCATGGTTTCTCCTTTGAAAAATGAACAATTGAAATGAAATCTAACCATGGTAATATGATATTGAAATGATAATATATACAAAATTTTCATTACAAAATGTTCATATGAACATGTTATAACCTACCATGACCAAAACTTCAATATCACTTGAATAATCAAAATAATTCGAATTCAATGGATAAAAATGATATGATAATTTTTCAAATCAATATTTTAAAAAATATCATATTTATTATAAAGATAATCATTCAGCTTGAAATTTGTAAAATGTCCATCAAAATAAAAGTCGAGTCCATGATGTTTTAAAGTATTTTCAAAGGTAAACATGTCCCCTTATATACAAATGTTCAAATTATTTATTTACAAAACATTAAAATATGATCAACATATAACAAGGATAATATGAATATGTACCAAGGGTTAAAAAAATTTATTCAACAAAATGAATCAACCCTAGGAAAATATATATTAACCTATACTTAATTCTCATATCTGCAAAGAAATGAAAACAAAAAATGAAAATAAGGAAGAATAATAAAATCAAATTCAAGCAATGTTAATTAATAATGAATGATAATAATTAGCAGATCATAAATATAATCACTTAAAATAGTACTGAAAATTGATCATATTTAACAGCTGCTAGAAAAATAAATTTGTAAAAATAACGAGCTTGAATTGAAATTATTAACTCAACTTTATTTTGATTATCAATGCCTTCTATCTAAGAGTACCTTCAGAATCAAAGATTCTGAAGGCACTTCTCAATAATTTTATGGTGAATTATAGAAGGAAACTAATCAATTTTATTCAAAAGAGTAGAAAAAATTGAGAGGGTTGTTGCCTGCCAACAAATGGCGATGACCTCGGTGAACCAGTTATCTCTGCTCATCATCTTAAAAGCTGAAACAAACATAGTCTTAAAATTTCGTCAAAACGAATTAGAAAAACTTAATCTAATCATAATCATAATCAAACAACATTTACAGATATTTTTCAGAACCATCTTCGTTCCTATAGATAAATATTTTGTTATAGACAAGCTAACAATTCCCTCGGCAAAACAAAATACTCAATATAAAGGCAATCTGCATCATAGTATAAGGATGAACCTACTTACTTCTCCGAAATTTTTTGAAAACCTTCTCCAATTAGAAATACTTATGGATTTTCCATTAAATATTAATTGAAGACCACTATCCAGGCAAGGTAACCTGATAAAGACAACACCATTCACGAGTTTTATCAAGGATAAACAAGTTGGCTCATTATGAGACCTCCTGTCCCTTGATCTTTTGATCAAGAGCCATCACCCTGGTGATTAGAAATGATGTTATCTTCAATAAAACTAATGATCATGATTAGGTCGGCTCATGATCAAACCTCCTATTCTCTAATCAAAATCTAACTTATGAAAGATAATTATGCATGGAGCAGATCAAAAATCTTAGCAGATAATAAATAGATTTTTAAATAAATGACTAATGATGCAAATTAATAAATATTTTCCCAAGTACTATGCTTTGAAAAGGAGAATTATCAGCCATCCTAACGTATAAGTATACAGGTAATGAAAGATTAATCCTGATCATAAGCGCAAACATTATTAGTAAATGATCCAAATCAGATTCAAGAAGAACTGATAAGTCCAATCAAATCTTGAATACTTATCAAATTTCAATTGTTTTAAAACAAATGAACAAAACTAAATTTGAGCCCTAGGGTTTATTTATTTACAAACATCCTTCTCAAACAGAAATATGTACAGTTTTGCTTCTTCTTTTTTTAATCCAATAATTCAAAATAAAACTAAGTTTATTTGCCTACAGCCATGTACAGAAATTTGACACAAATTATGTACAGAAAATTGAAAAGATTATGATATTTTATAAAGAAGAATTTTAATCTTTCCTGAGAAATTAAGAAAACTAATTATGAAATGTAATTATAGCATACTTACAGAGAAATCAGATTTAAAGAAATTGGAAGATATTTACAAAAATTCTGATTGATAGAAGAATGAACATAAAATAAAAAATGAAGTCAAAATTTTGTAATACCAGAGATTACTATGTACAGAAAAAAAATATTCTCAAAAATTAATCAAAATGAAACTGTATATTACAGAAATTGAAAAATTAAAAGATAAACTGTACAATTATTTACAAAATAGACAAACTTATGTACAGTAGTATGTACAGATGCAAAAATTAACATAAATACTTCTTAAGTACCAACCCATTTACTGGAAGAATTTCAAGTTGGCCTTCCAAGGTTTCAAGACGAAAAGTACTAGGACCTAACTTCTCAGAAATAACAAATGGTCCTAACCAGAGACTCTGAAATTTTTTATGTTCCCCCTTATCTTCATGATCCTTATCCCATTTGAGAACTAAATCACCGACCTGGAAATCTCTCTTAGAACTAGAAGATTGATCGAATCAAGATTTGACTATCTACTGATGTTTAACAAAATGTTGATTGGCCTTATCTCGTTCCTCTTCTAATTTTAACAGAGTACTGATTCTCTTTTCTAGTACTGAACATTCCTCATCCTGTACAGATTGAGCAAGCTGAAGAGAAGGTAAAAATAAATTTGGTGGTAAGATAGCTTTAGTTCCATAGACTAAAAAGAAAGGTGAATTGCTAATGGAAGACTTAGGAGTAACCCTATCAGCCCATAATGCATTGAACAGAGCCGTGGGCCAATTTCAATGGTGAGTTGAAATAGTCCTTTTTAGAAATTTTAACAAATTTTTGTTGGTTGATTCAACTAAACCATTTCCATGAGGATGGTAGTTCGCAGAATATCTAATCCTTATTCCCTTTTCTAATGCAAATTGAGTCAATTCAATAGATGAAAAGTAAGAGGCATTATAAAAAACCAGAGAGTCAGGAACACCAAATCATATAGTAATAAAAGATTCAATGAATAGAATTACTTGATTAGTGTTAACTACTCTTAAAGGTACAACCTCTGCCCATCGAGTAAAATAATTAGTTGCTGTTATGATATACTTATGTCGTAAATACGAGGGTGGGTTTATCGGACCAACAATATTAATTCCCCATTGTTTAAAAGGGCTCTCCACTGAAACTGGCTGTAAAGGGAAGGCAAACTTTTTGACTTGACTTGTAGTAATTTGACATTATTGACACTTTCTTACAAAAGCATAAGAGTCTCTGAATAAAGTTGGCCAATAATATCCAGCTCTAATAATTTTGTGAGTGGTAGTCTCACCTCCAAAGTGACCACCTGCAGGGCCAAAATGTAACTCCTTAATGATTGTTTCAGTTTCATCCTTGTCTAAACAACGAAGTAATACATCGTCTAAATTTTTCCTAAAAAAAATGTTATCAATCAAAAGATAAGGTGCTGATTTTAATCTAAGTGCTCTTCTTTTCCTAGGTTCTAGATGATCAGGGGCAGTTCCTGTTTCAAGAAGAGTTCTTAGATCTGAATACCAAGAGTCTTCTGGTGGTGGATAAAAATAAATTTCTCTAACCAACAGAGTTTCATCATAGTTTATTTTAGAATCTGTGTTTGGCAAATGAGTTGCTTCATCAGCAAGCTTACATACTCCTTGACCTTTAATCACAGTTGAAGGTTTGATTTCCATGTCATATTCTTGGAGAGCAGTCATCCACGGAGCTTGTTTATCTCCTAAATCCTTCTGAACCAGCAAATTCCTTACTGCAGGAAATGGAACAAACACCTTAGTTCTTGATTTAAGTATATAAGGACGAAAGTGTTTAACTACTTTAAAAACAACAAAGTCTTGTTTATCAACTTCATGATAGTTCAATTCAACAGCTTTGAAGTTGGAACTCATAAATGAAATTGGAACTTCATTATTTTTCTGATTTAGTTGGGTTAAGATTGTTGCGTATGAAATATCAGAAGTGAAGGTATACAAGAAGAAATCTTTGCTAAAATATGGGCTAAGTAAACTAGGTGCTTCTGAAATTGCCTCTAAAATTTTCTGAAACAACTCCTTTTCAGTAGACCCCCTGTTGAAAACAACATCTTTCTTTATCATCTTTTGTAATGGACGAACTATCTCTGAAAAACTTGGAATGAATCTTCTAACAAAGTTTATTTTACCAAGAAACGATTGCATTGCTTTCTTATTTGTAGGGAAAGTTATCTTTGCAATGGGCTATGTATGTTCAGGATCAATCATGATCCCATGTCTTGATATCACACAACCTAACAAGATTCCCTACGTAACAACAAAAATTGTTTTTTTAGGATTCAGATATACTCCATATTTTCTACAATGTTCAAGTACCTTTCTAAGATGAGAAATATGATCAGGTCTGTGTTTTGAAAAAACTATAACATCGTCAAGGTATACAACCACTGAATGATTGATTAACCCTCTAAAAGCAATATCCATTGCTCGTTGAAAAGTTGCCCTAGCATTGATTAACCCAAAAGGCATCTTATGATAAGCATATGTTCCCCATGGGGTTTTGAATGTTGTTTTGAGTTGATCATCAGGGGATACTAGGATATGATTATACCTTGGGAAACCGTCAAGTAATGACATCATCTCAGAACCAGAAACCTTCTGTAAAATTTGTTCCATGGGTGGAACTGGATAATTGTCCTTTTCAGAGGATCTATTTAGGTTGCGGAAGTCAACACACAATCAAATATCACCGTTCTTCTTCCTAACTAGAACCAAATTTTCTACCCACTGGGTATGTCTAATTGGAAAGATAATTTTGGCAGCTAAAAGCTTATTCAGTTCCTTCTTAATGGTTGGTTCCAAATTAGGGTGAAACTTCCTGAGTTTCTGCTGAAAGGGTTTTGTTGCTTGTTTCATGGGGATGACATGTTGCATGACTTGCGGATTGAAGGTCTTTAAGTCATCATATGTCCAAGCGAACATGTCTTTGAATTCTTTGAATAACTTAATGAATGGTGCTTTCTCTGCAGGGGTACAATCTACTCCTAAGTTCACAGTTTGGGGATTAGGTTATGTTCCTAAGTTTATAGTTTCAAATTTCATTTGTGAACTATTGGTTTTGCAATTAGGAACTGCTTTAAATTTATCATGCAAATCGTAAAATTTCTCCAATTGCAAAACATAGCTGGGAATCGATTTTACCTTTTCCTTAGCCTTTTCAATTGAACAAACCTTATTTATTACCGTAAAGTCATGCAGATTTTCGTCATGAGTTATTTCATCAATGGCTGTGTCCTTAAACGTGTCTTCATTTGTCAAAAAATTTATAATCTGCACATCGTCATCAAAAACTCGCCAGTTAATTATATTATTTGGAATTGAAGGTCTAAAAATTAAATCAACTGAAAAGAAATCTGAAGTGAAATTTTTAGACGGAATTAATTTTGAAGCAACATTAGCTAATAAGTCGGCTTCCTGATTTGGAAACCTAGGAATAGAATGAATGTTGAATGCTTCAAAATATGAAATTAAGTTCCATACCTCATGCTGATAATTCTACAAATGCTCTGAGACACAGTGTATAGAATTACAAACCTGCCTAACAATGATTTCAAAATCTCCATAGACGATCAATGCCTTGATATCAAGATCTATTGCTTTCTTCAACCCTTGAATCAATGCTTCCTATTCTACAATATTGTTTGTACAATCAAATTCTAACATACAAGCTATACAAATTTTATTTCCGTTAGGGTTAATTAACAAACAACGAGCGCCTGCGCCTTCCTTCGACTTTGACCCATCAAAATATAACATCCAAGTGGAACTATTTGCAACTACTTTGATGTCTATAATATGTACATGATCTGGTTTATTTACATTATATACAATATCCCTAGACAAAGAATCTTTCTAAATATTAGTAACATTTAAAATTTCAGAATGCTGAATTTTATCAGAAAAATCAGATTTATCAGATTTGAAATCTCCAAAACCAAGTTCAAACATGTAGTTTCCCATAATAGACTCTGAAAACAAAACTGGCTCACTTGGGTCATGCATGTCTGTAACAGTATGTTTCAAATACCTCTCCCTTCTTATTTTAATTTGATTTGATTTACCATTTTTCGGCAACCAGAGAGTTGACCAATCAGTAGTAAAGAATCCATTTAATTTTTGTGACCAGTCCCTGCTAAAAAATAATCCATATGCATCTGGGATATCTGCCACTACAATATCAATGATCTGAAAAATAGAAGGATTACATACAATCCTTATCAAAACATCTTTCATCTCTCCCAATACCCTCACATTTGTTCTATCAAGTTGAGTGATTTGTGACTCTGATGGAACATATTTAGCGTTCAACTTTCGACAGACTGACAAAGGAATCACGTTGGTTGATGCGCCAAAATCCACCATACAATTATGGATGTTTCTGTTAAAGATTTCGAAAGTGAGAAGAAATGGAGGAGTAGTGGATTTTGAGTTCTTTCCTATCAGTGTAGATTTGCCAGCTACTGATTTACCTTTGTCATTAAAAATTGTTTCAGCATTTGAACTATTAGTAGCTACATTTTGTTGAACACTAGGAGCTACCGAACTTACAGTAGAAGTAATGATAGGACCATTAGGCATGGGATAAATTTGAAGCAAAACGTACATGCTAATGTTTGCATGCAACTTCTTCAGATCTTCAATTATGTCATACTCTAACTTTGGACAACTTTGGACAGATTGAGTGTTTTTAGTAGGTTGAACTTGTTTTCCAGATTGCTGATTATTGTTATCTTTACTTGGAGTAGAACTAGTTGATGCGCCAGGAGTATTAGTTGATGTTCTACTTCTAGTGTTATATGCATGTTGTCCAGTAGGTGGATCTCTGTTTTCAACATCCTTACTTAGATTGTCCCAAAAATGACCATTGAATTGTTGAGGTTCTAGTAACTCATCTTCATTTTCAGACTGCTCTTCTTCATCCTGATCTACAGTTTCTTGATTTGAAGAAGTTTCAGATAATGACAAAACTTCTCAAATGGTGTTAAAAATTTCTTCTTGAAATGCTACATCTGGAGGTAAACTTGGTTTGTTATTAGTAGGAGGGTTGGGTCTAAATTAGTTTTTGAAGTATCCTCTTGAAGAAGAACCTTTAGAACTTGTTTTCTTTAACCCTACAAGTTAGTTAGTTAATGCTTAGACTACATTCTACAGTTGTTCAATGTCATATGCCTTATATGTATCCACATTGGATCGTTCAGTTTTCTTACGTGGAAAAGTATCAATCTTTCCACTTCATTCAGGATCATAAGACATAGAGTCTTTCTCAACTTTTATGGCCTCTTCAAAAGTTTCGAGAAGTGTTGTTTTACCCACTCATTTAACCAACATCCCTAAGTACTTTGGCAAAGCTAAAACAAATTTATCGATAATAATGTCCTCGAGTGGTTGAGATGCAATAGGAATTTTATTTTTTAATGTCAAGAATCTCTGATTGAAATCCTTAACTCTTTCTTTGGTTTCCATTTTGATTCTGGACAACTCGAGTGCCAAAGCTGCAGGTGTTTTGTCTTCACCAAATTTATCTAAGAAGGCTTTATTAAAATCTTCCCAGTTGGTAATTGAACCTTGGACTAATGAGAAATACCAAGTTGAAGCTCTTCCTTCGAAATTTAATGGGAAAAGACGACACACTATATCTTCATGTTGAACGTTCATCATTTGAACACCTAAAATAAATTTGTCAACATGTCCCTCAGCTGGCTCTTTGTTATCCAGATTAAACTTCAGAAGAAGCTTATCTCAATGTTTTGGTAATGCATGTTGGGCACCAGGTATGGCTACAACAATTTTCCTTAGCCATGGAGATAGTGGGTTTGGTTGGTTTCCTATCATAGGTTTCTCTTCTGAATCTGAGGAATTGTCTTGATTGAAAGTTTTGGGAGAGTCAGGTGAAGAGTCTGGAGGAGACGGTGGTTGACCAAAACATCCTAGATTAAGGAGACCAGGTGCAGTACGTGTTCTAATGATCCGAGGATTTAGAGTACCAATTAACACAATATCAGACTATGTTGATTCAGGTTCAATTTGAGTTGATTGAGTATGATGTTGTTGTCTATGGGGCAATCCATAATCTAAAGGTGGTATACCATTTTGATGTGCATAAGCTCTTGTAAGGATTCTACATGTCTCTGCTAAAACATTGATATTTTGCTCAGGATTGAAAGGAGTTCTGACAGTTTTAGTGAGTGGTGAACTACTGAATTCAGCTTGTGAATCAGACTGAACTGGGGGTTGCTAACTAGTTGAAGGTTTACTGTTGGTTTTATTAGCGATTAATCATTAGCTGGCACTCCTTCTAGCGCCATTTTTTGTCCTGATTTTATGACCTGGCCAACTTAGGGAGATAAATCCCACACAAGTAGCTTAGAGAAACTTCCGGTGTGTTTGGGATGGCAATACCTCGTAGGTTATGGTCCTACTACCAGTTGAGTTTATTCTCTTAAGGAGAATTTTTAAAACTCAACAAAATGTAACCTACATTAATCTATTGTTTTAAGAAAGAAAATCATAAATCTAGTCTCTAAGTGTAATCTAATCTAAGGTGCTTTCCTAAAGAAAGTCTTATGTTTTGTTTGTTTTCCTTTAGTTTTGTTTTCTGATTTATCTAATGACAATTTCAAAATTTAAACAAAATAAATCTAAATAAAATCTAACTAAAACTGTTAGAATTTAACCTATAAATTCAAATAAAACTAATTAACCTTTCTATCCTAACCTATCTCAGTTGAGAGCAAGTTTAATAACTAAATTCAGTTATCTATTAATGATAAATAAGTCTGAAAAGCAACAGTTTTAAATCAATGAACCAACTCAACCGAATAAAAACTGTAACATTTGAGACTAAAATGTTTATGAGAAAAGAATGATGAAATAATACAATAGTTTCATAACTCTTTTACCATAGTTTGTCAAAAGATAATCAAACCTATACACTTCGATATTTGAATAATAGAAAAATTAACTAACTGAGAATCAAAATATTTGTCAACACACATAATATTTAACTCAATTAGTTAAAGGGAAATAATATCAATTACATTCGGTTATCAAGCAAAGCTTAATTAAATGAAGATACAATATCAAATATAAAATATCAAATGAGTGATTATATCAAGTTTTAAAGATTTATATAAAAACACAACCAAGTATGAGAGTATATAATAAAGACCATAAAGCCAGATACAAAACTCACACACACACACACACACACACATATATATATATATACATTTCAACAAAACAATGATCAGAGAGATACTAGTTTATGAAACGCTCCTGAAAGATCCAAGAAAAAGACAATTCTTCTCTAATATCCACCAGTGAAAAAGTTTGAAATTTCAGTATAAGTCCTTTCTGAACAAAACTCCCCTCAACATTACAGAAAAATGTTTGGATTTATATACACTACAAGGAGATAACTCCCTTTAAACTATTTCAGGGTCTATTTCCAAAAATAGTGAAACCGTTTCTTAACAGCTGTTAAGATAACTTATGATTATCCCTACATTGTTTCAATTGATGATATGACTCAATTGACACCGAAAGAAGCACGTAGAAAATATGAACCTTCTTTGAAGCAAAAAAAACGTGATCTTCTAGAATATATGCCAGCTATCAACGCAAAAACTGTTCTCCTCCTATAAAGCAACAAAATCATTCCATTTCATCCAAAGTATTCGCATCATAGATACACTTGTGACAATCAAAAATGCAAAAATTAATTCTCTTAAATTGATAGTAACAAGAAATAATAAAAAATAGAATAACATTTCTACGAATTTATAGTCACGTAGATATGTTCATTAAATTATAGTAGTTACCTGTCAAAACCAAAACAAAGCAAATGTCAATTTTTTATTTGCAATTTGATCACCCTTGTTGCTTCAGAAAGCCTAACTTTGAGTTTTAAAATCTCAAGTTTTTGTTGATCAACCTGCTCAAGTAAATGAGTATTTGTTATCATTATAACTTTCTTGGATTCCTTATATCTACGTTTCTTCAAGTTCACCTCACGCCATCTATCTACCCAACCTAACAATTCATCCTTGAATATTTTATTTTCTTCATCTTTTATTAATGCATCAGCCTTGCAATCTTTCAATTCTTCCTTTAACTGTGAGATCTTAGTTTCATATACTTGGTTCAGAACTTGATTATGAGACTCTTCCTCCTGATCATCATAGAAGTCGCCAGAATGGGAAGAATTTGGCTCTCTGAAAACTTGAACAGGCTGAGGAATGTTCTCAAATGTAGGTTATACCCCTGATTTGTTTGGACAAGCATTATCAATAGAGTCTTTAGCCAACGACGTCATTGGATCATTAACAATTGAAGCTTGTTCATCAGTATGAACTGTCGCAGAAATTGGGAAAAAGACATCATCTTCATTTTCAAGTTGGATAACAATTGGCTCAAGGTTTTGCTGCATTGCTACAGGTATAGACAAGTTAGCCATGCTTCGGGTAAACCCGTGGGAAACTTCTGCAACTATCTTCGTTTGTTCAAACTTAGCCTCATCACAACAAATACTTGCTAATTTCTTAAGATTTTCTACACAAAGATCTGAGTACTTTTCTACTGAGAAGCGAGGGTTTCAGCAACACATTCACTCTTAATCAATTCTCCTTCTACATTTTGTACCGAAGCTGAATTATTAACACCTGAATCTTCTAGGGCAATATCTGATTGAAATACTACATTCTCAGAAACTGAGGGTTTCTTTCATTTAACCCAGTCTTAGGCTTGACTGATGGCCAAAATTCATTTTTCCCTAAATTGTTCTCAGTTAAAAATTGACCCCAAGTTCAGCCATTAAGTGATAATTGATGTTGGATTAAGATTTTGATTAATCCATGATGAAAAAGGCATTGATCAGGAACATCAATTGCATTTTGATTGGCCAAAGCCATCTTCTCTAAAATATGGAGAAAATAATAGGGTAAGTTTAGTTTAGGTCCCTTCAATGCCATCAACAATCTAAGGTGATAAAAACGCACATGAGAGAATCGACCATCACAAGTTATAAACAGAACTATGAATCAAAATAAGGGAAACCATCAAGGTTTTAGGAATCTTATCGAAAAACCATACTTTTCATTGAAATCCTCAGGTAGAGGCAACAAAAATGTCTTCCATTTGTCTTTGTTCATTGCACCTTTCTTAAACCACCTTTCTCCATTCAGTGGTAACTTAGCTGTTTCAGCTATAAAATTTTTAGACAGGGTCAATTGTAAATCCCCTATTTGTGCAATTTCACCATTAAAAGACAGAGCAAAACGACGTGTTACTTCTATATTATGACCACTGAAACTATCAAAGAACTTCCCCCATCCAACCTTATCAATAAAACAAGCTGTTTCAGGCTCTTCAATAACCCATTATGAACCTTCTGGTTCAAATCGGCATGACGGTGCCATCTATGTTTCCTATGATTTCTCTTCAAATTGAGTAACAAATGATGTGGTAAAAACTGACGGGATAGGTGTCCAAGCGCTAACAGACATAATGAAAAACCAAATTCAACTTACATGAAATGACCCTGGACTCGTGTTTAGGAATAATACCCTAACCGCCACAAGTAAGTGCATGAACAAAACCATCATAACAATATACACCGTGACATTATTACCCTGTACTAAATCCATTCGATATATGAAGGTAATAAAGATAGCAGGTAAGGTAATAGTTACAAGATGTACGTAAAATAACAAGTGTCTCAAATGAGTCAAATCATCACCAGTATTCAATAAACTCAACCTCAGCGTTGGCATAATGTTGCTTGACACAAAGTGGACACATGCAGTGGTAAATGATTTCATGGTTTCTCCTTTGAAAAATGAACAATTGAAATGAAATCTAACCATGGTAATATGATATTGAAATGATAATATATACAAAATTTTCATTACAAAACCTTCATATGAACATGTTATAACATACCATGACCAAAAGTTCAATATCACTTGAATAATCAAAATAATTTGAATTCAATGGATAAAAATGATATGATAATTTTTCAAATCAATATTTTAAAAAATATCATATTTATTATAAAGATATTCATTCAGCTTGAAATTTGTAAAATTTCCATCAAAATAAAAGTCGAGTCCATGATGTTTCAAAGAATTTTCGAAGGTAAACATGTCCCTTTATATACAAATGTTCAAATTATTTATTTGAAAAACATTAAAATATGATCAACATATAACAAAGATAATATGAATATGTACTAAGGGTTAAAAAAATTTATACAACAAAATGAATCAACCCTAGGAAAATATATATTAACCTATACTTAATTCTCATATCTTAAAAGAAATGAAAACAAAAAATGAAAATAAGGAAGAATAATAAAATCAAGTTCAAGCAATGTTAATTAATAATGAATGATAATAGTTAGCAGATCATAAATATAATCACTTAAAATAGTACTGAAAATTGATCATATTTAACAACTGCTAGAAAAATAAATTTGTAAAAATAACGAGCTTGAATTGAAATTATTAACTCAACTTTATTTTGATTATCAATGCCTTCTATCTAAGAGTACCTTCATAATCAAAGATTCTGAAGGCACTTCTCAATAATTTTATGATGAATTATAGAATGAAACTGATCAATTTTATTCAAAAGAGTAGAAAAAATTGAGAGGGTTGTTGCCTGCCAACACTATGAGAGTTGCACAATGAACTTGGATATCAAGGTGGAGAATCAAAGGTTCTTAAGTATTTAGGATCATGAAGGTACTCTAAATTTAATTTAAGGAGCATGATCTTGAAAAGAATCTACTATGGACACCTAGCACCACTACAAGATTTCGGGATCACAAAAATTGTTTTCCAAAACCCCTTCTTTGTCAATCCTGAAACCACTTTACAACATGAGAGTGACATGGAAAAATCACAAGGTGACACCGAGGAATGTCTGACACCTCAACGGACATAAATATTTCCACATCGACACCCTTTTGCATCAACACAATGCCACGTCAGCAGAAAAATTAGAAAAGTTATTAAGAAAAGGTCTAAAGCGAAAATTTTATTTTGGCCATAACAGGAGCATACTAACTCAGAATTTGATGATACTTGCTCCATTTAGATTCCATTTACAAAGGCTACAAAATTTCCAATGAGGATCATAGGCCTATTCTACATAATATTTATGTAAATTTAGATTTAGTGAGTTTTAAAGGTGCATAGCCCGAGGATGGAAGGGGGTCCGGTTGAGGCCCAAATTGTTATGGTGCAGTCGTGATCCGGGCACATAGATAACTATGGATCCTTGAGGCCAAATCCAAAAGGATGTGAACATGGGAGTTGAAGCAAGGCCAAAATCCACTATTTGGGCAAGGGAAGGGTCAATTTTTGGAAACTAGAAGGGAACAAAAGTGGCCCAAGAACTCAAAACCAGAAAATTTGTTGATTTTGACATTTTTTTGTTCATCATAGATGTAAAAAATTTCTTAGAGGCTATTTTTCCAGAAATGCTTAGTTTGTGAGATAGAAGTTTTCAGTAAAAATTCTGAGTTTGGAAGAAAAGGCAGAAAATAAAAATTGGTGATTTTAGAATTTTATAAAAACTGATGGGAGCATCAGATTTGAACGATGAAGATGTTTGTGTACTCACCATTATATGGGATATCAAAGTTTGATACAATTTTTTTTTCGAATTCGTTATCGATTTTCTTCTACATGTCTCATGAGTTGCTCTTTCAATATAAGTACAGTTATAAGAGTGGTGTAAAATTGGTTGAAATTACGGATTTTGGGGAGTTGTAACTTTCATCTCTGAATTCAGTAATGGAAATGGGAGTAGACATCAAAAACAGTATCAAAAGGAGATTAGTAATAGTGAACCTGATTAATAATCAATATCTTTTATCTTTCCACAAAAATTATCAAAAAAGAGGCTTGCAACCCAATTTGATTAAAAAAAAATATTATCAAAATGGGTATTTTCCATAATTTCTCATTTTCACATGAAATTGTTATGAAATCCTAGAAAATGGTTTACCTAACATATTGGTTGCAGGATCACATTTCAAATAGCAGGTATAGGTCTCAAGAGTGGGTATTTTGAGAGTCAGAATTAGTTATAGGAAATAAGTAGTACTGGGAAAAAGTGCTAACTTGATAAAATGGAATATGATGATAATGGAGTATGGAAAATGTAAAAGGACTAAGTATGAATGTATGAAAATCATACGTTGACTTTCACAGTTGTGTGGAAGCATAATGGAATGAGTCAAGTATAGTTCAGCTATGAGATTAAAAGCAATGTGGATGATTGTCAAAGCCTCTTACAAACTTAAGAAAAGAGTTCTATGGTGGTATACAATCATTTTAGATATAGGATTGACTTGGATGTTGCAAAATAATAATAATAAAATGCTACTTGCATAGTTATGTGAAAGTGCAAATGAAGAAGCAATATTGCATGGAAAAAGTGCATGCCATGGATGTATCCTATTCAAAATATGCAAAAATATTGTGCAAGAAGAGAGGATAGAGCTCTTGATGATTGAAGTTGAAGGGATATGAATTGCATTATTGTGGTGTGATGGAAATGTTACGAATGAGGCATAAATAAGATTGAAAAGTATTGTATAAATTATGTAAAGGGGAGACTTATCAAGTGGTTAAAGGTGTTATGGCATTGTCAAAGAATTCATATAATCCATAGAATATAACTGTGTGCAATTTAAAATTGCATGAAATAAATTGAATAGAAGATATGTGGATCTCTTGGTGTGGAACTTTTGATTGGTGTAGTTGTTATTTGATACAATAACATAAAGACTAATAGAGGTAGGAGATGTACTAGTTGTATAAAATGTTATTTCTATGCATAAAAGAAGGGTGTAAATCATAACCCTTGGGATAGGGAAAGAAAACCATGTAATAAGGGTTGCAGAGCATGGGAGGCACAATGTCTTCGCAACAAAAAGACCATTAAACAGTCTTGGATAGTAGAGGGTATCTACTAGGATGAAGAATGCATGTACCCCATCGATGAGATGGGTGAGCCACCATAACAATTAATCTTGATGCATGATATATAGAGTTGTAGGGTATGAACCAGTAGCTTTTATGTAGAGAATGTGAAGTGAACAAAGAACTTCAATTCATCTGGAAATAGCTATCACAAGAGTAATCCACTAAATTATGTAGAATTGGATTGTGAAGACAGAATCTGTGGCATAGTATAAATGGACAATAATTTTCCAAGGAATGTAGATGAAATTTCTAGAATTGGGTAAGGTTAGAAGTAGATCTGGAAAAGAAGATGCCAAGTTTGGATTAGCTAGTGTTAATTAAGAGAATTGGAGCAGTAGACTGTGGAAATGGATAAAATGAAAGGGTGAACCAAAGCATCAAAGAATTTGCAAGGATTCCAAGATTTGGGTACAACAATAAAAGGAACATGTGGAAAACAAGGAAGAAATATTAATGAGGGAGATTTCCTCACCATAAATCTCTATCTTGTTTCTAAAATAGAATTGTATATTTTTTAAGTAGAAAGTGTAACTTGTATATGAATTGATTGTTTCTACTTGGGTGAAAGTATTGCAGCCAATGAACTGTTATGCAATTGGAAAAGAGACTGTGGAAGAGATCAGCTAAGTTGTGGATTCCATACTATGAAGGGGAGAGGAGAGGGAGAAATTCCTTAACTCTCCTTTTGCATTGTTTATGTTTATTTATGTCAAGAAAATAGCTATGGGTGTGTGCAAGAAGATGAGGGACCTTTTAGATGCAATCCTAGTTTTTGAAAACACGATCACGTTACATAAAAATATAACATGTTTCTGCTACATAGCACTTGGTATAGTAAAACCCAAGCGTGACATGTCATTAGACATGTAGGATAGGGAAACATAATGCGTACGCGTTATATAACTACAAAACGTGTAATTTTTATGTCGTTATATAATGTGTGCACATGTTGTAAATCTAAAATCAATTTAAATACACAATCACGATAACCTGCGGCGCATTTCAACCATCAGGAACGCGAATTTGAGCTTGGACGGAGCCGGATTTCATTGGAGGGGAGGCAAATTGACCAGTGAATTGTCATCTAATCAGGTAATTCATTCACCCATACCATTTTGTTGTCAATTCTAAACCTAAATTACCATTTTTTATAGTTTAAAACAACCTAATTTTGTAATATTTAACAAATTGAAAATAACCCAATCTATAATTAAATTCACATCTCCCTCAACCAAGATGAGTGAATAATTACAATGAATCCCTTTTCAAGAACTCAAAAATTCCTAATGCAACCAAAAATCGAAAAAAATAGAACTTCTCCCTTTCTACAATGTATCCATCCACATGAAACCCAAATTTCCAACCCTCAAAGACCATTTCCCCATGATACTGATTGAATAAGTTTCCTCGGAAATGGCCATAACAAGATGAAATGCATGCACAAGCGTGAATAGAAAAAATGCATAAAAAATTTGTTACTTGGTTTCTCAAAATTTCATCACAATCATTTGTCCATGAACATAATCAAAATTGCATCACAAGCGTATGTAGCTATACATTGCCTCTTAGTTAAGCACCCTTAACTGAATTCCAAAACACATTAACAAAGTGCCTCTTGGGCCTTCCCTTTTAAACATAAAATAGTGTATTATATATAAAGTCATAAATGACTTTACCTTGACCTAGCAAAGTCATAAATGACTTTACTCAAACAGTCTATGCCTCTGCATCACTAGGTTTATCAACTGTTTTTTAAAATAGTAAAAAAAATGGGTAGTATATTTCTACATGTCAAGTCTCTAAGCTCATCTACATCCAATTGTATTCCAGTACACAATTTCCCCATTTTCCCATGTCACTTTTGGTTGGTTTCCAGGTTTATAGAACAATGGAAATGGTGAACACCCATGAACTACCTAGAGTGTGTCATGAGAGTGTTCCCAACCATGATCGAGTCAATGATATTTAGAGGATTAGTGGTATCCCTGTCTCACCCCTTTTCTTGCCTCACATATCCTAATAGTCCCTCGCCCCTGTCATTTACATGTCCAACAATCCTAATCTACACTTAGAAAGACCTGCAGCCTTGACCTAGTAACTACTCCTAGAAACCTATCCTAAAACTCTTCTAACATTCTTACCTATCTTGGCCCTTCTTCCCTTGGATGTTTTCCTAACCCTACATCTATCCTAAACTTACATCCCTCTTAAAGACTGTGTTTAAGACATGGGTATGAGTTTTAGGACTTGACATGCCCTCGAGCATGTTACCTTAACCATCTTTCTAAGCCTAACAATTCATATCGTATTCTTACTTATTCATTAACTGAATGTAGTCACAGTCCTAGGACTGTGACATTTAAATTTAGTTTTTCTATCTCAACTTAATCTTCATCCTCCTAATCAACCATCTTGTCATATCAATCACATATCATAATACTTGGATCATTAATAAATATATGTGATAATTCTCAGATAACACTGTCATATTCCACTTGTGGTATCTTATTAAGTTGACATTGTTGTTATTGTGATTCTAGTCACAATCTCTAGTTGATTATTCAACATCTTAATCATTGACAGTCATCTCAAGTATATGTAATCATATTGAAAAGACAAACTCATACATATCCATTTCATTCCATCCCACTTTGTCCTCCCCTCCAACCACAAGGTGTAATATGTTGAAATCAATAAATTTAATGTTGGCTTATGAAGTTGATGGAAATATTGTTTTCTACAAGGGATGTAAAGGCCAAAATATGTCAAAATAACACTCCTAAATTCTAAGAAGTTTAATTCATGTGTCCATGGAAAAGTCACCAATGAGGGTTAAGAAGTGCCTTAACTTCTAGAAAGAAGTTGAGTGAAACTTACTTTTTAATTGTTAAATGTTTAATTTTAAGTTTTAAATGTATGTAAGTGAATGCCATTAAATTGCTTACTCGAGTTTGATTTAACACATTTTCAATTTTGAAGAGACGTCATTATATACCATGTATATGTTTCTAATGATTTTCATATTGATGTTTTTATTGCAGTTGCGGCCATGGACACAAATGCTAATATACTAATTGAACTTGCCCGCTTGAGGGGCATTAGTGCGGCTTTTAGTGGTGGTGACAGGATTCGCCACTCACGTGCATCAAATCTGGATGCAATTGTTGACACCATTTCACAGTCAAGCAATGTACTATATGATATTATATCACATAGAGAAAGAAAAAGAAAAGATTATGTTGATGGGCTAGACTACACTGCAATCAAAAAGTTGAAAATATCCAAAGAGCTCATATTTTCATTGTTTAGGGACCCTCGATCGGGAGAAATGCCAAATGAAAATAGGCCTCATATCTCTATTGAGTGGTGCACATTTCAACCATTTGTTGATAACCGGATGGAAAGATGGTATATGGTTTTTGATACACCACCACATAACAACAGGGAAATGCCCCTGTATTTCCTTCGAAAGATGTATGCAAAGTTCGTGTTACATAAACATGTAAACTATTTTGATATCTTGCAGTTTCAGGGGATCAGTGAAGGGATGTCCCAAAACCGACCCAATAAGAGGATTTGAGACCCTGATCGCCCTATCCCTGCACCTAGCAGGAAGTTTCCTAGGTCAGATGTCCCACTCACACACCGTGTTATTCCACAGACAGGTGATGTGTTTTTTAGTTTGGCACGGGCGGTTGTTCGCCATGGAACTAGGGTTCAGCATATGGGTGAGGGAGGGACATCTGTCCCTAGTGTGGAACATACACTAGGTCGCCACGATGCAGGAACATCATCTAATGCAGGACCATCCAGTAGTGCAGGACCATCGGCACATCCCCAGCCTAGTATTGAGCCTCACGAGTGCACATTATGTGGTCATCCCTGTTATGGTATTGCCTCATATGTTTCCTTCAGTGGTTTTTTGAGTGAGGTGTGTAGATGGTTAATTGTAATAAATTCTTCATTTATTTTCCTCTTTGTATACATATATATAGTTTGAGCTAATATATTAATTATGTGAACTTGGAGTTGATGCTTTATGCCGGCAGCAACGCCCCAGAGTTAGATGTTCTAGACTCTACAGGGGGTAATGACATTCCATCCACTGATCCCGTCATTGGTGGAGGGATTCATGATGCTACCCAGTTGGCAGGCCCCTCTTATATAGCACCCATTGTCGTATCTCACACCGAGGTAAACATTTTAAAATTTCGGTTTTTTAATACTTGTTAATTTGTTAATTTCCATGTACTTTACATGTTAGTTCACTAATGCTATATACGGTCTAATATTTACAATTATTAAACTTGCAGATGGCAGATCCTTCATTGGGGAAAGCTAATATGGAGGTAGCATCCGTGATCGTATCGTCTGAGGAAACATCTGGGCTCCAGGTAAACAATTAAAAATGTCATTTTTTAAATACATGTTTGTTCGTCGAATCATGCATGTCTAACTACATGAACACTTGCTGACTGTAGACACCAACCGAAACATCTGGCCCATTTCC
Source organism: Larix kaempferi (assembly GCA_027924585.1). Lineage (NCBI taxonomy): Eukaryota > Viridiplantae > Streptophyta > Pinopsida > Pinales > Pinaceae > Larix > Larix kaempferi. The sequence continues at coordinate 5,299,632 of BSBM01000317.1, read as the reverse complement.
TGGATTTCTATCTCCTCCTAGACCATTCATGAACAAGGGTCATGTGTATGTGAGGCGGCCTACTCCTAGCAAGACTCCAGCTGCCCACGGCCATGGGCTTACCGATACCATGGTAATGTATATCTTTCGATGATATTTGTTGGTTAACTTGAAATCCTGTGCATAAATCGTTTTTTTTAATGTTTGAATTGCATGTTTACTGTATCAGGAACCAGAGTTTTCTATTGCAAACCTTGCATCGATGGTTGATGCAGCAGTCAGTGCTACATTTGCAATGGCAACAAGTCACACAGAGGTATGTAACTATTTCAACATGATCTTTACATAGTTTATTATTGTTGTCTATTTTTTATTCATGCATGTCTAACTATTTCAACATTTGGTGATTGTAGCCACCAGCAGCAGGAGCAGTTCCTAGCCCCGCTAGTTTGACCATGGTTGCGACCATCCTGGATGTTCAACCAACAGCTCCATCTAATACCATGGTAATGTATATCCTTCAATGATATTTGTTGGTTAACTTGAAATCCAGTGCATATATAGTTTTTGTTAATGTTTGGTTTGCATGTTTACTGCATTAGGATCCGGAGTTGTCTATTGGAAACCCCCCAAGGGTTGTTGATGTAGCAGTCAATGCTACATCTGCAATAACAACAAGCCACACATAGGTACAACTATTTCAACATGATCTAGACATAGTTTATTATTGTATCTATTGTTTATTCATGCATCTTTGACTATTTCAACATTTGGTGATTGTAGCCACTAGCAGCAGGAGCAGTTCCTAGACCCCCTGGTTCGACCATGGTTGCGACCATCCTAGATGTTCAACCAATAGCTCCATCTGCTACACAAGGAACACAATCCCCTTTGTCACAGTCTATCGTTGAGGTGAGATGTCCATTAGTGACCAAGTGTTCCATGCAATTTCCATGCACATGTTGATAATTGTTGAGTTAATTGTTGAGCTAATGTATTAGTACATAGTTAGTTGAATTTAACAATTGATATTTAATTTGCAGGATCCAGAGACACACACTGATCCTAAAGATGTTCCTAGAGGATCAACGTCGGAAAGGAACAAGAGGAAGCTTGAGTTTTGATGTGTCTTATGGGATATATGTACATTTGGATACATGTACATGTGGCTTGGATAGTTTTGGATACATGTACTTTTGGATACTATTGGATATATATGTACTTTTGGATACATGTACATTGACTTCATTGGATACATGTACTTTTGAAGACATGTACATTGACATTTCACTTATAAATGAATGATACATTTTACTTTGTATTTGTTGTTCGGTTTCCACATGTTCTTGTGTCAATCTATTGTGTTGATTTGTGTGGATTATCTATTACTTATGAATGCACTATGTCAAAAGAACAAACGATTATATTTAAATGTTTCAACGAACTCACTACATGCACGCTAATTGGATATCTAATTAAAAATTGTGATTTTGGATGATCATTACAAGTTAAGTCAAAGTTCTTGCTAGTGTAATTTAATAAAACTAACTGCAATACAATGTAATTCAAGGTTTCAATGAACTCATTCATGCACACTAATTGGATAGGTCTAATTAAAATTTGTGAGTTTGGATGATTAAATTACAAGTTAAGTCAATGTTCAAGTGCAATACATGCTACACATTTCATTAATGCCCAATACTTGATTGTACAATTAGATTCAACACTACATATGAGTAACTACATACAAGTGCTCAAAGCAACATTGGTGAAAGGAACAAACATTACCTCAGGATTCAAGAAATAAAGTGCCTTCTAATGTTGTTTGGGAAGGATATGCTTGGATATCCTTATGGCTTGGAGGTCATCTTCATGGAGATAAGTACCCTTGTTGTGATGTGTCATTAAGGTTTTTTCATGTGGTAAAACCCTTGAGGATTAGGGTTTGTTCATGGTTTCATTGTACTTTTTTTCTAAACATAATTATTCTAAGAAAGGTTGTTGGGTTTTCTTCCCCATGAGGGTTTCCCAAGATAAATTGTTGTGTCTCTTGTGCATTGTTATTCTTAACTAGATCCTACATGTTAAATTATTTATGTAAATGTTTTATGGTTAAATTTATGCATTGAACTAATGGTTATAATTGGTATAAAGCATTTATGTAGATAAAGTATCAAAAATTTAACATGGTATAAGAGGTGAGCTGTCAAGAAGGAAATTATACAAGCCTTAAAAACAGAAACCCTAGGAGGACCGAAAGTCACCAAGTGTCCCGGACCAAAAGTCACCAAGTGTCCTTGAACGACATTTTCATGCAACTTGAAACTTGACATAACTCGGGAATCGGAGGTCGGATCGACAAACCATCAACTCTGTTGGTCTCCTGATGTGTGATTACCTCTAGGGGGCCTCTCCCTTGTGTTCTCATGGCCCAATGACTTCATTGTGCATTCATTTTGTAAACTAGGTTTTTGCTCAGATTCCTTCAATGCAATCTCGCATTGGTGGGTCAACTCTACAAAACCCTCCACCAAGCCAATGTTGGTAGTGTTCCCACATCGGCATTGCCCATACACACTTGTAGGAGCCAAAAACATGCAATCTTGCTGCTCCATTTGATTTTTCACTCTCAGATCGAAAGTCACCAAGTGTCCTTGAACGACATTTTCATGCGACTTGCAACTCGACATAACTCAAAAACCGGAGGTCGGATCGATGAACCATCAACTTCGTTGGTCTCTTAGCGTGCGATTACCTCTAGGGCGCCCTCTCCCTCGTGTTCTCATGACCCAGTGACTTCATTGTGCATTCATTTCATAAACTAGGGTTTTACTCAGTTTCCTTCAATGCAATCTCGCATTGGTAGGACAACTTTGCAAAACCCTCCACCGAGCAAGTGTTGGTAGTGTTCCCATGTTGTCATTTCCCATACACACTTGCAGGAGCCAATGACATGTAATCTTGCTACTCCGTTTTCTTTTTCGCTCCTCGACCGAAAGTCACCAAGTGTCCCTGAATGACTTTTTCATGCAACTTGCAACTCGACATAACTCAGCAACCAGAGGTCAGATCGACAAACCGTCGACTCCATTGGTCTCCTAGCATGTGATTACCTCTAGGGGGGCCTCTCCCTCGGGTTCTCATGGTCCAGTGACTTCATTGTACATTCATTTCGTAAACTAGGGTTTTGCTCAGTTTCCGTCAATGCAATCTTGCATTGGTGGGTCAACTCTGTAAAACTCTCCACCGAGCCAGTGTTGGTAGTGTTTCCACGTCAAAATTTCCCATACACACTTGCAGGAGCCAACGGCACGCAATCTTCCTACGCCATTTGCTTTTTCGCCCCCGGACTGAAAGTCACCAAGTGTCCCTGAACGACATTTTAATTCGACTTGAAACTCGACATAACTCAGAAACCGGAGGTCAAATCAATGAACTGTCAACTCCATTGGTCTCCTGGCGTGCGATTACATCTAGGGGGCCCTCTCCCTCATGTTCTCATGGCCCAGTGACACCATTGTGCATTCATTTCGTAAACTAGGGTTTTGCTCAATTTCCTTCAATGCAATCTTGCATTGGTGGGTCAACTTTTCAAAACCCTCATCTGAGACAGTGTTGGTAGTGTTCCCATGTTGGCATTTACCACAGACACTTGCAGGAGCCAATGACATGCAATCTTGTTGCACTGTTTGATTTTTCGCTCCCGGACCGAAAGTCACCAAGTGGCCCTGAACGACATTTTCATGCGACTTGCAACTCAAAATAACTCGGCAATCAGAGGTCGGATCGATGAACCGTTGACTCCGTTGGTATCCTAGCGTGTGATTACCTCTAGGGGGCCCTCTCCCTTGTGTTCTCATGGCCTAGTGACTTCATTGTACATCCATTTCATAAACTAAGGTTTTGCTCAGTTTCCTTCAATGCAATCTCGCATTGGTGGGTCAACGCTGCAAAACCCATCACCGAGACAGTGTTGGTAGTGTTCCCATGTCGGCATTTCCCATACACACTTGTAGGATCCAATGGCACACAATCTTGTTGTTCTTTTTGCTTTTTCGCTCCCAAACCGAAAGTTACCAAGTGTCCCTGAACGACATTTTCATGTGACTTGCAACTTGACATAACTTGGCAACCGGAGGTCTGATCGATGAATCATCGACTCCGTTTGTCTCCTAGCGTGCGATTACCTCTAGGGGCCCTCTCCCCCGTGTTCTCATTGCCTAGTAACTTCATTGTGCATTCCTTTCATAAACTAGGGTTTTGCTCAATTTCATTCAATGCAAAATTTCGCATTGGTGGGTCAACTCTACAAAATCCTCCACCGAGCCAGTGTTGGTAGTGTTCCCATGTCGGCATTTCCCATACACACTTATAGGAGCCAACGGCACCCAATCTTGCTACTCCGTTTTCTTTTTCACTCTCGGACTGAAAGTCACCAAGTGTCCCTGAACAACATTTTCATGTGACTTGCAACTTGACATAACTCGGCAACTGGAGGTCGGATCGACGAACCGTCGTCTCCGTTGGTCTCCTAGCATGTGATTACCAAAAGGGAATTTACAGTTAGTAAAAGAGGTAGTCTTGTAGGTTGTTTAGACACAAAAAAAATGGCAACTAGTGCCTTACGGTGAAGGATTATGATACTAGAGATGTAAGTCTAGGTATCTAGGATATGTTAGAAGCCTAAGGAGTGGGAAATAAAGGTTAGTTAGGGTTGCAAAATAGTTGAGGTTTGTGCTTATTTTAGGAGCAGCAGTAAGTTAGTTTCTAGGGCGAGTTAAGGGTGTTTAAGTCTTAGCGTTAGAGCACCCAAGGAAAGTTTCATCTAACTCTACCCAATCCCATAATCTTAGGGTTTATTGATCATGTGTAAAAATTGGCATATTCATAAACTTGACATACAAGAGAACTTTTGGCATATTTATAAACAACATAAACATAAATTTGGCATATCAAGAATACAAAATTGACATATTCATAAACAACATACATGAGAAAATTGAGCATATATCAATATTCAATTACAAATAGTCTAAATAGTATAGTATTAAAAGTATGTAACATACCTCATCATGCTAGATCCCACCTATTATCATACAACCAAGCCCTCCAAATCATCTCTTATAATGATGGCCTCCATTAGTCTCTCGCGCTCTGTATCCAGTAAGAAGTAGCATACCTTTGATGAATTTTGGCTAGGCATTGTTCATACCTAGAGGTTTGTACGAATGATTAAGTTGGTAAAGCAATATGCACTTGCACCTGATTTGTAATCCCTGTAAACATATCCACCCTTCTTTCTTACATTGTTGTTCTGTGTCAAGTATTCACCTTTAACAACCATAGACCCGATTGGGAAGTGGTTGCTTTCATCGTCAGTTATAGACATATTGAGGGTTTGCTTTCCCTCTATATAGCATGCCAACCAATAATCACCACCCCATTCACTATATTTTGAGGCAACCACTGCGTATATGTGCCCTGCATAATATGATTGTAGGTATATGATCAAAATATTTTTCATGTTATACAAGGCCATTAACGTGCATTTGAAGACTATGTAAATAAACAAAAAAATGTTAAGGATATGCATCATACCAGGTTGTACAAGGTCTGAGACATTATCAAAATATATATAAATAGATGATTGGTCTTCTTCCAACGAAGTTAACTCAAAAATTGCACGTTGATCAAGTGGAAGTGATATGCGATCCCATGCATCAACCGAATCCAATGATTCACATCCATCCCAGTCACCATCACAACAAGGCGGGCAAAAACAAGCGAGTTTTCTTGTCCAAATTTCAAATACTGGGTTATCAGAGCTTCGAACTGAATGAAAGCCACGAGTCCCAGGCACAGTCTTTCATTCCCATGTATGTGAACTATCTATGTCTACCACCTCCCAAGAAAATATCTCCACATGTCTCTTTCTTGTGGATTCTATTCGCATAGTTGATTCCTCTCCCATTACTGGCATGCACCACCTGACTATAGATTGAGCATTTCGAATAGTAGATTATGTAGATAATTTCAATTCCTCTCTTCGTAGGGCTGTTTTGACACATGCTCCGCCTCCATCATCCTCTCCTTTATAATGCCCAGTCTCAAAATAGTTCCACATATGTGGCACTTTGTAGTTTTTATGCAATGAACACGACCATTGAAATATGCGTGCATTTTTTAATTGACCAGCACATCCATCAAACCAAATCCAGTGCAATCCATCTGTATGTTCATGCCCTTCAAGTGATCATAGAACATGATGAAGCAATGACATACATAGTGGATGTCATGGCACCTATCATCACTTATGTAAAAGTGATATTCCTTCAGAATTTCTCTTTGCTCTTCACTACTGTTTAGGCCATGCCTATATGTGATATGGACCATCAAGGAAACCTGCTCAGAGTGATAATACTAACTTTGGATCTCATTTTGAGGTTGCAGAGTGTAGTTCTCGGAAAAATCAACAACTGAAAGTATAGTACCACGGGGAAATGCATATCTGCATACTCTAAACTTCTCATCCTGCCATCGTGCCAAGTGGACATGCTAAACATATTGATGTGTCTTTTCAATAAATTCCTTAACAAAGTCATTAACTTGTACCTGGTGACAAAATGATCTCAATATCAGTTTTTTTGTAAGTAAGGATTGAAATGTAATTGTTCAAACATAAATTTATAGATATAAATGCATACTTGAGATGTGACCAATTGTATTTTTTTGCTTTCTTTCCCTAGGACTATTTCATAGCTAATATATTTGAAACTTTTCATGTCTATAACCATATTCCCAAATTCACTATCTCCACTCTCATGCATATATTCGCTCAATAATTCCATTCCAGCACAGTTGGAGAATCTTACATCCAAACAAGATTTTGCATAGTATGTTTGCCCCTCAGGCCTATTGCACATGATGCTATGAATGAACTCTCTTGATGAATTTGGTGGTATTGTCAAGGAGTAATCCTGCGAATGGTAAGTATGCAACACACAACGAATGTACAAAAATGTTTCATAGTAATATTCATATTCTACGTGGTATCTACAGCAACAAGTGTTACGAAGAGTATTTATTCTAACATACCAGGGCTTACATCTCTCAAAAGATCTTTGCCCCGAGTTCAATTGTCTATGTTCATTCCAAAATTTCTCGTATAGTTTTGTTTGTGTTATATCAAGAAGATGCTTGATATGTGGTTCACGATCCATTGAACCCCTTCTCAGTTTTAGTACATCCTTCCAGTTTGAAGAAGGCCATGTGTGATCATGCCAAAAACTCTGCACTAGTCCGTTTACTGCATCAACTAGCTTCATGTCACGACCTAGCAACCGATCAATAAAGGCCCAAAAATTTGTCTGATCAATTGTGTCAAGATGTTCTCTTCTAATAGAATACCTACAAAGGGTTTTTACATTCAAATTAACTAGTTTGGATGAAGGCTTGAGAAAACGAAGGACCCTGGTGTTCTTATTTACAATTGCTTGTGACAACACACGACGAGCTGCATTGTGGTCCTTTGAACGTGTGTTCTTACCAATTTTACCAAAGGCATATACTAAGCTTTTAACTATATGAGAACTTGGTTCAGAATTCTTTATCATCTTTATCCCTAGCTTTTTCCTAACAATATTCATGCCCCTAGATTTTAACAATGATAAAAATAATCTACATTTATCTCCATCACATTTAGAAACAAAATATTTATCAAGTATCTGTTGAGTTTGATAAGCAATACTACATTTAGATAGCGTACCTTCAATGGAATTGAGGAGACTTTCATCAACTTGTATACACTTCAGAGTTCTTCGACGTGTGCTTGCTAATGGAGGTAAGGGGGTTGGAATTCTAACATGTAGCGCATCACCAAGACGCTTTGGCGTTTCAGTAGTAGCTTGTTGTCCTTCATTCTCTTCCTGGTAGTTGGATGGTGGAAGTCCAACATCCTCATCGACGGCTTGGATAACATTTTCTTCTTCAACAATAGGTTCCATGTCCAACGCCTCTCTGAATTCATCACTTGTATAACCACAAGAGGTGAAAATTTTTTGTGTTTCTTCATGAGCTTCATCTTGAGATGGTAACTTATCACTTTGACTTGAAGTGGGAATTGAAACATTCCCTAATGAGCACCTACGTTTTACTTCTTGATTACTTCCATGGGGTGCCTGTTCAACAACTATTGTGGAAATTGAAGGTCCCTCTAGGGAATGCTTCCGTTTTTCTTGTCGTGGATTAATAGGATAAACCCTGGTATCCTCTATAATTGCATTTGGATTAGTTTCCAAAGAAAGCCTCCAATTCATCATGTCTATTCTTTTCTTTTCTTTCTCTTCTTCAATGACTTCTTGAGGTCTCTTCTTCCTTGTTGATTTTCTTCCTCGGTTATGTGATGATGATGATGATGATGGTGATGGTGATGGTAATGGTGATGGTGATGGTGATGAAGATGATGATGATGAAGAAGAAGAAGATGATGATGATGATGGAGATGTTGATGAGGAAGGGGGAGATGACAATGATGATGAAGATGATGATGATGATGATGGTGATGATGATGAAGACGTTGACGATGATGGTGATGGTGATGAAGAAGATGATAGTGGTGATGAAGATGATGATGTTGATGATGAAGAAGATGATGATGATGGAGATGTTGATGAGGAAGGGGGATATGACAATGATGATGATGATGATGGTCATGATGAACAAGATGTTGATGATGATGGTGATGGTGATGGTGATGATCATGATCAAGAAGATGATGATGATGAAGATGTTGATGAGGAACCTAGAGATGACAATGATGATGAAGATGTTGATGATGATGATGATGATGGTGATGATGATAGTGATGGTGATGGTGATGGTCATGAAGATGATGATGATGACGAAGAAGAAGATGATGATGATGGAGATGTTGATGAGGAACAGAGAGTTAACAATGATGATGATGATGATGATGGTGATGATGATGAAGATGTTGATGATGGTGGTGATGGTGATAGTGATGGTGATGGTGATGAAGATGATGATGATCAAGAAGATGATGATGATGGAGATGGTGATGAGAAATCTAGAGATAACAGTGATGATGAAGATGTTGATGATGATGATGATGGTGATGATGATGGTGATGATGATGGTGATGGTGATGAAGACAATGATAATGATGATGAAAAAGATGATGATGATGAAGATGTTGATGAAGAAGGGCTAGATGACAATGATAATGAAGATGTTGATGATGTTGATGTTGATGATGTTGATGATGATGATGGTGATGATGATGAAGATGTTGATGATTATGGTGATGGGGATGAAGATGATGATGATGATGATGATGCAAAAGAAGATGATGATGATGGAGATGTTGATGAGGAACCTAGGGATGACAATGATGATGAAGATGTTGATGATGATGATGCTGGTGATGATGATGAAGATGTTGATGATAATGGTGATGGTGATGAAGATGATGATGATGAAGATGATGATGATGGAGATGTTGATGAGGAAGGGGGAGATGACAATGATGATGAAGATGTTGTTGATGATGATGATGGTGATGATGATGAAGATGTCGATGATTATGGTGATGGTGATGATGATGACGATGATGGAGATGTTGATGAGGAACCTAT